>CM057348.1:258124068-259324068 GCA_030015575.1 Agapanthus africanus | reverse complement strand
TTGATTTTCACTTGATTGGGGATATAGACGCCGGGAAAATTTCGGATGATGAACCTGTCGATTTGATTGAAATTTTATGTCCAATTCATCATCCCGAGTCATTAATTGTTTCTCCCGAACTTCATATGCGTCTTGATTTTGATGATAATGGCATGGATGAGTTAAATATTGAGGAGAATTATGAGGATAGTATTGAGGTGAGTATTGAGGATAATATTGAGGTTGAACCATTTTTGTTTGATGTGTCGGATTTTCCAATTCATCCTCTTGAACCTTTAACTAAATCACCCTCCCTCCTTTCCATCGTTCTAACCACGCCTAATATCATGCTTGAAGACTGTGAGCTTGAAAAATTTTCCTTTGAATCTGACACAGTTCTCACAGCCGATAACACTTACGAGTGTTTCACTTTTTCGGACGATGTTGATGACTCACCGCCCGAGTTTGAGTCCTTTGAATTTTCATATGAGTTAGTTGAACCATCAGACTCGGTTGCTTACAGTCGTTTCGAACCATTGATGGAATCTTTCAAGTTCGAAATAGTTTACTACGGTGAGAATGAGACTATCCCTAATTCACTCCCTTTCGTCCTTCCTATCGTTCCGACCGTACAAGAGACCGTTACGCTTTCATCTCCAATACCAAGTTCGGCGTACCCATGCTTTCTTGCGAATCTTGAGGGATTTGACCCCATTTCTCGACGGGTTGATAAATTAGCATAATCGCTTTTAACACATCGGTCATCACAAATTGCGCTAATTTATTCACTCGATTTACACCCTCAAGATCGTACTCCACTTCTTTCTCTTTTCCGCCATTCTTCTCCCCCACCGAGACCGTATCCCGTTTCTACCTCCACATGGTCTCGTGTGCTTCTCATCTCTTTTCTTTCCACTCCATTCTTTCACCAACTCGACCATTACTACGATAAGATTTTTGAATGGTTGGTGCTAACCTTTGGCTTGTGTAAGGCCAAGCTTAAGTTTGGGGGGAACCTTGTTGTATATATGTATATATATTTTTGCTTTCTTTTTCTATAAAAAAATAAAAAAAATTCAAAACATTTAAAATTTTTTTTATAAATAAATAAACAGGGGAGTGCCGGCATTTTGACCCTCTTGTTGTAGTATGACAGTGAGGACACTGTCAAGTTTAAGTTTGGAGGTATGCTTGGTACGTCTTCTTCCTTCGCATTCATTTGTACATATTTTTGCATTTGCATACTTATTTTAAAACCCTTAAAAATTGAAAAAAATTATAAAAATTATTGTATTCAATTTTGGCCTTATTTTGACTTAAGTTTAACAAATAGGTTAACTGGCTAGGAACAACTAGATCTTAGACTTAGTAAATTAAAAACCCTAAAATAACATTTCTTAAAGTCTAACGGTAGAAACTATATGTCTTTGTAGTTTATTTAGAAAAAGGCAAATTTCGGGTTCACTTCTTGGGCTAAGTCGAAACGAAGGAAAAGTATTGATATTTTTATTAGAGTATAAGTTTGAAAAATAATTCCTAGCTTAAGTCTAGATTCTGAAAATATATACCCTACAAAATTGCACAAACACGCACCTTGAAACTTGGAATAGTAGAAGAGACCTTGAAATGCTCTTGTCTAAAGTCCTTAGTACAATGAACTAAAAAATACAAGTGTGAATAAAGAAAAAAATGAACACTGGTTTTTGTGATTACTTAAGGCTGCAAAAATAGAAAAATATTTAGCGAGGGTGCTTCATCACCTAGTGCCTTAGACCAACTGGTTTGGGAGTCACCGCTAGAAAGCCTTGGGTGTTGCAAGATTAGGAAGTACGCTTTAAAGTGCAAACGCATTTTGTAATCGGTCGTTGGTACCTCAAGAAGTATTAACGGTCGCATGCAGGATGTGTAAGAAAAATTCATTTAAAAAATTCACCAATTAATAAGTGCTTTGGACAAAAGGACAAGAGTATGATTGCTTGATTTGAATTTCCAAGTGTAGGGGTGATTTATACACACACGTAGGGGTATGTGATTGGAGTTTAGATGAAAGAAAGGAGTGAAGAATAGAACTTGTATCTTTAATAGAGTTGATAAAAATTCCTAAGTGGAGATGGAACCCTAGAAGGAAAACTTAAGAAATGCCGAAAGCTAAGTAAATTCACAAAACATATATAATCTTAAGTTAAATGATGAGGAAGTGTGAAGAATATGGGTGGATAATTTACGAGTCGACGATAATAGAATTCCTTGTTAGAAAACCTAATTGGAGAATAAAAGTTAATGGGCCGAATTGATAGGATTTTGTGGGTGTAATCCGCTGAAAACCCTCAAGAGACAACACTCCTCCTACTAGGGACACCTAGAGGTTTAACGGCTTGTTGCACGAGCTCAGTGCAATCGCGTTTCCCTGCGAAAGTGCGGTTAGGTTTTTGTCGAGAATAAAAAAATAAGTTTGCTCGAGGACGAGCAAAAGATAAGTTTGGGGGTATTTGTTCATACCATAATATTGCATTATTATATTCCCCATTCTTATTCGTTTTATAAATAAATAGGTGCTTTTGACGCATGTCTGCTATTTAGTTGTAGGTTACAGGTTCTTGGATCTAAAACAGTGAAAAAGACAAAAGACGACGCAAAAGTGGAACTACAACCAACAAATAAAAGGATCTTGATCAAGCCTACATAAAAGATAAAGTTCACAAAGTACAAGGCAACTCAAGGTCCAAAATTTCGTCTCGAAGCAACGGTTAAAATCCACTACACTATTCACTGGAGATCTGGAAGAAACCTCAAAGCCCATTTGAGAAAAGTACATAATAAATAGGAAGCCCAAAATGACCAGAAGCTACAGCAGAAATTGCAAAGCCCTATTCTCCTTTTTGACCGCGGAACCGCGGCCAAACAGGGCCTCGGGCCGCGGTTCCGCGGCAGGCTTGAGGACTTAGGGGAATAAACCATAATTTTTGTGGCGGCTTTGACTGGTCAACCTAGGGTTATTTTGGTAAATGCAGACATGCGAATCAATTGTAATCTAGGGTTTCCTATCCTCTATAAATAGGAACTCTAAAGATTGTATTTGTTTATGCCTCCTTTTAATGATAAAATTCAGAATTCTTTATGGAGAGTATCAGTGCATCTTTTCACTTCATGAATTCAGATCTGACAACCCTACGTTGATGTTTGGAGAGAGCCATCTGTAAGTAGTTTTATTTAATTGCTCTAGTTTAGATTTTTAATTCCTTGCCCTAGATGTTAGCTTTGGGGAAGGCTTTTGAGAGATGAGATCTCTCATCCCTTTCTTGCCCATAATATATTTTCAATAGGACTCCGTGCATACACGCACACACCGCTCCCTACGGCACCCTATCCCTCAAGGTAGCGGTGATACCGTAGTATAAAGGCCCGGTTGCGCGTGTTTTCCATGGAGGTTAGGGTAAGGATCTCTAAAGGAAGGACAAGAACCTAGAGGAAGGAACACCTTCCCGAATGGATCTAATCCCCTTTATTGATAATTACCATAACTCCTCATAGATCTTCATTTGGGTATAGAAAGCGTTGAGATTTATTTACATTTCCAAACAATTCCTAAACCTAACCCTAGCAAGATTTAGATCTAGATAATCTTAGTATAGATAGATTCGGTTTTTAGATTTAATTAAAAGATCCGACTCCCATCGAAATTAACTCGTTTGAGCGATTAGGAAATTCACAACATCCCTGTGGACCGACCCATACTCACCGGCTAGCTGCATAGCGACGCCGTTCTTGATTGCGGTAATAGATAGTTTTTGAGATCAATCACTGGACACGAGTATTTCATGATGTTTTCGGGTGCCGATGTTGGGCACCCTGCTTCTATGAGATTTACAGTATTGAGGGCCGGATAGGGTGACGACGCCTGAGTTATCGGGATTTTGGGGTGTTTTTGGTAGACACCGGGGTTTTACACGTTGATGATCCGTGTAGATGATATTTTTATCCCATGCTCAGCATTCATTATTATGCATTGCATCATGTAGTCGTAGTACCTGATAGAGTACTTTGCATGATTACTGCGTACCCTGCTCATCATATAGATGTTATTAGATTGCACTTATTATGCTTGATTATTGCGTACCCAGCTCATCATATAGATGTTATCTGATTGCACATGTTAGAATATCGCAGTACGTCTATACTCGCGATTACCTTTATATGTTATTTACTATTCACGAGTTGGCAACTCACCCCCGTTGTGCCACAGTGTTTGCAGGTCGACCCTCAGAGCAGTTGCGGCAGGGCTACTTCCTTGTATCTTTTTGCTACGGATACCACTGCAGTTGGTGTGTGAGCCCTTTGCTTATAGGTGGGTTTTTACGGTATCCGTTTATTTTCCATTTGTACATTCTATTGTATCTAGTACTCTCCATCTACCATTTCATGTATTGACTTAGAGACCAGTTGTGAAGACGATGTATATTATTTTGTACTCTGGTGTCGAGCTCGTGTGAGTCGACTTTATTTATGCAGTTTTATCTTTTATGCTGTTCTTTTGCTTATTCTGTCCATTTCTTCGCTACGGCATCGTATACTATTCTTGTGGTGGTTTTTTTCGCCGTTAGGCGTGATTGGTCCCATTTGGGGATGTTTTATTCTTGTTATCAGTCATTTTTCTTATATCATGTTTTGTACCCGTTTCGAGGCTAGTTTTTACAAAGGAGGTGCTGCCAAAATTTTTAAGAAAATAATTTAAACTTTAAAGATTTATACTCAAGGCTTTCTAAATGTTTTTTTACTAATGTTTTCTTCACTCACTATTTTAATGGTTTTGATTTCTGGGTTTCGGCTTACTTGATCGCGTTGCGCCTGTAGATATTACGTGGTTATGTGCCGGTCATGGGCCGAACTTTGGGTCGTGACAACCGAGCAGGCCGGCCATTTCAGGGCTTTTGGACTTCGTATTTTGGGTGTTTTTTGGTCTCTGGAATATTGGTTCAGTGGTATTGTTTGTTTTGCCCATTTTTGATATTTTGTTATCTGTTGTTCGGGGGCAATTCGGGGTGTTTCGAAGTCGATGTTTTAACACTATTTAAATGTTTATACAGTACTTACATTACTATCTGCGACCGTGAATGTCATTAGATCGGTACAACTTGTCTAATTGCTATAGTTCTTTTAGACGGATTTGCGAACGTGACATTCACGTTGATGTTCTGTGTTGTGCTGTGTTGTTGGCTGGATCGTCGTGGTGGATAGATATTGTAACGTTTTGAAAATCGTTTCGGTGAAATTTCGAAAAAACGGTAAAATAAGGGGGTTTTCTGTAAAAAGTCAAAATGCAAATATCTTTATTATAAAATTAAATATACATATTCTAGCTATGTAATTGCTAGTATTTGGTGTTTATTGAGCCACTGCTAAAATTTCAAATTTTCTGAAATTTTTTCCGAAATTAATTATTTTAATATTATTTTAAGCCGGTAAGAAAATACATTAAATTAGCGATAAATAGAAATTTAAATGGGCTAATTTTAATATTTAAAATCATGTTAATTAAAATCTAGTTGTAATATAATTTTTTAGTATTTTATTTCAAGTTTTAATTGATTTATTTTATGGAAAACAAAAATATAGTTATTTTGAACTAAAACATGCAAATATGGTATTGTGGAGGGTCTTTTTGCATAGAATTTTTTTGTAAAGTCTCTCACACTCACCCTCACTCCCCTTGGCTGGCCCCACACTATTGTAGTAGCCCAAGAATTTTATTTCCCTCTTTTTGACCTTAAATCATGTGAGAAATGGGTTAAAATAAGGTTTTTATATATAGTAAAGTAGGTGGGGGTATTATGATAATTGGGAGGGGCTTTGACCTTAGAATTTCCACCCCAATTTCCTCACCTCATTCCAGCCCCTCTACTGGACGAAATTCTGCTACAACAGCCCCCATCTTTTCCCCCCATTTTCCATCTCTTTTGCTTCAAAAATTGCCTCAAAATCCATCAAATAAATCCCAAAATCCAAATCCAACTCCTACCCATTTCTCATTAGCCAAACTTACATGGATCTAGGGAACAAGTTGGCATTTTAGAGGCTTTGATTTCCATAATTGATCTCTTGATTATGAGGTATAATTCTAACCTTTTTCTTAAATTGTTGTTAATTGCTTTAGGTTAGCTTAATTATATGTTTAAATAGGTTTTTATTTTAGTTCTATGTGCATGATTTGAAATTCAAGAGTGGGATTTGAATTCAAATTGGGGTTTTGTGTTGTGAGTTTAGGGTTGTGTGATGTATTTGACATATTAGGTTATGCTAAATCCAATTTAAGTTGCTAGTTTGCATATTTGTTGATTTAAATTGTGATAATTATATAAATTGTAAACTAGGTTTTTGGAATTTGATTAAATAATGGAGATAAAAATCTAATTAGGGTATTCATGGCATTATTAACATTTTAAAGTGTAGTTTAATACTTTAGTTCATGAAAATCCAAGCTAGATTGTAGTTTGTGCATTTTTGCTATAAAATTGTTAAAATTTAAGTATTTTGTAACTAGAATTTTGGGGTTAATGAAATTTATTGGGAATAAATTATAGAAATGGTTTAGATGATTTAATTAAGATGTTTAATAAGTATTATGGCCGCTAGATTTATTTAAACATCGAGTTTTGTACTAAAACGGTTAATTATGCTTGCTAGATTTTCGGAAAAATAGCTTTTAAAGTGAGTTTGAGGTTTTTGTGAATTGCAACCTATTTCATATTATAATTAGTGTTTTTGAATGTGTAAATGAGTGTGTTTGGGCTTTTTCTCGATGGTTTGGCGTTTGTACGCCGACGTCGAGGTTTTTGAGTTGATTTGTGAAAGAAACCATAGGTATTGACCTATGTGGGATTCGTGTGTCGTTTTGATCATGAGTCGGATTTTAATGCGATACGGTGCATTATGATATGTAGGTACCCATGTGGACTTCGAGACGACAAGCAAGCGCGTGGCGACGTCGGCACCGGCGAGCGAGGACCAGGTGAGTAGATTTATATCTACGGGGAGAAGTCGGGTGGATGGCGTATAGCACCCCCACAGTTCGTGGTGATGTATATGAATACGTATACACACATATATATATTGTTTATTTTGTTGAGTTATTGATGATAAATATGGATATTTGGTGTTCTTGGATGTTATAGTGTCGCGAAACCCTAGAGTAGCGGTCGCACCACACTTGCACACACCCACCCATACTTGCATACTTTCTTCTTTCATTTGTGCTTACGGGAATATATTGTTATGTGTTCACATGGGTATGGGACTATGTGTTCACATACGGATTGAGATGAGTCGATGAGATTTGTGTTGAGATTGTGATATCGGTGATATGACAGGATTCGTACTTGAGGTACGTCCTGGTGTTATAGCGGATCTTGGGGCGACGACACGGGTGAATAGTGTTATAAATAAAGTGGTCGACATGTGATCGTGATATGAGATATGATATGCTAGGATATTGATCCTAGGTTGTATTGGGCGATGTATACCCCTTGATGATGATATGTGCTGATGATATCAGTTTGTACGAGACTGTCGATCAGTAGCCAAATCATGTCTATATTGATGATATTAGTATTGTACTAGACATAGGTCAGTACCCTAGACTATGATCTTAGATAAAGAGGATACCAAAGGAATAGTGTGAGGAATATGATATTGACCCGTACCCAGATTTGGGGATGCCGTACGATTGATTTACGTAAGAGCTATATCTTGATGATTGATCCGCACTCTTGACTTGGGATGTCTGATTATAGATATGGTATCGGATATGATATTATTGAGGCGGGATCACCGACTAATATATATACAGGTATGTATATGGATCGACTCAGATGTTAGGCGGTTTCCTTACCTGTAGTCCAGCTTGTTAGCTTAGCCCTTTAGTTTAGTTTAGTTGTTAGATTAGATTCGATTCTTACCTATTTCAAAACTAACGAATCGTGGGTATTTTAAAAGACAGCCCAAGGGATCCTACGGATATTTCAAAAGACGTATCTTTTCATAAAAACACCGTAGCCCCTATTTTCAAAACCCCATGATTCGTGGTATTTCAAAAGGCGCCATTTGTAGGACTTATATTAGATTAATGCAGATTAGTTATAGTTGCGTCTAGTATTCAGCTCCCGCTCATTATTGTGGTTCGCTTCGCATCGCATGCTTATATTATGTTTCATACTCCATTATTGATATCATACTGTTAGGACACCAGCACCATTACCGATGATGCGTATGTACCACGTACACTTACTTGCCGGCTCACACACATCTTCATCGGTAATTGCCATGTCACGTACACCTTAGAAAATATTATTGCTTGACATAGCCTGATAGCTAATAGTTTAGACATGATATTAGCGTACTTGCCTTATATGTTAGTTTAGACATTGTAGTTATTACCTGCTACTTCATGCATACTGTTATTCATTGTTATGCTGCATTCATGGATTCTCATGCATATATTCACTATTTTACGTGTTATTGAGGTTTTGGATTCGGATTTCCATGAGATTTTCTGGATTTGGAGGAAAACCGCAAAAACATAAATAAACCTTTTCTCTCTTTTAAAATAAAAAGTGCGGTTTTCCCATGATGTATGAGTCATCCACCATGAGTTTGCTGATGGATTTCGAGACCCGATTCGAGGAGTGGAGGAACCGTTTCGGGTACATGGTGGGCCCGGTGCGGTACCCCGGGGCAAGAGGATCGTGTTGTTGACGTTGAGCCTGGCAGGGGAGCACTACCGACCGGTGATATTACCCGACGCGTCGGATATCCGGAGGATACCGTCGTGGTCTTGAGATGGATGGTAGGGGCCGGTATGGATTGACGGCGCCCTAGATATTGTGATTGAGATATTGAGATTTTGAGATATTGAGATACAGAGATTGTGATACAGAGATATCGAGATATTTGGACACTTGTTTTGTGTCGATGCTGGGCACTGTTTTATGCTGATTTCATTTATGGTACCTCACTTTTAAAATACAGAAATCTCACTGATTTATGAAAGCAGTTTTCGTCAGTACATGCATTCTGTTCCATGCATTCATACCTCAATCATATGATATATTGCTACCTGAGGCACTGACACGGGCACATGAGATCACACTCGGGTTAGATATTACCCTAGCCATTGTTATAGGCTGCATGTTATTCATATATTTGAGGATATATTATGATCATTGACCTAGGTTGCGTTATTTATGCGATTTCTATGCGTAGATGTTTTTCTTTTCACGAGTTGGCAACTCACCCCCGTTGTGCCCCAGTTTCTTACAAGTTTGCCGTACAGGTTTCATTATGGCTTGCGGGCATAGTTTCCTTCGGGTGATTTGCTAGTAGGTGGGTTTACTTGTATCGTACCCCCCATTATATAACTTGTATATTATTACTCTGTTGTATCTAGATGTTCCATCAACCAAACATGTATTTATTTTGAGATAGAGACCAGTGATGTTATTCCTTCGACTTTAGAGTCGCGCGTTATATTTCTGTGGTTTTCTTGTGGTTTTGAGTTTCCTTTTGAATTTTGATCCTCGCCATTGGCGTTGTATATTATATTGCTTGTGTGGTTGTGACCGTCGATTGACGAAGAGCTAGCTCCCGCTTGGGGAAGCCTTTTTATTGATTTCGTATGCTATTCATGTTGTATCCCGTTTGGGAGCCAGTATTTACAAAGGAGACTCTGCCGAAATTTTCAGGAAATATTTAATGTTTTTAAAAAAAGGCATAATTCGGATTATGCTATTAAAACTACTTGATTTAAATTGGTTTTCCATCACTCTACTACTTTTCTTGGTTTGGATTTCTGTGTTTTCGGATTATTTAGATTACGTACGCCTCGAGACGTTCGTAGTTTAAGTGCCGGTCATATTCCTTAATTGCGGGACGTGACAGATATGGTGCAATGTTAGTACAGTTTAATTTTATTTGTACATTTGATATTGCGGGGCGAGCGTCCGACATATGGACTGTCGTCACTGCCAGTTTGTATATTATTCGTTTGGGGCACGACCGGGTTGAGGTCGATGTCACCCTTGTATATTATTTTCTTTTCTGTACTAGGATTACCTCGCGGTGGAGTGCAGAATAGCCAGGTTCTAGAGGGCAATGGGTCAGCATCTCATGGCATTGATATGGAGGGGACCTCACTTTAGAATTGGTGGGCTATTCGCCGCACTCGCACGGGGTATAAGTTGACCCATGGAGGGGTGCTCAAGTTACTGTAGGGTTCCTAGGCACCCTAATGAGGTCTCACAAGGCATCAACCATGCCAATTTCAAATTTAAACGGTGCCGAGAAACCCTAGAATGGATCTTTGGCTAGATTTCTAGGCGAAACAATAAACTAGTTAACACTTAACTACAAGTAAACGGAAATACAACCTTTGTAGATCCGGTGCTCCACCTCCATAGCTCCGTAACGAAGTCCCCTCGCTGTCCAAATGAATTCCCGGGCTCTAGCGTCGGCTTCGTCGGAGAAATGGTGAGCTAGGTCGTCGATGTCCATGCCGAAGATGATCTACGTCGAGGCATCGCTAGATCAAGCTCCAACTTCGTCAAGTCAAGAAACTTGTGAAGGTAACACACTCTACTACTTGGCAAGAGGTAGAGGATGAAGAAATAGGAAGTGGGTAGACTTTAGAATTGGATTTCTCACTCATTTTCATCAATCACCATTGATGAAGTGAAGGTTTCTTCATTGAAGAAGATGAAGAAGAAGATAATGATCTATAATGATAAGTTAATTAAAAAGAAAAGAAAAAGGAAACTTATCATAATAATAACCATGATTAGGTGTAGAGAATAGACCATGGTTAATTGCAAGGGTTAGGGTTAAGCATGAGACAAAATGGTCATAAAGTCAAAGCTTCATGAAGCTTCAAAGAAAGAAACAAAACTTGCAACCATTTCATTTCTAATCTTTTCCAAATAAATAAATAAATAAATGATTAAGAAAAAGAAAACCCTAATCATCAATTTAACTATGGTTTAATCTTTACACTTAACCAAGTTAACATGTATCATCAAATATGATACAATCATTTGCACAAAAAGTATATCACATATACAACTTGTACAATCAAGTGAGAAAATCCTTTTAAAGTCAACCGATACTAGTTAATGCAAAGTAATATATCATATATATAATTATACATTAAATCAACGCTTGATTTAATGATCCGGTCATATAGCATATAACCGACTGGTATCATCAGTAACAACTTATCGAAACAACACTTGATCCGATAACCCGGCTATATCGCATATAACCGAGCAATGTCACATATCGCGAGAATCAAATACAGTATCACATACTGGTATCATTCTCGGTCCCGCACATATCTCATATGCGCTCCTATTTCATTTCGCTTGAGCCAGGAAACCTCTGTGTAGGACTCTAAAGACTCGTCAATACGCCGGCAGCAGATGATGATCATATCAAGCACCCACAAGCCGCAAGCGGTCTGCTAAACGTAACGGCCACCCGGGTATTGAGCGATCAGAAGATCGACGAGCAAGCCCGCTCACACTCCAGTGAATCCAACCAGTAACACTACCGTACAGTCCGGTCTGATCGTCTGATATGTCGCATATCTCGCCTAGGGGTGGTAAACGTCAGACCCCAATAGCTCGATAAGTCGTGTCGATATGAGGTCTATAACAATTCGAGAAACTACTGGTAACACTTACCAGTAAATCTCAGCAACCCTGGCCAGGGATTTCCTGTTATATCCAATCGAACACAGCGCAACATCAACCCCCTATACCGGGAGAGACGAATCCCCTCCTATCGCTCATTGCCTCCATGTGACTCGGGACTGTACCCAAAAACCACCGTTTTGCACGCCCTCTTGGACGTGGTAAGATGGAAATCAAAGCACAGTGGGAACCACACAAGACTCTATGACGATCTCGGGTCAACAGACTACTCTGTACCAGTGTCACCAGAGAACTGCCATCTGACGTGAGGTATAATACCATCTGGGAGTTCTCGGCGAGTCCATCCAGTGTACCCAGTCTCCACTGAGCACCCGTATATCATCTCTGATGTCAAACACCAATGGATATGGGATCATCCATCGCCCATCTGTATGGGTCGAGAAGGTATACGCTAGTCTACTCTGGTATATCGATGCCCCGTCTCGATACACCTACGACTAGGGACTTTGAAGGATGTACTTATGGACTACCATGTCCCCACTAGTATGATCCGCATCATAGTCCAGGTAGTCAAGTACACATCCTAAGGGCTTTACCAACATGTAACAGAGAGACAAACAGTGTACACGTTAAGGTAAAGAGCAACCAGATAGCATACTATCATGTCGAGCAAGAAAGTCCTCCCTATATATGTCCAAGCATCCACTACAATATACATCCTATGTATAGTAATGGCCTCTAGGGCATACATATAACTAACAATTTCCCACTTGCACTAGGGCCATCTGATAGCAGTGGTTGTAGTATCTCATACTCAACCATCCCCTAAAAATCTCTCTCTGGGAACAGGCCTTTGTGAGTGGATCCGCTGTGTTGTCCTCTGAGTCTACTCTCCTAACCTCTATCCCTTGGAGATCAAGCATCTCCATGATCAGGTAATACTGCCTTAGAATATGTCTGGATCACTGATGGGACGGGCGTTCCTTGGCATAAGCCACAACTCCATTGTCACACAATGGGAGGAACTAAGTTCATCTCATGAACTAATATACACCCAGACAGCCTCTTTGGTAGCATCTTAAGTAGCGATGTATTCAGCCTTTATCGTCTAGTATGTCACGGTATCTAGCTTGGAACTCTTCCAACATACCGTCCCTTTACTGAGGGTAAAGACAATGCCTGTGACTGACTTTCAGTCGTCTTTATCACCCTGGAACCCTTCCAGTGATTCTCCCCAGGATCAACTGATGCCATCTCACTACAACTAGTGAGTAGCCTAACATCCATTTAGATCTATCTCATAGATCCAAAATCCAGGATTTAGTAGGTATCACTTTGATCCTATGTAGAGAGTCATTGTGATAAGCGGAGATTGATCGAGCGTAGCATAGGAAACTGTTTCCCTATCAAGAGTATGTCATCCACGTACTCTACGAGGATCATCACCATACTCCCTACTACCTTTTTGTATATACAAGGTTCATCTACCATTTTGATGATGTCAAACTCTTTGACTAATTCATCAAAACAGATGTTCGAACTCCGCGATGCCTTCCTTATCAAATAAAGCATCTTGCACACGTTTCCGCTGCTCCCACTGTCTACGAAGCCCTCTGGCTGTGTACTTATAGACGCTCTCTTCTAAATCATCATTTAGAAAAGCAGTCAAGACACCCAACCGCCAGATTTCGTAGTCATGGTATGTAGCCGTGGTAAGTAGGATCTGGATGGACTTAAGCATAGATACTTGAAAAAGGTTTCATCATTATCCACACCTGGTCAATGATGCAAACCTTTAACAAGTCTAGCTTTGAAAGTCTCAACTTTTCCATGTACACCAAGTAATCTTCTCAAGATATACTTGCTCCTGATGGAAATTTAATCCTTCAGATATAGCAACCAAAGTCCATACTTTGTTGGTGTATAAGGATTCCATCTCAGATCGATAAACATCCAGCCATTCTCACAGAGTCCTACTCCTGATGGCCAGGTCGAAACTAGTTGGGTCATCATCTCATGATGCAATCCTCGCTCCCACTGTCATAGAGAAACAGAAGTATCTCTCAGGTGGGTGAGGAACCCTACTAGATCGGCGGAGAGGCTGAGGTTCGTTGGAATCTACTGAATCCTTTGGTTCTATCAAATCATCAGCTGCAGTCTGTATAGCTGGAACATTTCCAGTTCTACATAACAGACCTTGCCTTGAGCTTGTCCGGATTTTGCTTTCAGACATAGGCCGGTCAACCCCAAATCTTAACTAGCTTAAGACATGGGCTCTTACCATACCATATCTCATATGAAGTGGTAGGCAGCTGATTTGATTCGAACCCTATTCAATAGGTATGCAGCTTCTCAAGCGCATAACTCCCAAAAGGAAATAGGTAACTCAGTAGTACTCATCATAGAGCACACCTTATCACATAGGGTGTTATTGCTCCGCCCCGATATACCATCGTGCTATGGTGTATACGGAGGAGTAATGCCGAGAGAGAATCTCATTCTCCTTTAGAAAAGTCCAAGAATTTCGTGCTCAAGTATTCTCCTCCTTGATCACATCAAAGGACATAATACTTATACCCGTGTTTTGGTTCTCTACTTCTAAATCATATTCTGTGAATATCTCAAAAGGTTCGGACTCATGTTTCAACAGGAACATATGACTGAATCTTGAGAGATTATCAGAGAATGTAATGAAGTACAGAGAACCGGTCTTGGCATGTGTAGACAGGGCACCTACATACATCAACATGTATCATCCCAAGAGTTCAATAACTCTTTCTCTGTTTCCAATAAACAGAGCTAGTGTCATTATATCTTTGTGACATGACTGGCAAGTTTCACAAGATGTAGATTCAAACTGATTTAAATATGCATCTACATGTAACTTCAGCTAGTCGGGTCATATTGATCTGACCTAGTCTACAATACCTTAAGAAGGATCCGTTCATTTCTGAACTCTTCCTCTTATGTGTGTTCCATATACTAAGAACTGTAGTTTGATTTAGAACATCAACGCTTTTAGATAACGTGCCTGAATCGATCAACTTTTGATATAGGAAATGTTCAAAACATTATCCAACAATACAAAATTATATCCTTTCTTTACTAATAAAGTGACTGATATGATTTTGTATATCAGGTTCGGTATCTAATAACATTCGTTCAGAATCAATGTATTGGTAATACAGGGTGACAGTGACCAACAGACTTGGCTGCAACTCTTGCCCCGTTTTCTGCCTCATGAAACTTATCACCCGTTCTCAGTTCTCTACCTTTCTGTAGCCCTATGTAACACATTACATATCTGGAATCCTGATCTGGTATCACATACCCAGGACGTAAAGGATACTGAGAAACAGTTCTCTGTAATGAACACACCCGAAGATGATGCATCAGCATGCACTCTCTTCGTTTGGGCTGCACGGGAATTCTGGTAATCCCCAATTTCCTGCTCTGTCTTATAACAATTATAAGTTGGAGCGGGACCAACGTTCCCCAGCTCAGTATAACAAGCGGGTTCGGTCAATATTCCGTATTATTATCTTGATTAAGGCGTGATATGGTCGCTACCTGGAGAGAGAGAGAAGAAAACACTCAGCGTGCGCTCTTGCAAGAATAGATTGGTTTTATTTTATCTAATCAGGATGGCTCCCACTGCTTTTTATCAAATCTTCTTTCAAACCCTAAAAGGAAAGACTAGCCGGGATTAATTACACACTACAAGTTCGCCAATCTTTCAGCCAGGCCAGTGTCGGTACTTTGAGGGAGGTCCCCCGTGCTTTCGCACGAACCTAATTAATGTAAACCTCGTTTTCCCAGAGGCGTAACCTCGTTAACACCTTTCTAGACACCTACTTGATCGGCTAATTGTAATGTATAAAACTCTTCCAGGAGTAACAATTACTCACAGCGGGTATCGGGATCCAACTATCTCATAGAAGGTATGCAATCTCATTGCAAATTTCAACACTTGAAATTCCCGATAATATTTTGCCCCTAGCTCGCTATGACCTTGACGCATGCCAAACAACCCATAGTCTGCTAGTCAAGTTCAACCCGTACATTTCTTGATTGAATTAAACCCACCCGCACGACCCTTGACGCATGCCAAACAACGCCGTACGAATACCCTAATCCAATCGCATCGTATGCTAGCAGATAAGCACTAGTTAGCTACCGTACACTACGCCTTGACGCATGCCAAACAACCGCAGCACGAATACTAACTAGTACTTATCTGAAATGACGGAGGGCTACGACAGGTTTTTCTGAAAACCTATTGCGTAATGAACTTGATATCATTGTAGGATCGAATGAATTTTGAAATGGAGTGTTTTTGAGGCTTTTCTAGTTTTGCTAAAGGAGTCACTCCCGGTGAAGGGATCGTCGGTCCTTTCCTCGTCGAATGAGGTGCGGGATATATCACATATATCACTGTGCAAAGCAAAAACACTTAAAAGCAATCAAAAGACAAACCGAGTGTGTAGCATCTGCCAGTTATTGCTAAAGGAGTCACTCCCGGTGAAGGGATCTCGGTCCTTTCCTCATCGAATAAGGTGCAGGATATATCATATATACCGCTATGCAAAGCAAGAACTGTAGCTACCTGTTTTATTTTGAAATTCGATTCTGCAACATCTTAGGTTTCTTTTATTTCATCAATCACATTAATGAAGTCCCATCATTTAAGTACCTAAACATCACAGATAAATACGACGTACACTTATGCCATCCGCATTTGCCTCGATGTCCCCTCGTGCACCGTTAGGTTAGGTAACTAACGGCAGAGCGGGGCAGGGCTAGCGCGGGTGTAAAACATAAGTAACGCCTATATAATATATCATATATACTATATACAGTATCTATCACAGGACATCACATGATCACATCACAGATATCGCAGCAGAAGAAACATATGAAATATTCGATATACTAGGACGTCCGTGTTTTCAATACGAGCTAGTATAAAACACGGATTCCACGGTCGTGATGAATAGCCAAACCCACACCCCTAGACCCCTACGAGAGCGGCAAGCAACCCTACCAGTTCTAGAGTTAGGAGACCCGGACTCGACCCCTCGAGTTGGTCTCCCACTGGACTCCAGAACCCGGTTACTTGTGCCCTCCTCCTTGGGTCTATCCTAGTGCGGAAAAGTAAATAATATACAAACATTGACATCTTCCGCAACCTGGAAGTGCCCCAATAAAAGAATATTACATACAAGTTTTTACATGAATGAAAATGAAAAACACTCATCTCACATAAAAAACCCCGGCTATTCAAACACGACGATCCAATATAACATATCCAGCAACACATAACATCACATGTCATCAACGTAAGTAAATATGTCCATCCCAATTGTCGTTGATATATAGCAATGAAACCGGCGATATCACATATTACACTTACGGTCAAAGAAAAGAAAGTGTAAAACTACAACAGTTGGAATCCGCAATCTCTTTAGACATCGCATGCCTAATCAAATGAATTACTTAGACATCGCATGCCTAACAATTATAAACCCCGCATTTTAGTCTCAAAATCGAAAACACTTTTCAATGTCAAGTCGGGCAATTCAACAAGATTCCCGACATCCTGATCGAATGCTCGTCGCAAACTTTAGTAGACGGCCGCACCCCCTATACCGTCGACGAAGTGCACCAAGGCGGAACACCGCTACCGCGAGCACCCGGACGGATGCTTTCGGCGACGGGGTTCTCCTACAGTCACTTGGTCGGGGCTATGGGGTGAGGTTGTCTATTAAGTTTACCCGGCGAGTATCCGCGTACGCTACGTGATTGCGACGGACTTTTGATCACATCAAAATTCCGTGGCAACCGATCAAGTGAGACTAAACTGCTATGTTTATAACATTCATTCAGTTATCTCATAACTGTTTGTGAATTCCAATCATTGTATCCCATTCCAGATAAAATAGAAAATGTTAAACTTTTCGATCGAACATTCGAACACCCAAGTTTTCCCGATACAGGTCAACACATGAAACAAGTCTAAAAACATTCAGTTCGTGCCTCAGTACCAACGGTCCAGCCGTAGAAGGGTCAAGCCAACGCCTCACATGTGGCACGCCGTACTGCCCCAAACCCGAAGGTTCAAAGGGCAGTTCAAGACGGTCACATAATCGAGTTAAGGTTTGTTGTCTTCTAGAGGGTCCATCACGTTACTTGCACTACTTAGAACGTCTTTAAACTACGGAAAAATCCAACACTTGGAAATTTCCCGACAGGGGAAAAGTTGGGTATTTATATCCGGTCGAACTTTTTAACATATTCTAAAATTTATCCGGAAAGCCACATAGACAAAATCTGATACTCCGATCGAAACACCGAATCCCCAAAACAACCCCAGAAAATTCAACTCTTGAATAAATATTAAAAATTCCCAGAAAACCCAGCATATGAAAATAGGAATTACTGTGCAACAATGGGAAGGTGACGTCATCACCTAGCCGCGGAACCGCCGCAGAAGCTGGGCTTCTGCCGCGGTTCCGCCGCGGTTTGGATGAATCATGGGTCCAATTTTGCGCCGTAATTCATAGATTTCCCTGCTGAATTTTTTAGCAATTTTTAATTTTGAAAAATCCACGTTTTCAGAAAAAGTCCAGAGAGCGTGGAAATTTTGGGGTTTCGGTTCGTTCGGACTTCAAATTGCGTCTAGACTTCGCCTAAGGCTCTAGCTAGGCTCTGATACCACTGTAGGGTTCCTAGGCACCCTAATGAGGTCTCACAAGGCATCAACCATGCCAATTTCAAATTTAAACGGTGCCGAGAAACCCTAGAACGGATCGTTGGCTAGATTTCTAGGCGAAACAATAAACTAGTTAACACTTAACTATAAGTAAACGGAAATACAACCTTTGTAGATCCGGTGCTCCACCTCCATAGCTCCGCAACGAAGTCCCCTCGTTGTCCAAATGAATTCCCGGGCTCTAGCGTCGGCTTCGTCGGAGAAATGGTGAGCTAGGTCGTCGATGTCCATGCCGAAGATGATCTACGTCGAGGCATCGCTAGATCAAGCTCCAACTTCGCCAAGTCAAGAAACTTGTGAAGGTAACACTCTCTACTACTTGGGAAGAGGTAGAGGATGAAGAAATAGGAAGTGGGTAGACTTTAGAATTGGATTTCTCACTCCTTTTCATCAATCACCATTGATGAAGTGAAGGTTTCTTCATTGAAGAAGATGAAGAAGAAGATAATGATCTATAATGATAAGTTAATTAAAAGGAAAAGAAAAAGGAAACTTATCATAATAATAACCATGATTAGGTGTAGAGAATAGACCATGGTTAATTGCAAGGGTTAGGGTTAAGCATGAGACAAAATGGTCACAAAGTCAAAGCTTCATGAAGCTTCAAAGAAAGAAACAAAACTTGCAACCATTTCATTTCTAATCTTTTCCAAATAAATAAATAAATAAATGATTAAGAAAAAGAAAACCCTAATCATCAATTTAACCATGGTTTAATCTTTACACTTAACCAAGTTAACATGTATCATCAAACATGATACAATCATTTGCACAAAAAGTATATCACATATACAACTTGTACAATCAAGTGAGAAAATCCTTTTAAAGTCAACCGATACTAGTTAATGCAAAGTAATATATCATATATATAATTATACATTAAATCATTAAATCAACGCTTGATTTAATGATCCGGTCATATAGCATATAACCGACTGGTATCATCAGTAACAACTTATCGAAACAACACTTGATCCGATAACCCGGCTATATCGCATATAACCGAGCAATGTCACATATCGCGAGAATCAAATACAGTATCACATACTGGTATCATTCTCGGTCCCGCACATATCTCATATACGCTCCTATTTCGTTTCGCTTGAGCCAGGAAACCTCTGTGTAGGACTCTAAAGACTCGTCAATATGCCGGCAGCAGATGATGATCATATCAAGCACCCACAAGCCGCAAGCGGTCTGCTAAACGTAACGGCCACCCGGGTATTGAGCGATCAGAAGATCGACGAGCAAGCCCGCTCACACTCCAGTGAATCCAACCAGTAACACTACCGTACAGTCCGGTCTGATCGTCTAATATGTCGCATATCTCGCCTAGGGGTGGTAAACGTCAGACCCCAATAGCTCGATAAGTCGTGTCGATATGAGGTCTATAACAATTCGAGAAACTACTGGTAACACTTACCAGTAAATCTCAGCAACCCTGGCCAGGGATTTTCTGTTATAGCCAATCGAACACAGCGCAACATCAATCCCCTATACTGGGAGAGACGAATCCCTCCTATCGCTCATTGCCTCCATGTGACTCGGGACTGTACCCAAAAACCACCGTTTTGCACGCCCTCTTGGACGTGGTAAGATGGAAATCAAAGCACAGTGGGAACCACACAAGACTCTATGACGATCTCGGGTCAACAGACTACTCTGTACCAGTGTCACCAGAGAACTGCCATCTGACGTGAGGTATAATACCATCTGGGAGTTCTCGGCGAGTCCGTCCAGTGTACCCAGTCTCCACTGAGCACCCGTATATCATCTCTGATGTCAAACACCAATGGATATGGGATCATCCATCGCCCATCTGTATGGGTCGAGAAGGTATACGCTAGTCTACTCTGGTATATCGATGCCCCGTCTCGATACACCTACGACTAGGGACTTTGAAGGATGTACTTATGGACTACCATGTCCCCACTAGTATGATCCGCATCATAGTCCAGGTAGTCAAGTACACATCCTAAGGGCTTTACCAACATGTAACAGAGAGACAAACAGTGTACACGTTAAGGTAAAGAGCAACCAGATAGCATACTATCATGTCGAGCAAGAAAGTCCTCCCTATATATGTCCAAGCATCCACTACAATATACATCCTATGTATAGTAATGGCCTCTAGGGCATACATATAACTAACAGTTACCGGATTCCGTGAAGTGCTGGGTGGCCCATTCACATTGTTGAAGGGGGTTTCCTCACTTCTGGTTTTGGCGGGTAACTTGCCGCACTCGTAGGGGTCTAGGTTTTCATTGCATAGGCTATCCACACGATAGGGAACGTCGAATCTCATTTGCGGCTCAACTGAAACCCGTGGCTCCAAGATTATCCACCATTCTGTGTTGCTTCTGTGATGCTTCTGTGATGCTGCTTATATCATGCTTGGGACGAATGTTATATATATTTATATATACTAGTAGATGTTGTATATGTTTTGCACCCGCGCTAGTCCAGCCCCCGCTCTGTCGTTAGTTAAGTAACCTAACGGGTGATGACGGGACCAAGTGGCGAATGCGGATGGCATATACGTACATTTTATTTTCGTTCTTTTTTTGTGTGATTAATTGATGGGACTGCGTTGATTCTTATCAATGCAAGGATAAAACAAACCTATATGATGTTGTTGGAACCAAGTTTTTAAAAACCGACATTACAGACGTTCTCTTTTGCTTTGCACAGTGGTGTTCGGTTATGAATATCCAGCACCTCATTCGACGAGGCAAGGGCCGAGATCCCTTCATCGGGAGTGACCACTTGAGTAAAAGTTTGCGTCAACGTAATGACTTTGCTATTGTCATTTTCTTTTGCTTTGCATCATGGTATTCAGTTTGGAATATCCTGCACCTCATCCAACAAGGAATGAGCCGAGATCCCTTCACCGGGAGTGACCTCTTTAGCAAATTTTTTTGCCACTATAAATTTATAAAACCACTCGGTTCCTTCAACGATATCAAGTTCATTACGTTAAAGGTTTTTCGCCAAAAACCAGCCGTAGCCCTCCGTCATTTCAGAAAAGCAGCGCCTAGTATTCGTGCTATGTTTGTTGGCTTCCATCAAGGCATAGTGTGCGGTAGCTATGTGTTACTTTTCTGTAGCATGGATATGCATTAATCTAGGACAGTCGTGCAGCCTTGTTGGCATCCGTCAAGGGCGAGTACGGGTGGGTCTAAATTAATCATGACAATGACGGGTAGAACTTGACTTGCAACTTATGATTTGTTGGCATCCGTCAAGGTCATAAGCTGCTTGGGGTAAAAATCACATCGGGAGTTTTAAACATACAGGAAACTTTCCAGGCTTGTGCATACCTTCTGGAGTGTGGTGACTTGAGTAGCTTCCATCAGGTTATCATACGATGATAGTTGGATCCCGATTCCCACTGATGAGTAGGTTTACTCTTCGGGTGATTTTAGATGATCCCGACTGATTCTTCTTTTGGGTTTGGAGGAGAATTCGAGAAAACGGTGGGAGCCATTCTGATTAGATAAAGTGATTAACCATTCTGATCTAGGTTAGAGTACATGCTGAGTGTTTCTTTTCTCTCTCTCTGGCAGCGACCATGGCCCGACCCTGGACTAAAACTCATGAACCAAGTTAACCGAACCTTCTTAAATCACTTTGGCTTTTTGAATGACACCATGTCGCATATATCATTGCCACTTATATACCACCTTTGCATTTCTCCAGAACACCCCGTATCACTACGAACATCCACTTCCATTGGATAAATCCATCGTATAGTTACATACGAACTCGAAGGAACTTGTTCCAGATTCGAGGATGGATTCTGGTTCTGGAGAGATTGAATAAGATTATTCGGTTGACTTTTCTCTTTACCTTCTCTCAGGTTGTGAGGGCTCCTAGGATTAAGAGAGGGTACACCAATTGAGCTTATTGGATAGTCTTTTCCAAACCATAGGCAGGTGCCGATTGGTAGGGAAGGAAGAAAACCAATTAAGCCTAAGTATGGTGTACAGAAGGTAATAAGTAAAGACATATAAAGGGATTAGATTAAGGGCAAAAAAAATTGCGACTGTTATCATTCATGGCAAAATCATGTATACCCCTTCCACTCCCACATCCACTTTGGATTTCTCCAGAACACTCCGTATCACTGCGGATATCCACTTCTATTGGATATGCCATCGTATAGTTACATACGAACTTGAAGGAACTTGTTCCAGATTCGAGGATGGTTTCCGGTTCAGGAGAAATAGAATAGGATTATTCAGATGTCTTTTCCCATTACTTTCTCTCAGGTTGCGAGAGCTCATAGGATTAGGAGAGTACACCTATTGTGCTTATTGGATAGTCTTCTTCCAAACCTTAGGCTGGTGCCGAAAGGTAGGAAAGGAAGAAAACCAATTAGCCTAAAAATGGTGTACAGAACGTAATAAGTAAAGACATAATAAAGGGATTGGAGCGAGGGCAGGTAAGTATATGGTTACTGTCATGAATTAGGATAGTGAAAGAGGCGTTACTAGGAATACCAGTTAACCCCTTTTGAAACATTTTCATGTTTCAGTTTCAATGTACGATGTTAATTGAAAACCGTTTTCCCAATTCGAATCTGACTCCAGGGTATGTGTTTACCAGATCAGTTTCTCACATCTGTATGTTATTACGGATGGTGAGTGGGAGTAAGATATTGGGAATTGGGTGATCAGATCCTCATTATATCGGAATTCGTTGTAATTGGTGATATTGGAGGAAATCATCTGGATTTTGCCGGATGACAAATATTTGGTTTTGAATATCCGTTATTATGCACCAATTTCAAACTGATATATCTGTACGTTTATTTTATAAAGTGAGATATAACTTTTTGATATTATGTCTGTGACATTTACCTAAATCGGTTGGTGATTAGGTAAGGTGCATTTAACAGCGGTGTAATTCTTCTTAACCATAGTACAATTTTTCAACCTACGACGCACAGGGTTTGAGTTATTAAACTCAGAGGACTTATACAAAGAATTGTACGTTGTCCAGTATCCATTAGAACAATGGGGTTGGTACTCGTACTATATTCTGTTTACTCATAACTTCTCTAGTTCTAGAAAAGTATTTCGTTAAAATACAATGTTTAGATTCTGAGAAGTTATAGGTATAAGAATAAAGTAGAGAACCATTTGTTAGAAGTATCAGGATTCTTCGAGGAAGTCGAAAATGTAGATACTTGTGTTTGGTATTCCGTTGATAATAATGGTTTTGAGAACTTGCTTCTCTTTCAGGTTACTCATATATGGATGCATTCCTAGATGAGTAATGCTAATTGGCTTCTTTCCATTTGGTTGATATGCACTGAAGACAGCTGCATGATTTTGAATCTGGTTCCAATTAAATTAGTGCTTTTGTTTCTATATTAGATATATATATAATCAATTTATATCTTAACGATGTTAAGGTATAGGGAGTTGTCCGGCTGATGCTTAAAACCAGAATCCGGATAAACTCGAGGCATGTTTTAGTAATGGCTGTTTGTGGGTTATCCCGGGCTTTGACGAGGGTTAACATTCTACCATCAGGAAGATCAATATTTATATTGTTCTTGACTCGCCACAGTTTTAGTAAAATGGATTTTTTTTCTGAAAAACAGAAGTGGGAGTATGGTAGAACTGGAAGTGATTCGAGAACTACAACTGATCACTGAAGATTTAATAAAACCTAAGGATTCAATTAGTTTCGACATTCCATTAGCCACTCTGCATATTTGGTGGGTAACCTCAGGCACCCGAAAGGTACTTCGATCTTCTCAAAAACGGTGACAGAGATGTTCTTGTTTACTCAGACTTGTCATTACTGCTATTCTAAACTATAAGACCCGGCAGGAGGATGAGTATAGCATCGTTCTAAACTAGCATTGGAAGTGCACGTATATATGACTCTGCCTGAGGGTTGTTGTAGTCAGTGGGAGCAGCGGAAGCGTAGTGGGCAAGTAGCTTATGTCTATTTATAGACTAAAGCAGGTATAGCGGAAATAGATCATCTATTTTTGATGTGACAGTCATAGGCTTTGACTTCATCAGAATAGGAGATGGATCTGCTAAGAAGGTAGTAGAGAGTGATGTCCAGGTATTAGGATGACATGCACTTGATAGGAAAAGATATTCCTATACTACGATCGGTTATACTGTGGTTGTCACAAAGTTGTTTCTCCATATTGGATATAATATCAGGGTTTCTGGTTACTAGATCTATGGTTTTAGATCTATATTTGGGAAGCATCCTAATCTGGGTATTTTGACATTATTCTAAAGGTATTTTAGAATGGACGACTCCTGGCATGGTGGTATAACTGCAGGTGATAGAGTCACCCTCTCTAAAGGTGTCTTACAAACTAAAGAGGAGAAGGATCTGCATGATTAGCATCTCACTTGCTTAGGCAATTGAGTTAATCATGAAATGTCAAGTACGACACCAGATGTTGTTTTTGCACTAGCTGCAATAAGCAGATATATTAATCCAATCCTGGAGAAACGTTGGGAAGCAGTTTATGAACATAAATGGATGTTCTTGGGATATGGTAACGGCAGCCTCCTTCAGGAGATGTTTATCATTTCAGGCTTCCAAGGTGACCTGGATGACAGAGTGACTGTCAGAGTTATAGTTTTCCAGCTTTTGAAGGACAGTATGTTGGATAGGTAGTCCAAGCGGATACTGAGGAAAGGCATGGCGCAGGATACTGATTAAATTCAGTGGATGATACAGTTTAAGAAGTTTGCTGGATTTGGAGTTCATTTGTGAACTGGGTCCCATCAGATATTCAGACAAATTCTAATACAGGTATTGCTCATTTCGGGAGATAGTTTTCTCCACGAAGTTGATATATAGAGAGATACAGACATTGGAGCGGATCCACTCACTGAGACTATTTCTCGAACGCAATAGTTTCGCAAACGGGCTTTGCAAAACTGATTAGTAGAGAAGTTGGGTGTTCGATGTCACACGAGCTGTGAGTATGCGATATCGCAATAATTGGCCTTAAGTGCAAGTGGGAGATTGTTAGCTATAGTGCCTTTAAGACAATTATCGTAATCACAGGCAGGTGATTATGATGATTGAGGGAGTACCTATACTGGTAGAACAGTCTTACTTAAGATGATATTATGATATCTGGTTTGTCTTTATCATCGTGTACATGTTGATAGAGCCCATAGGATTCTTGCCTGACTACCAGCATTATGATGGCAATCATATACGTGGGAGCTGGGGGTCTATAAGAACATCCTTAAATGTCCTTAGTCATGGGAGTATCGAGACTGGGCATCGATACTCCAGTGTAGACTAGTGTATACTGGTCGAGACCCCGACGAGGGGCGGTGGCTAGGTCTCACAAGCCATTGGTGTTAGTTTGTTCACCTAAGATAGTATACAGGTGCTCATTGGGTTATGAGTACAGTGGACGGACTCGCCGGGAACCTGCTAGTTGGTATTATACCTATTGTCAGATTGCAGTTCCTAGGTGACATGTGTACAGGTTAGTCTGTCGACCTGAGATCGTCATTTGTCTCGTGTGAATTCCCACTGTGCTTTGATTACTACCCTACCATGGCTCAAAGGAGTCGTGTAAACAGGTTTTAGTTGGGTACAGTCCCGAGCCACATGGAGGCAGTGATCAGATCGTCGGGGATTCGTCTCTTCCGGTATTGGGGGTTGATGTCGCGTTGTGCACGGGTGGCCATCACCAGAAATCGGTGGCCACGGTGGACTAGAATTACCGATCCAGGATCGATAGTTTCTCAGGTGGTGATGGGTTTCATGTCGACACTAAATGTCGCATTGTTAGGGGTCTGACTTTATCCACCCCCTTAGACTCGATATGCGATACTTTTAGACGAACAGACCGGACTGTATGGATATTGTCACTGTCAGGCTCAGTAGGGGTTCAGGATGAGTTTGCTCGTCGGCCTTCCTTTCGCTCAATACCTATGTAGCCGTTACGTACAACTAGTGCCGCTGACATTCTTGTGGTTAAATCCACTGCCAGTGTATTGACGAGTCTTTAGAGTCCCACACAGAGGGTTTCCCTAGTTCTGGCAAAATGATGTAGTAGCCGTATTGGATACGTGCAGGGTTCCGATTAATTGATGTACTTTGTACCCGGACTTTCGATCGGATAGTTGATAATACTAGCCAGCTCAGGTTTGAGCCGGATTATTAAATCAGGTATTGATTTAATAATTTACGTATATATATTTCGATACGTATATTCTAGTATTATATTCTTTGTGTTATTCTATCTCTTTGGGTATTCGTATTTCGGTACGAATGCAGGTATGTATATTCAGTAGAATGTAATCCGTATTTTATCCGGAAAACAATCTAGAAGGTGGCCACCTCATTTTGGATTTGACCATTTTTTTGGAAAATGGTAAATGAGGTGGAAATTGGAAAATGGGGAGTATGGTGGTGACCATGCTTGCATAGTGTGCACAAATGAATTTTTAATTCATTTATGCATATTATTCAAGTATGGGTGGTATTTTAAAATGAAAGATATTGTTTTACAAAACCTAGCATGCTTGTTTTTCTCTCTCACGAGAGCTTCATTATTTTTTGAGCATGAGTTTTTTTCTTGATCTCTTCATCACCATTTGTGCTTCACTCCTCTCTTGATTTTCCATGGTTGCCTCCACCTTCATTCACCACCTCCTCTCAACTCTCTCATGTGTTGAGAATCATGAGAGGAGGTGAGATGAGATAAACCAACACTTGGATTACAAACACTACATCCTAGGCTTTCTAGAGTAGCATCCTAGAAACTCTAGTTGCTTCACTTGCATCCATTATGTGAAGGTACAGCCACAACTACATCTATCGGGTAGATCATCATCGATGGAGGGAGACCGGCGACCAAGCTTGATCAAGGAGCTTCTTGGAGCTTGGGGATGATGGTTGAAGACCGAAAGATACGGATCAACTCGGTATAACTATCTATCTTCTTATATATAGCTTGCTAGTATAAGGTTTAAGGTAGATCCGGGCATCGGGAAATGGTAGTGCCAGTTTAGTAAATTTTTGTTCCGCATTTGGCCACGGTTTGATGGCTGGGGCGCTGCCGTAACCTAACAATAGTATGCTATCTGGTTTGTCTTTATCATTTTGTACAACATTAGGTGGCATTATAGACCACTATTACATGTTGATAGAGCCCATAGGATTCTTGCTTGACTATCAGCATTATGATGGCGATCATATACGTGGGAGCTGGGTAGTCTATAAGTACATCTATAAATGTCCCTAGTCGTGGGAGTTTCAAGACTGGGAATCGATACTCCAGAGTAGACTAGTGTATACTGATCAAGACCCCGACGAGGGGCGGTGGCCGGTCTCACAAGTAATTGGTTTCAGTTTGTTCACCTAAGATGTATACATGTGCTCATTGGGTTATGAGTACACCGGACGGACTCGTCGGGAACATGCTAGTTGGTATTATACCTATTTTCAGATAGCAATTCCCAGGTGACATGTGTACAGGTTAGTCTATCGACCTGAGATCGTCATTTGTCTTGTGTGAGTTCCCACTGTGTTTGATTACTACCCTACCATGGCTCAAAGGAGTCATGCAAATCGGTTTTAGTTGGGTACAGTCCCGAGCCACATGGAGGTAGTGGGCGGATTGTCAAGGGATTCGTCTCTCCCGGTATTGGAGGTTAATGTCGCGTTGTGCACGGGTGGCCATCAGCAGAAATCCTTGGCTAAGGTAGTCGAGAATTACTGATTCGGATCAGTAGTTTCTCAGTGGGTCATGTGCTTCATACCGACACTAAATGTCGCGTTATTAGGGGTCTGACTTTATCCACCCCTAGACTCGATATGCGATACTTATAGACGAACGGACCTGACTGTACGAATATTATCACTGTCAAGCTCAGTAGGGGTTTCAGGATGTGTTTGCTCGTCGGCCTCCCTTTCGCTCAATACCTGGGTAACCATTACGTACAGCTAGTGCCGCTGACGTGCTTATGGTTAAACACACTTCCAGTGTAAGATGAGTCTTTAGAGTCCCACACAGAGGGTTTCCCTGCTTCGGGTCAAACGATGTAGAGGCTGTATGGTTTTATGGCAGGGTTCGATCACATACGTGTACTTGTGCACGGATGATGTTCGGACGGATAATACTAGTGGACTTTGGTTTAAACCGGATCCTAGTATTATATTGTTGGATTAGATTTGTCTCATTGTATTCGTATTCTTTGGAATACGGATGTGGATATGTATATACGGATGAGAGGTATTCTTGTAATTTCTTATAAGATTACTTTTAGAAGATTACACCTCATTATGGTTTAGACCTTTTTGGATTAAAAGGTTATTGAGGTGTAGGATGGGGGTGTTTATTGCATTTTTGGTGGCATGGCTTATTAGTGACCCATGGTTACTATTCTAAGCATGCTTAGGGTTTTTGTTTGTTGTGAGAATTTTGTTGACTTGAGATATTTTAGTTGACTCTAGATATTTTTGGATGGCTCCATTTATTAATTCTCGCAACACACAAAAATCTTTCAAGCTATTATTTTTCTCTCTCGTACAACACTCTCATCCTCATGGCATCTTCTTCTTCCTCCACCCAAACCCTCTCATGTGTTGAGAAACCTTGGGTGTATTGAGACAAATTAATCCTTCATCACTCTTTACTTCTTCTACGGTATCTACTGTAGCGATCTAGGTATCCTAGTTACCTTGGATATGAGGTTGGAGCTCGATTCATAAACTCTCGGGTGGATCATCTTCGATGAAGGGAGACCGGAGATCAAGCTTGATCAAGGAGTCCTCTAGGAGCTTGGGAAGGTGGATGAAGACCGAAGGACACGGATCAATTCGGTATAACCATTCTAACTCTTTTGCATGTTTTGTTATCTAGGGCTTATGGGTCGATCCGGGTTATCGGGTTGTTCTAGAGCCGGTTTTTGAAAATTTTTGTTCCGCAATGGCCACGGTTTGATGGCCGGGGCGCTTGCATAACCCAACATGGTATCAGAGCCACTCCATAAGGCTTAGTTAACTCATTGTGACATTAGAAATTCGCCGTTTTTGTTGTGCAAAAACTGCCGACAAAAACAGTTCCGAAAACTGAAAGTTTGAAATGTTTGCACACCCCGCAGGCTCACAGTTTGAACTGAGAAGCCGCAGGGTGGTGCATGGTCACCTCTGGGAAGCCCCGGGTAGGACCGAACGGCTGGGCCCACTCCTTAAGACCACCATAAGGTGGTCTTGGTTATGGGGACCCGAAACTGCCCCACCTTGGGCAGTTTCGGGTCTGCCACATCCCCTGGCCACCTCGTGGTAGCCTCGGGGGTGAGGTACCCCCTTTAGGCCCTCCAAATCGATGTTAATTTCTTGCTCTAACTCCCCGCGAAGTTTCGAATGCGTTTCGTTTTGATTGGGACTTCCAAATTGGCTTTAAACGGTCAGTTTTTGGAACTTTAGCGCACTGTTTTTTCATGGTTTTGGAAATTGGTTTAGTTTGCTAATTGCGTGCGGAATTCTAATTTCATAGTTTTCAGTACATACATTAATAACTGCAACCATGAATGTCATTAGAGCGGTACAACTCGTCTAACTGCTATATGCTCTTTTAGACGGGTTTGCGAATGTGACATTGACGTTGATGTTCTGTGTTGTGCTGTGGTTGTGGCAGGATCGTCGTGTGGATAGTTTGGGTGCAATGGTAGTACAGTTTGGGTTTATTTGTACATTTAATATTGCGGGACGAGCGTCCGACATGTGGAATGCCGTCACTACCGGTTTCTATATTATTTGTTTGGGGCACGACCGGGTTGAGGTCGATGTCACCCTTGTATTTATTTTCTTTTCTGTACTAGGATTACCCTGCGGTGGAGTGCACGAATAGCCGGGTTCTAGTGGGAAACGGGCCTGCATCTCATGGCGGTGAGACAGAGGGGGCCTTACTCTAGAATTGACGGGCTATTCGTTGCACTCGTAGGGGGTACAAATTGACCCACGGAGAGGTGCTCAAGTTACCGGATTCCATGAAGTGCAGGGTAGCCCACTCACTTTGTTGATTGGGGTTGCCTCACTTCTGAGATTGGAGTGTAAGTGCACGGCGGCGCCCCGGCCGTCAATCCGACGGCCAAATGCGGAAGCGGTGATAAACTTTAATTTTGCGAACTTTGCAAACCGGCACCACCGCGCACTAGACTCCGGATCGGGCCATTAAACTAGATCTAGCTAACTACAAGACGGGTTAGAGATATACCGAGTGATCCGAGTCCTCCGGTCTTCTCGTCGTCGTCCCGATCTCCCGCGGATCCTCCGGTCGTCGCCTCCTTGCCGGAAGGGCACCACATCGGCTGTATGTTTTACGGGCTCCCACCTCAATACCGAGGCAACTCGGGCGCGAAGTTGGCTAGCCGACGCGCCCAAGATTTGCTGTAGAATAATGTAGAATCGTTGTCTCTTTGGGGTTAATGAGGTTGCCAAGATGGAGGAATTTGTGCACAATGATTTTCATTGGTGGATGCTAAGAGAAAAATGAGCCTCTCTGGAAAAAGAGGTCGGCCAGAACTTAGTGCTTGCTGGAAAAATGAAGCAAAAAACCTTGCATCAAAAGAATGTGTGCATCAATTAATCCAAAGCACAAAAGGGAAAAAACCTTCACTGCAAAACCAAAATGGGGGGGGGGCACCACAAATCACATGAAGAATATTATTCCACCAAAAAAAAAAAAAACTTCACTCAATACCCTAAACAGTGGCCGGCCCATTCCCAAATCCCATCACCAAATCACATCTTCTTCCATGTCTTAATTAATGCATCATGGAGCAAAGATGCATATCCTATCATAAAGAAAACATTTGCAAGAAACCCCCTCCACAAAATGTTAATTGCAAACTTGCAATTAACACCCTCCAACGAAAAGTCCGACCGGGAAGGAAAAAGAGAAAACCGGCCGGAACGGAATGCAAACTGGCAACCCCAGAAAACTGGTCCCGTAATAAATTATAGGAAAACCCCGATACTGTGCATACACACCCGCATCTGTATTCCGACCGGATACAAATGCAAAGAGACAAAACTACACTATCAAATACTAAGATCCGGCTTAAGCCAAAGCCGGCTAGTAAAAACTGTCCGATCACGATCTGTGCAATACCGCACGTATCTGATCGAACCCTGCCATATCTCCATACGGCCTCTACAGCGTTTCGCCCGAAAGCTGAGTAACTGAAAGTGTGGTGGACTCTAAAGACTCGTCAATACTATGGTTGTGGATTCAACCACTAGCACGTCAGAGGTATAACCCAATACGTAACGGGCCACCGGCTATTGACTAAAAGGGACGTCGATGAGCGAACTCATCCTGACATCCTACTGAGCCTGTCAGTGACAATATCCGTACAGTCCGGTCCGTTCGTCTATGAGCATCGCATGTCGGGCCTAGGGGGTTGGTAAAAGTCAGACCCCCAAAAGCGGTACAAGTCGTGTCGGAGTGTAGCCCAGAACACCCTGAGATACTACTGGAATACCTACCAGTAAATCTCCTGCCTTGGCCAAGGACTTCGTGTAATGGCTCTCCTAGACACAGCGCGACCTCACCCCCAATACCGGGAGAGACGAACCCCCGAAGATCCGCTCACTGCCTCCATGTGGCTCGGGACTGTACCCAACTAAAACCTGTTTGCACGACTCCTTTGAGCCGTGGTAGGGTAGTAATCAAAGCACAGTGGGAACTCACACGAGACAAATGACGATCCCCAGGTCGATGAACTAACCTGTACACATGTCACCTGGGAACTGCTATCTGACATGAGGTATAAGACCAACTAGCATGTTCCCGGCGAGTCCTGTCCGGTGTACTCATAACCCAATGAGCACCTGTATACATCTTAGGTGATCCAACTGACACCAGTGGCTTGTGAGACCAGCCACCGCCCCTCGTCGGGGTCTCGACTGTATACACTAGTCTACTCTAGAGAATCGATGCCCTGTCTCGAAACTCCCACGACTAGGGACCTTTTAAGGATGTGCTTATAGACCCCAGCTCCCACTTATATGATCGCCCTCATACTGCTGGAGGTTAAGCAAGAATCCTAGGGGCTCTATCAACGTGCAATAGTGACCTGTCAGGTCACCTAAAACAGTACACGATGATAAAGATAAACCAGATAGCAAACTATCATCTCGAGTAAGACTGTCGTACCGGGATAGGTCCTCCCTCAATCATTGCAATCACGTGCCTGTGATCCAATAATTGACTCTGAGGGCACTATCTCCAACAATCTCCCACTTGCACTCAAGGCTAATTATTGCGATGTCGCATACTCACAGCCCGTGTGATACCGAACACCCAACTCCTCTACTAGTCAGTCGCAGAAAGCCTGTTTGCGAAACTATTGCGTTCAAGGAATAGCCTCAGTGAGTGGATCCGCCTAGATGTTTCTTTCTATGTCTCTCTATATCTCAAGTTCGCGGAGAAAACCATCTCCCGAAATGAGCAATACCTGTTTTAGAATGTCTGGATGTCTGATGGGACCTAGCTCATAAATGAACTCCAAATCCAAACTTCTTTAGACTGTATCGTCAACTCATAAATGAACTCCAAATCCAAACCTCCCTCAGTATCTGCCTGGATCACCTGTCCAGAATACTGTCCCTCGTCAGAGGGAAAACTATAACTCTGACAACCTCCTTGTCGTCCAGGTCACCTTGGAAGCCTGGAATGATAACTGTCCCCGAATGAGGCTGTCGTTATCATATCCCTAGAACATCCACTTATGTTCTAAAACTGCTTCCGACTGTTTCTCCAGTATTGGATCAATGTCAACTTATTGCATCTAGTGCAAGAACAACATTTGGTGTGGTACTTGACATCTCATGATTGACTCAATTGCCTAAGCAAGTGATCTGCCAATCATGCACATCCCTCTCTACTTTAGTCTATAAGACACCTTTAGAGAGGGTGACTCCATCACCTGCAGGTACACTACCGTGCTAGGAGTCGTCCATTCTAAATACTCATAGAATGCTGTCAAAGTACCCTGATTGGGAAACCACCCAAATCTAGATCTAAAACTATAGATCTAGTAACCAGTATGTCTTATATAATGTCCAAGTCCTTTGTGGAGAAAACACTGTGTGACGACCAAAGTACAACCGATCGTAGTATAGGAATGTCATTTCCTACTTTGTGTATGTCATCCAAAACCCGGATATCACACCCTACTACCTTCTCAACAGATCCATCTCCTATTCTGATGAAGTCAAACCTATGACTGTCACATCAGAAATAGATGATCTATCTCCGCTATATCTGCTTTAGTCTATAAATAGACATAAGCCTGATATCCACCAATGCTTCCGCTGCTCCCACTGACTACGACAACCCTCTGGCAGAGTCATATAGACGTGCACTTCTAAAGCTAGTTTAGAACGACGCTATACTCATCCTCCTGCCGGGTCTTGCAGCCTGGAACAACAACAATGGCAAGTGTGGGTAAACAAGAACTTCCCTGTCACCGTCCTTGAGGCTACCGGAGTACCTCTCGGGTGCCTGAAATTACCCATCTTATCTGCGGAGTGGCCAACGGAATGTCAAATCAGATTGAATATTAGGTTCCTTATCAAATCTTCAGTAATCGTTTGCGGTTCTGGAATCACTTCCAGTTCTACCATACTCCCACTACTGTTTTTGAAAAATTCATTTTTAATAAAACTGTGGCGAGTCTAGAACAATATTTCTATTGATCTGCCAGATGGTAGAAAATCAACCCTCGTCATAGCCTGGGTCAACCCACAAACAGCCATTACAGAAACGTGCCTTGAGTTGTCCAGTGTCTGGTTTTAATCATAAGCCGGACAACTCCCCGTACCTTAACATCGTTAAGATATGAACTGTTCTATATCCAATATAGAACCAGAGGCACTGATTTAATTTAACCAGATTCAAATCATGCAGCTATCTCCAGTGCATGTCAACTAAATGGAAGGAGGCCGATCAGCGTTACTCAACTTAGGAACGCTTCCAATTATGAGTAACCTAAAAGAGAAGCAATTTCTCTTTATCGTTACGATCAACTGAATACCATACACAAGTATCTACATTTTCGATCACTTTGAAGAATCCCGATACTTGCTACACCTGGTTCTCTACTCTATTCAAATACCTATAACTCCTCAAAACTTAGACCCTGTGTTTCTACGAAACACATGTCTAAGAACTAGAGAAGTTAAAAGTAAACAGAATATAGTCTGAGGACCAACCCCTCTGTCCTAATGGACACTGGACAACATACAATACTCTGTATAAGTCCGCCGAGTCTAACAACTCTTTCACTGTGTGTCGTAGGTTGAAAACTGTACTTATGGTTAAGAAGAATTACACCGCTGTTTAATGCTCCTTACCTAACCATCCACTGATATAGGTAAATGTCATCGACATAATATCAAAAGGTATATCTCACTCTATGAAAAATAGACGTACAGATATATCAATTTGAAATTGGTGCACAACAGCGGATATTCAAAACCAAATATTTGCCGACCGGCAAACATCCCAGGTGATCTCCTCAAATATCACTGATTACAACGAATCCCGATATAATGAGGATGATCACCCAATTCCCAATAACCTACTCCCACTCATCATCTGTAAAAGCATACAGATGTGAGAATCATACCTGGTAAATACATACCCTGGAGTAAGTATCTAATCGGGAAATCAGTTTTCTTTTAACAGTACACAGTGAAACTGAAACATTGAAATGTTTCGATGGGGTATCCTGGTATTCCTAGTAATGCCTCTACCATTATCCAGATTCACAACTATAACCGTATAATTCTTTGCCACCTCTCCAAATCCCTTTATATGTCTTTAGTCATTACCTTCTGCACACCCCTTTAGGCCAATTGGTTTTCTTCCTTCCCTACCGTTCGGCACCAGCCTATGGTTTGGAAGAAGACTATCCAATAAGCATAATGGGTGTACTGTCCTAACCCTAGGAGCACTCGCAGTGCGAGAGAAGGTGAGGATAAAAGACACCTGAATAAACCTTATTCCTATTTCTCCTGAACCAGAATCCATCCCCGAACTGGAACAAGTTCCTTTCGAGTTCGTATATAACCATACGATGGAGTATCCAATAAACTGTGGATCTTCGTAGTGATACGGAGTGTCCTGGAGAAATACAAAGGTGATTTAGGATTGGCGAAGAAATACTTGGTTTGGTCGTGAATATCAGTCGCAATTTACTTTGCCCTCTTACTAATCCCTTTATTTTGTCTGAACTTAATACCTTCTGCACACCATCGTTATGCTAATTGGTTTTCTTCATTCCCTACCGTTCGGCACCAGCCTAAGGTTTGGAAGAAGACTATCCAATTTGCATAATAGGTGTACTATCTCCTAAACCAAGGAGTACTCGCAACCTGAGAGAAGGTAAAAGGAAAAGACAACTGAATAGTCCTATTCGTTTTCTCCAGAACCGGAAACCATCCTCGAATTCCTTCGAGTTCGTATCTAACCATACGATGGTTTTGTCCAATGGAAGTGGACGTTCGTAGTAATACGGGGTGTCCTGGAGAAAAGGGTAAAAGTAGGAGTGGCAATGAGGTCTGCAACTCTGACAATCCAAAAGCCAGTGTAAAGAAGGTTCGGTCAACTTGGTCACTGAGTCATAGTCATAGGGTCGGGTCAATGGTCGCAGCCAGAGAGAGAGAAAAGAAACACTCAGCGTGCACTCTAACCTAGATCAGAATGGTTACCAATTTATCTAATCTGGAAACCTCCCACTGTACCTCAAATTCTCCTCCAAACCTGAAAGAAGAATTAGTCGGGGTCACCCGAGGAGTAAACCAACTTATCAGTGGGAATCGGGATCCAACTATCATCGCATGATAACGTGACGGAATCCGCTCACGCTATCACACTCCAGAAGGTATGCGCATATCTGGCAAGTTTCAGTTCTTTTGAAACTCCCGATGTGATTTTTACCCCATGCTCTTATGACCTTGACTAAGGCCAACAAATCATAAGTCACATGTCAAGTTCTACCCGTCATTGTCCAGGTTGATTTGAACCCACCCGTACAAGCCCTTGACTAGGGCCAACAAGGCTATACGACTGTCCCAAACCAACGCATCTATCTATGCAGCATGTGAATACCCAATAGATACCAAACACTGTGCCTTGACTATGGCCAACAAACACAGCTTGAATACTATTGACTACCCATATGAAACGACGGAGGACTACGAATGGTTTCTGGCGAAAACCTTTAACGTAATGAACTTGATATCGTTGAAGGAACGGATAGCTTTTTAGAAAATATAGTGACGAAAACTTTTACTAAAGAGGTCACTCCCGGTGAAGGGATCTCGGCTCTTTCCCCGTAGAATGGGGTGCAGGATATTCCAAATGAATACCACGATGCAAAGCAAAAGTAATCGGCTATAGTGAAGTTAATGCCCTGACGCAAACTTCTGTCCAAGGGGTCACTCCCGGTGAAGGGATCTCGGCCCTTGCCTCGTCGACTGAGGAGCAGGATATTCCAAATGAATACCACGATGCAAAACAAAAGTGAACGTCCTTGCAATAACAGCCTTTTGAAAATGTTCCAACAACATCAGATTAGGTTTGTTTTAACTTGCATTGATCCGAATCAATGCAGTCCCATCAATTGATCACACCACAAAGAACGAAAATATACTGACGTACGTATATGCCAACCGCATTCGCCACTGGGTCCCGTCATCACCCGTTAGGTTAGCTAACTAACGGCAGAGCGGGGACTGGACTAGCGCGGATGAAAAACATATACAACATCTACTAATATATATACCAATATATAGTATTTCGCTCAAGGCGTGAATAAAATGCAACATCACAGAAATGTACAGCATCACAGAACAATACAGATATCTGGGATCCCCGGGTTTCACAGAGCCACTACTGAAACCCGACGTTCCCCTGGTCGAGTGGATAGCCTGTGCAATGAAATCCTAGACCCCTACGGGCGCGGCAAGTTACCCGCCAAAACCGAAGCGAGGCAGCCCCCCTTCAACACCGTGAATGGACCACCCAGCACTTCACGGAATCCGGTAACTTGGGCACCCCTCCTGGGTCAACCTGTACCCCCTACGAGTGCGGCGGATGGCCCGTCAATTCCAGACTGAAGCCCCCTCCGTCTCAATGCCCTGAGATGCGGGCCCGTTGCCCTCCAGAACCCGGCTATCCGTGCACCCCACCGCGGGGCAAACCTAGTACAGAAAGTAAAATATACATACAACGGGTACATCGACCGCAACCAGGTCGTGCCCCAAAATAATAATACAATCAGGCAGCGACGGCAGTCCACATGTCGGACGCTCGCCCCGCAATATCAAATGTACATAATACAACCACAACTGTACTAGCATTGCATCCAGGCTATCCCCCACGACCGATCCGCAACATCACAGCAAAACACAGAACATCAACGTGAAAGTCACGTTCGCAAATCCGTCTAACCGGGCTATAGCAGTTAGACCGGATTTACCGATCGAGTAACATTCACGGTCGCAGATATAATGTAAATACTGTGAAAAAATGTGTTTAAAATATCCGATCGATCAAAAATTAACAAGTGGGCCCCCAAGCAATACTGTAGCACTCACAGAAAATCTGGGCCCAATTTTAATATTCCAAAACCCCTAAAATTAACCCAGAAGCCCACTGGAAAAACCTGGCCCATTGATCCTTTCATGTTGCGGCGGAACCGCGGCCCAAAGTGGGTATTGGCCGCGGTTCCGCGCTCTGGATGAAAGATCAATGACTCGGATTTCTGCAGTAGTCTTACGTTTTCATGTACATCACTTTTTTACAACCTGAAAAAATTTTTTTTTTTTTTGTTGGGCTTAAAAAATTTTCAACAGAAAACCGATGTTAACAAAAAGGTAGATTTTGGAATTTTTGTCGATCGGAAATGCAAAACACATCAAACGAAGCTAGACGAAGTTAATGGCGAGGCTCTGATACCACAGTAAGTGCACGGCGGCGCCCCGACCGTCAATCCGACGGCCAAATGCGGAAGCGGTGATAAACTTTAATTTTGCGAACTTTGCAAACCGGCACCACCGCGCACTAGACTCCGGATCGGGCCATTAAACTAGATCTAGCTAACTACAAGACGGGTTAGAGATATACCGAGTGATCCGAGTCCTCCGGTCTTCTCGTCGTCGTCCCGATCTCCCGCGGATCCTCCGGTCGTCGCCTCCTTGCCGGAAGGGCACCACATCGGCTGTATCTTTTACGGGCTCCCACCTCAATACCGAGGCAACTCGGGCGCGAAGTTGGCTAGCCGACGCGCCCAAGATTTGCTGTAGAATAATGTAGAATCGTTGTCTCTTTGGGGTTAATGAGGTTGCCAAGATGGAGGAATTTGTGCACAATGATTTTCATTGGTGGATGCTAAGAGAAAAATGAGCCTCTCTGGAAAAAGAGGTCGGCCAGAACTTAGTGCTTGCTGGAAAAATGAAGCAAAAAACCTTGCATCAAAAGAATGTGTGCATCAATTAATCCAAAGCACAAAAGGGAAAAAACCTTCACTGCAAAACCAAAATGGGGGTGGGGGGCCCACCACAAATCACATGAAGAATATTATTCCACCAAAAAAAAAAAACTTCACTCCATACCCTAAACAGTGGCCGGCCCATTCCCAAATCCCATCACCAAATCACATCTTCTTCCATGTCTTAATTAATGCATCATGGAGCAAAGATGCATATCCTATCATAAAGAAAACATTTGCAAGAAACCCCCTCCACAAAATGTTAATTGCAAACTTGCAATTAACACCCTCCAACGAAAAGTCCGACCGGGAAGGAAAAAGAGAAAACCGGCCGGAACGGAATGCAAACTGGCAACCCCAGAAAACTGGTCCCGTAATAAATTACAGGAAAACCCCGATACTGTGCATACACACCCGCATCTGTATTCCGACCGGATACAAATGCAAAGAGACAAAACTACACTATCAAATACTAAGATCCGGCTTAAGCCAAAGCCGGCTAGTAAAAACTGACCGATCACGATCTGTGCAATACCGCACGTATCTGATCGAACCCTGCCATATCTCCATACGGCCTCTACAGCGTTTCGCCCGAAAGCTGAGTAACTGAAAGTGTGGTGGACTCTAAAGACTCGTCAATACTATGGTTGTGGATTCAACCACTAGCACGTCAGAGGTATAAGCCAATACGTAACGGGCCACCAGCTATTGACTAAAAGGGACGTCGATGAGCGAACTCATCCTGACACCCTACTGAGCCTGTCAGTGACAATATCCGTACAGTCCGGTCCGTTCGTCTATGAGCATCGCATGTCGGGCCTAGGGGGTTGGTAAAAGTCAGACCCCCAAAAGCGGTACAAGTCGTGTCGGAGTGTAGCCCAGAACACCCTGAGATACTACTGGAATACCTACCAGTAAATCTCCTGCCTTGGCCAAGGACTTCGTGTAATGGCTCTCCTAGACACAGCGCGACCTCACCCCCAATACCGGGAGAGACGAACCCCCGAAGATCCGCTCACTGCCTCCATGTGGCTCGGGACTGTACCCAACTAAAACCTGTTTGCACGACTCCTTTAAGCCATGGTAGGGTAGTAATCAAAGCACAGTGGGAACTCACACGAGACAAATGACGATCCCCAGGTCGATGAACTAACCTGTACACATGTCACCTGGGAACTGCTATCTGACATGAGGTATAAGACCAACTAGCATGTTCCCGGCGAGTCCTGTCCGGTGTACTCATAACCCAATGAGCACCTGTATACATCTTAGGTGATCCAACTGACACCAGTGGCTTGTGAGACCAGCCACCGCCCCTCGTCGGGGTCTCGACTGTATACACTAGTCTACTCTAGAGAATCGATGCCCTGTCTCGAAACTCCCACGACTAGGGACCTTTTAAGGATGTGCTTATAGACCCCAGCTCCCACTTATATGATCGCCCTCATACTGCTGGAGGTTAAGCAAGAATCCTAGGGGCTCTATCAACGTGCAATAGTGACCTGTCAGGTCACCTAAAACAGTACACGATGATAAAGATAAACCAGATAGCAAACTATCATCTCGAGTAAGACTGTCGTACCGGGATAGGTCCTCCCTCAATCATTGCAATCACGTGCCTGTGATCCAATAATTGACTCTGAGGGCACTATCTCCAACATGGAGGGCAACTTGCCGCGCTCGTAGGGGTCTAGTTTTTCATTGCACAGGCTATCCACATGACCAGGGGAACGTCGGGTTTCACTTGCAGCTTATAGGAAACCCGGGGCTCCCAGATTAACCGTTTGTTCTGTGATGCTTATCGCTATTATGTGATGTTGCATATATCATGCCTGGGACGATTGTTTTATATATATTTATATATATACTAGTAGATGTTGTATATGTTTTGCACCCGTGCTAGTCCATCCCCCGCTCTGTCGTTAGTTAAGTAACCCAACAGGTGATGACGGAGCCCAGTGGTGAATGCGGATGGCATATACGTGCTTTATATTTTCGTTCTTTTCTGGTATGATATGTTTAATTGATGGAAATGCGTTGATTCTGATCAATTCAAGGATAACAAACCTATATATATGACGTTGTTGGAACCACGTATTTTTAAAAACAGACATTACAGACGTTTTGTTTTGTTTTGCACAGTGGTATTCGATTGGGAATATCCTGCACCTCATTTGACGAGGCAAGGGCCGAGATCCCTTCATCGGGAGTGACCCCTTGGGCAATAGTTTGCGTCATCGTAATAACTTTACTATAGCCGATTCTTTTGCTTTGCATCGAGGTATTCAGTTTAGAATATCCAGCACCTCATTCGACGAGGAAAGATCCGAGATACCTTCACCGGGAGTGACCTCTTTAGCAAAAGTTTTCACCACTATACTTTTGTAAGACCACTTGGATTCCTTCAGCGATATCAAGTTTATTACGTTAAAGGTTTTTTGCCAAAAACTAGCCGTAGCCCTCCGTCATTTCAGACGGGTAGCGCTTAGTATTCATGCTATGTTTGTTGGCCTTCGTCAAGGAATAGTGTATGGTAGCTATGTGTTACATTTCTGTTGCATGGATTTTCATTAATCTAGGACAGTCGTACAACTCTGTTGGCCTTCGTCAAGGGCGAGTACGGGTGGGTTTGGATTAATCTGGACAATGACGGGTAGAACTTGACATGTGACTTATGATTTGTTGGCCTTCGTCATGGTCATAAGTGCATAGGGCAAAAATCAACATCGGGAGTTTCTAAAGAAACTGAAACTTGCTAAGCATGCGTATACCTTCTGGAGTGTGATAACTTGAGTGGCTTCCATCAAGTTATCATACGATGATAGTTGGATCCCGATTCCCACTGATGAGTTGGTTTATTTCTCGAGTGATTTTAGATGATCCCGACTAATTCTTCTTTTGGGTTTGGATGAGAATTCGAGGAAACAGTAGGAGCCATCCTGATTAGATAAAGTGATTAACCATTATAATCTAGGTTAGAGTGCACGCTGAGTGTTTCTTTTCTCTCTCTTTGGCAGTGAGCATGGCCCGACCCTAGACTAAAACTCATGAACCAAGTTAACCGAACCTTCTTAAATCACATTAGGCTTTGGATTGTCATAGTTGCATATATCATTGTCACTCCTACTTTTACCCTTTGAATTTCTCCGGAACATTCCGTATCACTACGAAGATCCACATTTATTGGACATGACCATTGTATAGTTACATATGAACTCGAAGAAACTTGTTTCAGATTTGAGTATGGTTTCCGGTTCTGGAGAAATTGAATAGGACTATTCAGTTGACTTTTCCTTTTACCTTCTCTCAGGTTGTGTGGGCTCGTGGTATTAGGAGAGTATATGTTCAGTTGATAAAACTGCACATTTGTATTACATTTTTCCTACCATTTTCATATTAAAAAAAGGACTTTATTATGATATATTATACATATGAGGGTTTATGTGTAAAGACACCATTTTCCATGTGTTGATATATTTTAATTAGCATTTGTTAAGAAAATGTTTGCAAATAAATCCATTGACCAAATCCTAGTAGAAATAAGCCTACTAAATATTATTTGAGATTATTGTGCAGAATTTTCCAAGTTGTTATGCAGAATTTATCAAACAAATCAAGTTGTTGAAGAAAACTTGCCAAATTAAGAAGCAAAACTTGGAGACCAAGTCTGGAAGCAACCGAGAGAATATTTATGAATTCTGAAGGTGCCTAGGATTGCCACATGTCATAAGATGCAAGCTCAAGAAAACTCATCAAGAGATCTCACCCTTTGAGCGCGGATCCGCGGCTAAACCCCCCTTGGGCCGCGGATCCGCCACAAGTTTATGGAGTTAGAGCAAAAGATTTTTTGGGGTTAATCTCTGCTGAAATTTACCAAGTCTTCAACCAAAAGATTCTGGCTTTGCACTATAAAAAGGCAACGAGAGCCTCTTGGAAAAGTTATCAAGCCGAAGAGATCACGAAGCCTCTGACGCTCACGCATCCAGGCTGATCATCAACTGTTCGACTACCTTCTTAGGAAAGATCGAGAAGCAACTAGTTTGTAATCATTTTCTACGGAATAAAAGTGTAGATTGTTCAGTTGATTAAACGCTTATCGGATAATCTTCTTCCAAACTATAGGCTGGTGCCGAAGAGTAGGGAAGGAAGAAAACCAATTAGCCTAAATGTTGTGTACATAAGGTAATAAGTAAAGAAAAATAAAGGAATTAGAAAAAGAGCAAAGTAAATTGCGACTGCTATCATTCACGAAGAAATCGCGTCTATCATTGCCACTCCTACTTCACATTTGCATTTCTCCGGAACATTCCATATCACTACGAAGATCCACATTTATTGGATAAGCCATTGTATAGTTACATACGAACTCGAAGGAACTTGTTCCAGTTCGAGGATGTATTTCGGTTCAGGAGAAATCGAATAGGATTATTCAGGTTGTCTTTTATTTTTACCTTCTCTCAGGTTGCGAGGGCTCCTAGGATTAGGAGGGTACACCTATTACGCTTATTGGATAGTCTTCTTCCAAATCATAGGCTGGTGCCAAAAGGTAGGGAAGGAAGAAAACCACTTAGCCTAAGGGTGGTGTACAGAAGGTAATAAGTAAAGACAAATAAAGGGATTTGAGAGATGGTAAGGAAATATACGGTTACTGTCATGAATCTGGACAGTGGGCATTACTAGGAATACCCGGATACCCCTTCGAAACATTTTCATGTTTCAGTTTCACTGTGCAATGTTAATTGAAACTGATTTCCCAATTAGATTCTGACTCCAGGGTATGTATTTACCAGCTTTGATTCTCACATCTGTATAGTGTTACAGATAATGAGTGGGAGTAGAATATTGGGAATTAGGTGATTATATCCTCATTATATCAAAATTCGTTATAATCGGTGATATTTGAGGAAATCACCTGGGTTTTTGCCTGACGACAAATATTTGGATTTGAATATCCGTTGTTATGCACCAATTTCAAACTGATATATCTGTATGTTTATTTTATAAAGTGAGATATAACTTTTTCAAATTATGTCTATGACATTTACTTATATCAGTTGGTGATTGGGTGTCACGACCCAAAATTTAGCACGTGACGGCCCTCAAACTACGTAACGTCCCCAGGCGTAACGTAATTTAAGTAAGCCAAAACCCAGCAATCTAAACCATCAAAAGTAGTAAGTGATAATAACATTGTTAAAACTTTTGAAATCTCAATCAAAATTCTTTAAATTCCAAATTTACTTCCTTTAAAAATTTGGCAGCACCTCCTTTGTAAAAAAGGCCCCCAAAAAGGGGTACAACAAAAAATATAAGTAAAGCATCCCCAACGGGAGCAAATCCACGCCCAAAGGCGGAAAACAACCACCACAACAGATATACGACGCCGTAGCAAAGAAAAAGATGATATAAAGTGAAACAGCATGAAAACCTCTGAGTCACAAAATAATATACAATATCGTCCTCATAACTCGTCTCTAAGTCAATATATGAAGTAGTAGATGGAGAGTACTGGATACAACGAATATACAATGAGCAACATCGGATAACTGCAAAACCCACCTATAGCAAAACTGCACCCAGTCAGCCGTAGCGGTATCCGCTGCAAAAGATGATACAATAGATGAAACCCATGCCTCTGACTGCTCTGAGGGACAACCTGTACAACCCTGTGGCACAACGGGGGTGAGTTACCAACTCGTAAATAGTAAATAATATATGCAGGTAATCGCAAGTATGCACGTACTGCGCGAATCTATCATATGCATGCTGATAGCAATAAACAGCAATATATATATATATATATATATATATATATGCAACAGTCATGATAGGTACTCTATCAGGTACTACTAATACATGACGCAATGCATATCAAATAAATGCGGAGTATGGAATAAAACATGTTATCCTCACGGAATCCTCATCGTGGCAGGACCAGTGTCCATCAAGACAATCTAAATCCCAAACTCCTCAAATCGGCCCTTAGAACGGCCCTCATATCGGCCATAAAATCGACCCTCATATTGACCATAATATCGGTCCTCATAGAGACCATAATATCGGCCCTCATATCCTGTAAGTCTCACGGAACCGGAGTGTCAAACATCGACACCTGAAAACATCATGAAACTGGTGCCCAGCATCGACACATAAAAACTGATCTATCAGGCGTCGTCACCATGACTGGCCCTGATAGGTACGTATCATACGCTACCGAAACCCGAATGCCGAGCTTCGACACTCGAAATTCCACGTGTCGATACGTACATGACTCTGGTCGGTATCTCCGCGATCACCGCCGAGTCCAATAATGTCACCGGTAAGGTAGTACTCCTCTGCCTCAAGCTCATCGCCATCATCTGCGACAATCTTGCCCCAGGGTACCTCCGGGCCCCACCATGTACCCGTACATGGCCCACTCCACTCCTCGCATCGGGTATATATCACAAATCCCAGAACCGAGAAATCACATGGTGGACGCACTGAAATATCATAACAAGAGAAACCGGGTCTTTCAAATAATGCATAATTTCATGAACTACCACAGTCCTCAAGTCCAGAAAACATCATAGGAAATCCATATCTCAATGCGAAAATCCATGAAATATAATATACGCAAAATAAACAGTAATATGAGCATATAAAGGAAAAATCACTATTTAACTGCAACAAGTTATTAAATATATCATGCGGTTCCTAATATCTAAAATCCAACACAACATCATATAAAGGTGAACATGTAACTATAACAAGGTATATTGGTGCACATATAAGTATGTATGCAAGATGTACATGTAGCTATATCTCATATATGTATATACCTGTCACTAATGGTACCCTACCATATAGGTATATGTGTAGCTAGCATGTAGGTATGGCAAGGCATATATGTAAACATGTAGGTATACATGTATGCTATATGTCATATGCGCAAAGGACATGAATAAATATCTAAATGTCACAACCATACAATATCACATAGGTATGTGTGTTGTGCGTGTCATGGCAATTATCGACGGTGTGTGTGGCATACAATCAGTGCTCGTGCGACATGAATCGTCAATAATAGTGCAGTGTCCAATGGGTACAAGTCTAAGCACAACAAGTAATGATATGAAATGAGTTCATGCACAATCTCTATATATGCAAATAAACATGCGGCTAATGTCATATCATATCTAACCCAGACGCATAACGCCATGCGGACGATTCCCCTGTAGATGTTAAATCTACTCACTGATGATCTTGGGCTAAGTAAAGCCAACCACTCGCTTTCCCTTCTTTGCAGCGCCCGAAGTCCTCGCCTGCGTCCCTAAGATCATAAACAACAATAACAGGTGTATATTAGCAATCGATCAATAACACGTACAAACTACGTATGACCGACGCATCAACTCCAAACATACTCTCAAGTGTTCGTCTAGTGGCTAACGTGCGTAGCGACATTACGAACCCAACCCATGAGCAACTGCTACACAAGAACACGAACTGTATTGGATAACGTAACGCGCATAATCGAAACACTGTAAACAAGCAAAGTGATCCCAGATTTTTCTACACAAACAATTTGTAAAAGTTGCACCTACCACAAGACCACACACAACCCTAGAGACCCCCGGACCAAAACCCAAACCCAAACACCCCAATCTGGCCGCAAATTGCAGCCAGAAGCAATTTATTTGCGGCCCAGTTTTTGTGTAATGGTCTCAGATTTTTATGGTGGGTTCTAGGTCACTACACAAGGTCATTGTGATGGGAACTTTTCCAACAAATATCTGGTTTGATAGCAGATCATCCGAGACACTAAAACTACACTAAAAATACGATATTTGCACGAAACAAAACTTTACGCGTTCCAAACTGAAACATACAAGCTACACAACATAAAAAGCACCTACTTAACAGATAGAGATCATTAGCTATTCCCACAAGCCCAAAGATCCTAGCTTTCCAAGCTCCAAGGCATCCAAGAGGCAAAACAAGACAAGATAAGTGATTTGGTTAAGATTTTGTGGATTTTGTGAAGTTTATGAAAGATTTATGATGGAAATGATAAGGTTTCAGTTAAGGTGAAGGAATGATGAAAGATAATGATAAAGAGAAGAAGTGAGATAGAATGAGATAGGGTGAGATGAAAAGAGAAAGAGAGGTGAGCATAGGGTGAGTGCACCTCCATTCATAAATGCAAGCCATGACTCACTTGCCACCTCCTCATCCAAACAAAACTCAAGAAAATATCTCTCACAAATATCTAAGGTTTTAGGGTTAAGGTTAAACAAGGATAGGATTAGGATTAAGTTGTTATGGTTACAAAACACGATTAACACAAACACACCCTCACATTAATGTGCACACGTATGTGCAAGCCCATAACAAATAATAATAAATTATTAATTAAATGTTATAAAATATGAGAAAACCGAATTGGTAAACTTTTTACAGAAAACCTGCACTATCGCTTAATTAACACTAATCAAATTCCTAAGGTGTTACAATCCCCCCTTAAAGAAAATTCGTCCCCGAATTAAAATTCTTACTATGCATACCTTTAAGAGATGAGTGCCAAACTCCCTAATCTCGTTCGCAGCCTCCCAAGTGATCTCCTCACTATACGGCTACTCCAAAGAAACCTCCACAGATGGCAAGACCCTTGACCGAAGTTTCTCCACTTGCCGATCTCCTAACACTATCGGCTGCTGGTGAACGACTAGATCGTGTCCAAGCTAAATGGTGTGGTGCTGAATCATGTGAGAAAGGTCATGAAGGTATTTGCAAAGTATCAACACACAGAATACGGGATGAATACTCAAAATCTGGGCGGATGTGCCAAATTAAAGGCAACGGTACTAACTCGCTTCAAGGATCTCAAAAGGACCTACAATCTGGGACTAAGCTTCCCAAAACTCAACACGCCAATCATCGGAAAATCCGTAGGAATACATGATCTCACACTGCGAACTCAAGTCTGCAACCACCACGGTCGGCATAAGACTTCTGTCTGCACTGGGCTGCTCTCATCCTGACCTGAATCAACTGGATCTTCTCCGAAGCCTCTCGACTAGCTGGGGTCCAAAAATCCTGCTCTCGCGGAGTCAGTAAAACAGAATGGCGAACGACACAACCTACACACAAGGCCTGAAAGTTGCCATTTGAAATGTCTCCTCATAACCATCATCATAGGAGAACTCCATCAATGGCAAGTGACGATCCCAACTGCCAATAAACAATAAGTACGTACGCATAAGCATATCCTCCAGAGTCTGTATAGTCCGCTCTATCTGACCATCGGCCTACGGATGGAAAGCGGAGCTAAAGCTCAACCAGTACCCAAGGCTTTCTGAAGCTTCTGCCAAATACGGCTAGCAAACTGGGTGCCTCTATCGGATAAAACGCATGAAGGAAATCCGTGCAAACACATAAACTTAACAAAGAACAACTAAGCAAACTGGGCATAACCGGACAACAGACACTCGAATGGAGATCTGCTCCCATTCCTACTCTGGAACGGTAAAAAGGTTGCAACTCTCCAGCCGGCCTTAAATGCTCAACCTTAGCTCGCCAACAAGCCAAGCACTTCGAAAACGAAAACTGAAACTTCACTCTTCATCCCTGCCCACCCGTAACTAACTCTCAAGTCACGTTACATCTTGTTGGCACTTGGATGAACACAGAAAGCTGACTGATGTGCCTGCTCTAGGACCTCGCGTATCTACCCATCAGTATCAGGTACACACAAACGCGTCCCTAAACGTAGCACACCCTGGTCATAAATCAAGAACTCTGAAACCTTACCCTGCCGAACATGCTCAGAATCTCAAACAAACGAGCATCGGCGGGCCGTGCCCCACGAAACGATTAACTAAAAGTGGATGGGCGCGGACATGAGCAAGTTGTCCCTTAGTAAAAGCGAACCTAAACTGTACTCATCTGTCGCACAAGAACTGTAAATCTACAGAAGACTGTCTCTGAACTGTGCACAATTGGAACAAGCTACCCCCAGGCTTATGACTCAAGCATCAGCTACCATAATCGCCTTGCCAGGGGAAAAAGGATCTCACAAACACAATCTTTCACAAGCTCCATCCAACGGCGCTGTCTCGACATCAGATCCCGCTGCAGGAAGATGTACATTACGCTCTGGTGGTCCGTGAAAATCTGACACGACTCTCCGTACAAGTAGCGTATCCAAATCTCCAACGCAAGGCCACCGTGGCCATCTCCAGATCATGAGTGGGATAATCCTGCTCGTACTTCCTCCAACTGTCGGGAAGCATAAGCGATAACTCTATCATGCTACATCAGTACACGATCGAGCCCCACTCGCGAAACATCACAATAAACGACAAGGTCGCCCGATCCAGAAAGTAAAGATAAAACTGGTGCAGTCGTTTACCAAGTCTCCAACCACTGAAAACTCAGCACGCATGCCTTAGTCTAAAGAAAAGGAACCCCCTTCCTTGTCAGCACGGTCAACGGTGCAGCGAATACACAAAAAATCCTGCACGAAACGGCAATAAAAACCGGCTAAGCCCAAAAATCTAAAAACCGGCTAAGCCCAAAAATCTGCGGACCTCTGTCCCGCTACAAGTCTGGACCAAAGCTGTACGGCCACGATCTCCTTTGGGTCCATACGAATACCGTCTCCCGTAACCCCATGACCTAGGAAGTCAAAACAATCAAACCTGTAGGAGCACTCCGAGAATCTAGCAAACAGCTGGCGCTCTCCCAATGTCTGCAAAGCAAATCCTCAAGTGCTGATCACGTTTCTCACGACTCTTGGAATAGACCAGAATGTCATCAATAAAACAACAATAAACTGGTCGAGGAACGGCCTAAGGAAATATGGTTCATCATATCCATGAATGCTGCTAGGGCATTGGTGAGTCCAGCGACACCACCAAAACTCATAAAGCCCGTAGCATGTATAAAAGCATTCTTTGGAATATCATCACTCTGAATTCGCAACCAATGATGACCTGATCCCAAAACAAACTTAGAAAAATGTCTCACACCCTGGAGCTGATCGAAAAAATCGTCAATGCGAGGTAAAGGATGCCTAATCCGCACCGTAACTCCGTTCAATTGACGATCAATAAATGCACAACCTCAAACTGCCGTCCTTCTCCTTGACGAAGATAATAGGAGCTCCCCAAAGCGAAACACTTGGACGTACCAGTCCCCCTATCTACCAACTCTGCAGCTGATCGTTAAGCTCCCTAAGATCCGTCGGCTCATCTGGAACAACGTCGGAAAATCTCGCCCAAAAGAAACCCGGTCCAACGAGCCCACTGTGGCTCCGGTATCACGAATGGAAGCCAAGAATTCTCCACATCCCCTCCTCAAAAGCCGACTAGCGAAAAGGATGAAATCAAGCTGTGAGGGGCGGCACCACTGTCCCCCTGCACAACAAGAACCGACTCCCCGGGAAAACAAAAACCTGACTGTTTTCTCGCGGCAGTCCACAGACGCATAGCACGTAGCTAACCAGTCCGTACTTAGGGGAACGTCAAAATCCAATATCTCTGGAAGGATCAAATCGACGGACGAATCTCTATCTCCTACCCAAATGGAACACGACCGAAACACGTGTTGCACAACAAAGGATCGCTAACAGGAGTTAACACAACAAACGGATGATCTAGCATACATGACTCTCGGCCCAACCTCGGCACGAAGTGTGTAAAACAAACAAGTTCACAGATCCCGAATTAAGCAAACATGCGCATTAAAAGAACATGCGAAAAGATTACCTGAAAACTCTGCATTGGATACCCGTGCGTCCCGATGAGTCGAAACAAAAGCTCGTGCATGTCCTCTACCCGCAACAGGCAGTCCTCCTTCTCTGCCATCATGTACTCTCAGAACAAATCCTCCGCGACCACGACCTCTCTGAACATAAGTCTGACGCGGATCAACAACAGGCGCAAAAGATGACTCTCCCTGAGGTGAAGGCGGTAAGGTAACATATGGTGCTGCTGCCCTCCTCTGGCGTACCAAGGTACAATCTCTGACGAGGTGATGGAAACTCCCGCATCGGAAACATCCATACGATGGCTGCTGATCCTCCTGGGGATAAGAGCTAAACGACTGTCCTCGTCCCAAGCCTCTGCTACTCTGGGCTGATACACCTGTACGAGCCCTCCTCGGTTCTGGAACTCCCAAAGTCTCGGGAAGACGCCCCTCAGCTAAACGGGCTGCATCCACTTCTGCTGTATAAGTGACACAGTGCTGTGCGCTGATAGCAAGGAATAACTGGGTAACAGGGGTGGCAACATCCTGTCGTTGCGCTCGACTGGCCTCAACCAACGACTTCATCATCTGGCGCAAGTCCTGCATATCTTCCTCAAGACTAACGATACGATCTATCGAAGGCTTATCAATCTGCTCCTGTGCAATGAGCGTACCGTCCTGGTCAGTCCTCGTCCCAAACGAGTCAACTCTGACCTTGGCCCTCGCTGCCTCTCTTTGAGCCCTCATAGTCATTGGCGGCAAAAGGCTATAAATAGAAATAGGATTCGATAAGAACACGGAAATCGAATCACAAGGATATGTATCATCAAGGGTGGAATTTCAAGCAATTAGTACTTAGGTCACTTTGGGCGGAGTACCGTGTCGTAAGTATATCGCGGACATACACACACTACATCACTCTGCTTAAGCTACCTACTCCATCATACCAAGGTCATACTACACTCCGAAAGGTAAAACCTAGCGCTCTGATACCAACTTTGTCACGACACAAAATTTAGCACCTGACGGCCCTTAAACTATGTAACGTCTCCAGGCGTAACGTAATTCAAGTAAGTCAAAAACCCAGCAATCTAAACTATCAAAAGTAGTAAGTGATAATAATATTGTTAAAACTTTTGAAATCTCAATCAAAATTCTTTAAAGTCCAAATTTACTTCCTTTGAAAATTTGGCAGCACCTCCTTTGTAAAACAAGCCCCCAAAAAGGGGTACAACAAAGAATATAAGTAAAGCATCCCCAACGAGAGCAAATCCACGCTCAAAGGCGGAAAAAAACCACCACAACAAATATACAATGCCGTAGCGAAGAAAAAGATGATATAAAGTGAAACAGCATGAAAACCTCCAAGTCAAAAAATAATATACAATATCGTTCTCACAACTCGTCTCTAAGTCAATACATGAAGTAGAAGATGGAGAGTACTGGATACAACGAATATACAATAAGTAACATCGGATAATCGCAAAACCCACCTATAGTAAAACTGCACCCAGTCAGCCGTAGCGGTATCCGCTGTAAAATATGATACAATAGATGAAAGCCCTGCCTGCTCTGAGGGACAACCTGTACAACCCTGTGGCACAACGGGGGTGAGTTTCCAACTCGTGAATAATAAATAACATATGCAGGTAATCGCAAGTATGCACGTACTGCGTGAATTTATCACATGCATGCTGATAGCAATAAATAGCAATATATATATATATATATATATATATATACAACAGTCATGAAAGGTACTCTATCAGATACTGCTAATACATGAAGCAATGCATATCAAATAAATGCGGAGTATGGGATAAAACAAGTCATCCTCACGGAATCCTCATTGTGGCAGGACCAGTGTCCATCAAGACAATCTAAATCCCAAATTCCTCAAATCGGCCCTCAGAACGGCCCTCATATCGACCATAAAATCGGCCCTCATATCGACCATAATATCAGTCCTCATAGCGACCATAATATCGGCCCTCATATCCTGTAAATCTCACGGAACCGGAGTGTCAAACATCGACACCCGAAAACATCATGAAGCTAGTGCCCAGCATCGACACATAAAAACTGATCTATCAGGCGTCGTCACCACGACTGGCCCTGATAGGTACGTATCATACGCTACCAAAACCCGAATGCCCAGCTTCGACACTCAAAATTCCATGTATCCATACGTACATGACTCCGGTCGGTATCTCCGCGAACACCGCCGAGTCCAATACTGTCACCGGTAAGGTAGTACTCCCCTTCCTCAAGCTCATCGCCATCATCTGCGACAATCTTGCCCCGGGGTACCTCCGGGTCCCACCATGTACCCGCACACGGCCCACTCCACTCCTCGCATCAGGTATATATCACAAATCTCAGAACCGAGAAATCTCATGGTGGACGCACTGAAATATCATATCAAGAGAAAACGGGTCTTTCAAATAATGCATAATTTCATGAACTACCACGGTCCTCAAATCCAGAAAACATCATAGAAAATCCATATCTCAATGCGAAAATCCATGAAATATAATTTACGCAACATAAACAGTAATATGAGCATATAAAGGAAAAACCGCTATTTAACTGCAACAAGTTATTAAATATATCATGCGGTTCCTAATATCCAAAATCCAACGCAACATCATATAAAGGTGAACATGTAACTATAACAAGATATATTGGTGTACATGTAAGTATGTATGCAAGATGTAAATGTAGCTATATCTCATATGTGTATATACCTGTCACTAATGGTACCCTACCATATAGGTATATGTGTAGCTAGCATGTAAGTATGGCAAGGCATATGTGTAAGAATGTTGGCATACAGGTATGCTATATGTCATATGCACAAAGGACATGAATAAATATCTAAATGTCACAACCATACAATATCACATAGGTATGTGTGTTGTGCGTGTCATGGCAATTATCGACGGTGTGTGTGGCATACAACAGTGCTCGTGCGACATGAATCGTCAATAATAGTGCAGTGTCCAATGGGTACAAGTCTAAGAACAACAAGTAATGTTATGAAATGAGTTCATGCACAATCTCTATATATACAAATAAACATGCGGCTAATGTCATATCATATCTAGCCCAGACGCATAACGCTATGCGGGCGATTCCCCATTAGATGTTAAATCTACTCACTGATGATCTTGGGCTAAGTAAAACCAACCACTCGCTTTCCCTTCTTCGCAGTGCCCGAAGTCCCCGCCTGCGCCCCTAAGATCATAAACAACAATAACAAGTGTATATTAGCAATCGACCAATAACACGTACAAACTACGTTTGACCAACGCATCAACTCTAAACATACTCTCAAGTGTTCGTCTAGTACCTAACGTGCGTAGCGACACTACGAACCCAATCCAAGAGCAACAGCTACATAAGAACACGAACCGTATCGGATAACGTAATGCGCGTAATTGAAACACTAGAAACTAGCAAAGTGATCCCAGATTTTTCTACACAAACAATTTGTAAAAGTTGCACCTACCACAAGACTACACACAACCTCAGAGACCCCCAGACTAAAACTCAAACCCAAACACCCCAGTCTGGCCGCAAATTACGGCCAGAAGCAATTTATTTGCGGCCCAGTTTTTATGGAATGGTCTCAGATTTTTATGGTGGGTTCTAGGTCACTACACAAGGTCACTGTGATGGGAACTTTTCCAACAAATTCCTAGTTTGATAGCAGATCATCCGAGACACCAAAACTACACTAAAAATACGATATTTGCACGAAATGAAACTTTACACGTTCTAAACTGAAACTTACAAGCTACACAACATAAAAAGAACCTACTTAAGAGATAGAGATCATTACCTATTCCCACAAGCTCAAAGATCCTAGCTTTCCAAGCTCCAAGGCATCCTAGCTTTCCAAGCTTCAAGGCATCCAAGAGGCAAAACAAGGCAAGATAAGTGATTTGGGTAAGATTTTGTGAAGTTTGTGAAAGATTTGTGATGGAAATGATAAGGTTTCAGTTGAGGTGAAGGAATGATGAAAGATAATGATAAAGAGAAGAAGTGAGAGAGAATGAGAGAGGGTGAGATGAAAAGAGAAAGAGAGGTGAGCATAGGGTGAGTGCACCTCCATTCATAAATGCAAGCCATGACTCACTTTCCACCTCTTCATCCAAACAAAACTCAAGAAAATATCTCTCATAAATATCTAGGGTTTTAGGGTTAAGATTAAACAAGGATAGGATTAAGTTGTCATGGTTACAAAACACGATTAACACAAACACACCCTCATATTAACGTGCACACATGTGTGCAAGCCCATAACAAATAATAATAAATTATTAATTAAATATTATAAAATGTGAGGAAACCGAATTGGTAAAATTTTTATAGAAAACCCGCACTATCGCTTAATTAACACTAATCGAATTCCTAAGATGTTACATTGGGTAAGGAGCATTCAACAACGGTGCAATTCTTCTTAACCATAGTACAGTTTTCAACCTACGACGCACGGTGTATGAGTTATTTAACTCAGGGGACTTATACAATGTATTGTATGTTGTCCAGTGTCCACTAGGACAAAGGGGTTAGTACTCGTACTATATTCTGTTTACTTACGACTTCTCTAGTTTTTAGATATGTGTTTCACTGAAATACAGGGTCAAAATTTTAAGAAGTTATAGGTATATGAATAAAGTAGAGAACCACATGTTGCAAGTATCAGGATTCTTCAAGGTGATCAAAGATGTAGATACTTGTGCTAGGTATTCCGTTGATAGTAATGGTTCTAAGAACTTGCTTCTCTTTCGGGTTACTCATATGTGGAAGCACTCCTAGATGAGTAATGCTGCTTGGCCTCATTCCACTTAGTTGACATGCACTGGAGACAGCTGCATGATTTAAATATGGTTCCAATTAAATTAGTGCCTCTATTTCTATATTATATATAGAATGGTTCATATCTTAACGATGTTAAGGTATATGGAGTTGTCCGGCTTATGCTTAAAACCAGACTCTGGATAAACTCAAGGCACGTTTCAGTAATGGCTGTTTGTGGGTTATCCCGGGCTATGTTGAGGGTTAACTTTCTACCATCTGGAAGATCAATAGTTATATTGTTCTTGACTCGCCACAAGTTTTAGTAGAATGGATTCTTTTCAGAAAACATTAGTGGGAGTATGGTAGAACTAGAAGTGATTCCAAAACCACAAACGATTACTGAAAATTTAATAGAACCTAAAAATTCAATTGGATTTGACATTCCATTAGCCACTCCACAGATATGGTGGGTAACCTTAGGCACCCGAGAGGTACTTCGGTCTTCTTAGAAACGGTGACATGGAGGTTCTTATTTACCCAGACTTGCCATTGCTGCTGTTCTAGACTATAAAATCTGGCAGGAGGATGAGTATAATGTCGTTCTAAACGAGCTTTAGAAATGCACGTGTATATGACTCTGCTAGAGGGTTGTTGTAGTCAGTGGGAGCAGCGGAAGCATAGAGGGCAAGTAGCTTAAGTCTATTTATAGACTAAAGCAGTTATAGCGGAGAAAGATCATCTATTTTTGATGTGACAGTCATAGGCTTTGACTTCATCAGAATAGGAGATGGATCTGGTAAGAAGGTAGTAGGGTGTTATGTCCTGGTATTTGGATGACATGCATAGGAAGTGAAATTCCTATACTACGATCGGTTATACTGTGGTTGTCACAAAGTTGTTTCTCCACATAGGACATGGATATAATATCAGGTTTTCTGGTTACTAGATCTATGGTTTTAGAACTAGATTTAGGAAGTGTCCCTATCTGGGTACTTTGACATTATTCTAAAGGTATTTTAGAATGGTTGACTCCTGGCATGGTGGTGTACCTGCAGGTAATGGAGTCACCCTCTCTAAAAGATGTCTTTCAAACTAAAGGGGAGAGGGATTTGCATGATTGGCATATCACTTGCTTAGCTAATTGAGTCAAATCATGTGATGTCAAGTACCACACCAGATGTTGTTTTTGCACTAGCTGCAATAAGCATATATATTAATCCAATCCTGGAGAAACATTAGGAAGCAGTTAAGAACATGAGTGGATATTCTTGGAATATGGTAATGGCAGCCTCATTCAGGAGACGGTTATCATTTCAGGCTTCCAAGGTGACTGTCAGAGTTTTTGTTTTCCCTCTTTCGAGGGACAGTATGTTGCACAGGTGGTCCAAGCGGATTGTCACGACCCGAAGGTACGGAATGTGACTGGCACTTAAATTACGAAATGTCTAAAGGCGTAACGTAATCTAAGCAATCCGAAGCCCAGAAATCTAAACCATTTAAAATAAGAAGTGTAGGAAAACAAGTTTAAAAGCAACATCAAATTTTCTCAAAAATTTCGGCAGAGTCTCCTTTATAAAGCTGGCCCCAAACGGGTACAAACAGGAATAATAAATACAAGCAATAATAAAAGGCATCTCCAAGCGGAGCTAGCTCTTCGCCAATTGGCGGTCACAACCACGCAAGTAAAATAATATACAACGCCGAAGGGCGAGGAACAAAACTCAGAAGAAGACCAAATCCACCAGAAAACCATAATAATACAAGCGCGACTCTAAGGTCGAAAGAATAAACAACTAGTCTTCTAAGTCTATCAAATAATACAGGCCTGGTTGATGGAGCTTACTAGATACAACTGAAATAAATAAAGGTACAACGGCGGTCACGATACAAGTGAACCAACCTACCATGAAATCACCCTGAATGAAGGGGTGTGCCAGCAAGCGGCCAAGGAAACCTGTACATCTAAACCTGCAGGAAAATTTGGCACAACGGGGGTGAGTTGCCAACTCGTGAGTAGAAAACATCTGCGAGTAGAAATAGCATGCACGACGATCTCCTAGGTCATAATAATATACTTACATAACACTAGTCATCTAGTAGTGACAGGGTAATAATTTATGCATAAGTACAATACTCAGTGCATCGTGTCAGTGTCACTAAACAGTAATATGTCACATATATGATGTATGAATGCATCATGAATGAGAAAATCAACCATGAAATCTGAATAATCTGATATATGAAAAACATCAATGAATCTTGTATAATAAAACTGAAACCTCATCAGTGAAATCGACAGAAATCCGTGTCAAGTATCGATACAAAATAGGTATATCTCAAAATCTCAAAATCTCATATCTCTGTATCTCAAATCTCAATATCTCTGTATCTCAATCTCAATATCTCTGTATCTCAAATCTCAATATCTCTGTATCTCGGGATCCGGCAGTCTGGATTGGCCTATATCATCTAATCTCACGACCACGGTCGGTATCCTCCGGATATCTGCCGCATCAAAAATAACAACAATAACCGGTCGGTAGTGCTCCCCTGCCGGGCTCAACGCCATCATCTGCGATCTTCTTGCCCCGGGGTACTGCACTGGGTCCACCATGTACCCGCAGACGGTGCATTCCCCTCCTCGAATCGGGTATATGATAATGCTCAAGAACTAAGAAAACTCATGGTGGACGGCACACACATCACATTATGAGAAAATCGCAGTTTTTCTTTGAAAATAATAATAAGTTATGAAATTGTTGCGGTTTTCCCCAAAATCCAGAAATCTCATAGAAGATCCAAATCCCAAAATCCTGAGTAAATAAATAATAAGTATCAGCATAAGCCCCACAAAACTGTATGACAGTATGAATATATAAATGCATGAAGTGTCTGAGTAAGCAATGCAATATCTAATCTAGCACATGAAACAAGTGTACTAAAATATGTTTAAACTACTAATTAGCAGCTATACTAAATGAAGTAGCTTTTTCTAAAGTGTGCGTGACATGGCAATTACCGATGATGATGTGTGTGAGCCGGCAAATAAGTGTATGTGGAACATGCGCATCATCGGTAATGGTGCTGGTGTCCTAACATATGGAATCATAACAGTTAAGGAACATATGTATAAACATGCAGTATAATGAGAATAACATGAATATAACAGAGAAGGAGTAACAACCGCAATACCGAAGAATATACATTTTTACTATACGAGTCATACCGTTCTGGTGTTTGAAATAGCACGAATCGTGGTTTTTAAAAAAATAGGGCTACGGTGTTTTTGAGAAAAGATACATCCTTTGAAAATCCGTAGTATACCCCAGTTGTCTTTTTGAAAATGCTCACGATTCGTTGGTTTTGAAAATAGGTATGACTAGAGCCTAAACTGGCATCTACCTAAACCACTAATAGACTAAGGAACTGGTTGAAAGGGTAAGAAAAGTCCACCTAAAGTCCGAGTCGATACCTCTACGAGTCGGCGATCCAGCCTCAATAGCGTCACGTACATAGTACGACTTTCTCGAGTCAAGAGTGCGGATCAATCATCATATATACATCATCATTCATATGGTATCATCAATCAACAATATCATGATCTGGCTACTGATCTACAGTCTCATACATTCCAATGTCATCCTACATTTTATCGTATATATACATATATACTTTCTCATCGCCCAACGATCCGCAAAAAAATCATAACATATCTCGTATCATAACTCGATCATATATCAAGTATCTCACGGCATCATGCCCAGCCATATCGACTCATCCCCAAGTATCATATAACATCCCCATGTCACGCGTATATATATATATATATATAAACCTAAACACATTCATATATATATATGAATGTGTTTAGGTTTCTATATATATATGTGTGTGTGTGTGTGTGTGTGTGTGTAGACACGCACACACACATATACCCCAAGTCAAGTGTATATGTGTGCGTGTGTGTGTGTGTGTAGACACGCACACACACATATACCCCAAGTCAAGTGTATATGTGTGCGTGTGTGTGTGTCTGCGTGAAACCTATGAATTGCCTCCAAGGTAATCATCCTCTGGTTAAGTCTTTCTAAATCAACCTAATCCTACTTAAGGTCTTCAATAGTACCCTACTCGCCAAAATCCAAGGTCAGGTCAGACTCAAAATAATAATACGCAATAACCTTACTCTACGTTTGCGGGGATGCTATACGCCATCCACTCGACTTCCTCCGTAGATATACATCTACTCACCTGGTCCTTGCTTGCCAAAGTCGATGCTGCCATCCTCTTCTTCATCGTCCGATGTCCATGTGAGAGGTACCTATATGCCAACATATATAATATCGTAAACCGAAATCACGGATAAAACCCCAAACGACACACGAAACGCGCATAGGTTAAAACCTATGACCCGCTCATGCAAAAGAACTAAGTAACCCTCGCCATCGGCGTACAAACGCCAATTGATCGAGATAAAACCAAAACGTACAAATCGTGGTTTCAAAACTCACTAATTATATATGAAATAAGGTTTAAATCATCAAAACCATAAAATAATTCAAATTGATTTATTTCCGAAAACCTAGAAAGCATCAAATAACCGTTTCAGTTCGAAACTTGATATTTAAACAAATCTAGTGGCCACAATATTCACTAAATATCATAACTAGGTCATATAAACCATTTCTATAATTTAATCTCATCAATTTGTGTTAATCCATAAAATTTAGTTTGCAATTTTATCCAATTTTAACAATTTCAAAGTAACAGTGCACAAAACAACAACTAAACTAAGTTTTGCATGATCTAAGGTGTTAAACTACCATTTATAATGTTAATGATGCGATGAAAACCCTAATTAAATTTTAATCTTAATTATTTAATCAATTTCTAAAAACCTAGTTTGCTAAAAAAATCTTAATTTGGATATTTTAAATGTTACAATTAGCAATAAGCAACAAGATTAAGCTTTTCATAGCATTAACATGTTAATCTACACTTTATAACCATGATTACATGATAAAAACCCTAATTTTCATTTAAAACCCTTTCTTGAAATTTTAATTTAGCAATTAGAACCATAATTAAACACCGAAATTCACTAAATTAAAGTAATTAACCTACAATTAACACTAGGGTTAGAATTATAGCTCAATAAACATGAGATCAAACATGCACCCAAGCCTTCCAAAGATGCTTCCATGCTCCAAGATCCATGCTAATTTGGCTAAAGAATAATGGGTAAGGATTGGATTTAGAATTTGTGAGGTTTTATTTTGGATTTTTGATGAATTTTTGTGATGAATTTTGAAGTGAAAAGAGATGGAAAGAGTGGGGAATGGGGAGCTGCTGGTTTCGGCCAGGTTGGTGAGGGAATATAGAGAGAGAGAGAGAGAAAGAGAGAGAGAGAGAAGTTTGTAGATATGTCTAGAAATGTCCATATAAGTTACATCTTTTGTTCTTGCATTAATTTATTAATTTCTTTTCATCCTTTGTTGAAATAGTGAAGTGGGAATGAGTGGAATCTTGGGAGGGCAGCAGGCCAATTTCGGCTAAGTGGGAAAAGGTGAGTGTGTGAGGGGTGTGTGCAAAATTCCCATTTCAAAAAGACCCCCCATCATTTCATATATTAACTCTTTATCATAATTAATTTATTTTGTTTTATTTTCTTATCCATTCTAAATTTCTCTAGAACTTTAGAGACAAAACCAAAAGAAAGAATATGTTACAACTAAATTTTAGGTAGTCATGGTTCACATTTGTATAATTAACCCATTCTCATTTGTAATTTACACTAATTAAATGTATAAAGAAAAGCTTATAATAATATTTAAAATAATTAATTAAGGAAAAATATTTAAGTAAACTAATAATTTATAAGTGGCTAAATAAATGCCAAATACTAGCAATTACCTTGTTAAAATAGGTCTTTTTAAATCTATGATAAAAAATAATTATAGTTAAGTCTTGCGGAAAATACGGTTTATTTTACCGATTATAAGAAAATTCACCTAAATGATTTTTATTTAATTAATTAATTAATTAATTAATTATTTTTAAAACGTTACACGGATACTGAGGAAGGCATGGCGCAGGATACTGATTAAATTCAGTGGACAATACAGTCTAAGAAGTTTGCTGGATTTGGAGTTCATTTATGAACTGGGTCCCATCAGATATCCAGACATATTCTAAGACAGGTATTGCTCATTTCAGGAGATAGCTTTCTCTGCGAAGTTGAGATATAGAGAGATACAGAAAGAAACATTGGAGCGGATCCACTCACTGAGGCTATTTCTCGAACACAATAGTTTCGCAAACGAGCTTTGCGAGATTGATTAGTAGAGGAGTTGGGTGTACGGTATCACACGGGCTGTGAGTATGCGACATTGCAATAAGTAGCCTTAAGTGCAAGTAGGAGATTGTTGGCTATAGTGCCCTTAAGGCAATTATCATAGTCGCAGGAAGGTGATTATGATGATTGAGGGATGACCTATACCGGTAGAACAGTTTTACTCGAGATGATAGTATGCTATCTGGTTTGTCTTTATCATCATGTACAGTATTAGGTGGTATTAGAGATCACTATTACATGTTGATAGAGCCCATAGGGTTCTTGCTTGACTACTAGCTTTTTGATGGCGATCATATACATGGGAGATGGGTAGTTTATAAGCACATCCTTAAATGTCCTTAGTCGTGGGAGTTTCGAGACTGGGCATCGATACTCCAAAGTAGACTAGTGTATACTGATTAAGACCCCGACGAGGGGCGGTGGCCGGTCTCACAAGCCATTGGTGTCAGTTTGTTCGTCTAAGATGTATACAGGTGCTCATTGGGTTATGAGTACACCGGACGGACTCGCCGAGAACATGCTAGTTGGTATTATACCTATTGCCAGATAGCAGTTCCCAGGTGACATGTGTACAGGTTAGTCTATCGACCTGAGATCGTCATTTGTCTTGTGTGAGTTGCTACTGTGCTTTGATTACTATCCTACCATGGCTGAAAGGAGTCGTGCAAACAGGTTTTAGTTGGGTACAGTCCCGAGCCACATGGAGGCAGTGAGCGGATCGTCAGAGGATTCGTCTCTCCCGGTATTGGGGGTTGATTTCGCGTTGTGCATGGGTAGCCATCACCAGAAATCCTTGGTCAAGGTAGTCGAGAATTACTGATTCAGATCAATAGTATCTCAAAGGGTGATGGGATTCATATCGACACTAAATGTCGCGTTATTAAGGGTCTGACTTTATCTACCCCTAGAATCAATATGCGATACTCATAAAAGAACGAATCAGACTGTACGGATATTGTCACTGTTAGGCTCAGTAGGGGTTTCAGGATGAGTTTGCTCGTCGGCCTCCCTTTTGCTCAATACCTGGGTAGCCGTTACGTACAGCTAGTGCCGCTGACGTGCTTGTGGTTAAACCCACTGCCAGCGTATTGACGAGTCTTTAGAGTCCCACACAGAGGGTTTCCCTGCTTCGGGCGAAACGATGTAGAGGCCATATGGTTTTATGGAAGGGTTCGATCACATATGTGTACTTATGAACGGATGATGTTCGGACGGATAATACTAGTGGGCTTTGGTTTAAGCCGGATCCTAGTATTATATTGTCGAATTAGTTTTGTCTCATTGTATTCGTATTCTTTAGAATACGGATGTGGGTATGTATATACGGATGAGGGGTATTCTTGTAATTTCTTATAAGATTAATTTTAGAAGATTACACCTCATTATGGTTTAGATCTTTTTGTATTAAAAGGTTATTGAGTTGCAGGATGAGGTGTTTATTCCATTTTTGGTGGCATGGCTTATTAGTGACCCATGGTTACTATTCTAAGCATGCTTAGGGTTTTTGTTTGTTGTGAGAATTTTGTTGACTTGAGATATTTTAGTTGACTCTAGATATTTTTGGATGGCTCCATTTATTAATTCTCACAACATACAAAAATCTTTCAATCTATTATTTTTCTCTCTCCTACAACACTCTCATCCTCATGGCATCTTCTTCTTCCTCCACCCAAACCCTCTAATGTGTTGAGAAACCTTGGGTGTCTTGAGACAAATTAATTCTTCATCACTCTCTACTTCTTCTACGATATCTAGTGTAGCGATCTAGATACCCTAGTTACCTTGGATATGAGGTTGGAGCTCGATTCATAGACTCTCGGGTGGATCATCTTCGATGAAGGGAGACCGGGGACCAAGCATGATCATGGAGGCCTCTAGGAGCTTGGGAAGGTGGATGAAGACCGAAGGACACGGATCAATTCGGTATAACCTTTCTAACTCCTTTTCATGTTTTGTTATCTAGAGCTTATGGGTCGATCCGGGTTATCGGGTTGTTCTAGCGCCGGTTTTTGAAATTTTTTGTTCCGCATGGCCATGGTTTGATGGCCGGAGCGCTTGCATAACCCAACACATGCGACCGTTAATATTTCTTGAGGTACTAACCAACCGATTACCAAATGTGCTCACTCTTTTAGGCATAATTATCAATATCCTAGTCTTACAACACTTAAGGCGTAGCAGTGACTCTCAAACCAGTTGGTCTAAGGCACTAGGTGATAAGGCACCCTCGCTATATTTTTTTTATGCTGCCTTAAGTAATTACAAAACTTGTGTTCCTTTCTCTTCACCATTTTTTATGTCATTTATATTTTTGTTAATTTATATCTTTTCCTTCATACTAAGGCTTTTAGACAAGAGCATTTCAAGGTATGCTTTACTATCCCAATTTTCAAGATGTGTGCAAGTGCATATAATAGGGTATCAACGTTCAGAAATTTGGACTTAAGAATATGGACTATTTTTCAGAATTATTTCTTTTCGCAGATTAGTAATTTCCTTCATATTACTAACCCTTGGGACAACAGCTCATGACTACCTATTACTAGTTTTGTTTTAAAACATCTAATTTTCTAGCTTTTCTTGAATTTTTTCATAACTTTTATATGTTTTTTTCACCTTCTAACTTTTATTATCAAAAAAAAAATTGTGCTCTTATTTAGTATAATGCAAAATGATGTGTGAATAAGCACAAACCTATTTGATCGATCGTTTTAAAAAGTTTGTTTGAAAATAACCGCAATCAAGACGGTGTCGCTAATAGCTAGCCGCGATGGGTACGGGTCGTCCGCAGGGAAACGTGAACTATTTTCTTGCTTTAGATGAGTAGATCAAAGAAGGGTGATTGTTTGTCATTACGGATATAGAATTTATAAAGAAAAGGCTTGTAGGGTTCATAAGACTTAGTAGTAACGGATGAATAATTAAAAATGGCTCCTTTATCTTTTAATAGTTTAAAACTAAATCGATAGTGATGAATGTAGATTAGGGTTCTTGGAAGAAACTAGAGTTTCCCCACAACTAACCCTGTCCTTGCATTGATCTTTATTCATGTCTAGCTCTTAACAAAACAAGTGTTAAACCAATCTCAAATCGTGGTAGTGACTATCAATAAATTGGTAGCGCGCCCGATAAGAATGTTAACATTTATTTTGCTAAAGTTTATAAACTTTAAAATGTATAAAAGAAGTTAAAAGATTTTCTCATCCATTGTTCTACCCTATCCTACAAACCCTAGCAAGGTAGGAATTACTCGCTCATGGTTAAAAATTTAGAAGAAAGGTTGAAAAATAATGAAAGCATGATTAAGATGCAGAAATGTAACGCGTAAAAGTAAGTGCAGAATTTAAACGCAAAAAGAATTAAAACTAAAAACTACCTTTATTAATCAATTATTGCATTTACAATTCTCCTTAGAAAGTCGATTACAAGAACCCCAGTTTGCTTTAGATCTCTCTCTTGTTGGAGGTAGATGAATAGATGATGATCACTCGGATACGTGGATCTCTTGGATCTCTTGATCCTTTCGGTGATGGTTTTCAATGTACATCTCTCGGTCCTTTATATGGTCCCTCAAATCATAAACCCTAGATTCCATATAAGAATACATGCAATTAACATCCAAACCACCAAATATCACATCACGGGGCTATCAAATAGTCGCGGAACCGCGGCATATAGCCATGTTTGGCGGCGGTTCCGCTGCAACTTTGTGGAATTAAGTTTTGGCATTTTTTCTGGTCTTCTGTGTTGATATTTGGAGATCCTCTTGATGTTTAGATTCTGAAAATAATACTCTGAGTCTCTGTCGTTGCTAGATCTCTCGATTTGCTTCCAAATTTTGGCAGATTCGGTTTCAATATCCCGATTTGACTCGGATCTCTTACTTGGATTCTAGACCTGAGCTAATATCTACACAATATCTCAAATCATAGTGTTAATAGCATTTGGTATTTTTGAGATATTATCCTAACCATTTAAATGATATAATATCTTAAGAATATTGATTAGAAATATTTGATATGATATGCATATTTTAATTACTAAGATTTCATTTAAATATTATATGCATATATTTTCCCTCATTATGTTAATTATAATGTAGAAACATATGATAATAAACTTTTTACAAATAAACCCTCATATGTTCTATATTTACAATAAACACCTTTTAGCACTTAACAATATTAGGGCAAATGTTCATTCAAATATGCAATATTTTAGACTAATCAAATACCTCCAAACTTAACTTTGATCATCCCGAGCAAACTAGTTATTAAAGAGAAAAAGAAAGAGATAAACTAACTAGCACATTTTCGTAGGAAACACGATTGCATTGAGCACGTGTAACAAGCTTTCAAACCTATAGGTGTCCCTAGTAGGAGGAGTGTTGTCTCCTGAAGGTTTTCAGCGGATTATGTAAGTGGATGTTGCAAACTCTACAGGGTTTGTAGAGAGCTGGAATTAACAAAAAACAATTTTTGAACAAGCAACATCAACTTAACTACCACAAGATCTACCATAAGCCCTAACTAACAAAACTACAAAGAGGTCCTAACTACTATGAAGAAAGTTATACCTCCAAGTATCAATTCCCTCTGTTCTTGTTCACCTCCTCCTTTTCTTAAGCTTTTAGATGAGTGAACGGATTGTACTCGATCGTCGGTCTTCCACGCTAAAGATGATCCACCCGAGAGTGTTAACTTTGAGCTCCTACCTCTTAATTGAGGTAACTAGGGTACTTAGTGTGCTAGTCTAAGTAACCTAGAAGATGTAGAGAGTGATTAGGGATTAATTAGTCTCCTGAACCCTAGGTTTCTCAAATCATGAGACAAATTAGAGTTTTGAAAGAAGAAGAGAGCTTGGAAGAGAGAGAGTGTTAATGATAGAAAATGAATGAAGATTGCTCATTTGTGAAAACTATTAAGCAAGATGTTTTTCAAAAAAATATCTTTTTGCCACCTTGCCTAAATAGTAATCCATGAGTCGCTAAGTGAGTCATCAAGTAGCCATGCTTCATTTATTGTAATATAACACTTCATCCTCCACTTCATTAACCATTTAACATAAATGGTTATATAACAAATGAGGTGTTTTCTTCTAGAAGCACTCTTGCTAAAATTACAAGAATACCCCTCATCCGTATATACATACCCGTATCCGTATTCCGATAAATACTAATGCAAAGAGGCAAAATAATTCGATAATCTAATATTAGGATCCGGCTTAAACCAAAGCCCACTAGTATTATACGTCTGAATCATGATCCGTGCATAAGTACACGTATATGATCGAACCCTGCCGTAAAACCATACGGCCTCCACATCGTTTCACCCAAAGCAGAGAAATCCTTTGTGTGGGACTCTAAAGATTCGACAGTATGCTGGCAGTGGGTTTAACCACAAGCTCGTCAGCGGTACTAGATGCACGTAACGGCTACCTAGGTATCTGTCGAAAAGGAAGGTCGACGAGCGAATTCATCCGAACCCTTACTGAGCCTGTTCGTGACAATCTCCATGCAGTCTGGTCTGTTCGTCTTAGAGTATCGCATGTAAGGTCTAGGGGGTGGAAAACATCCGACCCCTAATAACCAAACAAGTCATGTCAGTGTGGCTCAAGACCATCCGAGAATCTACCGGTCCAATCACCAGTAATTCTCAATCCGTCCTGGCCAGGGGCTTATGGCGTTGACCAACCGATCACAGCGCGACATCAACTCCCTATACCGGGAATGACGAATCCCCAACAGTCACTCACTACCTCCATGTGGCTTGGGACTGTACCCAACTAAAACCTATTTGCACGACTCAGTAGAGCCGTGGTAGGGTAGTAATCAAAGCACAGTGGGAACTTACACGAGACAAATGACGACTTCAGGTCAACAGACTCTCTGCACACATGTTACCAGAGAACTGCTATCTGACGCTAGGTATAATACCATCTAGTCAGTCCTCGGCGAGTCCTATCCGGTGTACTCACACCCAGTGAGTATCTGTATACAATCTTAGGTGCACCTCACCAATGGTCGCGGGACCAATCCATAGCCCCTCGTCAGGGTCTAGATATGTATACACTAGTCTACTCTGGAGTATTGATGCTCAGTCTCGATACTCCATCGACTAAGGACAATTTAAGGATGTGCCTATCGACTACCTAGCTCCCACAAGTATGATTGCCATCACAACGCTGCTAGTCAGGCAAATATCCTATAGGCTTTATCAACATGTATATAAGATATGAAATACAAAGTAAAACACATCACATGTTAAGATAAGGACAAACCAAATAGCGTACTATCATATCGAGCAAGATTGTCCCGTATATACATATCCCTAGCAACCTATACAATGAAGGCCTCTAGGGCATATATATCCAACAATCTCCTACTTGCACTAAGGCCTGTAATTGGTGCAATAAGTAACCACTGTCTGCACTACATCCAGTTGCTGGCGTACCGCATGCCCAACATCTCAAACAGTCTCTCGAACTGGACTTGAGGGATGGCCTTGGTGAATCGATCTGCCATGTTTTCTTTAGTGTCCACTCTATGCACCTCGACTCCTAACAATCCACGATCTCCCTAATCAGGTGATACCGCCTCAAGATATGTCTGGATTTCTGATGGGACCTTGGTTCCTTCGCTAATGCTATAGCCCCATTGTTATCGAAATACAAGGGTATTGGATTGGCAATGGACGGAACCACCTGAAGTTCAGAGATGAACTTCCTCATCCAGACAGCTTATTTTGCGGCATCGTTAGCAGATACTCAGCTTCCATTGTTGAGTCTGCGACGGTGTTTTGTTTGGAACTCTTCTAACATACCGCCCCTCCATTGAGGGTAAACACAAAACCCGAGATGGATTTAGAGTCATCCTTGTCACTTTGGAAGCTGGAATCGGTAAATGCCTCAATCTGGAGGTCCCTGATTGATACGATTTCGGATGTGTTATATAGAAAATAGTAAAGAAATCACAACCAAAAATATTTTGAACGCAATCAATAATGGTGTTGAATGTAGCGCGTTAGTAAGTGCAGATCATCCACAGGAAAATTATAATCGTTCGTGTTTCGATTTAGATGAGTTGAAACTTTAAAGAAAAGAAAACAAACAACAATTCATGAATTAAAGATTTGAAGTTCAAGAATTAGAAAAATCTAGTCTAAATAAAGAAATGATAAAATCAAGAATTGAGAATTTGTGATGATTTTCAAATCAAATATCAAGAATCGAAGTGAGGCTCGTAGGAATCGATCGGATCTATAGATGTGATGAAATCTAGCGATTACGTATTCTTATCCATCGATGAATTGATACTAGATCGATGATGATCGACGAGAATTAGGGATTTCTTGTGAAACTAGGGTTTCATCTTCTATCCCTTGTTCTTTCGTCGATATCATTCATATTCTAGCCTCTAGTAAATTCAAGAATCGATCGTGGATCCCTAATTTCGAGCGATCACAATCAAGAAAGCATCGCAACGAAACTAGGTCGTCGATTCTTCAATTTGCTAGGGTTTACAAAACTCGTAGGACTTAAGAATCGTTTTAAGATTTGTTACATCATCATTCTATTGATCGTCTCAACTCCTTTACGAGCGGAGTTTTACTCAAACATCACAACAAGAACCACAATCACAAATTGAGATCGAATCATGATGCAAGAATTTAAAGAAAGCAAGATTAAACAATTTCACCTTTTATTTATCAACAATTTAGTTACAACTTTCAAGAACTACAAGAGGAAGGAACTTGATTGTCGATTTCGTCTTCGCTTGTCTCCTTGAGTCGCGGATCGGCTTGGATCACTTGCTCGATTGAACATCGGCTCCGCTCCTAAAAGGTTGAAGGCTTCTCGCTTGATTGGTACTCGGGATCTTGAATTTGGCTTTGGATTTTGAATTGGGGTTTACAAGTTGTGTCACTCAACTTGTATTGAATTTGGGGAGAGAGGAGAGATTGAACAACCCTTAACCCTAGATCTAGGTTTCCTTTTATAACCATCTTAACACTAGATCTAGAATTCAAATTTCAAATTTCCCTCCAAAATGAACAACTTTTCCCTCCAAAATGAACCACCTCATTTGAATTTTCCCTCCAAAATGAACTACCTCATTTGAATTTTCCCTCCAAAATGAGGTTGTTATAAAGAATCTTCTAGAAGAAGTTTTTTGGAGGGAATATTCTAGAATGAGGTTGTTACAAGGAGGCTTCTAGAAGAAGGTTGTTGGAGAGAGCCTTCTAGAAGAAGGTTGTTAGGCCGAGCCTTCTGGATGAAGCCACGTGGACATCTGGAGTCTTTTGGAAGCTTGTCTGTTACAAGGAAGCCACGTGTGAAAAACTAAAGCGCTGACGTCATCAATGCGCCGCAGATCCGCGGCGGGAAGGGCCTATTGGCCGCGGATCCGCGGCCCAATAGAAGGCTCTGTACATGAAATTTCCTGTGTTGCTTGATGTTGGCTTTAGTGATGTTTCCTGATGTGTGGAATCTTTTAAATATTTCTTGATCACTGCCAGATTTCAAGTCTTGGACTTGGCGTATTTTTATCAGCACTTTTAACAGTTTCGTCTTTTCTCCTAGAATTTCCTGCACAGATTCTTGAGACAAGTGTTGCTTTACACAAAGATTATGCGATGCAATGATAAACACTCAATTTCCCTCAGAAATGTCGGTTTTAATATATGACACAAGTTATTTGGTATTTTACAGTCAATTTGCTAATATGTGCTATATTAATACCGAACACCTGTAGATGAGTGCAAATGGTAGGGAAATTGACGTGTTAAAAATGCATTATTTTCGACTGATCAGATTCCCCCAAACTTATTTTCGGTCGTCTCGAGCGAACTGTTTTATTAAAAAGAGAAGGAGAAAATAAAGAAAGAGAAAAACTAACTAGCACACTTTCGCAGGCAACACGATTGCACTGAGCACGTGCAACAAGCCTTTAAACCTCTAGGTGTCCCTAGTAAGAGAAGTGTTGTCTCCTGAGGGTTTTCAGCGGATTGTACCCACAAAATCCAATAATAAAAGGAAGACTGTGAAATTTACATTTAAAGAAAAGAATTGTAAAAGAAAGACTTTGAAAATTAGGGTTTCCAACTAAGCTAGCTTTTCGGTTGTCATGAGCCCTATCTTAATAGTCATGAAAAAATGTCAGAAATCACATCATCCCTCAATAAAACATCGTCTTTATTCTTCTTTCCTATCTTTCTTCCAAACATAGATCATATAACCCTACGTGTGTGTAATAGACATCCCTACACCCGGAGAATTCAATTCAAGTTATCATACTCTTGTCCATCTGCCTCAGTAATTTTTAATTAATGAATATTTAGATGAATTTGCTCACACACTTTCATGCGACCGTTAATACTTCTTGAGGTACTAACCGACCGACTACTCATGTGCTTGCTTATACGGTGTTTTTCCTCGTCTTGCACCACCTAAGGCTTAGCAGTGACTCCCAGACCAGTTGGTCTAAGGCACTAGGTGAAGAGGCACCCTCGCTATATTTTTTTATTGCTGTCTTGGCGATAACAAAACCAGTGTCCATTTTTCTCACCATTTTATATTTTCTTCATTTTTTTATTTCCTTCATACTTTTGGCTTTTAGACAAGAGCATTTCAAGGTATCCTCTACTATCCCGAGTTTCAAGACGTGTGTAAGTGCGTATAGTAGGGTATCAACGTTCAATATGTTTGGCTTCCAGAATAGGAACTATTTTTCAGACTTATTTTTATCCTCAGATTAGTGACTTCCTTCATCTTACTAACTCTTGGGACAACGGCTCATAACTACTTATTACTAGTTCGTTTAAGAAAACTTCTAATTTTCTAGGTTTTCTTAAGTTTTTCCAATCTTTTGGATGTAATTTTTTCACTATCTAATTTTTTATTATCTTATTTATGTACAAAAAATATTTTTTTATCTTTTGAAATTTTTTAAATTTTTTATAGGTTTCTAAAAATGTTTTGTGCTTATGCAAAGTATGATGTAAATGATGCGCAAATAAGCACAAACCTCCCCCAAACTTGTTTTCAACAGTGTCCTCACTGTTGCCATCCGCTAGATCTCAAAAACCTGTAAGCCTGGAAGGAAATTTATTAACGGGGGCAAAATATTTAAGTGAAGATCCTCCCCCAAACTTATTTTTGGCTCACAATTTTGTGTAAAAATTTTCTTTTCAGGAGCCAGATTATACCCCCCCAAACTTGAGTTAAGCAATGTTAATCTTTGAAAATCACAAGAGGGAGTCAAGAATTATTGGTCGATGCCAAGCTTTGCAAAGACCGAACGTTAACACCAACCATTCGAAAATTTTATCAATGTAGTACTCTGGTTGGTGGAAGAAGAAGTGGGGAAAAGGTAAGTGGTGGAATAGAATGTGTTTGCGTCTCATTTTGGAGAGACGATGCAGTGAATGTGATGGATTACTCGCATTCTTTTTACAATTCAGAAGAAGGGGTGGAGGTTCAATTTCATTGTTTGGGAGATGATTCATCTCAACACCCGTGCTTTTCAAAAATGCGAGTTCATCAGCGAAGATCTCCTCAAAAGTCTCATCAATACCCCGAAGAATAATGTCATCACAAAGTGCGGGGTGATCTTCTGACTCTAAAAGCAGTTCATAATCGGTGTTAGTTGTTGACCCGGACATCTCGGTGGAAGAGTCCGTATGTGTATGATACATAGTTGGGTCAAACAACATCGTATGAAAAGAGTCAAGATCAGTATCATGAGGATCATCAATTTCGCTGCTGTCGACATCCATTAAGTCGACAGAACAGACCTGAGCAGTAGATTCGGAGGGTACACTTCCCAACTTGTAAATGTTCAGCTCAATTGACCTATTCCCGAAGGATAGGGTCATAGAGCCATTACGACAGTTGATGATAGCGTTTGAAGTGGCCAAAAAGGGGCGATCTAAAATCACCGGAATTTGATTCCGTGGGTTCGCTACAGGCTGTGTATCAAGTACAATAAAATCAACAGGGAATACAAATTCCCCGATTTTTATTAACACATCCTCCAGTGCACCCCTAGGTTTGGTGATTGATCGGTCAGCCATCTGGAGAGTTATGCTCGAGGGCTTTAACACTCCGATACCTAGTTGCTCATAGACTGAGTATAGAAGCAAGTTAACACTAGCGCCAAGGTCAAGTAAAGCACGGTTGATGTGTTTTCCCCCGATAGAAATAGAAATAGTAGGACAGCCATGGTCCTTACGTTTCCATGGTAATTGTTGGGAAAAGCCGTGTCTACAGTACTCGACATGAAAATTTTTCTAGGCACTTGAGTCTTCCTCTTCCTAGTGCACAAGTTCTTAAGAATTTTCGCATAGGACGGAACTTGTTGTATAGCATCTAGGAGAGAGATGTTGATGTTAACTTCCTTAAACATGTCCACAAGCTTCTCCATTTGGGCATCATGTTTGTTGGGCCTCAACCTATTTGAAAATGGAGCTCTATCAATAAGTGTTGAGTCCAATATTTGTGGAGAAGTTTGTGGGGGTGGAAAAGGTGAGGTGGGTGGAGGGTTCGAGCCTTTGGGAAAACAGAGAATAGGCTCGGAAGAAGAAGGTAAATTAGACGAAATAGGACAAGAGGTAGAAGTGGGAATGGAAGTGGAAGTGGAAGCCTGGGGTTCACTTGATTCCTCAACATCAATCTGTTTACTCACATGATTATCTAGCAATCTTCCCGATCTCAACGTTGTAAAAGCATCCACATTAGTGCAATGTGAAGGTCCAGGATCAGGCAGGGGTTGAGATGGAAGATTCCCTTTTTCTCTAGCACTTATTTCAGCTGTTATTCGTTCAATTTGTGCTTCCATCGATTTGATATTCTCATTTTGAGTGAGAATGATCTTTATCATATTATCGATGGAAGATTGAAAACTTGCCTACTCTTGGATGGATTGTTTCATGAAAGTAACCAAGGTTTGTACTAGTGCAGAGGTATCGTCAGTACCGGCCAATTGCAAAGAGTTTTCATGTGGTGAAAAAGTGTTGGCCGGATTTTGAAAGTTTTGTGATTGGTAGGGGTGCTGACTCAATTGAAGTGGTGGTTGCTGTTGTGGTGGAGGGACCCTTTGGAAACTGTTTAGGATTGGAACCGTGTTTTGAGATTGTGATTGGTTCTAAGCAAAGTTCAGGTGATTCCTCCAATCTTGATTATATGAGGAAGAAGAAGGATCGTTTCCAGGTCTTTGCTGAAGTGCAGCATTAGTGTGACCTTGAAACGGTACATTCAAGGAACATTCTTCCGTCAAATGTGAAGGGTTTGAACAGCAGCCACACACGGTTTTGGGAAGTGTGGATTGGTTTAGGGAGGCTGAAGAGATTTTGTTTTCTATAGCGTCGAGTTTCCTTTGTATTGCGGCCATTTCAGCTTTCATTGTGACGGAAACATCGAGCTGATTGACATCTTCCCTAAGCGGTGGTGGTCTAACACTTTCCCATTGTGATATGTTTTGAGCTAAATCTTCTAGTTATTTCCAAGCTTCACCATCATCTTTAGATAGGAATTGGCAATGACACATGGTTTCAAGCATCTGTCTAGTAGTGACATCAACACCCTCATAGATAATTCGACACAAATCCCAACTAGAGATTCCGTGATGAGGATTTGGATAAGAAGATCCTTGAACCGTTCAAAGCATTTCCAAAATGGTTCATTGGGAAGTTGGATAAATTTGAAGATTTCGCTCCGAACACGGCTGGTCTTGTGATTGGGATAAAATTTCTTAAGGAATGCTGCAACGAATTCGTCCCATGTTGAAATAGAATGTGCGGGTGTGATGTAAAGCCACTTCTCGGCTAAATCGTACAAAGTGAATGGGAGAAGACGTAAATGCAGAGCATCCAAAGACAGTTGTGAATTTCCCATCAAAGCGCATACGTTTTCGAATTTGGAAATAAACATGTATGCGTTTTCAGAATCAAGACCGTGAAATTTGGGTAACAGTTTGATGAATTGGGGGTTGATTTCAAAATTTTCCCCGTTGGCAGGTGGTATAGAAAGACAGGTGGGAAGGGGAACACGTGTAGGATAGCATCTCTCTTGGAGAGAGATGCGTGGAGGATTCTGCGCATCTGCAGGCGGTGGCAGAGTAGTGTTAAAGTTTGATGGATTTGGGTCCATCGCGGTTGTGGTAGGTGGTGAGGAAGAAGGCGAAGAATTACCGACTCTGGGGTCGATAAAAGAAACGTGGACAAGACGGGAAATGGAATCCCGTGTCCAGCCTAACATTGTGCTAAACGGTTGTAGCACAAGTGGCAGCGTTGGTAATAATTAGGTGAATGAATGAAGTGTTGGTGTTTGTTTTGAAAAATATACGGATTTTTCCAAAAATGATGCAAATCACAACAAATGCAACAAGCAACCTTAAAATCTAGTGGTCACCTAGGTCAAAGCTCTAGACCGCTCCTAACTACCAAAAGACAAGTCGCAGGATCAATCCTCCACTGCCTCTTTGTCTCTCCTGTGGCCAGGTAAGTGCCAGGTAAGTGGGAGGTTCTCCACTACGTAAGTAGTGGGCCTAATTAAGTAACCACTAGCCTTCCACACACTTGCCTTAGACACCACAAAAGAAACGCGGATAAACAATGGATTACCCACGGCCTTCTTCTGTCCTAAGTGAGCGCGACGGTCCTTAGAGTCATCTCTAGATCTTTTTTAGTTAATGAGGGTAATGCGGATGCAAGTTTGTGATTTTTGGGGCTTAGGAAGGGTAATGAACTCCCCACCTAATCTGAATTTGGTCTTTGCCCCTTAATTTCCGTATTAATATGCAAACATCCAATAAAATAAAAAAAAAACACGCACAAATTTTTATTGCTTTTTGCGGCGCTGCGAATTTTGCAAAGAAACCTGCAGCAAATTTGTTAATGGAGCAGAGAGAGGAGGAGATAAGAAAGTTAGAATTATACCTGAAAACTTTTGTACAGAGAGGAAGTCAACCTGCGGCGGATCCACCGCGTATGCACGCTTATGCCGAGGAATAGCGGTGGAAAAGACTGTTCACTTCACAAAAATTCTTCAGGCTGCTACTGTTCACTCCTTGATCTCTCTGGAAATTTCTGAAATTTTTTTTCACAGCTCCAAAGATTCCAGACTTCCTCGCAACAAATCACAACAATCGTTTAGTGTTTTGCGCGAATTTTGATCTCAAAATTATAATGGAATAAACTTTTCAACTCAAATTTCAAAATCGAACAATTAGCGCACTATCCCCAGCAACGGCGCCATTTGATTGATACGATTTCGGATGTGTTATATAGAAAATAGTAAAGAAATCACAACCAAAAATATTTTGACCGCAATTAATAACGGTGTCGAATGTAGCGCGTTAGTAAGTGCGGATAGTCCACAGGGAAAGTGTAATCGTTCGTGTTTCGATTTAGATGAGTTGAAACTTTAAAGAAAAGAAAACAAACAACAATTCATGATTTAAAGATTTGAAGTTCAAGAATTAGAAAAATCTAGTCTAAATAAAGAAACGATAAAATCAAGAATTGAGAATTTGTGATGATTTCCAAATCAAATATCAAGAATCGAAGTGAGGCTCGTAGGAATCAATCGGATCTATAGATGTGATGAAATCTAGCGATTACGTATTCTTATCCATCGATGAATTGATACTAGATCAATGATGATCGACGAGAATTAGGGATTTCTTGTGAAACTAGGGTTTCATCTTCTATCTCTTGTTCCTTCGTCGAAATCATTCATATTCTAGCCTCTAGTAAATTCAAGAATCGATCGTGGATCCCTAATTTCGAGCGATCACAATCAAGAAAGCATTGCAACGAAACTAGGTCGTCGATTCTTCAATTTGCTAGGGTTTACAAAACTCGTAGGACTTAAGAATCATTTTAAGATTTGTTACATCATCATTCTATTGATCGTCTCGACTCCTTTACGAGCGGAGTTTTACTCAAACATCACAACAAGAACCACAATCACAAATTGAGATCGAATCATGATGCAAGAATTTAAAGAAAGCAAGATTAAAGAATTTCACCTTTTATTTATCAACAATTTAGTTACAACTCTCAAGAACTACAAGAGGAAGGAACTTGATCATCGATTTCGGCTTCGCTCGTCTCCTTGAGTCACGGATCGGCTTGGATCACTTGCTCGATTGAACATCGGCTCCGCTCCTAAAAGGTTGAAGGCTTCTCGCTTGATTGGTACTCGGGATCTTGAATTTGGTTTTGGATTTTGAATTAGGGTTTACAAGTTGTGTCACTTAACTTGTATTGAATTTGGGGAGAGAGGAGAGATTGAACAACCCTTAACCCTAGATCTAGGTTTCCTTTTATAACCATCTTAACACTAGATCTAGAATTCAAATTTCAAATTTCCCTCCAAAATGAACAACTTTTCCCTCCAAAATGAACAACTTTTCCCTCCAAAATGAACTACCTCATTTGAATTTTCCCTCCAAAACGAGGTTGTTATAAAGAATCTTCTAGAAGAAGTTTGTTGGAGGGAATATTCTAGAATAAGGTTGTTACAAGGAGGCTTCTAGAAGAAGGTTGTTGGAGAGAGCCTTCTAGAAGAAGGTTGTTAGGCCGAGCCTTCTGGATGAAGCCACATGGACATCTGGAGTCTTCTGGAAGCTTGTCTGTTACAAGGAAGCCACGTGTGAAAAACTGAAGCGCTGACGTCATCAATGCGCCGCGGATCCGCGGCGGGAAGGGCTTATTGGCCGCGGATCCGCGGCCCAATAGAAGGCTCTGTACATGAAATTTCCTGTGTTGCTTGATGTTGGCTTTAGTGATGTTTCCTGATGTGTGGAATCTTTTAAATATTTCTTGATCACTGCCATATTTCAAGTCTTGGACTTGGCGTATTTTTATCAGCACTTTTAACTGTTTCGGCTTTTCTCCTGGAATTTCCTGCACAGATTCTCGAGACAAGTGTTGCGCTAGACAAAGATTATGCGATGCAATGATAAACACTCAATTTCCCTCAGAAATGTCGGTTTTAATATATAACACAAGTTATTTGGTATTTTACAGTCAATTTGCTAATATGTGCAATATTAATACTGAACACCTCTAGATGCGTGCAAATGGTAGGGAAATTGACGTGTTAAAAATGCAATATTTTCGACTGATCAGTCCCCATTACCGTAAACCAAGAACATCTCCTTAGTCCTTCTCAGGTACTTGAGAATGTTCTTTACCGCTATCCAATACTTCTCACCGGGGTTAGACTGATACCTGCTTACCACACTAAGTGCGTAAGCTATATCTAGTCTGGTACATAACATTGCATACATTATAGATCCTACCGCCGAAGCATATGCTATAATGCTCATGGAGCCCTCTCTTCATTATTCTTTGAAGATATCTCTTTAGAGAGGGTGATCCCGTGACAAGCGGGTAAATTACCACACTTAGAATCTTCCATATTAAATCTCTTTAGTATAGTGTCAATGTATCTGGACTGTGAAAGTCCTAACATTCTTTTAGACCTATCATGATAGATCTTAATGCTGGGTTCGCTTAGCACCCCCGACGGTTTTCAGCACGCATCAAGTATGCTATTTTAAAAATTTAGGGTGCCGAGCAAGCCCGAACCAAGGACCTAACTAGAGAATTATGGTTTTTATAGCATGTAAACAAACTTTACACTAAGTGAACAAGAAATACAACCTTTGTAGACCGGTCCTTCAGTTCTAAAGCTCCGTGTAGTAGTCCCTTTGCTCTAAGTAGTGGTCTCCCGAACTCTCCTTAGGCTCCATTAGGCGAAAAGAATGAGCTTGCTCAAAGATCTTCGAGGCCGAAGATGATCTACGTCGAAGAATCGCAAACTCAAGCTACCTTTTCACTAATTGATGGATTAGTGAAGCAAACAAACTATACTAAATGGCTAGTTTGGTATAGATTGATGAAGTAAGAATATTGCTCACTTTAGAATTATTTTTCACCTTTTCTTTTTCTCCTCACTCAAGAGCTAGAAAGAAAATAAGATGAAGAAGAAGATGAATGAATCAAGTCATGAACCATGGGTGAGAAAATATCTCATATAAACTCTTGTAGAGACTTAACCATGGCTAAAGATAATGGTTAGGTTAATAAATATCTAGAATAAAACAAAATTAGTGGACTAAGTCCAGATTTCTACATGCTTCCACAAGCATCTTAAACCATGTCATTTTCCACCTAATTTTGATTTTTCCCTTAATATTTAAACACCCAAATTATCTTCACTTTGGTATGAGTCTCATACACCCAATTCCAATGTATCATCTAGCATGACACATAAATAAATACATTAATATATATCACACATATATTTAATGTATTTAGAGAAAACAATTTCTTAAGTGAGCTAATATTAGTTAATATAAATTAATATATCAAATATATAATTATATATTAAATTATTAAATCAACATTTGATTTAATAATCCGGCTATATCACATACAGCCGACTAATATCTTATAATAAATTATTGAATCAACACTTGATCCAATGATCCAGTTATATCACATATAACCTATATCGCGAGATTAGAATACTGTATCACATACATGTATCAATCTCGGTCCCGCACATATCACATATGTGCCTTACTTCGTTTCGCTTAAGCCCGGAAACCTCTGTGTAGAACTCTAACGACACATCAATACGCCAGCAGTAGGTGATGATCATATAGTCACCCACAAGCCGTCAGCGGTACTAGCTGGACGTAACTGTTGGATCTATGTATGCCCTAGAGGCCATTATATGATAGTGGATGTATTTGTACATGTATATATATTCAGTATACATTCTTGCTCGACATGATAGTATGCTATCTGGTTCTTCTTTATCTGACATGTTGATTTGATCATGCTTTTATTCATTCATACATGCTGATAAAGCCCTGAGGATATCGGCTTGACTACTGTGATTATGATGGAGATCATACTAGTGGGACATCTGTAGTCTATAAGCATATCCTGGAAAGTCCCTAGTCATAGGTATATCGAGACGGGGCATTGATATACCAGAGTAGACTAGCGTATATGATACTAGACCCATACGATGGGCGATGAATGTTCCCACATTCATCGATGTTTGACATCAAGATCATATACGGGTGCTCAGTGGTGATTGGGTACACTGGACGGACTCACCGAGAACTCCTATATGCAATTATATCTATCGTCGGATAGCAGTTCTCAGCTGACACTGGTACAGGTTAGTCTGTAGACCCGAGATCGTCATAGAGTCTTTTGTGTTCTCCCACTGTACTTTGATTGCCACCCTACCACGGCTCTACTGAGTCATGCAAACAGGTGGCCGTTGGGTACAGTCCCGAGACACACGAAGGCAATGAGCGACAGGAGGGGTTTCGTCTCTCCCGATATTGGGAGTTGATGCTGTGCTGTGCCCGACTGGTTATATCAGTAAGTCCCTGGCCAGGGCTGCTGAGATTTACTGATAAGTGTTATCAGTAGTTTCTCGATCTGTTATAGACCATTCACCGGCATGACTTATTGAGTTATTGGGGTCGACGTGACCATCCCTAGGCTCGATATGCAGCATATTTGACGAAGAGACCGGACTGTACGGTAGTGTTGCCGGTTGGCTCGACGGGAGTTGTAGCAGGTTCGCTTGTTTTCTTCTGATCGCTCAATACCCGGGTGGCCGTTACGTTTAGCTGACCGCTTGCGGCTTGGGGGTGCTTGATATGATCATCACCCACTGCCGGCGTATTGACGAGTCTTAGAGTCCTACAAAGGAGTTACCTAGTCCAGGCGAAACGTTTTGGTGCGCGTATGCGATATGCGCATGGACCCGATTAAAATGCGCGTATAGGATACCGTATATTGATCGGGCGGCTTGCTTTTGGTGGGGTCATATGTGATATGGCTGGATTGATAAATCAAGTGTTGATTTATCATTTAACCATTAGTTTTCTCACTTGAAATCCTTTCTTGTACATGATGGATGTATGCATGCATGTATGCTTTCTTTCTTTTAGTTTCATGCACATATGGATGTGCATACATACATACATACATACATACATCATTTATCATGGTTTATTATACAAAGAAAATGGTGGCAATATAAGACTCACACCATGGGTTTTTATATTGATTATTATTGTATTTATGCTAAAACAAAAAGGAAAAGAAAAAGGGTTAATTCATGCATTGTTTCTACACTCTTCTACATCTTACCATGCTCACCTACTTATTAACCCTTGGTTATTTTTCCTTAGGTGTTTTAAACTATAATACAATAATATCTTTATCAACTAACCATGGTTTGAGATGAGGATAAGAAAATATATATACATATATTTTCTTTTTTCTTCACAAGGGGTTATCTTTTTCACTCTTGTTAAAAGAAAGCCATCATCTTCTTCCTCCTTCACCATTTGCTCTCTAGACTTTTGTAGTGACCAATATACTCATCAAGTTAAGTTTTTGAAGTGAGAAAAGCCACCACAACATCATTCTACACAAGTTTAGCCCACTTGTTTAGAGTGTTATCTTCATTTCTTCTCTTGAAAAGTGAAGTTGCAAGCTTGGACTAGGAGCTTCGGGTGGATTGTCGTGGACACTAGAAGACTTCAAGAGAACCTTCCTCCAACACTCAAGAGGCCAAAGAGTCTAGCGAAGAGAGCCACAAAGGTTGTGCTCTCGAAATCCTAGTCTTTGTTGCCTTTAATGTTTAGAAACCCTAATTTTCTAGGATAGATCCTTTGTATGCTTACTTAGCACCATAAAAATTTGATCTTTGTGACATGTGATGCTTCCAAACTCTACATAGGGTACTAGGTAAACCTAACATTGGTATCAGAGACGACCTAGAACATTAGGCGACACTTTTACGAAGTAAAAACTCCGATCAAACCAAAATACGACGTTTCGAGACCTTCTCTGGACATTTTTTAAAATCTGACATCTTTCAGAATTAAAAATACTTAAAAAATACAGCAGGAAAATATAAGAAATACCGTGAAATACGAACCCATGATCCGTACAAACCGCCGCGGAACCGCGGCAATTCCTTGCTTAGGCCGCGTCTCCGCGGCCGTACAGAGGCTTCATGGCTTCGTTTTTGCACAGTAATTCCTACAAATGCTTGTATATTGTTTTAGGTGTGTTTAATCTGAATCCAGTACTGTAATTTCTGGAGATGGTTTTGGACTCGACGATTCGATCGGAATTTTCATTTCGTTTCTTTTCCGGGTAAACTAGAAAGTATTGAAGTGTTCGAACGAGTATCATTTGCTCACTTTTCATGGGGTTTAAATCTTTTGGAGATACGTGCAAGTTTTGTGGTGGACCCTCTAGAAGACAACAAACCTTAACTCGATTATGTGACCGTCTTGAACTGCCCTTTGAACCTTAGGGTTTGGGGCAGTATGGCGTGCCACATGTAAGGCGTTGGCTTGACCCTTCTACGGCTGGACCGCTACTACTGTGTCACACTCCGGGTTTTTGAACTCCGCTCAAGTGTTGAGCTTTAGGGGATCTTGGGTGTTTGATTATTCGTTCGAAAACTTTAATACTGTCTATTTATCTGGAATGTGATACAATATGTGGAATTCATATAGTTTAGGCATGAAATACGAAGTATGTGATATTTCGCATTTATGATGTCTAAAGAGAATGTGGATTCCAAATATTGTAGTTTTACACTTTCTTTTCTGTGACCGTAAGTGTAGTATGTTCGATATCGCCGTTTTCGTTGCTATACATCAACGACAATCGGGGTACGCATACTACTTACGTTGATGATATATGATATTATGTGTTGCTGAGATATGATGTGCAGGATTGTCGCGATCGAATAGCCGGGGGGTTTTATGTGAGATGAGAGTTTTATGTTTTCATTCATGTAAATTTCAAATGTAATGTAATATTCTTTTATTTGGGGCACTTCCGGGTTGAGGTTGTGTCACCAGTGTTGTATATTATTTACTTTTCCGCATTAGGATATACCCAAGGAGGGGAGCACAAGTGACCGGGTTCTGGGGTTCAGTGGGAGGCCATCTCGAGGAGTCGAGACCGGGTCTCCTGAACTCCCGGATTGGTAGGGTCGCTTGCCGCTCTCGTAGGGGTCTAGGGGTGTGGGCTTGGCTATTCATCGCGACTGTGGAATCTATATTTTCTATTGTTGGCTAAATACTAAATTCGGACGTCCTAGTATATCCCACATTATATATATGTTTCTGCTGCCTGTGTTCTGTGATATCTGAGACGAATGATATATTATATATGAGATATATAGTAGACGTTGCTTATGTTTTACACCCGCGCTAGTCCCGTCCCGGTATGCCGTTAGTTAAGTAACCTAACGGTGCATAACGGAACATTGCGGTGAATGCGGATGGCATAAGCGTACGTGTTATTTTTGTTTCTTTTCTGTGTTTGGCTTAAGGAATTAAATGATGGGATTACATTAATGTGATTAATGTAAAGAAAATAAACCTAAAAAGATGTTGTAGAATCGGATTTAAAAACCACTCGGCTATTTATGAAAAAGCTACATTTCAAAACTACGGAGCTTAAGCCGCTCCTTTTGAAAACCATTTGATTCTACAACGATATCAAGTTCAAAGCGTTAAAGATTTTCTTAAAAATCATCCGCAACCCTCCGTCACTTTAGGAAGTAGAGTACTTAGTATTCGTGCTACGTTTGTTGACTTTAGTTAAGGCGTAGTGTACGGTAGCTAAGTGATGTCTTCCTACACTGCATATGATGCAGATTAATTAGGACATTCATACGACTTTGTTGACCATAGTTAAGGGTCATATGGGTGGGTCTAATTGATCAAGAAATGACGGGTAGAACTTGACTGGTACTTATGATTTGTTGACCATAGTTAAGGTCATAAGTACTAGGGGTAAAAATCATATCGGGAATTTCAAGTGTTGAGATTTGCAATGAGATTGCATACCTTCCATATGATGGCTGGATCCCGATCCTACTGTGGGCAATAGTTGCTCCTAAGAGAGTTTTACAGTTTACAATTAGCTAACTCATTAGGTGTCTAGAAAGGTGTTAACGGGGCTCCGCCTCTGGGAAAATGAGGTTTACTTTAATTAGGTCCGTGCGAAAGCACGGGGAACCTCCCTCAAGTACCGACACTGGCCTGGCTGAACGGTTAGCGAAGTTGTAGACTGTAATTAATCCTGGTTAGTTTTCTTTTTAAGGTTTGAAAGAAAAACTTGATTAAAGCAGTGGGAGACATCGATTAGACAAGATAATAACCAATCTGATCTTTGCAAGAGCTTTCGCTGAGTGTATTCTTTTCTCTCTCTTAATGGCAGATACCAATGACAGGACTCAAGCTTCTACTAGATAAAAACAAACTGAATGGGACCAATTATAAAGACTGGCTGAGGAATATGAAAATAGCCTTGACTTATGATAAAGTATCATATGTCCTCACGGCTTCAGCCCTACCCGTCCTAGGTCCAAAATCCTCAGTTGTGGACAAAGAAGTCCGCAAGACATGGGACTCTGATTGTGCCACGGCCAAATGCCTCGCGCTTGCATCGATGGACAATACACATCAAAAGTAGCACGAGAATATGGACATTCAAACCATATTGCTCCATACAAAGGAGTTGTATGGAGAGCAATCCCGCGTATTGCGATACGAAGCATCAAAGAAATTGTTTCATATGCGAATGGCCCCCGGCACACCAGTAGGAGACCATGTTCTGAAGATGATAGCTCTTATAGAAGAGCTTGAGGACCTTGGGTGGACTATGGACAATGAACAATATATAGATATTATTCTGCAGTCCCTCCCCTCCACCTTTGCTCAATTCATAGTTAATTTCAACATGCATGGCATGGAGAAGGAGCTACCTGAACTCCTTAATATGTTAAGGAGTGCAGAGAGCACTATGAAGTCAGTAAAAACTCCCGTTATGACTGTTGGACAGTCTTCCTCTTCTCGCCCGAAAGCTAAAGCCAAGGGAAAGAAAAAGAAGAAGCCCACCAATCCTAAGGGTGGAGTTAAAAAAGTGAAGGGAAAGGAAAAGTCCAAAGCTGGAGACTCGGGGAAAGATGAATGTTTTCATTGCCACAAGACAGGACATTGGAAGCGCAACTGTACGGAGTACTTGAACCTCAAGAAGAAGCATGGGGATGCTTCCGCTTCAGGTGTGTTTGTGACAGAAAACTGTTTTTCAATAAACTCTGCTTCCTGGGTATTAGATACCGGTTCAGGTTCTCACATTTGCAATTCTATGCAGGGACAGAGAAATAGCAAAGTTTTGAAGACAGGTGACCATACTCTCCGCGTTGGAAATGGTTCCAATGTACATACAGTCGCAGTGGGAGAGTATCATTTGGGGTTGCCATCTGGGTGTATATTGGTTTTGAACCCATGTTATTTTGTACCAAGTATGCTATGTAATATAATATCTGTTTTTTTGTTAGAAAATGAAGGACATAACTTTATATTGCAGAACAATGTTATGAACATTCACCTGAATCAAATGTTGGTTGGGTATGGTACACTTAATAACGGGATATACGTCCTAAATCAACACACATTTTTCAGTATACAACGCACTAATAAAAGAAAGCTTTCAGAATTAAATGAAGCTTTTCTTTGGCACTGTAGACTTGGTCATATTAACGAAACAAGACTAAACAAGTTACACAAAGATGGATATTTAAACTCTTTTGAATATAAATCTTATGCGACTTTCCAGTCTTGTATCAAGGGTAAAATGACCAAAACTCCGTTTACCGGACACGGAGAAAGAGCTACTGAGCTCCTAGGCCTCATACATAGTGATGTATGTGGGCCAATGTCTACACAGGCTAGAGGAGGTTTTTCTTACTTCCTTACGCTCACTGACGATTTCTCAAGATTCGGTCATGTATTTTTATTAAAGCACAAGTCCGAAGCTTTCAAGAAATTCATTGAATATAAACAAGAAGTAGAAAAACAAACCGGCTTGAGTATCAAGATGCTTCGATCAGATCGAGGTGGTGAGTATCTCAGTACAGAATTTGCAAACTTCCTAAAAGAGAATGGGATTCTCTCTCAACTCACTCCTCCTTACACACCACAGCACAACGGTGTGTCAGAACGATGGAATCGGACCCTATTAGATATGGTCCGTTCCATGATGAATGATGCTGAGTTACCTGTCTCGTTTTGGGGGCATGCATTGGAGACTGCAGCGTTTCTACTGAACAGGGTTCCAACCAAAGCCGTGTCTACCACGCCATATGAGATATGGCATGCGAAGAGACCATCTCTTAAGAGAATTAAGATTTGGGGTTGCCCGATCTATGTTAAAAAGCAGAATCCGGACAAACTCGAGATACGGTCAGTCATGTGTAATTTTGTGGGGTATCCAAAGAATTCTTATGGATATTTATTCTACCACAAAGAGGAACAAAAGGTGTTTATTTCTCAGTATGCCACATTCTTGGAAAAAGAGTTTTTCACAGATAAAGATGATGGCAAGGTGGTTGATCTAGAAGAGATTCTAGAGACACAAACTACAGATGACGATTTGGTTGAACCGGCTGTTACAATAGAAACTGAGGAACCTCGGCCACTCCGTAGGTCTGGTAGGACTTCTCTCCCACCAGAGAGGTACTACGGTTTCCTCATTGATGGTGACAGAGAAGACTGCATCATGGATGATAATGATCCTACCAGTTTTCAGCAAGCTATCACGAGTGGAGACTCTATGAAGTGGCTGGATGCCATGAGATCCGAAATAGAGTCTATGTACACCAACAAAGTATGGACTTTGGACGTTGTACCCCTTGGGGTAAAACCTGTGGGGTGTAAATGGATCTTTAAAAGAAAGATTGGTGTAGATGGGCAGGTAGAGACCTATAAGGCAAGACTTGTGGCGAAGGGTTTTCGTCAAAGACCAGGTTTGGACTATGACGAAACTTTTTCGCCCGTAGCCATGCTTAAATCCATTCGGATCCTACTTGCTATTGCTGCTCACTACGACTATGAAATCTGGCAGATGGACGTTAAAACATCATTTCTAAATGGAGATTTAAAAGAATGCGTTTATATGGATCAGCCAGAGGGCTTCATTGACAGTGGGAGCAGCGGGAAAGCATGTAGATTGCTTAAATCCATATATGGGTTAATGAAAGCATCTCGGAGTTGGAACATCTGTTTTGATGATGTTATCAAAGAGTTTGATTTCATCAAAAATCCAGATGAACCTTGTGTTTATAAGAAGGCTGTAGGAAGAGCTGTCACATTCCTCGTATTGTACGTGGATGACATTCTTCTGATAGGAAATGATATTCCTATGCTACAGTCGGTCAAATCTTTCTTATCACTAAGGTTCTCCATGAAGGACCTGGGTGATGCCATATACATCCTGGGCATAAGGATCTATAGGGATAGATCCAAAAAGTTATTGGGATTGTCCCAAACCAGGTACATCAACACCATCCTAAAAAGGTTTAGTATGGAAGACTCCAAGCGGGGTGCCTTACCCGCTTGCCATGGGGTCACTCTCTCCAAGGATTCTTGTCCGAAGACCGATGAAGAGAGAGCTCGCATAAGCATTATACCCTATGCTTCGGCAGTAGGATCTATAATGTATGCGATGTTATGTACACGCCCAGATGTAGCTTATGCACTTAGTGTTGTAAGCAGGTATCAATCCAACCCAGGGGAGAACCACTGGACAGCTGTGAAGAACATTCTTAAGTACTTACGAAGGACTAAAGAATTGCTCTTGGTGTATGGTAATGGAGATCTCCAAATGGAGGCCTTTACCGATTCGAGCTTCCACAGCGATAAGGACGACAGCAAATCTATCTTTGGGTTTGTATTTACCCTCAATGGAGGGGCGGTAAGTTGGAAGAATTCCAAACAGGATAGCGTTGCAGACTCTACGATGGAAGCTGAGTACATTGCTGCGAATGATGCCGCCAAGGAAGCCGTCTGGATGAAGAAGTTCGTCTCGGAGCTAGGAGTAGTTCCAACCATTATTGATCCGATACCTTTGTATTGTGATGATAATGGGGCTATGGCGTTAGCCAAGGAGCCCAGATCCCATCAGCGGTCCAGACACATCCTGAGGCGTTTTCATTTGATCCGGGAGATTGTAGATCGCCGCGAGATCGAGATTAGGAGAGTAGACACAAAGAATAACGCCGCGGATCCATTCACCAAGGCCCTCCCTCAGCCGCAGCATGAGCGACTTTTTGAGATGTTGGGTATGAGATACGCCAATAACTGGCCTTAGTGCAAGTGGGAGATTGTTGGATATATGTATGCCCTAGAGGCCATTATATGATAGTGGATGTATTTGTACATGTATATATATTCAGTATACATTCTTGCTCGACATGATAGTATGCTATCTGGTTCTTCTTTATCTGACATGTTGATTTAATCATGCTTTTATTCATTCATACATGCTGATAAAGCCCTGAGGATATCGGCTTGACTACTGTGATTATGATGGAGATCATACTAGTGGGACATCTGTAGTCTATAAGTATATCCTGGAAAGTCCCTAGTCGTAGGTATATCGAGACGGGGCATTGATATACCAGAGTAGACTAGCGTATATGATACTAGACCCATACGATGGGCGATGAATGTTCCCACATTCATCGATGTTTGACATCAAGATCATATACGGGTGCTCAGTGGTGACTGGGTACACTGGACGGACTCACCGAGAACTCCTATATGGAATTATATCTATCGTCGGATAGCAGTTCTCAGGTGACACTGGTACAGGTTAGTCTGTAGGCCCGAGATCGTCATAGAGTCTTGTGTGTTCTCCCACTGTACTTTGATTGCCACCCTACCACGGCTCTACTGAGTCGTGCAAACAGGTGGCCGTTGGGTACAGTCCCGAGACACACGAAGGCAATGAGCGATAGGAGGGGTTTCGTCTCTCCCGGTATTGGGAGTTGATGTTGTGCTGTGCCCGACTGGTTATATCAGTAAGTCCCTGGCCAGGGCTGCTGAGATTTACTGATAAGTGTTATCAGTAGTTTCTCGATCTGTTATAGACCATTCACCGGCACGACTTATTGAGTTATTGGGGTCGACGTGACCATCCCTAGGCTCGATATGCAGCATATCTGACGAAGAGACCGGACTGTACGGTAGTGTTGCCGGTTGGCTCGACAGGAGTTATAGCAGGTTCGCTTGTTTTCTTCTGATCGCTCAATACCCGGGTGGCCGTTACGTTTAGCTGACCGCTTGCAGCTTGGGGGTGCTTGATATGATCATCACGCACTGCCGGCGTATTGACGAGTCTCAGAGTCCCACAAAGGAGTTACCTAGTCCAGGCGAAACGTTGTGGTGCGCGTATACGATATGCGCATGGACCCGATTAAAATGCGCATATAGGATATCGTATATTGATCGGGCGGCTTGCTTTTGGTGGTGTCATATGTGATATGGCTGGATTGATAAATCAAGTGTTTATTTATCATTTAACTATTAGTTTTCTCACTTGAAATCCTTTCTTGTACATGATGGATGTATGCATGCATGTATGCTTTCTTTCTTTTAGTTTCATGCACATATGGATGTGCATACATACATACATACATACATCATTTATCATGGTTGATTATACAAAGAAAATGGTGGCAATATAAGACTCACACCATGGGTTTTTATATGGATTATTATTGTATTTATGCTAAAACAAAAAGGAAAAGAAAAAGGGTTAATTCATGCATTGTTTCTACACTCTTCTACATCTTACCATGCTCACCTACTTATTAACCCTTGGTTATTTTTCCTTAGGTGTTTTAAACTATAATACAATAATATCTTTATCAACTAACCATGGTTTGAGATGAGGATAAGAAAATATATATACATATATTTTCTTTTTTCTTCACAAGGGGTTATCTTTTTCACTCTTGTTAAAAGAAAGCCATCATCTTCTTCCTCCTTCACCATTTGCTCTCTAGACTTTTGTAGTGAGCAATATACTCATCAAGTTAAGTTTTTGAAGTGAGAAAAGCCACCACAACATCATTCTACATAAGTTTAGCCCACTTGTTTAGAGTGTTATCTTCATTTCTTCTCTTGAAAAGTGAAGTTGCAAGCTTGGACTAGGAGCTTCGGGTGGATCGTCGTGGACACTAGAAGACTTCAAGAGAACCTTCCTCCAACACTCAAGAGGCCAAAGAGTCTAGCGAAGAGAGCTACAAAAGTTGTGCTCTCGAAACCCTAGTCTTTGTTTCCTTTAATGTTTAGAAACCCTAATTTTCTAGGATAGATCCTTTGTATGCTTACTTAGCACCATAAAAATTTGATCTTTGTGACATGTGATGCTTCCAAACTCTATATAGGGTGCTAGGTAAAGCTAACAGTAACGGCTACCCGGGTATTGAGCGATCAGAAGATCAACAAGAAAGCTTGTCCAAACTCCTGTGAATCTAATGAGTAACACTACCGTACAGTCCGGTCTCTTCGTCTGATATGTCGCATATCAAGTCTGGTGTTGATAAACGTCAGACCCCAATAACGTGATAAGTCATGCCGATATGAGGCTCATAACGGGTCGAGAAACTATTGATAACACTTACCAGTAAATCTCATTATCAGCCCTGACCAGAGACTTCTTGTTATGGCCAATCGAGCACAGCGCAACATCAACCCCCAATACCGGGAAAGAAGAACCCCTCCTATCGCTCATTGCCTCCATGTCACTTGGGACTATACCAAAAAACCTCATATTTGCATGCTCTCTTGAACGTGTTGGGTGGAAATCAAAGAATAGTAGGAATCACACAAGACTCTATGATGATCTCAGGTCTAACATGTACCAGTGTCACCAGAGAACTGCTATCTGACCTAGGTATAATACCATCTAGGAGTTCTTGGCGAGTCCTGTTCAGTGTACCCAGTCTCCACTGAGCACCCGTATACAATCTTTGATGTCAAACACCAATGGATGTGGGATCATCTATCGCCCATCAAATGGGTCGAGAAACGTATACGCTAGTCTACTATGGAATATTGATGCCCCATCTTGATACACCCATGACTAGGAACAATTACAGGATGAACTTGTGGCCTACGCTGGCCCCACTAGTATGATCTGCATCATAATCCTGGTAGTCAAGTACACATCCTAATGGCTTTACCAACATGTGAGTGCAAGACAGTATCACAATACTAGTATACATGTTAAGATAAAGAGTAACTAGATAGCATACTATCATGTCGAGCAAGAAAGTCCTCCCTATATATGTCCAAGCATCCATTATAATATACAATCATGTACAATAATGGCCTTTAGGGAATACATATAACTAACAATCTCCCACTTGCACTAAGGCCAGTTATTGTAGTATCTCATACCTAACATCCCAAAATCTATCGAATTGTATCTGGGATATAGCCTTCGTGAGTGAATCCGTCGTATTATTCTTCGTCTCAACTCTCCCAACCTCGATCGCCCGGAGATCAACCATCTCCCTGATCAGGTGATACTGCCTAAGAGTATGTCGGGATCATTAATGTGACCGAGGTTCCTAGGCCAAAGCCACAGTTCCATTGTCATCATAATGGTAGGAACCTCACCAAGTTCATCTCATGAACATCTTCATCCAGACAGCCTCTTTGGTAGCATCGTTGGTAGCGATGTATTCAGCCTTTATCATCGAGTCTGCTACGGTATCTAGTTTGGAACTCTTCCAACATACCGTCCCTCCACTGAGGGTCAAGACAAAACCCGAAACTGTCTTACAGTCGACCTTATCACTTTGGAAGCTCGAATCGGTAAAGGACTCCATCTGGAGTTCACCGTTACCATACACCAAGAACATTTCTTTAGTGCTTCTCAAGTACTTAAGAATGTTCTTCACAGCTGTCCAGTGTTTCTCCCTAGGATGTAAGAGGCATCACCCAAATCCTTCATGGAGAACCTTAGTGATAACAAGAGCTTGACCGAGTGTAGCATAGGAACATTATTTCCTATCAAGAGTATGTCATCCACGTACAATACGAGGAAGACAACCTTACTCTCTACAACCTTCTTGTATAAACAACGTTCATCTACCTTTTTGATGAAGTCAAACTCTTTGACAGCCACATCAAAATAGATGTTCCAACTCCGTGATGCCTGCTTTAATCTGTAGATTAATATAAGCAGCTTGCACACCTTTCCGCTGCTCCCACTGTCTACGACGCCCTCTGGAAGTGTCATGTACACGCTCTCTTCTAAATCACCATTTAGAAAAGCGGTCTTGACATCCATCTGCTAGATTTCGTAGTTATGGTATGCAGCAATGGAAAGTAGGATTCGAATGGACTTAAGCATAGCCACTGGAGAAAATGTTTCGTTATAATCCACACTTGGTTGTTGACGAAATCCTTTTGCTACAAGTCAAGCTTTGGAAGTCTCAACTTTTCCATCTACACCACCTTAAGATCCACTTGCTCCCGATGGGTTTTACCCCTTTAGGTGCAACTTTCAAAGTCCATACTTTGTTGGTGTACATAGATTCCATCTCAGATCGTATTGCATCCTGCCATTTCACAGAGTCCCCACTCGTGATGGCCTGCTCGAAGCTAGTTGGGTCATCATCTTCCATGATACAATCCTCGTTCCCACCGTCAATGAGAAAACCGTAGTATCTCTCAGGTGGATGAGGAACCCTACTAGATCGGCGGAGAGGCTGAGGTTCGTCGGAGACTATTGAATCCTCTGGTTCCACCAAATCATCAGCTGTAGTTTGTGTAGATGTAACTTCTTCCAGTTCTACCTCATAACCACTAATTTCTTTCACAAGAAATTCCTTTCCTAAAAATGTGGCATTCTGAGAAACAAAACACCTTTTGTTCCTTAGTGTGGTAGCAGATATACCCTCGCGAATATTTGGGATATCCAACAAACTTGAATAGAACTGACCTTGCCTCGAGCTTGTCCGGATTTTACTTTTTAACATAGGCCGTACAACCCCATATCTTAACTCGTTTAAGAGACGGTCTCTTCCCATTCCATATCTCATATGGAGTGGTATGCAATGATTTGGTTGGAACTCTATTCAATAGGTATGATGCTTCTCAAGCGCATAACCCCAAAAGAAAATACGCAACTCAGCAGTACTCATCATAATACACACCATATCTAATAGGGTGCTATTCCTCCGCTCCGACACACTATTGTGCTGTGGTGTATACGGAGGAGTAAGCTGAGAGAGAATCCCATTCTCTATTAAATAGTCCAGGAATTCCATGCTCAAGTATTCTCCTCCTCGATCAGATAGAAGGATTTTAACACTTTTACCCGTTTTGTTCTCTACTTCGCACTTATATTCCTTGAATTTCTCAAAAGCTTCAGACTTATGTTTCAACAAGAACACATGCCCGAATCTTGAGAGATCATCGGTGAATATAATGAAGTACGGAAACCATTCCTGGTATGTGTAGACATGGACTGCATACATCACTATGTATCAGTCCCAAGAGTTCAGTAGCTCTTTCTTCATGTTCAGTAAACGGAGTTTTGGTCATTTTACCTTTGAGACATGACTGGCAAGTTTCATATGATGTAAATTCAAACTGATTCAAATATCCATCTTTATGAAACTTAGCTAATCGTGTCGCATTGATATGACCTAGTCTACAATGCCACAAGAAGGATTCGTTCATTTCTGAACTTTTTCCTCTTGTGTGTGTTCTGTACGTTAAGAACTGTATTTTGATTCAGAACGTATAAACCGTTGCATAACGTACCAAACCCAATCAACACTTGATTTAGGAAAATGTTCATAATATTATTCTCTACTACAAAATTATATCCTTCTTTATCTAATAAAGAAATCGATATTAAATTGCATATCGTAGAGGGTACATATAACAGTCGTTCAAGATCAATGTATCCGATTTGGTAATACAAGGTGATATTCACCAACTGCTTTGGCTGCAACACTTGCACCATTTCTTACTTTTAGAGAATGATCACATTTTCCCAGTTTTCTACCTTTCTTTAGCCCATGTAACATATTATATATATGGGATCCCGATCTGGTATCTAATACCCAGGACGTAGAGTGCACTGAGAAACAGTTCTCGGTAACAATCACACCCGAAGAAGATGCATCAACATGCTCTTTCCTCGTTCGGGTTGCGTGGGAATCCAGATATTCCCCTATTTCCTGCTCAGACTTATAACAATTATAAGATAGAGCGGAACCAACGTTTCCCAGCCTAGTATAACAAGCGGGTTCGGTCAATACATCCATATATTATCTTGATTAAGGCGTGTCATGGTCGCTACCTGGAGAGAGAGAGAAGAAAACACTTAGCGTATACTCTTGCAAGATTAGATTGATTATTATCTTATCTAATCAGGATGGCTCCCACTGTTTTTATCAAATCTTCCTTCAAACCCTAAGATGTAAGACTAGCCAGGATTAATTACACCCTACAAGTTCGCCAATCTTTCAGCCAGGCCAGTGTCGGTACTTTGAGAGAGGTTCCCCGTTCTTTCACACGGACCTAATTAAAATAAACCTCATTTTTTCTCAGAGTCATAACCCCGTTGACACCTTTCTAGTCACCTACTTGATCGGCTAATTGTAAAGTGCAAAACTCTCCCAAGAGTAACGCTTACTCGCAGTGGGTATCGAGATCCAACTATCTCATAGAAGGTATGCAATCTCATTGCAAATTTCAACACTTGAAATTCCCGATAATGTTTTGCCCCTAACATCCTATGACCTTGACGAAGGCCAACAAACCATAGGCCGCTAGTCAAGTTCAACCCGTACATTTCGTGATTGAATTAAACCACCCGCACAACCCTTGATGAAGGCCAACAAAGTCATATGACTACCCTAATCCATTCACATCATATGAAGCGGATAAGCACTAATCAGCTACCGCACACTACGCCTTGACGAAGGCCAACAAACGTAGCACGAATACTAAATAGTATTTATCTGAAATGATGGAGGGCTACGACAGGTTTTTAAGAAAACCTTTTGCGTAATGAAGTTGATATCATTGTAGAATCGAGTGATTTGAAAAAGAGTGGTTTAAGCTCCGCTTTTAAAATTGAGTTTTTTAAAATAAACTGAGTGGGTGTAGCATGTACTAGATTTTGCTAAAATGGTCATTCCCGGTGAAGGGATCTCGGCACTTTCCTCATCGAATGAGGTGCTGGATATTCATAAAGGAATAACGCTATGCAAAACAAGAACTAAAGCTACCAGTTTTGAAAATTTGATTCCACAACATCATTGGGTTTCTTTCCTTTTCATTAATCTCATTAATGAAGTCCCATCATTTATCTTTCCTAAGCATCACAGATAAAGAAATGAAAATACAACGTACGCTTATACCATCCGCATTCGCCACGGGGTCCTGTCATGCACCGTTAGGTTAGTAAACTAATGGCAGAGCGGGCCAGGACTAGCGCGGATGCAAAACATAAGCAACGTTTATTATATATCATATATATAATATAAAGCATTCGTCTCACGCAGTTATATGATCTCATCACAGAACATTGCAGCAGAAGTCAACATATGAAATATTGGATATATTAGGAGGTCCGTTTTTTATATTAAGCCAGTAAAAAACACGGATTCCATGGTCGTGATGAATAGCCAAACCTACATCCCTAGACCCCTACGAGAGCGGCAAGCAACCCTACCAATTCTAGAGTTAGGAGACCCGGACTCGACTCCTCGAGATGGTCTCCCACCGGACTCTAGAACCTGGTTACTTGTGCTCCCCGCCTTGGGTCTATCCTAATGCAGAAAAGAAATAATATACATTGATGGTGACAACATCCTCAACCCGGAAGTGTCCTAATAAAAGAATATTACATACAAGTTTTTACATGAATGAAAATGAAAAACTCTCATCTCACACAAAACCCCCGGCTATTCAAACACGACAATCCAATATAATATATCACAACAACACATAACATCACATGTCATCAATGGAAGTAAATATGCATATCCCAATTTTCATTGACGTATAGCAACGAAACCGGAGATACACCAAATATTACACTTACGGTCGCAGAAAAGAAATGAAAACTACAATAATTGGAATCCACAACATCCTTAGATATCATAAACTCGAAATATCACATACTTCGGATTTCATGCGTAACCGTATAAATTCCTTAGACATCATAAACCCGGAATATCACATATTCCGAATTTCATGCCTAACAATATAAACCCGGCATTTTAGTCTCAAATTGAATACACATTTCAATATCCAGTAGGGCAATTCAACAAGATTCCCAACGAATGATCGAATACTCGTCGGAAACATTAAGAGACGGCCGCACCTCCGATGCCGTCGACGAAGTACACTTAGGCGGAACACCGCGGCCGCGAGCACCCGAACGGATGCTTTTGGCTACGGGGTTCTCCTACAGTCACTTGGTCGGAGCTATGGGGCGTGGCTATCCAGTAGTGTTACCCGGCGAGCGTTCGCGTACTATATGAGATTGCGATGAAGTTTTGATCCGAATCAAAACTCCACGGCAACCGATCAAAAAAGAATAAATTGCTAGATTTAAAAATACTAATTAGTTTTCAAAAAACTAATTATTGTGGATTCCAATTATTGTATCACAAATCACAGATATCTAGACGATGTTAAACATTTCGATCGATTTATAAAACACCTAAAATTCCCAGAGATCTCAACACTTGAGTCACAGTTAAAAATACCCAGACTGTGCCCCAAGCCCCTACGGACCTACACAAGAAGGCATGCTCCCTGCCTCACCAGCAGCGCCACGGAACCGACGCCAAAGGCATGCTTTGGCCGCGCTTACGCGGTCGTTTGGTCGAGTTGGGCCGTCGTTTTTCTTATGGGTCCATAGAAAACCCTGCACAATTTTCTGAATATTTTTAATTAGAAAAATTCCAACTTTTGAATTTTTTTCCAGAGAGTGGGTTTTCCGGGTTTTCGAGTAGTCGATCGAACACTTTAACTTCATCTAGACTACTCTTAATGCTCTAGCATGGCTCTGATACCACTGCTGGATTCGCTTAGCACCCCCGACGGTTTTCGACACGCATCAAGTATGCTATTTTAAAAAATTAGGGTGCCGAGCGATCTCGAACCAAGGATCTAACTAGAGAATTAGGGTTTTTATAGCATGTAAACAAACTTTACACTAAATGAACAAGGAATACAACCTTTGTAGACCGGTCCTTCACTTCCAAAGCTCCGTGTAATAGTCCCATTGCTCCAAGTAGTGATCTCTCGGACTCTCCTTAGGCTCCACTAGGCGAAAGGAACGAGCTTGCTCAAAGATCTTCGAGGCCGAAGATGATCTACGTCGAAGAATCGCTAACTCAAGTTACCTCTTCACTAATTGATGGATTAGTGAAGCAAACAACCTATACTAAATGGCTAGTTTGGTATAGATTGATGAAGTAGGAATTTTGCTCACTTTAGAATTATTTTTCTCTTTTTCTATTTCTCCTCACTCAAGAGCTAGAAAGAAAAGAAGATGAAGAAGAAGATGAATGAATCAAGTCAAGAACCATGGGTGAGAAAATATCTCATATAAACTCTTGTAGAGACTTAACCATGGCTAAAGATAATAGTTATATTAATAAATATCTAGAGTAAAACAAAATTAGTGGACTAAGTCAAGATTTCAAAATTCTTCCACAAGCATCTTAAACCATGTCATTTTCCACCTAAGTTTGATTTTTCCCTTAATATTTAAACACCCAAATTATCTTCACTTTGGTATGAGTCTCATACACGCAAGTCCAATGTATCATCTAGCATGACACATAAATAAATACATTAATATATATCACATATATATTTAAATGTATTTATAGAAAATAATTTCTTAAGTGAGCTAATATTAGTTAATATATATTAATATATCAAATATATAATTATATATTAAATTATTAAATCAACACTTGATTTAATATTCCGGCTATATCACATACAACCGACTAATATCATATAATAAATTATTGAATCAACACTTGATCCAATAATCCGGTTATATCATATATAACCTATATCGCGAGATTAGAATACTGTATCACATACACGTATCAATCTCGTTCCCGCACATATCACATATGTGCCCTACTTCGTTTCGCTTGAGCCAGGAAACCTCTGTGTTGGACTCTAAAGACTCGTCAATACGCCAGCAGTAGGTGATGATCATATCAGTCACCCACAAGCCATCAGCGGTACTAGCTGGACGTAACGGCTACCCGGGTATTGAGCGATCAGAAAATCAACAAGCAAGCTTGTCCAAACTCCTGTGAATCCAATAAGAAATACTACCGTACAGTCCGGTCTCTTCGTCTGATATGTCGCATATCGAGTCTTGGGGTGGTAAACGTCAGACCCCAATAACTTGATAAGTCATGCCGATATGAGGCACAAAACGGGTCGAGAAACTACTGATAACACTTACCAGTAAATCTCAGTATCAGCCCTGGCCAGGGACTTCCTGTTATGGCCAATCAAGCACAGCGCAACATCAACCCCTAATATCGGGAGAGACAAAACCCCTCCTATAGCTCATTGCAGCCATGTGACTCGGGACTGTACCCAAAAACCACCTGTTTGCTCGCTCTTTTGAATGTGGTAGGGTGGAAATCAAAGCACAGTGGGAATCACACAAGACTCTATGACGATCTCGGGTCTACAGACTAACCTATACTAGTGTCACCAGAGAACTGCTATCTGACGTTAGGTATAATACAATCTAGGAGTTCTCGGCGAGTCTTGTTCAGTGTACCCAGTCTCCACTGAGCGCCTGTATACAATCTTTGATGTCAAACACCAATGGATGTGGGATCATCCATCGCCCATCTAATGGGTCAAGAAACGTATACGCTAGTCTACTATGGAATATCGATGCCCCGTCTCGATACAGCGACGACTAGGAACAATTAAAGGATGAACTTGTGGACTACCCTGGCCACACTAGTATGAACTGCATCATAATCCTGGTAGTCAAGTACACATCCTAAGGGCTTTACCAACATATGAAAGCAAGACAGTATCACAATACTAGTCTACATGTTAAGATAAAGAGTAACCGGATAGCATACTATCATGTCGAGCAAGAATGTCCTCCCTATATATGTCAAAGCATCCATTATAATATACAATCATGTACAATAATGGCCTCTAGGGCATATATATAACTAACACTTAATCCCGAAAATGTTGGAGGCATCACCCAAGTCTTTTATGGAGAACTTCTGTGACAAGAAGAGCTTGACTGATTGTAGCATAGAGATGTCATTCCCTATCAGGAGTATGTCGTCAACGTACAGTACGAGGAAGACCACTCCTCATCCTACAATCTTCCTATAATTGCATGGCTCATCAACATTTTTGATAAAGTCAAATTCTTTGACCGTCTCATCAAAGCAGATGTTCCAACTCCGCGATACTTGCTTTAATCCATAAATGGATTTAAGAAACTTGCACACATTTCCACTGCTCCCACTATCTAAGAAACCCTTTGGCTGATCCATGTAAACATTTTCTTCTAAATATCCATTTAGAAAAGCTGTTTTACGTCCATCTACCAGATTTCATAGTCATGGAAGGCAGCAATGGCAAGAAGGATCCGAATGGATTTAAGCATAGCTACTGGAGAAAAGGTTTCATCATAGTCCAATCCTGGTCTTTGACGAAAACCTTTTGCAACAAGTCTAGCTTTGTAGGTTTCCACTTGTCCATCTACATCAATCTTCTTTTTGAAGATCCATTTGCATCCTACTGGTTTTACCCCTGGAGGAGCAACTTCCAAAGTCCATATTTTGTTGGTGTACATGGATTCCATTTCGGACCTCATAGCATCCAGCCACATCACCGAGTCTTTACTCGTGATAGCCTGCTGAAAATTAGTAGGCTCATCATCATCGATAATGCAATCCTCTCGATCCCCATCTATGAGAAACCCATAGTATCTCTCAGGCGGACGAGAAAGCCTACTAGATTTGCGGAGCAGTGTTGGTTCGTCGGGCTCTATTGAAACCTGAGGTTCTACTAAGTCCTCGGCAGTAGTTTGGGGATCTGGAATTTCTTCTAGTTCTACCGTGCTTCCATTAATTTCTTTTTGCAAGAAATTCATTCTCTAAAAAGACTATGTGGCGAGCGACAAACACCTTTTGTTATTCAGTGTGGTAGACTAGATACCCCCTTGAATTCTTGCGGTATCCTACAAACTTGCACAAAACCGATCGTGCATCGAGCTTGTCCGGATTCTTCTTTTTGACAAAATCTTGAAACCCCCATATCTTGAGATACTTGAGATATGGTTTCTTCCTTGTTAGTTATATGTATGACCTAGAGGCCATTACTATACATACGATGTATATTGTAGTGGATGCTTGGACATATATAGGGAAGACTTTCTTGCTCGACATGATAGTATGCTATCTGGTTGCACTTTATCTTAACATGTACATCGATTGTCTCTATGTTACATGTTGATAAAGCCCTTAGGATGAGTACTTGACTACCAGGATTATGATGCAGATCATACTAGTGGGGGACAGTGTAGTCTCTAAGTACATCCTTCAAATGTTCCTAGTCGTGGGTGTATCGAGATAGGGCATCGATATACCAGAGTAGACTGGCGTATAGCTTCTCGACCCATGTAGATGGGTGATGGATGATTCCATATCCATTGGTGTTTGACATCGGAGACAGTATATGGGTGCTCAGTGGAGACTGGGTATACTGGACGGACTCACCGAGAACTCCCAGATGGTATTATACCTCACGTCAGATGGCATTTCTCTGGTGACACTGGTACAGGCTAGTCTGTAGACCCGAGATCGTCATAGACTCTTATGTGATTCCTTCTGTGATTTGATTTCGACCTTACCACGTTCAAGAGAACGTGCAAACGGTGGCTTTTGGGTACAGTCCCGAATCACATGGAGGCAATGAGCGATAGGAGGGGTTTCGTCTCTCCCGGTATTGGGGGTTGATGTTGCGCTGTGCTTGATTGGCTATAACAGGAAGTCCCTGGCCATAGCTGCTTCAAAGATATACTGGTAAGTGTTATCAGTAGTTTCTCGACCCGTTATCAGCCTCATATCGACACGACTTATCGAGTTACTGGGGTCTGACGTTTACCACCCCTAGACAAGATATGCGACATATCAAATGAAGAGATCGGACTATACGGTAGTGTTACTGATTGGATTCGCAGAAGTATGAGCAGGCTTGCTTGTTGATCTTCTGATCGCTCAATGCCCGGGTGGCCGTTACGTTTAGCAGACCGCTTGCGGCTTATGGGTGTTTGATATGATCATCACCTACTGCTGGCATATTGACGAGTCTTTAGAGTCCTACACAGAGGTTTCCTTGCTCAAGCGAAACGGAATAGGAGCACATATGTGATATGTGCGGGACCGAGATTAATACGATATGAGATACCGTATTATATTCTCGCGATTTGTGACATCGGTCGGTTATATGTGATATAGCCGGGTTATCGGATCAAGTGTTGATTCGATAAGTTGTTACATATGATATTAGTCGGTTATATGTGATATAGCCGGATTATTAAATCAAGAGTTGATTTAATAATTTAATGTATAATTATATATTTGATATATTACATTACATTAACTAACATTAAGCTCACTTATGATTTCTTTTTCTCAATATGTGCATAAGTATATATGTGATATATATTTATGTACATAATTTTGTGTCATGCTTGATGATACATACAACTTGGGTGTGTGTATGACTTACACCATGCTTGGTTTAATTGCTAGGGTTTTTAATTATTTTGGTAATTACAAATGGTGGCATTTTGTCATGACAAATAGCTTGTAGAAGCTTGTAGTCTTCATTGACCAAGTCCACTCTTTTGTTTTCCCTAAGATATTTGTTAACCCAACCAATTAAACCTAGCCATGGTTAACTCTCTACAAAGGTTGGTATATGATATTAACTCACCTAGGGTTGCCATTATCCTATGGATAATTATCATGAGATATTTTCTTCTTCTTCTTCTTCCTCAAAGCTTTCTAGCTTCAATGGAGATGTGAGGAAAAATGTGAGAAAATCAAATCTAAAGTGAGCCCACTTCCTACTTCATCATCCTCTACTACTTGCCCTTTAGTATAGGGTGTTTGCTTCACTAATTTCACAATTGGTGAAGAGATAGCTTGGGTTTGCGTCTCCTCAACGTAGATCATCTTCGGCCTCGAAGACTTCGAAGCAAACATGTTCGTTTCTTCAAGGGAGCCTCTCTAGAGTCCGGGACTTCATGATCGCAGCGAAGGGACTACTACATGGAGCTAATGAAGTGAAGGACCAGTTTACAAAGGTTGTATTCCTTGTGCACTTTACTTGCAAAGTTGTTTGCATTTCATTCCGTCGGATTTCTAGTTAACGATTCTATGTTAGGGTTAGCTAGAACGACAAATTTTTGAATTTGGCATGGACGATACCTCCCGAAATCTTGCTGCCGTCCTAGGTAACCCTGCATTCCCATTCCACATTTCATATGGAGTGGTAAGCACAGACTTAGTTGGAACTCTATTCAATAGGTATGCTATTGATTCCAGCGCAAATCCCCAAAAGGAAAGTGGCAACTTAGCACTACTCATCATTGAACGCACCATATCAAGTAGCATGCGATTCCTTCTTTCCCATACATGATTTAATAGTAGATTTAGCGTGCTTATGCGCTTCAAAAGATAGATCAAAAATATTTATAAACCGCAATCAAGAACGGCGTCGCTTGGTAGCTAGCCAATGAGTACGGGTCGGTCCATAGGGATTTTGAGTATTCTCTAATCGTTCTAACGAGTTAATTCCGATTGGTGTCAGATTAACTAAATCTAAAAACTAAAGTTTATCTAAATCTTGCTAGGGTTAGGTTTAGGTTAAGTTTGGAAAGTCAATATTCCTCACCGCTTTCTATGCCCATATTAAGATCTATTAGGTGTTGTGGTAATTATTAATAAAGTGGATTAGTACCATCGGGAAGAAACGGTGTTTCTTCCTCTAGGTTCTTGTCCTTCCTTTCTTAATCCTTACCCTAACCTCCATGGAAGACACGCTCAGCGGTCATTTATACTACGGTATCACCGCTACCTCATGGGAAAGGGTGCCGTAGGGAGCGGTGTGTGCATGTATGCATGGAGTCCTATAAAAACGTGTGATGGGCAAGAAAGGGGTGAGAGATTTTCATCTCTCAAGCCTTCCCCAAATCTAACCCTAACAAGCGAGGTGACTACTCGCTCATTAGGGAATTGAAAAACATGATCTATACTAATTAACTAGGGCAATTAATGAAATCTAAACTAGGGCAAGAATAGAAAATTATACTAGGGCAGATAATAAAATTAACTAGGGCAAGAATTGAAAACTTACTCTACTTTGATGCACTCTTCATTCTTTACAGAAATTTATAGATCTGAATTTGAGATTTACAATGAGGCATAAGAAGAGGCATGGCACAAAACAGATTTTAGGATTTCTATTTATAGAACATAGAAACCCTAGGTTTACAATCGCGTCATATCTGCAATTACAATTTTACCCCCTAAGAAAAAGACCTAGTCAACGCACCTCCAGCCGCCACGAGATTTTGCGCCGACACGTGTCATACACGGCTGCGAATCCTCGGCCAGAACCCACTTTTGGCCGCGGATCCGCGGCCATATAGGGGCCTTAATGGTTCAAATTTTCAAGGAATCTTCTGTTGCATTTTTTCTTCTATTTTCTTCAGTTTGTTCTTCAGAATGTCTTCTGGTTCTCTTCCAGATCTCCACAGTGAATAAAGTCGTGGACTTTTACCGCTTGCTTCGTGCCGAAGTCTTGAACCTTGCTCTGCCTTTGTACTTTATGAAATTGCCCATTGATCTTCATTTAGTCTTCAAATTGTAGTCTTGATAAAGATTCTCTGTTTGTTGGTCGAAGTCTCACTTTTGCATCGTCTTTTTATCTTTTTCACTGTTTTTGTTCGAGAACCTGTAACCTGCAACTATGTAGCAGACATGGGTCAAAAGCACCTGTTTATTTATAAAATGAATAAGAATGGGGAATATAATAATACAATATTATGATATGAACAAATACCCCCAAACTTATCTTTTGCTCGTCCTCGAGCAAACCTAGTTTTATTCTCGAAAAAGATCTAACCTCATTTTCGCAGGGAAACGCGATTGCACTGAGCTCGTGCAACAAGCCGTTAAACCCCTAGGTGTCCCTAGTAGGAGGAGTGTTATCTCCTGAGGGTTTTCAGCGGATACTACCCACAAAATCCTATCAATTTGGCTTGTCGACTTTTATTCTCCAATTAGGTTTTCTAACAAGAAATTCTATTATCTTTGACTCATAAATTATCCACCCGTAATTTTCACGCTTCCTTATCATTTAACTTAAGATTATATATATTCTTGTGAATTTACTTAGCTTTTGGCATCTTTCAAGTTTTCCTTCTAGAGTTCCATCTCAACTTAGGAATTTTTATCATCTCTATTAAAAATATAAGTCCTATTTTTCATTCCTATCTCTCATCTAAACCCCAATTACATACCCCCACGTGTGTGAATATATCACCCCTATACTTGGAAATTCAATTCAAGCTCTTATACTCTTGTCCATCGTCCAAAGTACTTTTCAACTGGTGAATCTTTAGATGAAATTGCTCGCACATTCTTCATGCGACCGTTAATACTTCTTGAGGTTCCAACGACCGATTACAAAATGTGTTTTCATATTAAGGCGTAATTCCTAGTCTTGTAACACCTAAGGCTATAGCAGTGACTCCCAAACCAGTTGGTCTAAGGAACTAGGTGATAAGGCACCCTCGCTAAATATTTTTTCTATTAATACAGCCTTAAGTAATTACAAAAACCAGTGTTCATTTTTTTTATCTCTTTATTCACACTTGTATTTTTATTTTATTTCCCTTTATACTAAGGACTTTAGACAAGAGCATTTCAAGGTCTCTTCTACTATTCCAAGTTTCAAGATTCGTGTTTGTGCAATTTGTAGGGTATATATTTTCAGAATTTAGACTTAAGCTTAGGGATTATTTTTCAGACTTATAATTTAATAAAAATTTCAATACTCTTCCCTTGTTTTAACTTAGTCCAAGAAGTGAACTCAAAATTTGCCTATTTCTAAATAAACTACAAAGACATATACTTTCTACCGTTAAATTTTAAGAAAGGTTATTTTTAGGGTTTTTAATTTATTAAGTCTAAGATCTAGTTGTTCCTAGCTAGTTAACCTATTTGTCAAACTCAAGTCAATTATGTCCAAAATTGAATGTTTTAATTTTTATAATTTTGAAAATTTTCAATTTTTATGGGTTTTTAAAATAAGTATGTAAATGCAAAAATATACACATGAATGCGAAGGAAGAAGGCTTACCGAGCATACCCTCAAACTTAAACTTGACAATATCCTCACTGTCAGGCTACACCAAGAGGGTCAAAATTGTCAGCACTCCCCGGTTTATTTTTTTACAATTTTTTTTAATTTTTTATTGTTAAAAGAAAAACAAAAATATATATATACAACAAGGTCCCCCCAAACTTAAGTGAGACAGTGTTTCCACTGTTTTAAGCATTTAAAGTTCAGAGTTAGGGAGGAGAAAAAAATCAAACTATACAAGGCCTTACACAGGCCAAAAGTTAGCACCAACCAATCAAAAATTTTATCGTGATAATGGTAGGGTTGGTGGAAGAATGGAGTGTAGAGGAAAGAAATGAGAAGAACACGAGACCGTGTGGGAAGAAAGGTGGAATATGGTCTCGGTGGAGGAGAAGAATGGCAGAAAAGAGAAAGAAGTGTAGTACGAACTTGAGGGCGTAAATCGAGTGAATAAATTAGCGCAAATTGTGATGACCGATGTCTTAAAAGCGATTGTGCTAATCTATCAACCCGTCGAGAAATGGGGTCAAATCCCTCAAGATTCGCAAGAAAACATGGGTACGTTGAACTTGGTAAACCATCCATTGGAAGCGGAAACACGACGGATTCTTGCGCGGTCGAAGTGATGGAAAGGACGAAGGGGAGTGATTTCGGGATAGTCTTATTCTCACCTAAGTAATCTGTCTCGAACTTGAAGGATTCCATCAATGGTTCGAAATGACTGTAAGCAACCGAGTCTGATGGTTCAACTAACTCATCAGAAAATTCAAAGGACTCAAACTCGGGCGGTGAGTCTTCAAAATCGTCCGAAAAATTGAAGCACTCGTAATTGTTATCGGCTGTGAGAACTGTGTCAGATTAAAAGAGGTACGCACTAGTGGCGTCAAAACTGTTGTGATCGAACATAAATATTTCAAGCTCACAGTCGTCAAGCGTGATCTTTTGTGTGGTCGGAACGATGGAAATGAGGGAGGGTGATTTAGGAAGTATAATAGTTAAAGGATCAGGAGGATGAATTGGAAAATCCGACACATCAAACAAAACTGGTTCATCCTCAATACTCTCCTCATAATTCTCCTCAAAAGTTATCTCATCCATGCAATTATCATCAAAATCAAGACGCATATGAAGTTCGGGAGAAACATTTAATGACTCGGGATGATGAGTTGGAGAGAAAATTTCAGTCAAATCTACGGGTTCATCATCCAAAATATTCCCTGCGTCAATATCCTCAATCAAGTGAAAATCAATTTTTTCTGACACCTCATCAAAAGCATGGATATTTATCAATTCAGGTTCTAGATTGGAGGTGTAGAGATCGAAAGGATTGGTGATGGTTTCACTCAAGAGGGACCCTTCACACTCTGGCAAATTAAGCACTACAAGGTCGCACAACTCATTAGACATTTTATTTTCAACCGGTGAATCATTTGGGACACTTGATAGACATTCAAAACCGGAGTTGTGGGATTCAATTGGTGATGGGTAGATTTGATTTAGAAGTGTGTAGAACTCACTCTCACCACTCAAATTCTCACTCTGTCCAACTGCCTCATCATATATTGGAATTTTTGGAGCTAGTTGGAAACTAACTACCGGTTCACTAGGTTGTCTAAGGGCGGCTATGGACGCATCCACATTCCTCATCATTTGGTTTGTCACTACCATATAAGCTTCCAATGACTGTTCCAGACAAGACATGGGTTGTGAAGGGGTTTCCGTAAAAGATTCAAAATTGTTTGGATTTTGGAAACTCCCAAATGATTGTGTAGAAGCAATGTCTAGGGAAGGTGTGAAAGTTGGGTAAGACTGGTAGGAATTGAATGGTTGGATAGGAGTAGGATCAACATTTGGATAAAAAGGTGAATGGACTTGTTGATCCCTAGAACTGGATGTGTGGAGAAGAGTGAAAGATCGGCTATGAGATTGTTCAATATGCTCAGCAATAGACATGGGTTTTGGAGTTACAATAGGACTTGAAAAAGGAGTATCAACGTAACAAGGTGGTGAAGGTTGCAACGGTTGATACAAAGTGGATTGCGGAGTCCAACTGTTTCTCCTAGACGCTTCTATTCGATCTTTCAAAGAAATTTTGGGCATGCAGGGGTCGTCCGTAAATCGACCAAAACAATTCACATAGGAAGAAACGTTTGGTTCAAGGTACCAAAGTTCGGTAAGAGTTTTATGAGGTGGGGTACCCATGATATAAGAAAAAGGAAGAAAAAGAATGTGGGGTGCACGGATTTCTTAGCGACAAGTTGCAAGTTTTTGTTAAAAAAATTTCTTTTTTTTTCTTTTTGTGTTTTTTTATGTGGAGCCTTTTGCAGAAAAGATTTTCAATAAAAGGCTTAGACACACGTTCAATCAAAAATGCATAATCAGGCCTAGATCTAGGGTCACCTAGGTCAGCTAGACAGCTCCTAACTGTTCCAAAGGGCAAGAAGTAGGACCTCAAACCACTTATTCACCGCCGATTGTGGCCAGGTAAGTGCCAGGTAAGTGGGAGGTTCTCCACTACGTAAATAGTAGGCTTAATTAAGTAACCACTTGCCTTAGACACACTTTCCTAGACACCACAAAGTCAGGTTAGGATCAACGGTCGATGCCTACAACTATTCCTCTGTCCTATTAAGCGCGAAGTCTTTAGGGCTGAGTCTAATCTTTTTTAATTAATATGATGGTCAATGCAATATGCCTTATGTGATTTCTGGGGTCCTAGGAAGGGTAATGAAATCCCCAACCAATCTGATTGGTGTAAAAGCCCCTTAAAGTCAATTTTAAAATATGCAAAGCAGTAAACACAATCACTTGCAAACAAATTTTTTTTATAGCGCGGTGCAAAGAATCCTGCACAAGATCAATTATTGGAAGGGGAGAGATTTTTATAGCGCAAAGAATTCTGCAGGAAAATTTACAGAGGAGATATTTGGGGTTGCAGAGGAAGAGAGATAAAAACAAACAGTAGGGTTCCACTTGCTGACGTCAGCACCACGCGGCGGATTCGCGGCTAAAGGTAGGGTACGACGGCGGTTCCGCGGTGGCACGTGCGGCTCAAGTCCCGAGAAAAATTCTTCTCCTCTATTATTGTAAATCACTGTTGTTCAGATCTGCCGTTTTCTGTTTTGATCTCTGGATTTTTCCAGATCCGAACTTGTTCGTCAATCCTACAAAATTCACACGAAAATACCCTTCACAAAATAACAAGATGATAAATTTTTATATTTTTTTTATTTTTCAGTTTTTTATGATTTTTTTTAATTTTATATTAACCCGAAATTGCAAAACGAAAATAACACGCCATCCCCGGCAATGGCGCCATTTGATTTAATAGTATATTTAGCGTGCTTATGCGCTTCAAAAGATAGATCAAAAATATTTATAAACCGCAATCAAGAACGACGTCGCTTGGTGGCTAGCCGATGAGTACGGGTCGGTCCACAGGGATTTTTTGTATTCTCTAATCGTTCTAACGAGTTAATTCCGATTGGTGTCGGATTAATTAAATCTAAAAACTAAAGTTTATCTAAATCTTGCTAGGGTTAGGTTTAGGTTAAGATTGGAAAGTCAATATTCCTCACCGCTTTCTGTGCCTAAATTAAGATCTATGAGGTGTTATGGTAATTATTAATAAAGTGGATTAGTACTATCGGGAAGAAACGGTGTTTCTTCCTCTATGTTCTTGTCCTTCCTTTCTTAATCCTTACCCTAACCTCCATGGAAGACACGCTCAACCGGTCTTTTATACTACGGTATCACCGCTATCTCATGGGATAGGGTGCCGTAGGGAGCGGTATGTGCATGTATGCATAAAGTCCTGTAAAAAAGTGTGATGGGCAAGAAAGGGGTGAGAGATCTTCATCTCTCAAGCCTTCCCCAAATCTAACCCTAACAAGCGAGGAGACTACTCGCTCATTAGGGAATTGAAAACATGATCTATACTAATTAACCAGGGCAATTAATGAAATCTAAACTAGGGCAAGAATAGAAAATTATACTAGGGAAGATAATAAAATTAACTAGGGCAAGAATTGAAAACTTAATCTATTTTGATGCACTCTTCATTCTTTACAGAAATTTATAGATCTGAATTTGAGATTTACAATGAGGCACAAGAAGAGGCATGACCCAAAACAGATTTTAGGATTTCTATTTATAGAACATAGAAACCCTAGGTTTACAATCACGTCATATTTGCAATTACAATTTTACCCCCTTAGAAAAAGACCTAGTTAACGCACCGCCAGCCGCCACGAGATTTTGCGCCGACACTGTCATACACGGCTGCGGATCCGTGGCCAGAACCCACTTTTGGCCGCGGATCCGCGGCCATACAGGGGCCTTAATGGTTCAAATTTTCAGGGAATCTTCTGTTGCATTTTTCTTCTATTTTCTTCAGTTTGTTCTTCAGAATGTTTTCTGGTTCTCTTCCAGATCTCCACAGTGAATAAAGTCGTGGACTTTTACCGCTTGCTTCATGTCGAAGTCTTGAACCTTGCTCTGCCTTTGTGCTTTATGAAAATGTCCATTGATCTTCGTTTAGTCTTCAAATTGTAGGCTTGATAAAGATTCTCTGTTTGTTGGTCGAAATTTCACTTTTGCATCGTCTTTTTATCTTTTTCACTGTTTTTGTTCCGAGAACCTGTAACCTGCAACTATGTAGCTGACATGGGTCAAAAGCACCTGTTTATTTGTAAAATGAATAAGAATGGAGAATATAATAATGCAATATTATGATATGAACAATACACCATTATGCCGAGGTGTATATAGAGGAGTAAGCTGAAAGAGAATTCCATTCTCTTTTAAGCATTCAAGGAAACTGGTACTTAAGTATTTTCCACCTCGATCAGATCGAAGTGTTTTGATACTTTTACCAGTTTGTTTCTCCACTTCATTTTTATACTCGAATTTCTCAAAGGCTTCTGATTTATGTTTCATTAAGAACACATGTTCATACCTTAAGAAATTATCAGTAAAAGCGATGAAGAAGGAGTGACCGCTTCGTGCATGCGTAGATATCGGACCACATACATCGCTGTGTATAAGTCCCAAAAGCTCAATGGCTCTTTCTCCATATCCTGTGAATGGAGATTTGGTCATCTTTCCTTTGATACATGATTGACAAGTTGCATATGATGTATATTCAAACAGATCTAAATATCTAACTTTATTGTCATGGCCCAAATGTGGCACGTGACCGGCACTTAAATCATGTGACATCTACAGACATCGACGCGATTCAAATAAGCCGAAACTCGGAATCTAAACCCTTTTTGAAAACATTGGAGATGAGGTTTAAAATATTCATCCGATGAAGTCAGTTTAAAATAACCTTTAAGTTTAACTACGTATGTTTGAAAAACATCTATGACGTGTTGAGACTTGACATCACCTCCTTTGCATCTTTGTAAAACCCAATACAACATCATAATAAAATATCATCCTAACGGGAGCTATTCTCCACGTCCAAACGACGGAGCAGCTAAACAATCTATATCAGAAGTCGACTCTAAAGAGTGCGACCTAACAATTTCTAAGTCTCGCTTCTAAGTCCACAATATACCATTTCTAAGTTGATGGAGTTTCCACTGGATACAAGAATATATGAATAATCAAGAGTGAGAACGAAACAATAATAACCCACTTACCAATCAATCACCCAAAAGGATGTGTGCCCAAGTCGCTGATAATCCAAGCGGTAAAACCTGCAAGAAACTGTGGCACAACGGGGATGACTTGCCAACTCAGTGAATAAAAGTACATCTAAACGTAGAAATCAAAATGCACGACTATACCTGGGTCATATATATAGTACTATCATAATCTGTACAAATATAACATGATATGCGTATCTATCATAATGCAACACTAACTGTCATGCAACCCCAAGTAGAATATATATATATATATATATATATATATATATATATATATATATATATATATAGGTACTGTCCCCTGGATCAGTCCTGGTCGACTACAATAACTGAAATCTAACTGTGTACCTCATGATAGAAATCATATCAATATAAATGGATGTCTAGTATCGACATCCGAAAATTCGAAACCTCTCGTGTCCGGCATCGACATTTAAATGCAGATACGTCGACACTATCTCAACAGATGATCGCCACCCGATATCCCTGGCCCGGTCGGTATCCCCTGGATATCCGCCGTGCCCATCGAACCCTGGTCAGTATTCTCTGAATATCTGCCGTGCTCATCTCTATCTCCGGAATCGAGTATCCTCGTTAGGCTCCCCGCCTAAAATGCGGCTATCTTGCCCCTGGGTCTCGACCGGGTGCACCATGTATCCAATTGTATGCCCACCGACTCAGTCTGGATAACTTGTAAATCCGCAACCGTATGACACCCAACTCGGTTCGGAATAAAATCAGAAAAACACAAAACTCATGGTGGGCGTTTAACTCATCATATTAAAAATATCAATTAAGGAATAAGAATACTTGCATAGATTATATTGATGATATATTATATATATACATATATAACAGTGTCCCATACCACCGATATATATCATCAGGAGTAAAATATCCAGAAAATCCATAAGAATCAAATACAGCATCTATAGTATTAATATTCGTAATTTGCAACAGGAATAAAGAAAGACTACGTAATTATATCACATAGGTATAATGATCTCAATTCTACCGTGTCATGGTACTACTAATGATGTGTAGTGTAGCATATGCGTTTGTGCTCGTGCTACATGGCAATCATTAGTATTTTTGTAAGTGTTCTATGGTGTAACAACCTATTTATATTTAACACATATATAACAAAATGGCTCTACAGTGACATGGCAGTACCATTGAGGTGTAGTGTAACATATATTTACATGCTTGTGCAGCATAGTACTCATTGGTATTTGTGCAGTGTTCTATCAGAGTGTTCGTATCACAGAAATGGATAACATCGATAATATAATGCAAACATGTAAATTAATCTAAGCTTGACTATTGTAATTATTTGCTATGAGCTATACCATTATCTTTAGAATTGAAACGAAACGTTGAGTTTGAAATAAGGAAGCTGCCCTAGATTAAAATAGATATTCATTTTGGAAATTGGCACCACATCGTTTTATTTTATTAACAGACAAACGAATCGCAGTTTTTAAAAGAATATAGCTCATACAAGTATTACACCTTAAAACGGAATATAATCTAACTCTATGAGTCAATGGGTAAATTGGCCATTATTCGGCATACGAATTTCATCATTTCTAATACGTATAATTTCTTGTATAATATCTCATCATATCACTGTATCTGTATCATCTCAAGTATGGCATGACCCCTCGTACAAATCTATCAAACTATATCCATATCGTATTACTGTATCTCATCTAAAACCATGGATGAAACTATATGCAATTGAAGGACATACTAGATGCGATACTATATAATTATCTTGAATAAATACTAAACTAACTAGATATCATAATACTATTTATAAAGTTGCGGGGGTGCTATACGCCATCCACCCGACTCCCCCTGTAGATGTAAATCTACTCACCAACTTAAGGAGCTTGCTGAATTCCACGCTGTTAAGTCGTCAACTCCGTCTCGAGATCCTTCGCGATCGCACCATAATCGTATTTACGAAATATCGGCATAAACATTATATCAAAACTCCAAACAATGATGTAGGTATTCATAGGTTAAAACCTACAGTATACTTAAACCAAAAACGACAATATAAATCTATCGTTAACGTATAAACGTTAATGGTTCAGCTGCAGTACGAAAATATGAAAACCAATATCGTAATATCGGAACTTTGATAAAACTTTTACTAATCATTCCCAGATCTCTCCGTAAGAATACTGGAATAAATCAAACAATACCATAGCTTATAAAATACCAAAACAAACCTACAGGAGAAAAACCAACACCAAAATCCAAGGGATTGCCGGCGAGCTCGGATATTGGGTGCATGTCGCCGGATGGAATAGGGAGTTTGGGGCTTGGGTTCTAAGTGGTGACTCCTAGTGGTCTCATTATACTTTTGGTATTACTAGTTTTTCTAGTGATTATACCTATTAGTTCCATATTCAATTACAGTAGCTAAATTATCACAAAATCCTAGTTTATGATACTGCACAACTAAACATGCTACGTATCGTATAAAGAATTTTACTCCAAAACTGATACCAGCCTACAAATTCGACCTACTGCTAAAATAACTTAAATAAACAATACCAAACATACCTAAACACCTACAGAGATATACCCTAAAAATTACAACACCCAACTCCCCCATAAATTCGGCGAGCTCGGATTTTGCCTTCATGCCGCCGGCCAAAATCCGAGGTAAAGGTCTCGTCTTCATATGGTTTATTCTAGGTCCAATTTATAAGGTTAAGGCACTTTTTGGGTTTTCTAATTTACATCTAAACTATAGCAGATTCAAAATAGAGTCTAAACGTATCAAAATACGATATCCGATTTCTAAAATAAAACGATACTGAACTTAAGTTACAGGGTTGAAATTATACCTACTGAAAGATCACTGAAAAATCTTCCTTTAAGATGCACAAGCTTAAGGTCCTAGCTAGAGGGTGGTGATAGTGACCTTTAGTACTTAGTCTCTCCTTTCTTTTCTTTGATTTGATGAAGGATTTAAATTTGGGGAATGAGTTGTTGGGCTCAGTTTGAGATATAGAGTTTAATGTTAAGAGATAAGAATATGTGTGAGTATTTATTGTAGAGAAAGGAGGAGGTGGCATGGAGGAAGGAGGATGTGTCATTAGGATGAACCATGGGGCATTCATGCAAGGAAGAGGTGGCAACTTAAGTAGAAGGTGTATATGACATACTGGACCAACCTAGACCCCAACTCCCACTATAAAACCGGCCACTACCCATGAAATTCCGGCCAGGACGGTTTTAGTGGCTTCTCTGGGCTTCGTTTTCGTAGGGTGGTCTCCTGGTGGTGTATCTAGGTCCCTGGTATTGTTTTCTACGCTCAAAATCCCCCGAGTTGCTCCAGATTTCCCTGCACACCTTTTATTTCCACAAAATCGACATGAACTCAAATCGCAAATCTGTATTTTTGTTTCCCATACTCATTCTCAGGTATTATACAACCCTTCCACATCCACTCAAATATCATCAATCCACAATTTCATTCAAACCTTCACTAGGATTTTCTAATTTTCACAAATTACCACCAAACCATCTCTAAACTAAACTAGAAGCCAAGAATTCAAACTAAACTAACATGGAAAGAGATATACCTCATGGATGAACTCAAGAGAACCTTAGTAGTCCCAATGTTGCCAAAATCCTACTTTATTTGGTTCAATGTGATGAGCATGTAGAGAGGATCGTTTTTTGTGAAAGGGGTTTTGGGTTTTAGGGATTATTTGGAGAAGGATCTAGGGTTATTTGAGTGGAGGGAAGTGGGGTTGAGGAATATGAAGAGGGAGAAGAAAAATGATGGGGGAATAAAGTGGCAGCAGCCCCCCCCTCTCACTTATTCTCACACTCTCTCTCTCCAAGTCATCATTATGTCTTCTTTCTCTCTCCTCACTCATCATGACACATTTTCTTTCTCTTTTCTCACCAAAACACATACACCCAAATAAAACAACACCATGAAATACCATGTAACATGTCATGGTGCATTTACCATGAAAAACTTTAGAAACACGGATTTGGCTTAATCGCGATTAGCAGTGCACTAATCGGGTTTTTACCAAAACTTCATATAATAAATTTTAAAATTGCCAAATCCTTTAGATATATTTTTAAATGAATAAATCATTTTAATTTTCTTTTATTTCATAATTATTGGTATATATTTATACCCTTTTTCGAAAACCCCAATTCCGCAAATCGGGCAGTTTTCGGGAAAATATTATTTTAATATTAAATTCCAAAAATAATATTTTTTATTTTCTGAAATGTTACAATCTTCCCCCCTTAAATAAATTCGGTCCCCTAATTTAAATTTAAACCCCCAAAATCTAAAATATTTTAATAATTAGCTCAAATCAACCGGGCTCCGAAATCACGGAAGATGCAGAAACAACACAGCGCATCAAGTGCGCATGAAAACGAGTACAAAACTCAAAATCGAACTCCGTCAAGCATCACGCAAATCATCGTATTTGCACGCATATCCTCGGAGTTACAATAGAGATACAGATCTCGAAATCTACTACTGAAATCCAATATACACTAGTCAAATACTATAATACGTGTATAGTACGTATCTTTGAAAAACTTTCAAGAACTAAATAAAAATCATGCAAAAATATTTTTGTAAATCGCCGCGTGAATGCGTAACTCACGGCATGAGTGACGGACGCTCATTTTAAAATAATAATAGATGTCCATATATGTTTTCCTAAATACACGTCCCGTCGTTTTCAAAATATCCCAAAAGGTTTTCCTTTATAAACGTTCGTGTCGCTCACGGACACGTAGGAAATAGCGAGACTATAGCTCCTTTTGAAAACCTTCTTGGTAATCTTTTAATGCATTCCAGGTACTCAGGTACTGTCCTCAGATCAGTCCTGTTAGGCCACTATATAATATGGTGCCAAAACGAAAACAAAATGCTCAAAAGCAAAATCAGCCTCAAAAGGCGTATCCAACAATCACATGCGTCTGGTGCGCATGGAAATCAAATCCAAACACAGGTGCCACAATATGCACAAGAGCAAAACTCAGTGCAACGGGTGTGCACGAAAGCATCTGTCCAGTGCAACGAGTGTGCACGACAACGATATCAAGTGCATCTAGAGTGCATCTGGTGTAACTAACATGCACGAATGAAAATCCCAATTGAATGCATCCGGTGTGCACAAAAACCACATCTCATATCATGCACCCAACATGCGTGAAAATACAAATCAAGTGCATCTGTCCCGCACGAATGAAATCGCATCCAATATGCACGTATAAAATCTAAATCAAGGGCATCCAACAGGCACGAGTAGAATCTCACTCAAGTGCCTCCGATGCGTACAACACATAAACCTTGTAAAATATTGCTCAAAAACATAAATCAAGTGAAACCAAGGTACTGAGTATAAATCTAGTGTAACCAATGCACGAAATACCCGCCTGGTGCAATAAATGCATGAAATGCAAGTCTAGTGCAACAATGCACAAAAATACTAGTCTGGTGCATTAAGGGTACAAAATATAAATCCGGTGCATCCAGTGCACGAAATATCAAATACAGTGCATCCAGTGCATAAAATACATATACAAATCAGGTGCAACAAGTGCACGAAATGCATCATATAACTCAAATGCGTATAAAAAGCAACACCGAGTGTGCCAAGGTGTATAAAATCATAAACATGTGCCACTGTGTGCACAAAACACATATCAATGCACTGCAAGCACATATAAGCTATACCGAGTGCAGAATCAAATCGAGTGCGTACCATATGCACAAAATCGAATCAACTGTATGAAATCTACGAAATCATAAACATATGCAGCCAAAGCACAAAACCGATATCAAGTGCAATAAATATGCACAAATAAAAAACCGACACAATGGTGTATAAAAACATATCTCAAGTGCAATAACTATGCACAAGTCAATATCAGGAAACTCATCACCAAAACTCAAATCCACGCGATATAAGCATGATACTCAGATCACAACGCAAATCGCAACAAAGGACATTGAGGTACACCTCCTACAATGTCGAGGAATAAATCGTTGCGCCTAAAACCGGCAGAACAAGAATATCTGCTTGCCTCCTGCTCACGGTATGGCGTCTTTTGTCTCTGTGTCTTCATTTCTCTGTGGATTCACCAATCTCACAATCCATCGGCTCATCGGCCCGATCAGGTGTGCTGACGGGGACGATTCCGTTCTGGCACTTCTCTGGTCATCTCTCGGTCAGTCATCATGACCACTCGTAAGGCAGTACGTCACTAGCGTAGGCCTTTGACCCTTCGAATACACGCGACACATTTTATCCTGGGTGCAAACCTCATTGCAACAGTGTCCTGGAAGGAATCCTACTCAAGGTCTCTTCCAATCTCGCCCATGCCGAACTGTATGGATGCTGGTACTCTTATATAATCTTTTCTCGCTTTCTGGACATCTGCTTGTTCCGTACACATTTCCTCGGAAACTGGCCGTATCCCAACACCTCTGTATGCATATCAGATCTCTAATCTCGACGGGGAGTAACAACAGCTCGTCAGCGTCTCGCACGAACCTCTGGTTCCACTCGTCCGTACCATCGCCCACTATGACGTCATGCCATGCATCTGCGCACTGCAACTGTCCTCGACCACGGTCCAAGTCACAAACTCGGTATCTTCATCACTCTGTAGAAGATATCTGGCCGAACACGTCCTCGGGAACTCGTCCCAACCATCAGAGGAATACTCAATACTCGTCCGTCCTTGATCAACTCACAACGCATCTGGGTGAGGTCTTCTATTCGAAGCTGGTCAGCTTACTGGTCTCTTATCACATAATATCCGGACGACGTCAAACTTTTCGATCGAGTCAACAAGGTCCCAAAATTTCCCGAAGCTCAACACCTGAGCACAGTCTAAAAATATCTGGTACATACCACAGTACCTCTGGACCAGCCGTAGAAGGGCAAACCCAAGCCTCACTGATGGCACCGCTAAACTGCTGCAAACCCTAAGGTTCAAAAGCGGTTCCATGGTCATCATGTCGAGTTAGGGTTTCATTCTTCTAGAGGGTCCACAGAATTACCTGCATGTTCCTCCGAACACTTTAAACTTGGGAAAAATGGGTTTCTGACACTCGTTCAAACTTTTTAGCTTCGCCTATACAACATGTGAATACCCTTCGTCCGCATGCTAAACAATGCCTCAATTCTCCAGGAAAGACGATACATCAATGGTTGTCTCTGGATCGGTCTGCTCTAGATCTGAGTAAGACTCTCCACACTGAAAATCTTCAACTCAACTGGGCCTACGTCAGCGCATCAATCTGATGAATCACCTTCGTCTCTCAACTCGATAGACTAGCTATCATTTGTCGCATCTCTGCCTGGAAGCTCCAGCGATCTCAGCTCGTAAAGTATGGAGGCGACATCCCATTATCTCAGCAACAGCTGGGTCATCTGTCTGCATGGTAGGCGACATCACAATCTCTGAGGTAGGCTGTACATCGACAGTCCTCTCACAACAGGCAGCCTCTAACAGTGGCCCGATCATCCGGTGCAAAACCAAACACTCGCCTCAATAGGAGGTCACAACATAACACTATATCGAGACGTTCCCATATCACCAGAAAACACAATGGTCAGCCCTCATACCAGACGAGCTCGCCCTAACCGCAATACTAGCAGCAGCCCAAACTGCGCTCAAACCATAGTGACAGGAACCTCAATCGAGTTTTGAAGAGAGCAGATCAACGGCAAGAAAGGAAACGACAGATCCAGAATGGATACATGATCATAAGAAGGAACAACATCAATAGGAGTATGATCATGGAAACAAATAAAATCAAGGATCTCAAATGGATGTATAATCATGGGTTTGAAAAGAATCATAAGTCTCAAAAATATGTACATCCTAAGGTTTCTTAAGTGGAGTATCGTATCGTAAATATGCCACAGAACATACGTACGGTACGTCACTCTACTCAAGCTACCTACTCAATCAATCAGGGTCAACCTATGAAACGAAAGTTCGGGTCTATTACCCCCCCATTCAAGTCTAAGTTTCATAAGGTCAAGCCTAGGTTCCGAAATACATACCCGCCCTAGACTCCGCATAGTCAAACATAGACTCGAACAAAGGTTAAACCTAACGCTCTGATACCAACTTTGTCACGACCCATAATATTAGCTCATGACCAGCACTTAAATCACGCAACGTTTAAAGCCGTAACGTAATTCAAGTAAGCTGAAACCCAGAAATCTAAACCATTCTAAGAAAATAAAGGAGGTGAAGTTTTGAAATAAAGGTAAAATGAAATCAAGTTTTCTTAATGCATAGAAAAGGAACATGAAAATGCAAGTGGGTTATGCAAGTTTAAAAACATGTTTCGTCTTTTATTGAAAATTTTGGCAACACCTCCTTTGTATATTTTGATCCAAAACCACATATACAAGATAATGATAAAGGCATCCCCAAGCGGGAGCTAGCTCTTCACCAAACGGCGGATCACAACCACGCAAGACAGTATAAATAAGTATACGACGCCCAACGGTGAAGTTCACCACAAAATATAAATAAATAAGCACGACATAAAACCACAAGTAGCGGAAAACCCCTCGCTCTAAGTCTCGCAACGACACTCTCACTAAGTCTCATTACTTATACAATTTTCTAATTTTGATTGATGGAGTTAACTAGATACAATATGAAATATAATAGAAGAGTGGGTACGATACAAATGTCCCACCTACCAAAGCAAAATACCCAAATGAAGCTATGTGCCAGCAATACCGCTACGGATCCATGCGGTCAACCTGCAAGAACTATGGCACAACAGGGGTGGGTTGCCAACTCGTGAGTAGAAAAACATCTACAAGTAGAAATCGAATAAACAATGACTCCTAGGTCAACTATATCATAAAGGTAATACTTTGATATCTAGGGTGACCGGGTCATCATATGTGCCAACAAGGAAGTCAACACCTATATGTATGCGGATATAATCCCACAATATAGTCAAGGTATGTATGCATGTGGATCTCGTCCAACCATATAGTCGATGTCTGTATGCACATAAATTTCATAAAAGAGTATGCATGAAAGTATGAGGATATAAATCAATGGTGTCCCTCTCGACACATCAAAATCATGGAACCTGAGTGTCCAACATCGACACCCGAAAACATCATGAAACCCGTGTCCAGCATCGATACGTAAATCCTCATATCTCGAGCTCCGTCAGTCCGGATCGGCCCAGGGCTCCGTCAGTCCGGATCGGCCCATATCATCTCTCGACTCCGGTCGGTATCCTCCAGATATCCGCAAGGTCCAACCAATCACTGGTAGGTAGTAGTCCCTCTGCCAGGCTCACCGTCTGTATACACAGCATCTCTTTCTTGCCCCGGGGTACCATACCGGGTCCACCATGTACCCGCAATCGGCCTCATCCGCCTCCTCGAATCGGGTTTCACATGTCGCTCTTGTTGGGTTAGCATAGCACCTTGTGAAGGTTTTGGCAAGAATCAATCATGCTACTTTAAATTTTCTGGGGTGCTAAACAAACCCTAACCAAGATCTTAACTAGAGAATTAGGGTTAACAAGTATGTAAACAACTTTACATCTAAGAGAGAGGGATTACAACCTTTGTAGTACGTTCCTTCGCTTCATAAGCTCCGTGTTGAGGTCCCTTCGCTGCAATCAAGATGAACTCCGACTCTCGAGTGGCTCCATGAGATAAATAAGACACCTTGCTTGTAGTCTTCATGATCTAAGATGATCTACCTTGAAGAATCTCTAACCCAAGCTTACACTTCACTAAACAACTTATTAGAGAAGTGAACACCCTAATCTAAGTGGCTAGAATAGATGAGGATGAGGATGATGAAGTAGGAATTTAGCTTTCTTTTGTTTTCAATTTCTCACACTAATTCATCACATGCAAAAAGCTAGCAAGCTTTTTCAAAGAGGAAGAAGAAGAAGAAAGCTTTTGTGATGAATAATGAATTATTGTTTTTGGTTACAATTGCAACCCTTGGTTAAGAAAGAAAGGCTTAACCATATAGAGAATAAACCATAGGTAAAGGGTTTGGGTTGGGTTAACAAATATCTACACAAAATATCAAGCTAAAGACAAAAGAAAGCTTCATGAAGCTTCATGAAAAAGCTAACCCAAATCCAAACCCTAACTTGTTTAAACTTCACAAAATATGTTGCATTTGTAACCCTAACTTGTTACAATATTATATATCATATATATAATATATTTTTGTAACAAAAGAAAATAATACAATTAACATATATCGCATATATATCAATGTATTATCCGGTGAGAAAATGAATCAATAATGCGAGCTTATATTAGTTAACGTAATGTAATATATCACATATATAATTATACATTAAATTATCGAATCAACACTTGATCCGACAATCCGGCTATATAGCATATAACCGACTAATATATCATGTATCGATTTATCGAATCAACACTTGATCCGATGACCCGGCTATATCACATATACCCGGCCTGTTAGTTGTATGTATGCCCTAGAGGCCAGTATTGTACAGATGATGTATATTATATTGGATGCTTGGACATATATAGAGATGACTTTCTTTCTCGACATGATAGTATGCTATCTGGTTGCTCTTTATCTTAACATGTACACTAGTCTCTTTATACTGTCTTATAGTTACATGTTGGTAAAGCCCTTAGGATTTGTACTTGACTACCTGGACTGTGATGCAGATCATACTAGTGGGGACATGGTAGTCCATAAGTACATCCTTCAAGGTCCCTAGTCGTGGGTGTATCGAGACGGGGCATCGATATACCAGAGTAGACTAGCGTATACGCTTCTCGACCCATGAGATGGGCGATGGATGATCCCATATCCATTGGTGTTTGACATCAGAGATGGTGTACGGGTGCTCAGTGGAGACTGGGTACACTGGACGGACTCGCCGAGAACTCCCAGATGGTATTATACCTCACGTCAGATGGCAGTTCTCAGGTGACACTTGTACAGGTTAGTCTGTAGACCCGAGATCGTCATAGAGCCTTGTGTGATTCCCACTGTGCTTTGATCTCCACCTTACCACGTCCATGAGGGCGTGCAAAACGGTGGTCTTTGGGTACAGTCCCGAGTCACATGGAGGGAATGAGCGATAGGAGGGGTTTCGTCTCTCCCGGTATTAGGGGTTGATGTTGCGCTGTGCTCGATTGGCCGTAACAGGGAAGTCCCTGGCCAGGGCTGATCAGAGATTTGCTGGTAAGTGTTACCAGTAGTTTCTCGACCCGTTATGAGCCTCACATCGGCACGACTTATCGGTTATTGGGGTCTGACGTTCACCACCCCTAGACTTGATATGCGACGTATCAGACGAACAGACCGGACTATACGGTAAGTGTTACTGGTTGGATTCACAGGAGTATGAGCGGGCTAGCTCGTCGATCTTCTGATCGCTCAATACCCGGATGGCCGTTATGTTTAGCAGACCGCTTGCGGCTTGTGGGTGCTTGATGTGATCATCATCTGCTACCGGCGTATTGACGAGTCTTTAGAGTCCTACACAGAGGTTTCCTGGCTTAAGCGAAATGAAATAGGAGCGCGTATGAGATATGTGCGGGAGCGAGAATAATGCGTGTATGTGACACCGCATTTCATTCTCGCAATAAATGTTTCGATTGGTTATATTCGATATGACCTAGTTATCGAATCATTGATTCGATAAATCGATACATAGGATACTAGTCGGTTATATGCGATATGACCGGATCGTTAAATCAAGTGTTGATTTAATGATTTAATGTATAATTATATATTTGATATATTACTTTGCATTAACTAGTATTGGTTCACTTTATATGGATTTTCTCACTTGATGTGCAAGAAGTATATGTAATATACTTTTGTGCACATATTTGTATCATGTTTGATGATACTTGATTATTTTGTTAAGTGTAAAGAATTAAAACCATGGTTAAGTGATAATTAGGGTTTTGCATATTCATTTATTTATTTATTTGTTCATTTATTTATTTGGAAATGATTTGATAAGAATGGTGGCTTTCTTTGTCTTTTAGTTGAAGCTTCATGAAGCTTTGACTTCTTAACCATTCTTGTAATCATGCTTAACCCTAACCCATCCATTAACCATGGTCTATTCTCTACACTTAACCCAAGTTAGAATTATGATAAGTATTCTTTTTTCTTTTCATTTTAAAGAACTTATCAAAAACTAGCTTCTTCTTCTTCTTCATCTTGAAGATAGAAACCTTGATGCCATTAATGGCAACTTGAGTTCTAGTGAGAGAAATCCAATTCTAAAGTGAACCCACCTCCTATTTCTTCACCCTCTACCTCTTGCCAAGTTGTTTTGGGTGTTTTCTTCACAAGTTTCATAAGTTTGTGAAGTCGGAGCTTGAACTTGCGATGCCTCGAGGTAGATCGTCTTTGACACAAAGCCGACGACCTAGCTTGCCCGTTTCTCCGATGAAGCCAACGTTCGAGTTTGGGAATCGAGATGGAAAGCGAGAGGATGCCTTCGTGGAGCAAAGGAAGAGGGTAACCGGATCTACAAAGGTTGTAGCATCTAACTTTTAGTTAAGTAGTTAACTAGATTATCATTTCGCCTAAACATCTAGGCTAAGATCCGTAGTCTAGGGTTTCTCGGCACCTTTTTTTTTTAAATTGGCATGTTCGATGCCTTGTGAGACCTCACTAGAGTGCCTAGGAACCTTTCAGTGGTATCAGAGCTTAGCTAGAGCCTTAGGCGAAGTCTAGACGGAGTTTGAAACCCGGACGAACCGAAAACCTAACCCCAAAATAGCTCTCTGGAAATTTTTCAAATTTGTGGTTTTTTGTCAATTAAAAATGCTTAAAAAATTCAGCAATAAAATCTAAGAATTACTGTGCAAAACGTTTCCAGTGAACAGTACAAAGTGCGGCGGAACCGCGGCAGAAGCTAGGCTTCTGCGGCGGTTCCGCGGCTAAATAGTGACGTCAGCCCTTGGTTTTTGCACAGTAATTCCTGATTAATTGTTCTGAGTTTTCTGGGAATTTTAATTTGACTCCAGAGTTGAGTATTCTGGGGTTGTATAGGGAATCGACGATTCGATCGGATTATCGAACTTTGTCTATGTGTTTTCCGGATAATTTTTTGAATATGTTAAAAAGTTCGACCGGATATAAATACCCAATCTTTCCCCTGCCAAAAATATCCAAGTGTTGGATTATTGTGTGGTTTAAGGACGTTCTGAGTAGTGCAAGTAACGCGATGGTCCCTCTAGAAGACAACAAACCTTAACTCGATTATGTGACCGTCTTGAACTGCCCTTTGAACCTTCGGGTTTGGGGCAGTACGGCATGCCACATGTGAGGCGTTGGCTTGACCCTTCTACGGCTGGACCGTTGGTACTGAGGCATGAAACGAATGTCTTTGAACCTATTTCATGTGTTGGATGGTTTCGGGAAAACTTGGGTGTTCGAATGTTCGATCGGAAAGTTTAATATATTCTGTTTATCTGGAATGGGAGACAATAATTGGAATTCACAAACAGTTATGTGATAACTGAATGAATGATATAAATCTAGCGGTTTAGTTTCATTTGATATTGAATAGAGTTTTCGATAATGAGACTAAAATGCGGGATTTATATCTGTTAGGCATGTGATGTCTAAGTATTTCATTTGATTAGGCATGCGATGTCTAAAGAGGTTGCGAATTCCAACTGTTGTAGTTTTACACTTTCTTTTCTGTGACCGTAAGTGTAATATGTGATATCGCCGGTTTCGTTGCTATATGTCAACGACAATTGGGATGCGCATATTTACTTACGTTGATGACATGTGATGTTATGTGTTGCTGGATATGTTATATTGGATCGTCGTGTTTGAATAGCCGGGGGTTTTTATGTGAGATGAGTGTTTTTCATTTTCATTCATGTAAAAACTTGTATGTAATATTCTTTTATTTGGGGCACTTCCAGGTAGCGGAAGTTGTCACCTTTTGTATATTATTTACTTTTCCGCATTAGGATAGACCCAAGGAGGGGAGCACAAGTAACCGGGTTCTGGGGTCCAGTGGGAGACCAACTCGAGGAGTCGAGTCCGGGTCTCCTAACCCTAGAATTGGCAGGGTTGCTTGTCGCTCTCGTAGGGGTCTACGGGTGTGGGATTGGCTATTCGTCACGACCGTGGAATCCGTGTTTTATACTGGCTCGTATTGAAAACACGGACGTCCTAGTATATCCAATATTTCATATGTTTATTCTGCTGCGATATCTGTGTTGTGACCCTGATGATGGATATAGAATATAGTATATATGATATATTATATAGACGTTACTTATGTTTTACAGCCGCACTAGCCCTGCCCTGCTCTGTCGTTAGTTACCTAACCTAACGGTGCACGAGGGGACATCGAGGCGAATGCGGATGGCATAAGTGTACGTCGTATTTATCTGTGATGTTTAGGTATTTAAATGATGGGACTTCATTAATGTGATTAATGAAAGAAAAGAAACCAAATGATGTTGTAGAATCAGATTTTAAAATAAAACAGGTAGCTACAGTTCTTGCTTTGCATAGCGGTATATATGATATACCCTGCACCTTATTCGATGAGGAAAGGACCGAGATCCCTTCACCGGGAGTGACTCCTTTAGCAGTAACTGGCAGATGCTACACACTCGGTTTGGCTTTGATTGCTTTTAAGAGTTTTTTGCTTTGCAAAGTGATATATATGATATATCCCGCACCTCATTCGACGAGGAAAGGGCCGACGATCCCTTCACCGGGAGTGACCCCTTTAGCAAAACTGGAAAAGCCTCAAAATCACTCCATTTCAAAACTTCATTTGATTCTACAACGATATCAAGTTCATTACGCTCATGGTTTTATGAAAACCTGCGTAGCCCTCCGTCATTTCAGATAAGTACTACTTAGTATTCGTGCTACGGTAGTTTGGCATTCGTCAAGGCGTAGTGTACGGTAGCTAACTAGTATTTATCTGCTTATGCATATGATGCAGATTGGATTAGGGTATTCGTACGGCGTTGTTTGGCATTCGTCAAGGGTCGTGCGGGTGGATTTAATTCAATCAAGAAATGTACGGGTTGAACTTGACTAGTGGACTATAGGTTGTTTGGCATTCGTCAAGGTCATAGAACACTAGGGGTAAAATATTATCGGGAATTTCAAGTGTTGAAATTTGCAATGAGATTGCATACCTTCTATGAGATAGTTGGATCCCGATACCCACTGCGAGTAAGAGTTACTCCTGGGAGAGTTTTACACATTACAATTAGCCGATCAAGTAGGTGTCTAGAAAGGTGTTAACGAGGTTACGCCTCTGGGAAAACGAGGTTTACATTAATTAGGTTCGTGCGAAAGCACGGGGGACCTCCCTCAAAGTACCGACACTGGCCTGGCTGAAAGATTGGCGAACTTGTAGTGTGTAATTAATCCCGGCTAGTTTTTCCTTTTAGGGTTTGAAGGAAGATTTGATAAAAAGCAGTGGGAGCCATCCTGATTAGATAAGATAATAGCCAATCTGATCTTGCACGAGCTTACGCTAAAGTGTTTTCTTCTCTCTCTCTCTCCAGGTAGCGACCATTTCATGCCTTAATCAAGATAATAATATGGATGTATTGACCGAACCCGCATGTTATACTGTGCAGGGAAACGTTGAACCCGTTCTATCTTATAAGTATTATAAGAATGAACAGGAAACAGGAGAATATCTGGATTCTCACACCGCCCAAACAGAGAACATGCATGTTGATGCATCATCTTCGGGTGTGTTAGTCATTGAGAACTGTTTCTCAGTTCACCCTACGTCCTGGGTATTAGATACCGGATCAGGATCCCACATATGTAAGATGTTACATGGGCTGCGAAAAGGTAGAGAACTGGGAAAAGGTGATCATTCCGTTCAAGTAGGGAACGGTGCAAATGTTGCAGCCAAAGCAGTTGGCGAATATCACCTTGTATTACCAAGTGGTGATACAATAATTCTGAATGAGTGCTATTATATACCAAACATGATGTGCAACATTATATCAGTTTCTTTATTGAGTAAAGAAGGATATAATTTTGTAGTAAAGGAAAATGTTATGAACATATTCCTAGATCAAAAGTTGATTGCATCAGGCTCGCTACATAATGGCATATTCATTCTAAATCAAAATACAGTCCTCAATATACAAAACACAAACAAGAGGAAGAGTTCAGAAATGAACGAATCCTTCTTGTGGCATTGTAGACTTGGTCACATCAATGCGACACGAATAGCTAAGTTGCATAAGGATGGGTATTTAAATCCGTTTGAATTTTCATCTTATGACACTTGCCAGTCATGTCTCAAAGGCAAGATGACCAAAACTCCGTTTACGGGACACGGAGAAAGAGTTACCGAACTCTTGGGACTAATACATAGTGATGTATGCGGTCCCATGTTTACACATGCCAGGGATGGTTCTTCATACTTCATTACATTCACTGACGATCTCTCTAGATACGGGCATGTGTTCCTATTGAAACACAAGTCTGAAGCTTTTGAGAAATTCAGAGAATATAAGCACGAAGTAGAGAACCAAACGGGCAAAAGTATTAAGATCCTTCGATCTGATCGAGGAGGAGAATACTTGAGCAATGAGTTCCAAGATTATCTAAAAGAGAATGGGATTCTCTCTCAGCTTACTCCACCTTATACACCACAGCACAACGGTGTATCGGAACGAAGGAATCGCACCCTATTAGATATGGTGCGTTCAATGATGAGTACAGCTGAGTTACCTATTTCCTTCTGGGGGTATGCGCTTGAGACAGCCATACACCTATTGAATATGGTTCCTACCAAATCAGTGCCTACCACTCCATATGAGATATGGAAAGGGAAGAGACCATCTCTTAAGTATGTTAAGATATGGGGTTGTCCAGCCTATGTCAAAAGACAAAATCCGGACAAACTCGAGGCAAGATCTGTCTTATGTAAGTTTGTAGGATATCCCAAAAATTCATAAGGGTATATCTTCTACCACCCCGAGGAACAAAAGGTGTTTGTTTCTCGACATGCCACTTTCTTAGAAAAAGGTTTTCTTATGAAACAGATTAGTGGCATTGAGGTAGAACTGGAAGAGGTTCCAGCAACACAAACTGTAACAGAAGACTTGGTAGAACCAGAGGATTCAGTAGAACCCGACAAACCCCAGCCTCTCCGCCGATCTAGTAGGATTTCTCGTCCACCTGAGAGATACTACGGTTTTCTCATTGACGGTGGAAGCGAGGATTGCATCATGGAGGATGATGACCCAACTAGCTTCGAGCAGGCCATCACGAGTAGGGACTCAGTGAAATGGCTGGATGCTATGCGGTCCGAGATGGAATCCATGTACACCAACAAAGTATGGACTTTGGAAGTTGCTCCTGAAGGGGTAAAACCCATTGGGAGAAAGTGGATCTTCAAGAAGAAACTTGGTGTAGATGGGAAAGTGGAGACTTTCAAAGCTAGACTTGTAGCAAAGGGTTTTCGTCAAAGACCAGGTGTGGACTATGACGAAACCTTTTCTCCAGTGGCTATGCTTAAATCCATCCGGATCATGCTTGCCATTGCTGCCTTTTATGACTACGAAATCTGGCAAATGGATGTTAAGACCGCCTTTCTAAATGGTGATTTAGAAGAGTGCGTGTACATGACTCAGCCAGAGGGCTTCGTAGACAGTGGGAGCAGCGGGAAGGTGTGCAAGCTGCTTAAATCCATTTATGGATTAAAGCAAGCATCGCGGAGTTGGAACATCTGCTTTGATGTCGTTATCAAAGAGTTTGATTTCGTCAAAAATCCAGATGAACCTTGTATCTACAAGAAGGTGGCAGAGAGTAAGGTTGTCTTCCTCGTATTGTACGTGGACGACATACTCTTGATAGGAAATGATATTCCTATGCTGCAAGCGGTCAAGCTCTTCTTATCACAAAGATTCTCAATGAAAGATCTTGGTGATGCCTCCTGCATATTGGGAATTAGGATCTATAGAGATAGATCCAAACGGATTTTGGGATTGTCCCAATCCAGGTACATTGACACCATATTAAAGAGGTTTAGTATGGAAGAGTCCAAGCGTGGGAACTTGCCCACGATCTCTGGAGTCACTCTCTCCAAAGAGATGTCTCCCAAGACTGATTTGGAGAGAGCTCGCATGCAAGGGATACCCTATGCTTCGGCAGTAGGCTCTATCATGTATGCGATGCTATGTACCAGACCCGATGTAGCATACTCACTAAGTGTAGTGAGCAGGTATCAAGCTGATCCTGGAGAGAGTCACTGGACAGCTGTGAAGAGCATTCTCAAGTACTTGCGAAGGACTAGAGATATGTTCTTGGTGTATGGTAACGGAGAGCTCCAAGTGGAGTCCTTTACCGATTCGAGCTTCCAGAGTGATAAGGACGACTCTAAGTCGCAGTCGGGTTTTGTCTTTACCCTTTACGGAGGGGCGGTTAGCTGGAAGAGTTCCAAGCAGGAAACCGTGGCAGACTCGACGATGGAGGCTGAATACATCGCTGCCAATGATGCTGCTAAAGAAGCTGTCTGGATCAAGAAGTTCATTACTGAACTTGGTGTGGTTCCATCCATTGAGCGTCCAATACCTTTGTATTGCGATAACAATGGAGCGGTGGCTTTGGCCAAGGAACCCAGGTCCCATCAGCGGTCCAGGCATATTCTGAGGCGGTATCACCTGATCCGGGAGATAGTTGATCGCCGGGAGATCGAGGTTAGGAGGGTTGACACGAAGAACAACACGGCGGATCCACTCATGAAGGCCATTCCCCAGATACAGTTTGAGAGACTCTTCGGGATGCTCGGTATGCGATACTACAGCAGCTGGCCCTAGTGCAAGTGGGAGATTGTTAGTTGTATGTATGCCCTAGAGGCCAGTATTGTACAGATGATGTATATTATATTGGATGCTTGGACATATATAGAGATGACTTTCTTGCTCGACATGATAGTATGCTATCTGGTTGCTCTTTATCTTAACATGTACACTAGTCTCTTTATACTGTCTTATAGTTACATGTTGGTAAAGCCCTTAGGATTTGTACTTGACTACCTGGACTATGATGCAGATCATACTAGTGGGGACATGGTAGTCCATAAGTACATCCTTCAAGGTCCCTAGTCGTGGGTGTATCGAGACGGGGCATCGATATACCAGAGTAGACTAGCGTATACGCTTCTCGACCCATGAGATGGGCGATGGATGATCCCATATCCATTGGTGTTTGACATCAGAGATGGTGTACGGGTGCTCAGTGGAGACGGGTACACTGGACGGACTCGCCGAGAACTCCCAGATGGTATTATACCTCACGTCAGATGGCAGTTCTCAGGTGAAACTTGTACAGGTTAGTCTGTAGACCCGAGATCGTCATAGAGCCTTGTGTGATTCCCACTGTGCTTTGATCTCCACCTTACCACGTCCATGAGGGCGTGCAAAACGGTGGTCTTTGGGTACAGTCCCGAGTCACATGGAGGGAATGAGCGATAGGAGGGGTTTCGTCTCTCCCGGTATTGGGGGTTGATGTTGCGCTGTGCTCGATTGGCCGTAACAGGGAAGTCCCTGGCCAGGGCTGATCAGAGATTTGCTGGTAAGTGTTACCAGTAGTTTCTCGACCCGTTATGAGCCTCACATCGGCACGACTTATCGGTTATTGGGGTCTGACGTTCACCACCCCTAGACTTGACATGCGACGTATCAGACGAACAGACCGGACTGTACGGTAAGTGTTACTGGTTGGATTCACAGGTGTATGAGCGGGCTAGCTCGTCGATCTTCTGATCGCTCAATACCCGGATGGCCGTTACGTTTAGCAGACCGCTTGCGGCTTGTGGGTGCTTGATGTGATCATCATCTGCTACCGGCGTATTGACGAGTCTTTAGAGTCCTACACAGAGGTTTCCTGGCTCAAGCGAAACGAAATAGGAGCGCGTATGAGATATGTACGGGAGCGAGAATAATGCGTGTATGTGACACCGCATTTCATTCTCGCAATAAATGTTTCGATTGGTTATATTCGATATGACCTAGTTATCGAATCATTGATTCGATAAATCGATACATAGGATACTAGTCGGTTATATGCGATATGACCCGATCGTTAAATCAAGTGTTGATTTAATGATTTAATGTATAATTATATATTTGATATATTACTTTGCATTAACTAGTATTGGTTCACTTTATATGGATTTTCTCACTTGATGTGCAAGAAGTATATGTGATATACTTTTGTGCATATATTTGTATCATGTTTGATGATACTTGATTATTTTGTTAAGTGTAAAGAATTAAAACCATGGTTAAGTGATAATTAGGGTTTTGCATATTCATTTATTTATTTATTTGTTCATTTATTTATTTGGAAATGATTTGATAAGAATGGTGGCTTTCTTTGTCTTTTAGTTGAAGCTTCATGAAGCTTTGACTTCTTAACCATTCTTGTCATCATGCTTAACCCTAACCCATCCATTAACCATGGTCTATTCTCTACACTTAACCCAAGTTAGAATTATGATAAGTATTCTTTTTTCTTTTCATTTTAAAGAACTTATCAAAAACTAGCTTCTTCTTCTTCTTCATCTTGAAGATAGAAACCTTGATGCCATTAATGGCAACTTGAGTTCTAGTGAGAGAAATCCAATTCTAAAGTGAACCCACCTCCTATTTCTTCACCCTCTACCTCTTGCCAAGTTGTTTTGGGTGTTTTCTTCACAAGTTTCATAAGTTTGTGAAGTCGGAGCTTGAACTTGCGATGCCTCGAGGTAGATCGTCTTTGACACAAAGCCGACGACCTAGCTTGCCCATTTCTCCGATGAAGCCAACGTTCGAGTTTGGGAATCGAGATGGACAGCGAGAGGATGCCTTCGTGGAGCCAAGGAAGAGGGTAACCGGATCTACAAAGGTTGTAGCATCTAACTTTTAGTTAAGTAGTTAACTAGATTATCATTTCGCCTAAACATCTAGTCTAAGATCCGTAGTCTAGGGTTTCTCGGCACCTTTTTTTTTAAATTGGCATGTTCGATGCCTTGTGAGACCTCACTAGAGTGCCTAGGAACCTTTCACGGCCGATATCATATATCGAGAGAATAGAATATGGTATCTCATATCGTAATATTCTCGGTCCCGTACATATCACATATGTGTTCCTACTCCGTTTTTCCTGAGCTAGGAAACCTCTGTGTAGGACTCTCAAGAATCGTCAATACGCCGGCAGTAGGTGATGATCATATCAAACATCCACAAGCTGCAAGCGGTCAGCTAAACGTAACAGCCATCCAGGTATTGAGAGATCAGAAGATCAACAAGCAAGCCTGTACATTCTCCTGTGAATCCAATTAGTAACACTACCGTACAGTCCGGTCTCTTCGTCTGATATGTTGCATATCTAGTCTAGGGGTGGTAAACGTCAGACCCCAGAAACCAATAAGTCGTGTTGATGTGAGGCTCATAACAGGTCGAGAAACTACTGATAACACTTACCAATAGCACTCTATATCAGCCCTGGCCAGGGACTTCCAGTTATAGCCAATCGTACACAGCGCAACATCAACTCCCTATACCGGGAGAGATGAAACCCCTCCTATCGCTCATTGCCTCCATGTGATTCGGGACTGTACCCAAAAGCCACCATTTTGCATGCCCTCTTGGACATGGTAAGGTGGAAATCAAAGCACAGTGGGAATCACACAAGTCTCTATGACGATCTCGGGTCTACAGACTAACCTGTACCAGTGTCACCGGAGAACTGCTATCTGACGATAAGTATAATACCATCTAGGAGTTCTCGGCGAGTCCGTTCAGTGTACCCAGTCTCCACTGAGCACCCGTACACCATATTTGATGTGAAACACCGATGGATATGGGATCATCCATCTCCCATTATATGGGTCAAGATGCGTATACGCTGGTCTACTCTGGTGTATCGATGCCCTGTCTCAATACACCCTCGACTAGGAACAGTTATAGGATGTACTCGTTGACTACCATGGCCCCACTAGTATGATCTCATCATAGTCCTCGTAGTCAAGTACATATCCAAAGGGCTTTATCAACATGTGAGAGCAAGATAGTTAACTAATACAAGTCTGTAAGTCTACGTTACCCACCCCGGTACTTACGGGGAGGCGGAATAGGTAAAATTTTTTTTTTTATCATAAGGTAACAAAGACTAAAGCTTGAGGATCTTTGCCAAACCATTGCTAACAAACTACAAGAGGTTCTATCTACTATGCTTAGGAGATTATACCTCATGGAACAAGTCCTTCGGGTCTTCTTTCCGCTGCCCTCCTCGTCCATGCAAGCTCCGAGGATCGATCCGGATCTTGGTCACCTCCGCGGCCTCCTAGAGTCGAAGACGATCCACCCGAGAGTCTGTAGTCCGAGCTCCTGTTAGTTATATGTATGCCCTAGAGGCCATTACTGTACATGAGATGTGTATTGTAGTGGATGCTGGGACATATATAGGTAGGACTTTCTTGCTCGACATGATAGTACGCTATCTGGTTGCTCTTTATCTTAACATGTATACTTACTGTCTCTCCATTACAAGTTGATAAAGCCCTTAGGATGTGTACTTGACTTGCAGGACTATGATGCAGATCATACTAGTGGGGCCTGGGTAGTCCATGAGTACATCCTTCAATGTTCCTAGTCGTGGGAATATCGAGACGGGGCATCGATATTCCAGAGTAGACTAGCGTATATCTTCTCGACCCATGTGATGGGCGATGGATGATCCCATATCCATTGGTGTTTGACATCAGAGATGGTATGCGGGTGCTCAGTGGAGACTGGGTACACTGAACGGACTCGCCGAGAACTCCCAGATGGTATTATACCTCACGTCAGATAGCAGTTCTCTGGTGACACTGGTACAGCTTAGTCTGTTGACCCGAGATCGTCATAGAGTATTGTGTGTCTCCCACTGTGCTTTGGTTTTCACCCTACCATGGCTCTACTGAGTCGTGCAAACAGGTGGTTTTTGGGTACAGTCCCGATTCACATGGAGGCAATGAGCGATAGGAGGGAATTCGTCTCTCCCGGTATTGGAGGTTGATGTTGCGCTATGCTCGACTGGCCATAACTGGAAATCCCTGGCCAGGGTTGCACTGATTTACTGGTAAGTGTTATCAGTAGTTTCATGCTTGTTATGGACCTTACATCGGCATGACTTATCAAACTACCGGGGTCTGACGTTTACCACCCCTAGGCGAGATATGCGACATATCAGACGAACAGACCGGACTGTGCGGTAAGTGTTACTGATTGGATTCGCAGGAGTGTGAGCAGGCTTGCTCGTTGATCTTCTGATCGCTCAATACCCGGTTGGCCATTACGTTTAGCAGACCGCTTGTGGCTTGTGGGTGATTGATATGATCACCACCTACTGCCGGCGTATTGACGAGTTTTTAGAGTCCTACACAGAGGTTTCCTAGCTCAAGCGAAATGAAATAGGAGCGCATATGAGATATGTGCGGGACCGAGAATAATACTAGTATGTGATACTGTATTCTATTCTCGCGATTTGTATCATCGCACGGTTATATGAGATATAGCCGGGTTACCGAATCAAGTATTGATTCGATACATTGATACACTAGATATTAGTCGGTTATATGCGATATGACCGGATCATTAAATCAAGTATTGATTTAATGATTTAATGTATAATTATATATTTGATATATTACTTTACATTAACTAGTATTTGTTCACTTAAGATTAATTTTCTTACTTGATGTGCACAAGTTGTATATATGATATATGTTTGTGCACTAGATTGTATCATGTTTGATGATACATGCAAACTTGGGTGTGTGTATGACTTACACCATATTTAGGTTAATGGTTTAGGTTTTTATTTGTTTTGGAAAAACAAAATGGTGATTTTCTTTGTCTTTGCTTGAAGCTTCATGAAGCTTTCAAGCATCTTTGACAAAGTCTAACCATTTTGTTTTGCATGAGATTTTCGTTAACCTAACCATTAACTTAAACTCTAGTTTAGTCTTTACAAAGGTTAACTTACCCATGGTTGCATCATGATAGACTTCACTTGATTATTCATTTAAAAATAATTCATTCTTATTTTTTTCTTCTTCTTCTTCTTCTTCACGAAGAAGAAAGCTTTCTAGAAAATTTTCAAGTGAAGATTAAGAGTGAGAAATCCAAATCTAAAGTGAACCCATTTCCTATTTCATCATCCTCTACTACTTGCCATTTAGTTTAGGGTGTTCTCTTCACAAAGTTCTTGACCTAGTGAAGATAGAGCTTGGGTTTGAGTCTCCTCGACGTAGATCATCTTCGGCCTCGAAGTCAACGACCTAGTCCGCTCATTTCTTCGAAGAAACCATCGCTAGAGTCCGGGATCCCGATGATCGCAGCGAAGGGACGTCAACACGGAGCTTTAGAAGTGAAGGACCGGATCTACAAAGGTTGTAATCCCTTTCACTTGTAGTTAAAATGTTTAACTTGCTGGTTTTCGCCTTATCTCTAGTAAACGATCTAGATTAGGGTTGTTCGGCACATCTATTTTTTGAAACGGGCATGGTTGATGCCTTGTAGAACCTTGTTAGAGTAGCTAGGAACCCTACAGTGGTATCAGAGCCTAACTAGAGCTTTAGGCGAAGTGTTGACGAAGTTAGAAATCCGATCGAACCCCGAAACCCTAATCTATACCCTTCTCTGTACATTTTTTGAAATTATGATATTTTGTGAATTAAAAATACTCAGAAAAATCAGTAAGGTTTTATAGGAATTACTGTGCATCACGTGCTCCTAAGCCGATCAAAGCGCCGCGGAACCGCGGCATGAGCATGCTCCTGCGGCGGTTCCGCGGCCGTACAGTCACATCATGCTTTTTCTTTTGCACAGTAAAGTCCCTATCAATTTCCAGATGCTTTTGGGTATGTTTAATTCTACTCAAGTGTTGAGTTTTCTGGGTGGTATTGGGGATTCATTGATTCGATCGGATAATTTAACTTCGTTTAAGTTTTTCCGGGTAATTTTAGAAAGTGTTAAAAAGTTCGACCGGATATCAATAACTCACTTTTTCCCCGACCCGGAAAATTTCCAAGTGTTGGATTTTTCCGTTGTTTAAGAACGTCTAAGTCGTGCAAGTAACGCGATGGACCCTCTAGAAGACAACAAACCTTAACTCGATTATGTGACCGTCTTGAACTGCCTTTTGAACCTTAGGGTTTGGGACAGTACGGCGTGCCACATGTGAGGCATTGGCTTGACCCTTCTACGGCTGGACCATTGGTACTGTGGCATGTGATGGATGTTTTTAAACTCCCCTCAAGTGTTGAGCTATTGGGAAAACTTCGGTGTTTGATTATTCGATCGGAAAGTTTAACATTGTCTATTTATCTGGAATGTGATACAATATTTGGAATCCACAAGTAGTTATGAGATAACTAATTTGAATGTTATAAATCCAGCACTTCAGTCTCAAATGATCGGTTGCCATGGGATTTTGATGTGATCAAAAGTCCGTTGCAATCACGTAGCGTACGCGGATACTCGCCGGGTAAACTTAATAGATAGCCACGCCCCATAGCCCCGACCAAGTGACTGTAGGAGAACCCCATAGCCATAAGCATCCGTTCGGGTGCTCGCGGCAGCGGTGTTCCGCCTTAGTGCACTTCGTCGAAGGCATCCGGGGGTGCGGCCATCTACTAAAGTTTGCGACGAGCATTCGATCAGGATGTCGGGAATCTTGTTGAATTGCCCGACTTGATATTGAAAAGAGTTTTCGATAATGAGACTAAAATGCGGGGTTTATAATTGTAGGCATGTTATGTCTAAGAGATTCATTTGTTTAGGCATGCGATGTCTAAGGTGGTTGCGGATTCCAACTGTTGTAGTTTTACACTTTTTTTTCTGTGACCGTAAGTGTAATATGTGATATCGCCGGTTTTGTTGCTATATGTCAACGACAATTGGGATGGGCATATTTACTTACGTTGACGACATGCGATGTTATGTGTTGCTGGATATGTTATATTGGATCGTCGTGTTTGAATAGCCGGGTTTTTTTATGTGAGATGAGTGTTTTTCATTTTCATTCATGTAAAAAACTTGTATGTAATATTCTTTTGTTGGGGCACTTCCGGGCTGAGGATGATGTCACCATTGTATATTATTTACTTTGCCGCATTAGGATAGACCCAAGGAGGGGAGCACAAGTAACCGGGTTCTAGGGTCCAGTGGGAGACCATCTCGAGGAGTCGAGTCCGGGTCTCTTAACTCTAGAATTGGTGGGGTTGCTTGCCGCTCTCGTAGGGGTCTAGGGGTGTGGGATTGGCTATTCATCATGACCGTGGAATCCGTGTTTTATATAGGCTCAAAATAAAACACGGACGTCCTAGTATATCCAATATTTTCATATGATATTTTCTGCTGCGTTATCTGTGATGTGATCATGTGATATGTTCAGATAGATATTGTATATGGTATATATGATATATTATATAGACGTTACTTATGTTTTACACCCGCGCTAGCCCTACCTCGCTCTGCCGTTAGTTACCTAACCTAACGGTGCAGACGGGACATCAAGGCGAATGCGGATGGTATAAACGTACGTTATATTTATCTGTGATGTTTAGGTAGACTTAAATGATGGGACATTCATTAATGAGATTAATGAAAGAAAATAAACCTAAATGATGTTGTGGAATCGAATTTCAAAAATTAGGTAGCTCTAGTTGTTGCTTTGCATAGCGGTGTTCCTTGTAGAACATCCAGCACCTTATTCGATAAGGAAAGAGCCGAGATCCCTTCACCGGGAGTGACCTCATTAGCAATAATTAGCAGATGCTACAACCTTCGGTTTGTCTTTTGACTGCTTTTCTAGTTCTTGCTTTGCATAGTGGTATTATGAATATCCTGCACTTCATTCGACGAGGAAAGAGCCGAGATCCCTTCATCGGGAGTAACCTCTTTAGCGAAACTAGCAAAAGTCTAAAAAACACTCCATTTCAAAACCATTTGATTCCGCAACGAGATCAAGTTCAAAGCGTTAAAGGTTTTCTTAAAAACCATCCGCAACCCTCCGTCATTTTAGGAAGTAGAGTACTTAGTATTCGTGCTGTGTTTGTTGACCATATTCAAGGCACAGTGTACGGTAGCTAAGTGATGTCTTCCTACACAGCATATGATGCGATTAGTTAGGACAGTCATGTGACTTTGTTGACCTTAGCCAAGGGTCTTGTGGGTGGGTCTAATTAATCACGAAATGACGGGTAGAACTTGACTAGTGCTTATGATTTGTTGACCATAGCCAAGGTCATAGGTGCTAGGGGTAAAAACCTTTATCGGAAGTTTCAAGTGTTGAAATTTGCAATGAGATTGCATACCTTCTATATGATAGTTGGATCCCGATATCCACTGCGAGTAATTGTTACTCCTGGGAGAGTTTTGCACTTTACAATTAGCCGATCAAGTAGGTGTCTAGAAAGGTGTCAACGGGGTTATGCCCCTGGGAAAACGAGGTTTATTTTAATTAGGTCCATGCGAAAGCACGGGGAACCTTCTTCAAAGTACCGGCACTGGCCTGGCCGAAAGATTGGCGAACTTGTAGTGTGTAATTAATCCCGGCTAGTCTTTCCTTTTAGGGTTTGAAGGAGGATTTGATAAAAACAGTGGGAGCCATCCTGATTAGATAAAATATATAACCAATCTAATCTTGCAAGAGCGCACGCAGAGTGTTTTCTTCTCTCTCTCTCCAGGTAGCGACCATGTCACGCCTTAATCAAGATAATAATATGGATGTATTGACCGAACCCGCTTGTTATACTGAGCTGGGGAATGTTGGTCCCGCTCCAACTTATAATTGTTATAAGACCGAGCAGGAAATTGGGGAATACCAGATTTCCCATGCCGCCCAAACGAAGAAAGTGCATGATGATGCATCTTCTTCGGGTATGTTCATTACAAAGAACTGTTTCTCAGTATCCTTTACGTCCTGGGTATTAGATACCGGATCAGGATCCCGCATATGTAATCTGTTACATGGGCTATAGAAAGGTAGAGAACTGAGAACGGGTGATAAGTTTCATGAGACAGAAAACGGTGCAAGTGTTGCAGCCAAGTCTGTTGGTCACTATCACCCTGTATTACCAGAATACATTGATTCTGAACGAATGCTATTAGTGTTGGAGATAGTGCCCTCAGAGTCAATTATTAGGTCACAGGTACGTGATTGTAATGATTGAGGGAGGACCTATCCCAGTAGGACAGTCTTGCTCGAGATGATAGTATGCTATCTGGTTTACCTTTATCATCGTATACTGCTTTAGGTGACATGACACGTCGCTATTACACGTTGATAGAGCCCCTAGGATTCTTGCTTGACCACCAGCAGTATGAGGGCGATCATATAAGTGGGAGCTGGGGGTCTATAAGCTTATCCTTAAAAGGTCCCTAGTCGTGGGAGTTTCGAGACTGGGCATCGATACTCCATTAGTAGACTAGTGTATACAGTCGAGACCCCGACGAGAGGCGGTGGCCGGTCTCACAAGCCACTGGTGTCAGTTGGATCACCTAAGATGTATACAGGTGCTCATTGGGTTATGAGTACACCGGACAGGACTCGCCGGGAACATGCTAGTTGGTCATATACCAGACGTCAGATGGCAGTTCCCTGGTGACATGTGTGCAGGTTAGTTCATCGACCTGGGGATCGTCATTTGTCTCGTGTGAGTTCCCACTGTACTTTGATTACTACCCTACCACGGCTCAAAGGAGTCGTGCAAACAGGTTTTAGTTGGGTACAGTCCCGAGCCACATGGAGGCAGTGAGCGTATCTTCAGGGGTTCGTCTCTCCCGGTATTGGGGGTGAGGTCGTGCTGTGTCTAGGAGAGCCATTACACAAAGTCCTTGGCCAAGGCAAGGAGATTTACTGGTAGGTATTCCAGTAGTATCTCAGGGTGTTCTGGGCTACACTCCGACACGACTTGTACCGCTTTTGGGGGTCTGACTTTTACCAACCCCCTAGGCCCGCCATGCGATGCTCATAGACGAACGGACCGGACTGCACGGATATTGTCACTGACAGGCTCAGTTGGGTGTCGGGGTGAGCTTCCTCATCGACGTCCCATTTGGTCAGTACCTGGTAGCCCGTCACGTATTGGCTTATACCTCTGACGTGCTAGTGGTTAAATCCACAACCAAGGTGTTGACGAGTCTTTAGAGTCCCCCACTTACAGTTACTCAGCTTTCGGGCGAAAGGTTGTAGAGGCCGTATGGAGATATGGCAGGGTCCGATCAGATACGTGCGGTATTGCACGGATCAGGATCGGACAGTCTGTACTATAGGCCGTATGCATATATGGCAGGGTTCGATCAGATACGTGCGGTATTGCACGGATCAGGATCGAACGGAAATTACTAGCCGGCTTTGGTATAAGCCGGATCCTAGTATAGTACAGTGTAGATTTTGTCTCATTGCATTTGTATTTCGGTCGAAATACAGATGCGGGTGTGTATGCACAGTATCGGGGTTTTTCTGTAATTTATTACGGGAACAATTTTTGGAGTTGCCAGTTTGTTTTCCGTTTCGGCCAATTTTCCATTGTTCCGTTCATTGGCCGAAGATTGGTGGAGGAGGGCTTATTTGCATTGTTGCAAATAAGTGTTTGTGGAGGGGTTCTTTGCTTATTGTTTTATCATGATAGCCTCTCATTGACCTTGACTTCTAGCTTCATGATTGCTTGACTTTTAGTGACCATCATGGTTGTTGATGATGAGTTTGGTGATGATGGTTGGATGAGTGTTGGTTTTGCTTGCAATCATTTCTTGATATCATGAGCTTTTCTCTCTCCCTTGCATTATGGTGGTGATTGATTAATCCTTGGCTCTCCCCTCACTCACTCTCTCTCCCCATTCACAAAGAGGGCCGGCCATTCATTAGAGTGGTGGGTGATTGATTTTGGTGTGGCAATTTTTGGTTCTCTTCATTCTCCAAAAAATACACAAGAACCCTCTCCAAAAGTTCCTCTCTTTTCCTCCACAAAATGGCACAACTCCATAACCCCAAATGAGACACAATCCTCTACTACACATTCTACAACGAATCTTGGGCACGTCGAGTAGCCGGCTTCGTGCCCGAGTTGCCTCGGCATAGAGGTGGGAGCCCGTAATCGAAGAAGGCGATGTGGTGCACTTCCGGCGACGAGGAGGAGACGGGACTTTTCCGCAGGAGATCGGGACCATGACAAGAAGACCGGAGGACTTGGATCGTCGGTATATCTCTATTCCCATTCTTGTAGGTAGCTTAGACTAGTTAATGGTTCGATCCGGAGTTTAGTGCGCGGTGGTGCCGGTTTGCTAAGTCCGCAAAATTTAAGTTATTCACCGCTTCCGCATTCCGGCGTCGGATCGACGGCCGGGGCGCCGCCGTGCACTTACAGTGGTATCAGAGCCTCGCCATTAACTTAGTCTAACTTTGTGTAATGTGTTTGCATTTCCGATCGATCAAAAAGTTCCAAAACTGCATTTTAGTTCGCATCAGTTTCTGTTGAAAATTTTTGGTCTCGAAAAATTTTTCAGGTTATAAAATATTGATGTACTGGAAAATATAAGAGTTCTGTAAAAATTTGACGAAGTAACTCCACAGTTGGAGCGCGGAACCGCCGCGAAAACCCCATTTGTGCGGCCCTTCCGCCGCGCACTATTCACATCACTTCACCATTTTTTTACAGAGGCCTTCTGGGCTTAAAATATGGGCTTTGGAATATTAAAGTTGGGCCAATTGTTTCTGTGAGTGCTACAGTTTTCTTTGGGGCCCACTTGTTAATTGTTTGATCAATCGGAAATTTTTTAAACACATTTTTCACAGTATTTACATTATATCTGCGACCGTGAATGTCACTCGATCGGTAAATCCAGTCTAACTGCTATAGCCCGGTTTGACGGATTTGCGAACGTGATTTTCACGTTGATGTTCTATGTATTTGCTGTGATGTTGCGGATCGGTCGTGGGGGATAGCCTGGATGCAATGCTAGTACTGTGCTGTTGTATTATGTACATTTGATATTGCGGGGCGAGCGTCCGACATGTGGACTGCCGTCACTGCCTGATTGTATTATTATTTTGGGGCACGACCTGGTTGCGGTCGATGTACCCGGTGTATGTATATTTTACTTTCTGTACTAGGATTGCCCCGCAGAGGGGTGCACGGATAGCCGGGTTCTGGAGGGCAACAAGCCCGCATCTCATGGCATTGAGACGGAGGGGGCTTCACTCTAGGATTGGCGGGCTATTCGCCGCACTCGTAGGGGGTACAGGTTGACCCAGGAGGGGTGCCCAAGTTGCCGGATTCCGTGAAGTGCTGGGTGGTCCATTCACGGCGCTGAAGGGGGCTGCCTCGCTTCAGGTTTTGGCGGGTGACTTGCCGCGCCCGTAGGGGTCTAGGATTTCATTGCACAGGCTATCCACACGACCAGGGGAACGTCGGGTTTCAGCGGCTCTGTGAAACCCGGGGATCCCAGATATCTGTATTGTTTCTGTGATGCTGTACATTTCTGTGATGTTGCATTTTATTCACGCCTTGAGCGAATATAATATATTGGTATATATATTAGTAGATGTTGTATATGTTTTGCATCCGCGCTAGTCCAGTCCCCGCTCTGTCGTTAGTTAGCTAACCTAACGGGTAATGACGGGACCCAGTGGCGAATGCGGATGGCATATACGTACATCAGTATATTTTCGTTCTTTTTGGTGTGATCAATTGATGGGACTGCATTGATTCGGATCAATGCAAAGTTAAAAATAAACCTAATCTGATGTTGTTGGAACACTTTTTCAAAAAGCTGTTATTGCAAGGACGTTTACTTTTGTTTTGCATCGTGGTATTCATTAGAATATCCTGCTCCTCAGTCGACGAGGCAAGGGCCGAGATCCCTTCACCGGGAGTGACCCCTTGGACAATAAGTTTGCGTCAGGGAATTAACTTCACTATAGCCGATTACTTTTGCTTTGCACCGTGGTATTCATTTGGAATATCCTGCACCCCATTCTACGGGGAAAGAGCCGAGATCCCTTCACCGGGAGTGACCTCTTTAGCAACGGTTTTCGTCACTATATTTTCAAAAAGCTATCCGTTCCTTCAACGATATCAAGTTCATTACGTTAAAGGTTTTCGCCAGAAACCATTCGTAGCCCTCCGTCGTTTCAGACGGGTAGCACGTAGTATTCATGCTATGTTTGTTGACCTTCGTCAAGGCATAGTGTATGGTAGCTGCTTGTTACCTTTCTGCTGCATAGATAGATGCGTTGGTTTGGGACAGTCGTATAGCCTTGTTGACCTTCGTCAAGGGCTTGTACGGATGGATTCAAATTAACCTGGATAATGACGGGTAGAACTTGACATGTGACTTATGATTTGTTGACCTTCGCCAAGGTCATAAGAGCATGGGGCAGAAATCACATCGGGAGTTTCAAAAGAACTGAGACTTGCCAGATATGCGCATACCTTCTGGAGTGTGATACCGTGAGCGGATTCCGTCACGTTATCATGCGATGAGAGTTGGATCCCGATTCCCACTGATGGGTTAGTTTACTCCTCGGGTAACCCCGACTAATTCTTCTTTCAGGTTTGGAGGAGAATTTGAGGTACAGTGGGAGGATTCCAGATTAGATAAATTGGTAACCATTCTGATCTAGGTTAGAGTGCACGCTGAGTGTTTCTTTTCTCTCTCTCTTTGGCAGCGACCATTGACCCGACCCTAAGACTTTGACTCAGTGACCAAGTTGACCGAACCTTCTTAAACACCGGCTTTTGGATTGTCAGAGTTGCAGACCTCATTGCCATTCCTACTTTTACCCTTTTTCTCCAGGACACCCCGTATTACTACGAACGTCCACTTCCATTGGACAAAACCATCGTATGGTTAGATACGAACTCGAAAGAATTTATTCGAGGATGGTTTCCGGTTCTGGAGAAAACGGATAGGATTATTCAGTTGTCTTTTCCTTTTACCCTCTCTCAGGTTACGAGTACTCCTTGGTTTAGGGGTAGTACACCTATTACGCAAATTGGATTGTCTTCTTCCAAACCTTAGGCTGGTGCCGACCGGTAGGGAATGAAGAAAACCAATTAGCATAACGATGGTGTGCAGAAGGTATTAAGTTCAGACAAAGCAAGGGATTAGTAAGAGGGCAAAGTAAATTGCAACAGATATTCACGACCAAACCAAATATTTCATTACCACTCCCACATCACCTTTGTATTTCTCCAGGACACTCCGTATCACTACGAAGATCCACAGTTTATTTGGATACTCCATCGTATGGTTATATACGAACTCGAATGGAACTTGTTCCAGTTCGGGGATGGATTCTGGTTCAGGAGAAATAGGAATAAGGTTTATTCGGTTGTCTTTTATCTTCACCCTCTCTCATTGCGAGTGTTCCTAGGATGCGGACAGTACACCCATTATGCTTATTGGATAGTCTTCTTCCAAACCATAGGCTGGTGCCGAACGGTAGGGAAGGAAGAAAACCATTTGGCCTAAAAGGGTGTGCAGAAGGTAAAGACTAAAGACATATGAAGGGATTTGGAGAGGTGGCAAAGAACTATACGGTTACAGTCGTGAATCTGGAAGAGGCATTACTAGGAATACCAGAATACCCCATCGGAACATTTCAATGTTTCAGTTTCACTGTGTAATGTTAAAGGAAAACTGATTTCCCGATTAGATACTTACTCCAGGGTATGTATTTACCAGGTACGATTCTCACATCTGTATGGTTTTACAGATGATGAGTGGGAGTAAGTTGTTGGGAATTGGGTGATTATCCTCATTATATCGGGATTCGTTGTAATCGGTGATATTTGAGGAAATCACCTGGGCTGTTTGCCGGTCGGCAAATATTTGGTTTTGAATATCCACTGTTATGCACCAATTTCAAATTGATATATCTGTACGTCTATTTTCATAGAGCGAGATATACCTTTCTGAAATTATGTCTACGACATTTACCTATATCAGTGGATGGTTAGGTAAGGAGCATTAAACAGCGGTGTAATTCTTCTTAACCATAAGTACAGTTTTCAACCTACGACACACAGTGAATGAGTTATCAGACTCAAGGGACTTATACAGAGTATTGTATGTTGTCCAATGTCCATTAGGACAGAGGGGTTGGTCCTCGTACTATATTCGGTTTACTTATGACTTCTCTAGTTTTTAGACAAGTGTTTCGTGGAAACACAGGGTCCGAATTTGGAGAAGTTATAGGTATTTGAATAGAGTAAAGAACCAGGTGTAGCAAGTATCGGGATTCTTCAAAGTGATCGAAGATGTAGATACTTGTATATGGTATTCAGTTGATAGTAGTGATTAAGAGAAATTGCTTCTCTTTCAGGTTACTCATAAATGGAAGCATTCCTAAGTTGAGTAACGCTGATCGGCCTCCTTCCATTTAGTTGACATGCACTGGAGACAGTTGCATGATTTGAATCTGGTTCAATTAAATCAGTGCCTCTGGTTCTATATATGATATAGAACAGTTCATATCTTAACGATGTTAAGGTACGGGGAGTTGTCCTGTTTATGATTAAAACCAGACACTGGACAACTCAAGGCACGTTTCTGTAATAGCTGTTTGTGGGTTGACCCAGGCTATGACGAGGGTTGATTTTCTACCATCTGGACGAACAATAGCGATATTGTTCTAGACTCGCCACAGTTTTATTAAAAATGGATTTTTTCAGAAAAACAGTAGTGGGAGTATGGTAGAACTGGAAGTGATTCCAGAACCACAAACGATTACTGAAGATTTGATAAGGAACCTAAAGATTCAATCTGAATTGGCATTCCATTGGCCACTCCGCAGATAAGGTGGGTAACTTCAGGCACCCGAGAGGTACTCCGGTAGCCTCAAGGACGGTGACAGGGAAGTTCTTGTTTACCCACAATTACCATTGCTGTTGTTCCAGGCTGCGAGACCCGGCGGGAGGATGAGTATAGCGTCGTTCTAAACTAGTTTTAGAAGTGCACGTCTATATGACTCTGCCAGAGGGTTGTCGTAGTCAGTGGGAGCAGCGGAAACATTGGTGGACAGGTAGCTTATGTCTATTTATAGACTAGAGCAGATGTAGTGGAGAAAGATCATCTATTTCTGACGTGACAGTCATGGGTTTGACTTCATCAGAATAGGGGATGGATCTGTTGAGAAGGTAGTAGGGTGTGATATCCTGGTATTTGGATGATATACACAGAGTAGGAAAGGAAACTCCTACACTACGATCGGTTATAGTTTGGTCGTCACACAGTTGTTTCTCCACAAAGGAAATGGATTTTATATCAGACATACTGGTTACTAGATCTATGGTCTTAGATCTAGATTTGGGTGGTTTCCCAATCAGGGTACTTGACAGCGTTCTAAGAGTATTTAGGATGGACGACTCCTGGCACGGTAGTGTACCTGCAGGTAATGGAGTCACCCTCTCCAAAGGTGTCTTACAGACTAAAGGGGAGAGGGACGGGCATGATTGGCAGATCACTTGCTCAGGCAATTGAGTCAATCGTGAGATGTCAAGTACCACACCAGATGTTGTTCTTGCACTAGATGCAATAACTTGACATTAATCCAATCCTGGAGAAACAGTCGGAAGCAGTTTTAGAACATAAGTGGATGTTCTAGGGAGATGATAACGACAGCCTCATTCAGGAGACAGTTATCATTCCAGGCTTCCAAGGTGACATGGACGACAAGAAGGTTGTCAGAGTTATAGTTTTCCTTCTGATAAGGGGCAGTATTTTGGACAGGTGGTCCAAGGCAATACTGAGGGAGGCATGGCGCGCAGGATACTGATTAAGTTCAGTTGACGATACAGTCTAAGAAGTTTGGATTTGGAGTTCATTTATGAGCTATGTCCCATCAGACATCCAGACATATTCTGAGACAGGTATTGCTCTTTTCGGGAGATGGCTTTCTCCGCGAACTTGAGATATAGAGAGACATAGAAAGAAACAACTAAGCGGATCCACTCACTGAGGCTATTCCTCGAACGCAATAGTTCCGCAAACGAGCTTTGTGAGACTGACTAGTAGAGGAGTTGGGTGTTCGGTATCACACGGGCTGTGAGTATGCGACATCGCAATAATTAGCCTTGAGTGCAAGTGGGAGATTGTTGGAGATAGTGCCCTCAGAGTCAATTATTAGGTCACAGGTACGTGATTGTAATGATTGAGGGAGGACCTATCCCAGTAGGACAGTCTTGCTCGAGATGATAGTATGCTATCTGGTTTACCTTTATCATCGTATACTGCTTTAGGTGACATGACACGTCGCTATTACACGTTGATAGAGCCCCTAGGATTCTTGCTTGACCACCAGCAGTATGAGGGCGATCATATAAGTGGGAGCTGGGGGTCTATAAGCTTATCCTTAAAAGGTCCCTAGTCGTGGGAGTTTCGAGACTGGGCATCGATACTCCATTAGTAGACTAGTGTATACAGTCGAGACCCCGACGAGAGGCGGTGGCCGGTCTCACAAGCCACTGGTGTCAGTTGGATCACCTAAGATGTATACAGGTGCTCATTGGGTTATGAGTACACCGGACAGGACTCGCCGGGAACATGCTAGTTGGTCATATACCAGACGTCAGATGGCAGTTCCCTGGTGACATGTGTGCAGGTTAGTTCATCGACCTGGGGATCGTCATTTGTCTCGTGTGAGTTCCCACTGTACTTTGATTACTACCCTACCACGGCTCAAAGGAGTCGTGCAAACAGGTTTTAGTTGGGTACAGTCCCGAGCCACATGGAGGCAGTGAGCGTATCTTCAGGGGTTCGTCTCTCCCGGTATTGGGGGTGAGGTCGTGCTGTGTCTAGGAGAGCCATTACACAAAGTCCTTGGCCAAGGCAAGGAGATTTACTGGTAGGTATTCCAGTAGTATCTCAGGGTGTTCTGGGCTACACTCCGACACGACTTGTACCGCTTTTGGGGGTCTGACTTTTACCAACCCCCTAGGCCCGCCATGCGATGCTCATAGACGAACGGACCGGACTGCACGGATATTGTCACTGACAGGCTCAGTTGGGTGTCGGGGTGAGCTTCCTCATCGACGTCCCATTTGGTCAGTACCTGGTAGCCCGTCACGTATTGGCTTATACCTCTGACGTGCTAGTGGTTAAATCCACAACCAAGGTGTTGACGAGTCTTTAGAGTCCCCCACTTACAGTTACTCAGCTTTCGGGCGAAAGGTTGTAGAGGCCGTATGGAGATATGGCAGGGTCCGATCAGATACGTGCGGTATTGCACGGATCAGGATCGGACAGTCTGTACTATAGGCCGTATGCATATATGGCAGGGTTCGATCAGATACGTGCGGTATTGCACGGATCAGGATCGAACGGAAATTACTAGCCGGCTTTGGTATAAGCCGGATCCTAGTATAGTACAGTGTAGATTTTGTCTCATTGCATTTGTATTTCGGTCGAAATACAGATGCGGGTGTGTATGCACAGTATCGGGGTTTTTCTGTAATTTATTACGGGAACAGTTTTTGGAGTTGCCAGTTTGTTTTCCGTTTCGGCCAATTTTCCATTGTTCCGTTCATTGGCCGAAGATTGGTGGAGGAGGGCTTATTTGCATTGTTGCAAATAAGTGTTTGTGGAGGGGTTCTTTGCTTATTGTTTTATCATGATAGCCTCTCATTGACCTTGACTTCTAGCTTCATGATTGCTTGACTTTTAGTGACCATCATGGTTGTTGATGATGAGTTTGGTGATGATGGTTGGATGAGTGTTGGTTTTGCTTGCAATCATTTCTTGATATCATGAGCTTTTCTCTCTCCCTTGCATTATGGTGGTGATTGATTAATCCTTGGCTCTCCCCTCACTCACTCTCTCTCCCCATTCACAAAGAGGGCCGGCCATTCATTAGAGTGGTGGGTGATTGATTTTGGTGTGGCAATTTTTGGTTCTCTTCATTCTCCAAAAAATACACAAGAACCCTCTCCAAAAGTTCCTCTCTTTTCCTCCACAAAATGGCACAACTCCATAACCCCAAATGAGACACAATCCTCTACTACACATTCTACAACGAATCTTGGGCACGTCGAGTAGCCGGCTTCGTGCCCGAGTTGCCTCGGCATAGAGGTGGGAGCCCGTAATCGAAGAAGGCGATGTGGTGCACTTCCGGCGACGAGGAGGAGACGGGACTTTTCCGCAGGAGATCGGGACCATGACAAGAAGACCGGAGGACTTGGATCGTCGGTATATCTCTATTCCCATTCTTGTAGGTAGCTTAGACTAGTTAATGGTTCGATCCGGAGTTTAGTGCGCGGTGGTGCCGGTTTGCTAAGTCCGCAAAATTTAAGTTATTCACCGCTTCCGCATTCCGGCGTCGGATCGACGGCCGGGGCGCCGCCGTGCACTTACAATTAGATGCCGAACCTGATATACAACATCATATCTGTCTCTTTATTGGTAAAGAAAGGATATAATTTTGTATTGTTGGATAATGTTTTGAACATTTCCTATATCAAGAGTTGATCGATTCAGGCACGTTATCTAAATGCATTGACGTTCTAAATCAAACTACAGTTCTTAGTATACAAAACACACATGAGAGGAAGAGTTCAGAAATGAACGAATTCTTCTTGAGGCATTGTAGACTAGGTCATATCAATGCGACCCGACTAGCTAAGTTACATTTAGATGCATATTTAAATAAGTTTAAATTTACATCTTATGAAACTTGCCAGTCATGTCACAAAGATAAGATGACCATAGCTCCGTTTACTGGAAACAGAAAAAGAGTTAGTGAACTTTTGGGACTGATACATAGTGATGTATAAAGGTCCCCAGTCTACATATGCCAGGACTGATTCTTTGTACTTCCTTACATTCACTGATGATCTCTCAAGAATCGGACGCATGTTCCTGTTGAAACACATGTCTGAAGCTTTTGAGAACTTCAAAGAATATAAGAAAGAAGTAGAGAACCAATACAGGTATAAGTATTATGTCCTTTGATGAGATCAGGGAGGAGAATACTTAAGCATGGAGATCCTGGACTATTCTAAAGGAGAATGAGATTCTCTCTCAACATTACTCCTCCGTATACACCATAGCACAACGGTGTATCGGGGTGGAGCAATCACACCCTATTAGATATGGTGCGCTCTATGATGAGTACTACTGAGTTTCCTATTTCCTTTTAGGGGTTATGCACTTGAGAAGCTGCATACCTATTGAATTGGGTTCGAATCAAATCAGTGCCTACCACTTCATATGAGATATGGTATGGGAAGAGCCCATCTCTTAAGAAAGTTAAGATTTGGGGTTGTCCGGCCTATGTCAAAAGCAAAATCCGGACAAAATCGAGGCAAGGTCAGTTCTGTAGAACTGGAAGGATTTCCAGCTATACAAACTACAGCTGATGATTTGACAGAACCAAAGGATTCAATAGATTCCGACAAACCTCAGCCTCTCCGCCGATCTAGCAGGGTTCCTCATCCGTCTGAGAGATACTTCGGTTTCTCGATGACAGTGGGAGCGAGGATTGCATCATGAGATGATGACCCAACTAGTTTCGAGCAGGCCATCAAGAGTGGGGACTCTATAAGAATGGCTGGTTGCTTAGCGATCTGAGATGGAATCCATGTACACCAACAAAGTATGGACTTTGGTTGCTATATTTGAAGGGTTAAATTCCTATCAGGAGCAAGTATATCTTGAGAAGATTACTTGGTGTAGATGGAAAAGTTGAGACTTTCGAAGCTAGACTTGTTAAAGGTTTTCGTCATCGACCAGGCATGGATAATGATGAAACCTTTTCCAGTGGTTGTGCTTAAGTCCATCCGGATCCTACTTGACATTGCTACATACCATGACTACGATATCTGGTGGTTGGGTGTCATGACTATTTTTCTAAATACTGATTTAGAAGAGAACGTCTATAAATACATAGCCAGAGGGCTTCGTAAACAGTGGGAGCAGCGGAAACGTGTGCAAGTTGCTTTACATGATAAAGCAGGCATCGTGGAATTGGAACATCTGTTTTGATGTGGTAGTCAAAGAGTTTGACTTCATCAAAATAGATGAGATGTGTATTGTAGTGGATGCTGGGACATATATAGGTAGGACTTTCTTGCTCGATATGATAGTACGCTATCTGGTTGCTCTTTATCTTAACATGTATACTTACTGTCTCTCCATTACATGTGGATAAAGCCCTTAAGATGTGTACTCGACTTGCAGGACTATGATGCAGATCATATTAGTGGAGCCTGGGTAGTCCATGAGTACATCCTTCAATGTTCCTAGTCGTGGGAATATCGAGACGGGGCATCGATATTCCAGAGTAGACTAGCGTATATCTTCTCGACCCATGTGATGGGCGATGGATGATCCCATATCCATTGGTGTTTGACATCAGAGATAGTATGCGGGTGCTCAATGGAAACTGGGTACACTGAACGGACTCGACGAGAACTCCCAGATGGTATTATACCTCACGTCAGATGGCAGTTCTCTGGTGACACTGGTACAGCTTAGTCTGTTGACTCAAGATCGTCATAGAGTCTTGTGTGTCTCCCACTGTGCTTTGATTTCCACCCTACCACGGCTCTACTGAGTCGTGCAAACAGGTGGTTTTTGGGTACAGTCCCGATTCACATGGAGGCAATGAGCGATAGGAGGGGATTCGTCTCTCCCGGTATTGGGGGTTGATGTTGCGCTATGCTCGACTGGCCATAACTGGAAATCCCTAGCCAGGGTTGCACTGATTTACTGGTAAGTGTTATCAGTAGTTTCATGCTTGTTATGGACCTTACATCGGCATGACTTATCAAGCTACTGGGGTCTGACGTTTACCACCCCTAGGCGAGATATGCGACATATCAGACGGACAGACCGGACTGTGCGGTAAGTGTTACTGATTTGATTCGCAGGAGTGTGAGCAGGCTTGCTCGTTGATCTTCTGATCGCTCAATACCCGGGTGGCCGTTACGTTTAGCAGACCGCTTGCGGCTTGTGGGTGATTGATATGATCACCACCTACTGCCGGCGTATTGACGAGTCTTTAGAGTCCTACACAGAGGTTTCTTAGCTCAAGCGAAACGAAATAGGAGCGCATATGAGATATGTGCGGGACCGAGAATAATACCAGTATGTGATACTGTATTCTATTCTCGCGATTTGTATCATCGCACGGTTATATGAGATATAGCCGGGTTACCGAATCAAGTGTTGATTCGATACATTAATACTCTAGATATTAGTCGGTTATATGCGATTTGACCGGATCATTAAATCAAGTATTGATTTAATGATTTAATGTATAATTATATATTTGATATATTACTTTACATTAACTAGTATTTGTTCACTTAAGATTAATTTTCTCATTTGATGTGCACAAGTTGTATATATGATATATGTTTGTGCACTAGATTGTATCATGTTTGATGATACTTGCAAACTTGGGTGTGTGTATGACTTACACCATGTTTAGGTTAATGGTTTAGGTTTTTATTTGTTTTGGAAAAACAAAATGGTGATTTTCTTTGTCTTTGCTTGAAGCTTCATGAAGCTTTCAAGCATCTTTGACAAAGTCTAACCATTTTGTTTTGCATGAGATTTTCATTAACCTAACCATTAACTTAAACTCTAGTTTAGTCTCTACAAAGGTTAACTCACCTATGGTTGCATCATGATAGACTTCACTTGATTATTCATTTAAAAATAATTCATTCTTATTTTCTTCTTCTTCTTCTTCTTCTTCAAGAAGAAGAAAGCTTTCTAGAAAATTTTCAAGTGAAGATTAAGAGTGAGAAATCCAAATCTAAAGTGAACCCATTTTCTATTTCATCATCCTCTACTACTTGCCATTTAGTTTAGGGTGTTCTCTTCACAAAGTTCTTGACCTAGTGAAGATGGAGCTTGGGTTTGAGTCTCCTCGACGTAGATCATCTTCGGCCTCGAAGTCAACGACCTAGCCCGCTCATTTCTTCGAAGAAACCATCGCTAGAGTCTGGGATCCCGATGATCGCAGCGAAGGGACGCCAACACGGAGCTTTAGAAGTGAAGGACCGGATCTACAAAGGTTGTAATCCCTTTCACTTGTAGTTAAAATGTTTAAATTGCTAGTTTTCGCCTTATCTATAGTAAACGATCTAGATTAGGGTTGTTCGGCACATCTATTTTTGTTGAAACGGGCATGGTTGATGCCTTGTAGAACCTTGTTAGAGTTCCTAGGAACCCTACAGCTCCACCTCAAGTCGAGGTAACTAGGGCAACAAGTTTGCTACTCTTGATGTCCTAAGTGATATAGAGGAAGAAGATGGATTTGTTTGTCTATTTGGATCCTTATTTTCTTAACACATGAGAGCTAAAGGATTTTGTAGTAAGGAGGAAGATAAAGCAACCATGGGAGCTCTCTTTTTCGATGAGAGAGAATGAGAAGAAGATAATGATGCATAAGAAAAATAATTACCCTTCTTTTGTCTTGATAAAGTGTGATGGTTACATTGATTTGACCATTACCATGTCAAATTAAATCTAAAGCCAAAGAAGAGTCTAGAGCTCACAAGAAAGATCCAAGTCAACAATGGTCAACTAGGTCAAATTTTCAAGCATGGTCAAATGGTCGAAGCAATTAGCCATAACACAATTATCATTAAAAAGATTAGTAAATATTTTCCTCACCTTATAATGGTTTTGACCGAATCAACGGTCAGAACCCCAATGAGGCAACTCCTTCATCGCTCCTCACAACCGTGCATACACACCCTCATCCGCATTCCGTAGAATGCGAATGCACAGAAGACAAAACTAATCCATCTATACAATACTAGGATCCGGCTTAAACCAAAGCCCACTAGTATCGTCTTCCCAAACATCATACGCGCACAAGTGCACGTAAGTGATCGTAGCCTTGCCGTAAAACCATACAGCCTCTACACCTTTTGCCCAGTGCAGGGAAACTCTCTGTGTGGGACTCTAAAGACTCGACACTACGCTGGCAGAGGGTTTAACCACAGACCGCAAGCGGCACTAGCTGTACGTAACGGTCCCCAGGTAGATGTCGATAAGAAGGCCGATGAGGTAAACCCATCCGAACTCCTACCGAGCCTGAATGTGACAATCTCCGTACAGTCCGGTCTATTCGACTAAGAGTATCGCATGTCGGGCATAGGGGGCGGTAAACGTCAGAACCCTAATAGCGGTACATGTCGTGCCGGAGTGTAGCCCAGAACACCTAGAGAAACTACTGGAAATACTACCAGTAATTCTCGCTTGCCCTGGCCAGGGACTTTGTGTAATGGCTCTCCTAGACACAGCGCGATATCAACCCCCAATAGCGGGAGAGACGAATCCTATCTAACAGCTACTGCCTCCAAGTGCTTCGGGACTGCACCCAACTACTACCTGTTTGCACGACTCCTTTGAGCCATGGTAGGGTAGTAATCAAAGTACAGTGGGAACACACTCTTGGCGAAGTAGCAGTGTCAAGTCGACGGACTAAGCTGTACTCCTGTCACCTGGGAACTGTTATCTGACGATAGGTATAGTACCAACCAACAGTTCCCGACGAGTCCTGTCCAGTGTACTCGTAACCTAACGAGCACCCGTATACTATCTCCAGTACGACGTACTAATGGCTGTGGGACAGACCATCTCCCTTGCTGGGATGAGAAGCGTATACGCTAGTCTACTCCGGAGTATCAATGCCCCGTCTCGATAATCCCTATGACTAGGGACCTGTATACGGATGTGCTTGTAGATTACCCAGCCCCCACTAGTGTGACTGCCATCACAACGCTGGTAATCAAGCAAAGATCCTAAGGGATCTACTAATATGTATAAGCAATATGCTAAAAGAAACACATGCACATATTGAAGTAGAAACAAACCAAGTACCATACTACCATTTTGAGCAAGATTGTCCATACAACTGTGAATATCCCAAGCTTCCATTAAGTAATATACAAACTAGTATGATACAGTAATGGCCTCTAGGGCATATACACTAACAATCTCCCACTTGCACTAGGGCCTTGTACTGGCGTATTGAAGACCTATCATCTCGATCAGCCGCTTGAACTGAATTTGGGGTATGGCCTTCGTGAGGGGATCTGCAGTGTTATTCTCCGAATCTACTCTCCTCACCTCGATCTCCCGGCGATCTACGATCTCCCTGATCAGGTGGTACCCGCCTCAAAATATGTCTGGACTTATGATGGGACCTGGGTTCCTTCGCTAAAGCTATAACTCCGTTATTGTCACAATACAGCGGTATTGGATCAACAATGGTAGGAACCACCTGAAGCTCCGTGAGGAACTTCTTCATCCAGACAGCTTCCTTTGCGGCATCGCAAGCAGCTATGTACTCCTCTTCCATAGTTGAGTCAGCAACGGTTTCCTGCTTGGAGCTCTTCCAGCAAACCGCCCCTCCATTGAGGGTAAAGACATAACCCGACATGGACTTGGAGTCATCCTTGTCACTCTGGAAGCTTGAGTCAGCAAAGGTCTCGAGCTGGAGGTCCTTTCCGCCATACACTAAGAATATCTCCTTAGTCCTTCTCAGGTACTTGAGAATGTTCTTTACTGCTATTCAGTGTTTCTCCCCTGGGTCTGACTGATACCGGCTTACAACGCTCAATGCTATGCTACATCTGGTCTGGTACACAACATTGCATATATTATAGAGCCTACCGCAGATGCGTAGGGTATAGATGACATGCGAGCCCTTTCCAAATCAGTCTTGGGAGACATCTCTTTGGAGAGGGTGATTCCGTGACAAGCCGGTAGATTACCGCGCTTTGAATCTTCCATACTGAATTGTTTCAGTATGGTGTCGATGTACCCGGACTGCGAAAGTCCCAACATCCTCTTAGATCTATCACGATAGATCTGGATCCCCAGAATGTAGTTGGCATCGCCCAGGTCCTTCATGGAGAACCTCTGTGACAAGAATCCTTTGACCGACTGTAGCATAGGAATGTCATTTCCTATTAGGAGAATGTCATCCACGTACAAGACGAGGAATACCACAGTTCTCCCTACAATCTTACTGTAAATGCATGGTTCATACGGATTTTTGATAAAGTCGAATTCTTTGACAGTATCATCAAAGCAGATGTTCCAGCTCCGCGATGCCTGCTTCAGTCCATAAATGGACTTAAGCAACTTGCACACTTTACCGCAGTTCCCACTCTAAATGAAACCCTCTAGCTGATCCATATAGACGCACTCTTCTAAATTTCCATTTAGAAAAGCCGTCTTTACGTCCATCTGCCAAATCTCATAATCGTGGAAGGCAGCAATGGCAAGAAGAATCCGAATGGATTTGAGCATAGCTACTGGAGAAAAGGTTTCGTCATAGTCCAAACCAGGTCTTTGACGAAAATCCTTTGCAACAAGTCTAGCTTTGTAGGTTTCAACCTGCCCATCTACACCAATCTTCTTTATGAAGATCCACTTGCAGCCTACGGGTTTTACCCCTTCTGGAGCAATGTCCAAAGTCCAAACTTTGTTGCTGTACATGGACTCCATCTCGGTCCGCATTGCATCCAGCCATTTTACTGAGTCACCGCTCTGAATGGCTTGCTGGAAGCTAGTAGGCTCATCATTTTCGATGACGCAATCCTCTCGATCCCCGTCTATGAGAAAACCGTAGTATCTCTCGGGCGGATGAGACTGCCTACTACTCCTGTGGCGCTGGGATGTCCGGTTCTCCTAATACTTCTTGTTCTACCAAGCTTTCAGTAATAGCTTGTGGTTCTGGAATTTCTTCCAGTTCTATTGCGCTCCCACTTATCTGATTTTCTAAAAATTCAGTTTCCAAGAAGTGGGCATGCTGAGAAACAAAAACCTTTTGTTCCTCTGCGGAATAGAAAAGATACCCCCTGGAGTTTTTGGAGTATCCCACAAACTTACACAGTACTGAGCGTGCCTCGAGCTTGTCCGCATGCTGCTTCTTTATAAAAGCTGGACATCCCCATGTCTTAAGATACTTAAGACGGGGTTTCTTCCCACTCCACATCTGATATGGAGTGGTAGGCACAGTCTTGGTTGGAACCTTGTTCAAAAGATATGCAGCTGTTTCTAGTGCATAACCCCAGAAGGATCGCGGTAACTCAGCCTTACTCATCATGGAGCGAACCATATCCAATAGAGTTCGATTCCTCCTTTCCGATACACCGTTGTGTTGCGGTGTATATGGAGGAGTAAGCTGAGAGAGAATTCCATTCTCTTTTAAGTAGCCCAGAAACTCGGCACTTAAGTATTCACCACCTCGATCAGATCTCAGTGTCTTGATACTTTTGCCTGTTTGTTTTTCAACTTAATTCTTGTATTCCCGAAATTTCTCAAAGGCCTCGGATTTATGCTTTATCAGGAAGACATGTCCATACCTAGAGAAATCATATGTAAAAGTAATGAAGTATGAATAACCACTTCGCGCATGTATAGACATTGGACCATACACGTCACTGTATATGAGTCCCAAGAGCTTGCTCGCTCTTACTCCGTGTCCAGTGAACGGAGTCTTTGTAATCTTTCCCATAAGACAAGATTCACAAGTAGCATAAGACTGATAATCGAACGGATTCAAGTATCCCTCTTTATGTAACTTTGTTAACGTTGTCTCATTAATGTGACCCAGTCTACAATGCCATAAGAAAGCCTGATTTAATTCCGGAGACTTTCTTTTAAGTGTGTTCTAGACATTGAAAACCTGAGCTTGATTCAGTACGTATATTTTGTTTTCTAATGTACCTGACCCAATCAGAACTTGATTTAGGTGGATGTGGACCATATCGCTTACAAAAGTAAAATCATATCCTTCCTTAGAAAGTAAGGATACGGATATGATATTACAAGCCATACTAGGTACATACAAACAGTTACGCAGAATCAATATCTGCCCACTTGTCAATCCAAGGTGATATTCCCCTACGGATTCAGCGTCCACGCTCATTCTGTTGGCAACCCTGAGAGTTATATCACCTATCCTGATAACTCTACGGTTTCTCAAAGCCTGTAATGAATTACAGATGTGAGATCCTGATCCGGTATCCAGTACCCAGGAAGTAGAGTTAATTGACATACAGTTTTCTATTACAAACACACCCGAAGCCGAAGCCACAACATGCTTCGAATCCTGGCTACTGGCTTTGCTAGCCCTGCAATCCTTCTGCCAATGTCCTTTCTCGTAACAATAGGAACGTCCCTCCTTTACTACATCCAGTCCCGAATCTTTTGCCCTTCCCTTTCCCTCTTCTTCCCTGGTTTTCTTCAGGGTGTAAGTAGAGGGTAGAAACTGTAGAATCAAGTCAGTATTTGACCCGTTCTTCAACGTGGTCTTCAGGTATGTGAGCTCATCAAAATAGCTAGTCTCTATAAGGACGTTGTCCCCTACAGATGACCCGACAGCCAACCTCGCTTGAAGCAATTCGTTCGAGGTCTCATATCTTGCGATACGAGATTGCTCTCCATATAAATCTTTGTTATGGAGAAAGATAGAAACTAAGTCCATCTTCTCATGCTGCCTCTGGTATGCACCATCAACTGAGGCCAACATGAGGCACTTGGCATTCGCACAGTCCTTTTCCGATGTCTTACAGATATTAATATCCGTGACAGGGGAAACTGGTCCTGAGACGGTAGGGGTTTGATTAGTTAAGAGGTGTCCCAGCTTGTCATGGGTAATGGACATCTGGACAGACCTTTTCCAGTCATAACAGTCAGATTCAGTCATTTTATTATCTAGATGTAACCTATGTCTGGTCACCGGGTCGCTGCAATTAAGAGAAAGAGAAGAAAACACTTAGCATGATGCTCTTGCAAGTTTAGATTGGTTTTTAGTTTATATAAACAGGATGGCTCCCACTGTTTCTCGAATCCTTCCTCAAACCATAAAAGAAGAATTAGTCGGGATTGATCTCACCGTACAATACTTCCTTAACTGTTCAGCCAGGCTGGTGTCGGTACTTCGAGGGAGGTTTTACGACGCTTTCGCGAAGTTCCTTAATTAAATAACCTCTTTTCCCTATGGGCGTAGCCCCGCTAACACCTTTCTAGACACCTACTTGGTTTATAGCATTGATCGTTAAGTGAAAAGTCTCCCGAGGAGTAGCGGATACTCACAGTAGGATCGGGATCCAAATATCATTGTGAGATAATGCTGAAGGAATCCTACCAACTGTTAGTGTTTATGCCCTAGAGGCCATTACTGTATCATACTTGCTTGTATATTACTTAATAGAAGCTTAGGATATTCACAGTTGTATTGACAGTCTTGCTAAAAATGGTAGTATGCTACTTGGTTTGTGTCTACTTTAATATGTACATATGTTTCTTATAACGTATAGCATATACATATTAGTAGAGCCCTTAGGATCTTTGCTTGATTACCAGCGTTATGATGGCAGTCACACTAGTGGGGGCTGGATAGTCTATAAGCAACATCTTATACAGGTCCCTGGTCGTAGGATTATCGAGATAGGGCATCGATACTCCGGAGTAGACTGGTGTGTACGCATCTTATCCCAGCATAGGGAGATGGTCTGTCCCACAGCCATCAGTACATCATACTGGAGATAGTATGCAGGTGCTCCTTAGGTTATGGGTACACCGGACAGGACTCGCCGGGAACTGCAGGTTGGATTTATACCCATCGTCAGATAGCAGTTCCCAGGTGACATGAGTACAGCTTAGTCCATCGACTTGACACTGCTACTTCGCCTCGTGTGTGTTCCTACTGTTCTTAGATTACTACCCTACCACGGCTCAAAGGAGTCGTGCAAACAGGTAGTAGTTGGGTGCAGTCCCGAAGCACTTGGAGGCAGTAGCGGTTAGACAGGATTCGTCTCTCCCGGTATTGGGGGTTGATATCGCGCTGTGAATGGAGAGCCATTACGCAAAGTCCCTGGCCAGGGCAAGCGAGATTTACTGGTAGGTTCCAGTAGTTTCTCAAGGTGTAATGGGCTTCACTCCGACACGACTTATACCGCTATTAGGGGTCTGACGTTTACCGCCCCCTAGGCCCGATATGCGATAGTCCTAGACGAACAGACCGGACTATACGGAGATTGTCACATCAGGCTCAGTAGGAGTTCGGACGGGTTTCCTCATCGGCCTTCTTATTGACATCTACCTGGGGACCGTTACGTACAGCTAGTGCCGCTTGCAGTCTGTGGTTAAACCCACTGCCATCGTAGTGTCGAGTCTTTAGAGTCCTACACAGAGAGTTTCCCTGCTTCGGGCGAAACGATATAGAGGTCGTATGGTTTTACGACAGGGTTCGGACGCATACGTGTTTTTACGCACGTACGATGTTCGGACAGTTTTTACTAGTCGGCTTTGGTTTAAGCCAGATTCTAGTATCGGATTATTGGATTTATACAGTCTAAAGTTTTCCGTGTTTTCACGGATAGGAGGGGCGTTCTCGTAATTTGTCGGGAAGCTTCTAGAAGGATGATGACTTGGAGGGTAAGGTGGCATTTGCATTTATTGGATTAATGAGTCATGAGAGTGAATCATCCATGGAGTTAATGTTGCATTAATGTTTTAGATGAATCACTCTATGAATTAATGAATCATGATGACACATATTTATTTGTTATTCATTTTAATAAAATCATATGCTTCATATATTCAAATGATATCATTCATCCAAAAGGATTCTCATTCTCACCTTCTCTCTCCTTAAGCTCTCTCTCTCTTCAAACCCTAACCCTAACCTCTCATGTGTTGAGATCAAGGGTTAGCTAGACTAATACGTCCATAATCCCACTCTATATCCTCTAGGTTGCTTTTATTAGCACTTTTAGTAACCTAGTTACCTCAAGTTAGAAGTGAAGCTTGGAGTAGGAGCTCTCGGGTGGATCGTTTTTGACTCGAGGAGGCCGTTGAGGTGCCGACGTTCCAAAGAGCCTACGAGGTGTGGAGGACAGCGATGAAGACCCGAAGGACAAGTAACGTGAGGTATAACTTCGAATCAGAGTAGTTAAACCTTTCGTAGTTTGCTAGTAATGGTTTAGACATGATCCGTGTGCTCAAGTCCGTGTTACGAAGCTTTGATAATCGTTTTTCATTTATTCCGCCTCCCGTAAGCTCGTGGGGTGTGTGACATGGACTTACAGTGGTATCAGAGCCAACTAAACCTTTACTAGCTTATTAGCAACTAATTAGAACTTCGATCGTCGGAAAAACGTTAAAACTAAACCCCGGAACCCCGCTCAGTTTCTGTTAATTTTAAACGTGTCAAAAAAAATATTTGATATGCCTTAAAATTCACAGCAGGGGAATATAAGAATACTGGGAAAATACGAGCACTCAACTCGGCAAGACGGCTGCGGATCCGCGTCCAAATGGTGCTTTTGGCCGCGGATCCGCCGCGGAGTCAACCCCGAGTTGACTCGGATTTTTTCTGTAATTCATTATTTTTGGTGTTTTGTTTTCCAGTATATTCTGTTTCTGCCCAGGTTACTTCTGTGTTGGCTTGCATTTGGGGTAGATACGGAAAAAGGTTGTCGATCGATATTCTAAGTTATTTGCTAATCGGGTTTTTATCTGTAATGTTTAATGTGTTCGTAAACCTCCCCTAACTGCTAGTATGTCGGTTGGCAGGGGGTTGCACATTTCTGAAATGTTTACTTTTTGTGTATATGAACTTGATTGGATCGTTGTGATGATTAGCCGGGGTTTGAGATGGGTTTTATATTCATTAATTCGATGTAAATTGTAATATGATGTAATATTCTTTTACGGGGCACATCCAGGTTGCGGTTGTAGCCACCGTTGTATTATTTCATTTACTGTTTTTTGCTCCTAGGATAGACCCAAGGTGGGGTACACAAACTACCGGGTACGTTAAAGTGTTTAGTAGCCTACTCACGTTGTTGAGGGAGACCGCTTCACTTCGGGTACTTGACGGGTAGTTTGCCGTACCCGTAGGGGTCTAGGGTGGGGTAATGGCTATTCATCACAACTATGTAATCCGTCTTTTGTTGCAGGCTCAAAGCAAACGCGGATTGCTTGTATATCCAATAATGTTCATCAGTAGTCTGGAATGCCTATTATTGCGTCTGACGAATGTACAATATCTATATATGATAGCTATTTAGACGTCACTTATGTTTTACACCCGCGCTAGCCTAGCCCCGGCTCTGTCGTTAGTTAAGTAACCTAACGGGTGATGACGGGACCCAGTGGCGAATGCGGATGGCATAAGAGGACGTGGTATTTTCGTTGTTTTCTGTAATTATAGGATAAATGATGGGACGCATTATTTTAATGCAAAGAAAATAAACCAAAGTTGAATCGTTAGAACAAATTTAAAAGAAACCACTCGATTATTTTAAAAAGAGCAGAATTTTTAATTGCGGAGCTTTAACCACTCCTTTTAAAAAGCTATCAAGTTCCTTCGATTATATCAAGTTCACTACGTTCACGGTTTCGCCAAAACCAGTCGTAGCCCTCCGTCATTTTTTATGGATGGTCAGTAGTATTCAAGCTATGTTTGTTGGCCTTCGTCAAGGCATAGTGTTTGGTAGCTGCTGGGGTATTCATTTGTTGCATAGATAGATGAGTTGGTTTGGGACAGTCGTATTACCTTGTTGGCCTTCGTCAAGGGTATGTACGGGTGGGTTCAAATTAACAAGATAATGATGGGCAGAACTTGACATGTGACTTATGATTTGTTGGCCTTCGTCAAGGTCATAAGAACATGGGGCAAAAATCTACATCGGGAGTTTCTAAAGAAACTGAAACTTGCTAGTGTTGCATACCATTTGGAGTTTGATGAATGTTGGTAGGATTCCTTCAACATTATCATACGATGATATTTGGATCCCGATCCTACTGTGAGTATATGCTACTTATCAGGAGATTCGTCACTTAACGATCAATGCTATAAACCAAGTAGGTGTCGAGAAAGGTGTCAGCGGGGCTACGCCCCCAGAGAAAAGAGGTTATTTAATTAAGGAACATCGCGAAAGCGTTGGAAAACCTCCCTCGAAGTACCGACACTGGCCTGGCTGAACGGTTAAGCAAGTATTGTCCAGTGAGAATAGTCCTGGCTAATTCTTCTTTTATGGTTTGAGGAAGGATTCAAGAAACAGTGGGAGCCATCCAGTTTAGATAAACTTAAAACCAATCTAAACTTGCAAGAGCATCATGCTAAAGTGTTTTCTTCTCTCTTTAATTGCAGCGACCTTGTGACCATGACTAGGTTACATCTAGATAACAAGTTGACTGAATCTAACTTATATGACTGGGAAAGGTCTGTCCAGATGTCCATTTCCTATGACAAGCTGGACCACCCTATTACTACTCAATATCTCGCCGTCCCAGGTCCAGTTTCCACCGTCGCGGATATGGATATCCGTCAGAAAAGGAAAAAGGATAAAGCGAAAGCCAAGTGCCTCGTGTTAGCTTCAGTTGATGGTGTATACCAGAAGCAGCACGAGAAGATGGACTCAGTTTCCATCTTTCTCCATAAAAAGGATTTATATGGAGAGCAATTTCATATCGCAAAATATGAGACCTCGAACGAATTAATTCAAGCGAGGTTGGCTGTCGGGTCATCTGTAGGGGACAACGTCCTTACGATGACTAGCTATATTGATGAGCTCAAAGACCTGGAGACCACGTTGGGAAAAAGGTCATATGCTGACTTATTTCCACAGTCCCTACCCTCTACTTACACCCTGAAAGAAACCAGGGAGACACAAGCTCTGCTTAATGGGGGACTTTCTTCTTCTACATCCAGGGCAAAAGCAAAGGGTGAAAAGAAGAAGAGCTCTACAAAGCCGATATACGGTGTCAGTAAAGTAGGAGGAAAAAGAAGAGCAAAAGTTTCGGGACTTGGTGTAGCTAAAGAGGGATGTTCCTATTGTTATGGGATTGGGCATTGGCAGAAGGATTGCAGGGCTTTGGAAGCCAGTAGCCAGGATACGAAGCATGTTGTGGCTTCGGCCTCAAGTGTGTTTGTAATTGAGAACTGTTTGTCAATTAACTCTACTTCCTGGGCACTAGATACCGGAGCAGGATCTCATGTCTGTAATTCATTACATGCTTTGAGAAACCGTAGAGTTTTAAGGGTAGGTGATTTTTCTCTCAGAGTTGCAAACGGAATGAGCGTGGACGCTGAATCCGTGGGAGAATATCGCCTAGATTTGACAAGTGGGTAGATATTGATTCTACGTAACTGTTTTTATGTACCTAGTTTGACTTGTAATATCATATCAGCGTCCTCACTTTCGAGAGAGGGATATGATTTTACATTCGTAAGCGATGTAGTTCACATCCACCTAAATCATGTTCTGATTGGGTCCGGTACATTAGATGACGGTATATACGTATTGAGTCAAGCTCAGGTTTTCAATGTCTAGAACACACTTAAAAGAAGTTTCCAGAAATAAATCAGGCTTTCTTATGGCATTGTAGACTAGGTCACATCAATGAAACACGATTAACTAAGTTACATAGAGAAGGATATTTGAATCCGTTCGAATATTAATCTTATGATACTTGTGAATCTTGTCTCATGGGAAAGATGACAAAGACTCCGTTTACTGGACACGGAGTAAGAGCGAGCGAGCTCTTTAGGGACTCGTACACAGTGACGTGTGCGGTCCAATGTCTACACATACGCGAGGTGGTTATTCCTACTTCATTACTTTTACGGATGATTTCTCTAGGTACGGACATATCTTATTGATGAAGCATAAATCCGAGGCCTTTGAGAAATTCCAGGAATACAAGAATGAAGTGGAAAATCAAACAGGCAAAAGTATCAGGACACTGAGATCTGATCGAGGTGGTGAATACTTAAGTGCCGAGTTCCTGGGTTACTTAAAAGAGAATGGAATTCTCTCTCAGCTTACTCCTCCATACACACCACAACACAACGGTGTATCGGAAAGGAGGAATCGAACCCTATTGGATATGGTTCGTTCCATGATGAGTAAGGCTGAGTTACCGCGATCTTTCTGGGGTTATGCACTAGAATCAGCTGCATATCTTTTGAACAAGGTTCAAACCAAGAGTGTGCCTACCACACCATATCAGATGTGGAGTGGGAAGAAACCCTATCTTCAGTACCTGAAGACATGGGGATGTCCAGCTTTTGTAAAAAAGCAGCATCCGAACAAGCTCGAGGCACGCTCAGTACAGTGTAAGTTTGTGGGATATCCAAAGAACTCTAAGGGATATTGTTTCTATTACGCAGAGGAACAAAAGGTTTTTGTTTCTCGTCATGCCCACTTCTTAGAAGCTGAATTTTTAGAAAATCAGAAGAGTGGGAGCGCAATAGTACTGGAAGAAATTCCAGAACCACAAGCTGTTACTAAAGTATGGTAGAACCAGAGGTTTCAGAAGAAAGGGGCATACCAGCGCCTATCCGTAGAAATAGTAGGCAGTCTCATCCGCCCGAGAGATACTATGGTTTTCTCATAAACGGGGATCGAGAAGATTGCGTCATTGATAATGATGACCCTACTAGCTTCCAGCTAGCCATTCAGAGCGGTGACTCGGTAAAATGGTTGGATGCAATGTGGACCAAAATGGAGTCCTTGTACACTAACAAAGTATGGACTTTGGACATTGCTCCAGATGGGGTAAAACCCGTAGGATGCAAATGGATCTTCAGAAAGAAGATTGGTGTAGATGGACAGGTTGAAACCTATAAGGCAAGACTTGTTGCAAAGGGTTTCCGTCAAAGACCTGGTTTGGACTATGACGAAACCTTTTCTCCAGTGGCTATGCTCAAATCCATTTGGGTCCTTCTTGCCAATGCTGCCTTCCACGATTATGAGATCTGGCAGATGGACGTAAAGACGGCCTTTCTAAATGGTAATTTGGAAGAGTGCGTCTATATGGATCAGCCAGAGGGATTCATTCAGAGTGGGAGCAGCGATAAAGTATGCAAGTTGCTTAAGTCCATTTATGGACTAAAGCAGGCATCGCGGAGTTGGAACATCTGTTTTGATGATACTGTCAAAGAATTCGAATTTATCAAGAATCCAAATGAACCATGCATATACAGTAAGATTGTAGGGAGAGTTGTAGTATTCCTCGTCTTGTACGTGGATGACATTCTCCTAATAGGAAATGATATTCCTATGCTACAGTCAGTCAAAAGATTCTTGTCACAGAAGTTCTCCATGAAGGACCTGGGTGATGCCACCTACATTTTGGGGATCCAGATCTATCGTGATTGATCAAAGAGGATGTTGGGACTTTCGCAGTCCAGGTACATTGACACCATATTGAAAAGATTCAGTATGGAAGATTCTAAGCGCAGTAACCTACCGGCTTGTCACGGAATCACCCACTCCAAAGAGATGTCTCCCAAGACTGATTTGGAAAGGGATCGCATGTCGATTATACCCTACGCTTCTGCGGTAGGCTCTATAATGTATGCGATGTTATGTACCAGACCAGATGTAGCATACGCATTGAGCGTTGTAAGCCGGTATCAGGCAAACCCAGGGGAGAAGCACTGGATAGCAGTAAAGAACATTTTCAAGTACTTGAGGAGGACTAAGGAGATGTTCTTGGTGTATGGAGGAAAAGACCTCCAGCTCGAGGCCTTTGCCGACTCCAGCTTCCAGAGTGACAAGGATGACTCAAAGTCCATGTCGGGTTATGTCTTTACCCTCAATGGAGGGGCGGTCTGTTGGAAGAGTTCCAAGCAGGAGACCGTTGCTGACTCAATGATGGAAGCGGAGTACATAGCTGCTTGCGATGCCGCAAAAGAAGCTGTCTGGATGAAGAAGTTCCTCACAGAACTTCAGGTGGTTCCTACCAGTGTTGGTCCAATACCTCTGTATTGCGACAACAACGGCGCTATAGCTTTAGCGAAGGAACCCAAGTCCCATCAGAAGTCCAGACACATCTTAAGGTGGTATCACCTGATCAGGGAGATCGTAGATCGCCGGGAGATCGAGGTAAAGAGAGTAGATACAGAGAATAACATTGCTGATCCATTCACAAAGGCCATTCCTCAGACGCAGTTCGATAGGCTATTCGAGATGATAGGTCTGCGATATGCCAGTATATGGCCCTAGAGCAAGTGGGAGATTGTTAGTGTTTATGGCCTAGAGGCCATTATTGTATCATACTAGTGTAGGGTTCCTAGGCACACTAAAGAGGTCTCACAAGGCATCAACCATGCCAAATTCAAAAATTTCCGGTGCCGAGAAACCCTAATGCGATCGTTGACTAAAGATTAGGCGAAAACATGCAACTAGTTAACAACTTAACTAAGAGTGAACCGAAAATACAACCTTTGTAGATCCGGTCCTCCACCTCCATAGCTCCATGATGATGTCCCTCCGCTGTACCCATCGGATCCCGGACTCTCGCGGTGGTTTCATCGAAGAAATGATCGGGCTAGGTCGTCGACTTCGATGCCGAAGATGATCTACGTCGAGGCAACTCAAGATCAAGCCCCAACTTCACCAAGTCATGAAACTTGTGAAGAAAACACCCTATACTGCTTGGCAAGTGGTAGAGGATGAATAAATAGGAAGTGGGTTCACTTTAGAATTGGATTTCTCACTCTTTTTCTCAAGTCACCATTGAAGCTAGCAAGCTTCTTTCTTCTTGAAGAAGAAGAAGAAGAAGAAAAAGAATATGATAAGAATTATTGGAAAAGAGAAAATAAGTCATTTTTATCATTATGCAACATTGGGTTAAGTGTAGAGAATAAACTAGGGTTAGGTGAATGGTTAGGTTAGGCAAAAGAAACAAAAATGGTTGAACTTTTCAAAGCTTCATGAAGCTTCAAAGAATAGACAAAGCAAGCAACCATTTCAATTTCCTTGCAAAAATGAATAAAATAAATAAATAAATCAAAACCCTAACCATTAACATAACCATGGTTTAATCATATACACCCAAGTTTACATGTATCATCAAACATGATACAAACTTGTGCACAAAAAAATATATCACATATACAATGTGCACAAACAAGTGAGAAAAACATCTTAAGTGAACCAATATTAGTTAATGTAAAGTAATATATCAAATATATAATTATACATTAAATCATTAAATCAACACTTGATTTAACGATCCGGTCATATCGCATATGAGAGACAAATATCCAATGTATCGACTTATCGAATCAATCCTTAATTCGATAACTAGGTTATATCGCATACAACCAATCGATACATTCATCGCGAGAATAGAATACGGTATCACATACACGTATTATTCTCGGTCCCGCACATATCTCATATGCGCTCCCATTTCGTTTCGCTTGAGCCAGGAAACCTCTGTGTAGGACTCTAAAGACTCGTCAATACGCCGGCAGCAGGTGATGATCATATCAAACACCCACAAGCCGCAAGCGGTCTGCTAAACGTAACGGCTACCCGGGTATTGAACGATCAGAAGATCGACGAGCAAGCCCGCTCACACTCTTGTGAATCCAACCAGTAACACTTACCGTACAGTCCGGTCTGTTCGTCTGATATATCGCATATCTTGCGTAGGGGTGGTAAACGTCAGACCCCAGTAGCTCGATAAGTCGTGTCGATATAAGGTCTATAACAGTTCGAGAAACTACTGGTAACACTTACCAGTAAATCTCAGCAACCCTAGCCAGGGATTTCCGGTTATAGCCAATCGAACACAGCGCAACATCAACTCCCTATACCGGGAGAGACGAATCCCCTCCTATCGCTCATTGCCTCCATGTGATTCGGGACTGTACCCAAAAACCACCGTTTTGCACGCCCTCTTGGACGTGGTAAGGTGGAAATCAAAGCACAGTGGGAACCACACAAGACTCTATGACGATCTCGGGTCTACAGACTAACCTGTACCAGTGTCACCAGAGAACTGCCATCTGACGTAAGGTATAATACCATCTGGGAGTTCTTGGCGAGTCCGTCCAGTGTACCCAGTCTCCACTGAGCACCCGTATATCATCTCTGATGTCAAACACCAATGGATATGGGATCATCCATCGCCCATCTGTATGGGTCGAGAAGGTATACGCTAGTCTACTCTGGTATATCGATGCCCCGTCTCGATACACCCACGACTAGAGACCTTGAAGGATGTACTTATGGACTACCATGTCCCCACTAGTATGATCCACATCATAGTCCAGATTGTCAAGTACACATCCTAAGGGCTTTACCAACATGTAACAGAGAGACAATCATCGTACACGTTAAGGTAAAGAGCAACCAGATAGCATACTATCATGTCGAGCAAGAAAGTCCTCCCTATATATGTCCAAGCATCCACTATAATATACATCCTATGTATAGTAATGGCCTCTAGGGCATACATATAACTAACAATCTCCCACTTGCACTAGGGCCATCTGATAGCAGTGGTTATAGTATCTCATACTCAACCATCCTATAAAAGTCTCTCTCTGGGAAAAGGCCTTTGTGAGTGGATCCGCCGTGTTGTCCTCTGAGTCTGTTCTCCTAACCTCGATCACCCTGGAGATCAACCATCTCCATGATCAGGTGATACTGCCTTAGATTATGTCTGGGTCACTGATGGGACTGGGCGTTCCTTGGCATAAGCCACAACTCCATTGTCACACAATGGGAGGAACTAAGTTCATCTCATGAACCAATATACACCCATACTGCCTCTTTGGTAGCATCTTAAGTAGCGATGTATCCAGCCTTTATCGTCTAGTAAGCCACGGTATCTGGCTTGGAACTCTTCCAACATACCGTCCCTTTACTGAGGGTAAAGACAATGCCTGTGACTGATATTCAGTCGTCCTTATCACCCTGGAACCTTTCCAGTGATTCTCCTCAGGATCAACTGATACCATCTCTCTACAACTAGTGAGTCTCCTAACATCCAATTAGATCTATCTCATAGATCCAAAATCCAGGATTTAGGAGGTATCACTTTGATCCTATATGGAGAATCATTATGATAACCGGAGATTGATCGAGCGTAGCATAGGAAACTCCTTCCCTATCAAGAGTATGCCATCCACGTACTCTACGAGGATCGCCACCATACTCCCTACTACCCTTTTTGTATATACAAGGTTCATCTACCATTTTGATGAAGTCAAACTATTTGACTACTACATCAAAACAGATGTTCCAACTCCGCGATGCCTGCTTTATCCTATAAAGCATCTTATACATGTTTCCGCTGCTCCCACTGTTTACGAAGCCCTCTGACTGTGTACCTATAGACGCTTTCTTCTAAAACATCATTTAGAAAAGCAGTCATGACACCCAACCACCAGATATCGCAGTCATGGTATGTAGCCGTGGCATGTAGGATCCGGATGGACTTAAGCATAGCCACTGGAAAAGGTTTCATCATTATCCATGCCTGGTCGATGACAAAAACCTTTAACAAGTCTAGCTTTGAAAGTCTCAACTTTTCCATCTACACCAAGTAATCTTCTCAAGATATACTTGCTCCTGATGGGAATTTAACCCTTCAGATATAGCAACCAAAGTCCATACTTTGTTGGTGTATAAGGATTCCATCTCAGATCGCTAAGCATCCAGCCATTCTTACAGAGTCCCACTCCTGATGGCCTGCTCGAAACTAATTGGGTCATCATCTCATCATGCAATCCTCGCTCCCACTGTCATAGAGAAACCAAAGTATCTCTCAGGTGGGTGAGGAACCCTACTAGATCGGCGGAGAGGCTGAGGTTCGTTGGTTACTATTGAATCCTTTGGTTTTATCAAATTATCTGCTGTAGTTTGTATAGCTAGAACCTTTCCAGTTCTACATTACAGTCCTTGCCTCGAGCTTGTCCGGATTTTGCTTTTAGACATAGGCCGGTCAACCCCAAATCTTAACTAGCTTAAGACATGGGCTCTTCCCTTACCATATCTCATATGGAGTGGTAGGCTGTGATCTGATTCGAACCTAATTCAATAGGTATGCAGCTTCTCAAGTGCATAACCCCCAAAAGGAAACAGGTAACTCAGTAGTACTCATCATAGAGCACACCTTATCATATAGGGTGTGTTTGCTCCGCCCCGATACACCGACGTGCTGTGGTGTATACGGAGGAGTAATGCTGAGAGAGAATCTTATTCTCTTTTAGAAAAGTCCAAGAATTCCATGCTCAAGTATTCTCCTCCTTGATCACATCAAAGGACATAATACTTATACCCGTTTTGGTTCTCTACTTCTAACTTATATTCTGTGAATATCTCAAAAGGTTCGGACTTGTGTTTCAACAAGAACATATTTCTGAATCTAAAGAGATCATCAGAGAACATAATGAAGTACAAAGAACCAGTCTTAGCATGTGTAAACAGGGGACCTTCATACATCATCATGTATCAGTCCCAAGAGTACACTAACTCTTTCTCTGTTACAAATAAACAGAGCTGTGGTCATCTTATCTTTGTGACATGACCGGCAAGTTTTCACAAGATGTAAATTCAAACAGATTTAAATATGCATCTTTGTGCAACTTAGCTAGTCGGGTCGCATTGATATGACCTAGTCTACAATACCTCAAGAAGGATCCGTTCATTTCTGAACTCTTCCTCTTGTGTGTGTTCCGTATACTAAAGTACTGTAGTTTGATTTAGAACATCAATGCTTTTAGATAACGTGCCTGAACCGATCAACTTTTGATATAGGAAATGTTCAAAATATTATCCAACAATACAAAATTTTATCATTTCTTTACAAATAAAGAGAGTGATATGATTTTGTATATCAGGTTCGGTATCTAATAACATTCGTTCAGAATCAATGTATTTGGAATACAGGGTGACAGTGACCAACAGTCTTGGCTGCAACACTTGCCCCGTTTTCTGTCTCATGAAACTTATTACCCGTTCTCAGTTCTTTACCTATCTGTAGCCCATATAACAAATTACATATGCGGGATCCTGATCCCGTATCTCATATCCAGGACGTAAAGAATACTGAGAAACAGTTCTGTATAATGAACACACCCGAAGATGATGCATCAGTATGCACTTTCTTCGTTTGGGCGGTACGGGAATTCTGGTAATCCCCAATTTCCTGCTCTGTCTTATAACAATTATAAGTTGGAGCGGGACCAACGTTCCCCAGCTCAGTATAACAAGCGGGTTCGGTCAATATATCCGTTTTATTATCTTGATTAAGGCGTGATATGGTCGCTACCTGGAGAGAGAGAGAAGAAAACATTCAGCGTGCGCTCTTGCAAGAATAGATTGGTTATTATTTTATCTAATCAGGATGGCTCCCACTGTTTTTATCAAATCTTCCTTCAAACCCTAAAAGGAAAGACTAGCCGGGATTAATTACACGCTACAAGTTCTCCAATCTTTCAGCCAGGCCAGTGTCGGTACTTTGAGGGAGGTCCCCCGTTCTTTCGCACGAACCTAATTAATGTAAACCTCGTTTTCCCAGAGGCGTAACCTCGTTAACACCTTTCTAGACACCTACTTGATCGGCTAATTGTAATGTGTAAAACTCTCCCAGGAGTAACAATTACTCACAGCGGGTATCAGGATCCAACTATCTCATAAAAGGTATGCAATCTCATTGCAAATTTCAACACTTGAAATTCCCGATAATATTTTGCCCCAAACGATCTATGACCTTGACAAGGTCAACAAACCATAGACCGTAAGTTAAGTTCAAACCGTCATTTCTTGATTGAATCAAACCCACCCGCACGACCCATGACAAGGTCAACAAGGCCGTACGACTACCCTAACCCAATCTGCATCATATGCATAAGCAGATAAATACTGGTTAGCTACCGCACAATGCGCCTTGACAAGGTCAACAAACGCAGCACGAATACTAAACAGGACTTATCTGAAATGACGGAGGGCTACGACAGGTTTTTCTGAAAACCTATTGCGTAATGAACTTGATATCGTTGTAGGATCGAATGAATTTTGAAATGGAGTGTTTTTTAGGCTTTTCTAGTTTTGCTAAAAGGGTCACTCCCGGTGAAGGGATCGTCGGCCCTTTCCTCGTCGAATGAGGTGCGGGATATATCATATATATCACTGTGCAAAGCAGAAACTATAGAAGCTATCAAAAGACAAACCGAGTGTGTAGCATCTGCCAGTTATTGCTAAAGGGGTCACTCCTTGTGAAGGGATCGTCGGCCCTTTCCTCATCGAATAAGGTGCAGGATATATCATATATACCGCTGTGCAAAGCAAGAACTGTAGCTACCTGTTTTTATTTTTGAAATTCAATTCCACAACATATTTAGGTTTCTTTTACTTTCATTAATCATATTAATGAAGTCCCATCATTTAAGTCTACCTAAACATCACAGATAAATACGACGTACACTTATGCCATCCGTGTTCGCCTCGATGTCCCCTCGTGCACCGTTAGGTTAGGTAACTAACGACAGAGTGGGGCAGGGCTAGCGCGGGTGTAAAACATAAGTAACGTCTATATAATATATCACATATACTATATATAGTATCTATCACAGAACATCACATGATCACATCACAGATATCGCAGCAGAAGAAACATATGAAATATTGGATATACTAGGACGTCCGTGTTTTCAATACGAGCCAGTATAAAACACGGATTCCACGGTCGTGATGAATAGACAAACCCACACCCCTAGACCCCTACAAGAGCGGCAAGCAACCCTACCAATTCTGGAGTTAGGAGACCCGGACTCGACTCCTCGAGATGGTCTCCCACTGGACCCTAGAACCCGGTTACTTGTGCTCTCCTCCTTGGGTCTATCCTAGTGCGGAAAAGTAAATAATATACAAAAGGTGACATCTTCCGCAACCTGGAAGTGCCCCAATAAAAGAATATTACATACAAGTTTTTACATGAATGAAAATGAAAAACACTCATTTCACATAAAAAAAACCCGGCTATTCAAACACGATGATCCAATATGACATATCCAGCAACACATAACATCACATGTCATCAACGTAAGTAAATATGCGCATCCCAATTGTTGTTGACATATAGCAACGAAACCGGCGATATCACATATTACACTTACGGTCACAGAAAAGAAAGTGTAAAACTACAACAGTTGGAATCCGCAAGCTCTTTAGACATCGCATGCCTAATCAAATGAATTTCTTAGACATCGCATACCTAACAAATATAAACCCCGCATTTTAGTCTCATTATCGAAAACTCTTTTCAATGTTAAGTCGGACAATTCAACAAGATTCCCGACATTTTGATCGAATGCTCGTCGCAAACTTTAGTAGACGGCCGCATCCCCGACGCCGTCGACGAAGTGCACCAAGGAGGAACACCGCTGCCGCGAGCACCCGAACGGATGCTTTCGGCGATGGGGTTCTCCTACAGTCACTTGGTCGGGGCTATGGGGTGAGGCTGTCTATTAAGTTTACCCGGCGAGTATCCGCGTACGCTACGTGATTGCGACAGACTTTTGATCACATCAAAATTCCGTGGCAACCGATCAAGTGAGACTAAACCGCTAAATTTATAACATTCATTCAGTTATCTCATAACTACTTGTGAATTCCAATTATTGTATCACATTCCGGATAAATAGAAAATGTCAAACTTGTTAGTTGTATGTATGCCCTAGAGGCCAGTATTGTACAGATGATGTATATTATATTGGATGCTTGGACATATATAGAGATGACTTTCTTGCTCGATATGATAGTATGCTATCTGGTTACTCTTTATCTTAACATGTACACTAGTCTCTTTAAACTGTCTTATAGTTACATGTTGATAAAGCCCTTAGGATGTGTACTTGACTACGTGGACTATGATGCAGATCATACTAGTGGAGACATGGTAGTCCATAGGTACATCCTTCAAGGTCCCTAGTCGTGGGTGTATCGAGACGGGGCATCGATATACCAGTGTAGACTAGCGTATACGCTTCTCGACCCATGAGATGGGCGATGGATGATCCCATATCCATTGGTGTTTGACATCAGAGATGGTATACGGGTGCTCAGTGGAGATTAGGTACACTGGACGGACTCGCCGAGAACTCCCATGGTATTATACCTCACGTCAGATGGCAGTTCTCAGGTGACACTTGTACAGGTTAGTTTGTAGACCCGAGATCGTCATAGAGTCTTGTGTGATTCCCACTGTGCTTTGATCTCCACCTTACCACGTCCATGAGGGCGTGCAAAACGGTGGTCTTTGGGTACAGTCCCGAGTCACATGGAGGCAATGAGCGATAGGAGGGGTTTCGTCTCTCCCGGTATTGGGGGTTGATGTTGCGCTGTGCTCGATTGGCCGTAACAGAGAAGTCCCTGGCCAGGGCTGATCAGAGATTTGCTGGTAAGTGTTACCAGTAGTTTCTCGACCCGTTATGAGCCTCATATCGGCACGACTTATCGGTTATTGGGGTCTGACGTTTACCACCCCTAGACTTGATATGCGACATATTAGACGAACAGACCGGACTGTACGGTAAGTGTTACTGGTTGGATTCACAGGAGTGTGAGCGGGCTAGCTCGTCGATCTTCTGATCGCTCAATACCTGGATGGCCGTTACGTTTAGCAGACCGCTTGCGGCTTGTGGGTGCTTGATATGATCATCATCTGCTACCGGCGTATTGACGAGTCTTAAGAGTCCTACACAGAGGTTTCCTGGCTCAAGCGAAACGAAATAGGAGCGCATATGAAATATGTGCGGGAGCGAGAATAATGCGTGTATGTGATACCGCATTTCATTCTCGCGATAAATGTTTCGATTGGTTATATTCGATATGACCTAGTTATCGAATCATTGATTCGATAAATCGGTACATTGGATACTAGTCGGTTATATGAGATATAACCGGATCGTTAAATCAACTGTTGATTTAATGATTTAATGTATAATTATATATTTGATATATTATTTTGCATTAGCTAGTATTGGTTCACTTTATATGGATTTTCTCACTTGATGTGCAAGAAGTATATGTGATATACTTTTGTGCACACATTTGTATCATGTTTGATGATACTTGATCATTTAGTTAAGTGCAAAGAATTAAACCATGGTTATGACAATGGTTGGGGTTTTGTATTATTCATCTTTTTATTTATCCTTTCTTTCTTTATTTAATTAGATAAAAGAAAAAGGAAATGGTTTCTTTTTTTTTTTTCATGAAGCTTGTTGAAGCTTCATGAAGCTTTGACTAAAGAGACCATTTGTCTTCTTGCTTAACCCTAACCATTCCCATTTACCATGGTCTATTCTCTACACTTAACCTTGGTTAGCTTATGATAAGTATTGATTTATTTTCTTTTTAATTCAACACTTATCATATTCTTTCTTCTTCTTCATCATCTTCTTCAAGATAGAAAGCTTGATGCCATCAATGGCAACTTGAGATCTAAAGTGAGAAATCCAATTCTAAAGTGAACCCACGTCCTATTTCTTCACCCTCTACCTCTTGCCAAGTTGTTTTGGGTGTTTTCTTCACAAGTTTCATCACTTGGTGAAGTTGGAGCTTGAACTTGTGCAACCTCGACGTAGATCATCTTCGGCACGAAGCCGACGACCTAGTCCACCCAATTCTCCGATGAAGCCGACGTTTGAGTTCGGGATAAGAGATGGACAGCGAGAGGACGCCTACGTGGAGCTAAGGAAGTGGAGAAACGGATCTACAAAGGTTGTAGCCTCTCTCCTTTAGTTAAGTCGTTAACTAGTTTAATGTTTCGCCTAGAATTCTAGTCTAAGATCCGTGTTAGGGTTTCTCGGCACCCATAATTTTTGAAATTGGCATGGTTGATGCCTTGTGAGACCTCTATTGTGTGCCTAGGAACCCTACAGTGGTATCAGAGCCTAGCTAGAGCCTTAGGCGAAGTCTAGACGACGTTTGAGACCCGAACGAACCCGAAACCCTAAAACCCAAGTGCTCTCTGGACTTTTTCTAAAATCTGGGATTTTTCAATATTAAAAATGCTTAAAAAATTCAGCAGGGAGGACTAAGAATTACGGTGCAATTTTTATTCAATGAACAGTGTAATGAGCGGCGGAACCGCGGCCTAAGCCAGCTTAGGCGGCGGTTCCGCGGCTAATGAATGACGTCAGCCATATTCCTCTGCACAGTAATTCATAGTTTCTGCAGCTGAGTTTTATGGGTATTTTTTTAATAATTATTCAAGAGTTGAATTTTCTGGGGTGTTTTAGAGCTTCGGTGTTTCGACCGGATTATCAAACTTCGTCTTTGTGTATTTCCGGATAATTTTTGAATTTGTTAAAAAGTTCGACCGGATATAAATACCCAACTTTTCCCCTGTCGGGAAATTTCCAAGTGTTGGATTTTTTCGTAGTTTAACGACGTTCTAAGTAGTGCAAGTAACGCGATGGACCCTCTAGAAGACAACAAACCTTAACTCGATTATGTGACCGTCTTGAACTGCCCTTTGAACCTTCGGGTTTGGGGCAGTACGGCGTGCCACATGTGAGGCGTTGGCTTGACCCTTCTACGGCTGGACCGTTGGTACTGAGGCACGAACTGAATGTTGTTAGACTTATTTCATGTGTTGAGCTGTATCGGGAAAACTTGGGTATTCGACTGTTCGATCGGAAAGTTTAACATTTTCTGTTTATCTGGAATGTGATACAATAATTGGAATTCACAAAAAGTTATGAGATAACTGAATGAATGTTATAAATCTAGCGGTTTAGTTTCACTTGATATTGAAAAGAGTTTTCGATAATGAGACTAAAATGCGGGGTTTATAACTGTTAGGCATGTGATGTCTAAGTATTTCATTTGATTAGGCATGTGATGTCTAAACAGGTTGCGGATTCCAACTGTTGTAGTTTTACACTTTCTTTTCTGTGACCGTAAGTGTAGTATGTTCATATCGCCGGTTTCGTTGCTATACGTCAACGACAATTGGGGTATGCATACTTACTTACGTTGATGACATGTGATGTTATGTGTTGCTGGATATGTTATATTGGATCGTCGTGTTTGAATAGCCAGGGTTTTTTTATGTGAGATGAGTGTTTTTCATTTTCATTCATGTAAAAACTTGTATGTAATATTCTTTTATTTGGGGCACTTCCAGGTAGCGGAAGTTGTCATCTTTTGTATATTATTTACTTTTCCGCATTAGGATAGACCCAGGAGGGGAGCACAAGTAACCGGGTTCTAGGGTCCAGTGGGAGACCAACTCGAGGAGTCGAGTCCGGGTCTCCTAACCCTAGAATTGGTAGGGTTGCTTGCCGCTCTCGTAGGGATCTAGGGGTGTGGGATTGGCTATTCATCACGACCGTGGAATCCGTGTTTTATACTGGCTCGTATTGAAAACACGGACGTCCTAGTATATCCAATATTTCATATGTTTCTTCTGCTGCGATATCTGTGATGTGATCATGTGATGTTCTGTGATGGATACAGTATATGATATATATGATATATTATATAGACGTTACTTATGTTTTGCACCCGCGTTAGCCCTGCCCTGCTCTGTCGTTAGTTACCTAACCTAACGGTGCACGAGGGGACATCCAGGCGAATGCGGATGGCATAAGTGTACGTAGTATTTCTCTGTGATGTTTAGGTACTTAAATGATGGGACTTCATTAATGAGATTAATGAAAGAAAATAAACCTAAGATGTTGTAGAATCAAATTTTAAACAAAACAGGTAGCTACAGTTCTTGCTTTGCATAGCGGTATATATGATATACCCTGCACCTTATTCGATGAGGAAAGGACCGAGATCCCTTCACCAGGAGTGACTCCTTTAGCAGTAACTGGCAGATGCTACACACTCGGTTTGGCTTTGATTGATTTTAAGAGTTTTTGCTTTGCACAGTGATATATATGATATATCCCGCACCTCATTCGACGAGGAAAGGGCAGACGATCCCTTCACCGGGAGTGACCCCTTTAGCAAAACTGGAAAAGCCTCAAAATCACTCCATTTCAAAACTTCATTTGATTCTACAACGATATCAAGTTCATTACGCTTATGGTTTTATGAAAACCTGCGTAGCCCTCCGCCATTTCAGATAAGTACTACTTAGTATTCGTGCTACGGTAGTTTGGCATTCGTCAAGGCGTAGTGTACGGTAGCTAACTAGTATTTATCTGATGCAGATTGGATTAGGGTATTCGTACGGCGTTGTTTGGCATTCGTCAAGGGTCGTGCGGGTGGGTTTAATTCAATCAAGAAATGTACGGGTTGAACTTGACTAGTGGACTATGGGTTGTTTGGCATTCGTCAAGGTCATAGAACACTAGGGGTAAAATATTATCGGGAATTTCAAGTGTTGAAATTTGCAATGAGATTGCATACCTTCTATGAGATAGTTGGATCCCGATACCCACTGCGAGTAAGAGTTACTCCTGGGAGAGTTTTACACATTACAATTAGCCGATCAAGTAGGTGTCTAAAAAGGTGTTAATGAGGTTACGCCTCTGGGAAAACGAGGTTTACATTAATTAGGTTCGTGCGAAAGCACGGGGGACCTCCCTTAAAGTACCGACACTGGCCTGGCTGAAAGATTGGCGAACTTATAGTGTGTAATTAATCCCGGCTAATCTTTCCTTTTAGGGTTTGAAGGAAGATTTGATAAAAACCAGCGGGAGCCATCCTGATTAGATAAGATAATAACCAATCTGATCTTGCACGAGCATACGCTAAAGTGTTTTCTTCTCTCTCCCTCTCCAGGTAGCGACCATTTCATGCCTTAATCAAGATAATAATATGGATGTATTGACCGAACCCGCATGTTATACTGTGCAGGGGAACGTTGGACCCGTTCTATCTTATAAGTGTTATAAGAATGAACAGGAAACAGGAGAATATCTGGATTCTCACACCGCCCAAACGGAGAACATGCATGTTGATGCATCATCTTCGGGTGTGTTTGTCATTGAGAACTGTTTTTCAGTTCACCCTACGTCCTGGGTATTAGATACCGGATCAGGATCCCACATATGTAAGATGTTACATGGGCTGCGAAAAGGTAGAGAACTAGGAAAAGGTGATCATTCCGTTCAAGTAGGGAACGGTGCAAATGTTGCAGCCAAAGCAGTTGGCGAATATCACCTAGTATTACCAAGTGGTGATACAATAATTCTGAATGAGTGCTATTATATTCCAAACATGATGTGCAACATTATATCAGTTTCTTTATTGAGTAAAGAAGGATATAATTTTGTAGTAAAGGATAATGTTATGAACATATTCCTAGATCAAAAGTTGATTGCATCAGGCTCGCTACATAATGGCATATTCATTCTAAATCAAAATACAGTCCTCAATATACAAAACACACACAAGAGGAAAAGTTCAGAAATGAACGAATCCTTCTTGTGGCATTGTAGACTTGGTCATATCAATGCGACACGACTGGCTAAGTTACATAAGGATGGTTATTTGAATCCGTTCGAATTATCATCTTATGATACTTTCCATTCATGTCTCAAAGGAAAAATGACCAAAGCTCCGTTTAGTGGACACGGAGAAAGAGTTACTGAACTCTTAGGACTGGTACATAGTGATGTATGCGGTCCCATGTCTACCCTTGCCAGGAACGGTTCTTCCTACTTCATTACATTCACTGACGATCTCTCTAGATACGGGCATGTGTTCCTATTGAAACATAAGTCTGAAGCTTTTGAGAAATTCAGAGAATATAAGCACGAAGTAGAGAACCAAACGGGCAAAAGTATTAAGATCCTTCGATCTGATCGAGGAGGAGAATACTTGAGCAATGAGTTCCAAGATTATCTAAAAGAGAATGGGATTCTCTCTCAGCTTACTCCACCTTATACACCACAGCACAACGGTGTATCGGAACGAAGGAATCGCACCCTATTAGATATGGTGCGTTCAATGATGAGTACAGCTGAGTTACCTATTTCCTTCTGGGGGTATGCGCTTGAGACAGCCATACACCTATTGAATATGGTTCCTACCAAATCAGTGCCTACCACTCCATATGAGATATGGAAAGGGAAGAGACCATATCTTAAGTATGTTAAGATATGGGGTTGTCCAGCCTATGTCAAAAGACAAAATCCGGACAAACTCGAGGCAAGATCTGTCTTATGTAAGTTTGTAGGATATCCCAAAAATTCACAAGGGTATATCTTCTACCACCCCGAGGAACAAAAGGTGTTTGTTTCTCGACATGCCACTTTCTTAGAAAAAGGTTTTCTTATGAAACAGATTAGTGGCATTGAGGTAGAACTGGAAGAGGTTCCAGCAACACAAACTGCAACAGAAGACTTGGTAGAACCAGAGGATTCAGTAGAACTCGACGAACCCCAGCCTCTCCGCCGATCTAGTAGGGTATCTCGTCCACCTGAGAGATACTACGGTTTTCTCATTGACGGTGGAAGCGAGGATTGCATCATGGAGGATGATGACCCAACTAGCTTCGAGCAGGCCATCACGAGTAGGGACTCAGTGAAATGGCTGGATGCTATGCGGTCTGAGATGGAATCCATGTACACCAACAAAGTATGGACTTTGGAAGTTGCTCCTGAAGGGGTAAAACCCATTGGGAGCAAGTGGATCTTCAAGAAGAAACTTGGTGTAGATGGGAAAGTGGAGACTTTCAAAGCTAGACTTGTTGCAAAAGGTTTTCGCCAAAGACCAGGTGTGGACTATGACGAAACCTTTTCTCCAGTGGCTATGCTTAAATCCATCCAGATCATGCTTGCCATCGCTGCATATCATGATTACGAAATCTGGCAAATGGATGTTAAGACCGCCTTTCTAAACGGTGATTTAGAAGAGTGCGTGTACATGACTCAGCCAGAGGGCTTCGTAGACAGTGGGAGCAGCGGGAAGGTGTGCAAGCTGCTTAAATCCATTTATGGATTAAAGCAAGCATCGCGGAGTTGGAACATCTGCTTTGACGTCGTTATCAAAGAGTTTGATTTCGTCAAAAACCCAGATGAACCTTGTATCTACAAGAAGGTAGCAGAGAGTAAGGTTGTCTTCCTCGTATTGTACGTGGACGACATACTCTTGATAGGAAATGATATTCCTATGCTGCAAGCGGTCAAGCTCTTCTTATCACAAATATTCTCAATGAAAGATCTTGGTGATGCCTCCTGCATATTGGGAATTAGGATCTATAGAGATAGATCCAAACGGATATTTGGATTGTCCCAATCCAGGTACATTGACACCATACTAAAGAGGTTTAGTATGGAAGAATCCAAGCGTGGGAACTTACCCACGATCTCTGGAGTCACTCTCTCCAAAGAGATGTCTCCCAAGACTGATTTAGAGAGAGCTCGCATGCAAGGGATACCCTATGCTTCGGCAGTAGGCTCTATCATGTATGCGATGCTATGTACCAGACCCGATGTTGCATACTCACTAAGTGTAGTGAGCAGGTATCAAGCTGATCCTGGAGAGAATCACTGGACAGCTGTGAAGAGCATTCTTAAGTACTTGCGAAGGACTAAAGAGATGATCTTGGTGTATGGTAACGGAGAACTCCAAGTGGAGTCCTTTACCGATTCGAGCTTCCAGAGTGATAAGGACGACTCTAAGTCGCAGTCGGGCTTTGTCTTTACCCTTTACGGAGGGGCGGTTAGCTGGAAGAGTTCCAAGCAGGAAACCGTGGCAGACTTGACGATGGAGGCTGAATACATCGCTGCCAACGATGCTGCCAAAGAGGCTGTCTGGATCAAGAAGTTCATTGCTGAACTTGGAGTGGTTCCATCCATTGAGCATCCAATACCTTTGTATTGCGATAACAATAGAGCGGTGGCTTTGGCCAAGGAACCCAGGTCCCAGCAGCGGTCCAGGTATATTCTGAGGCGGTATCACCTGATCCGGGAGATAGTTGATCGCCGGGAGATCGAGGTCAGGAGGGTTGATACGAAGAACAACACGGCGGATCCACTCACAAAGGCCATTCCCCAGATACAGTTTGAGAGACTCTTCGGGATGCTCGGTATGCGATACTACAGCAGCTGGCCCTAGTGCAAGTGGGAGATTGTTAGTTGTATATATGCCCTAGAGGCCAGTATTGTACAGATGATGTATATTATATTGGATGCTTGGACATATATAGAGATGACTTTCTTTCTCGATATGATAGTATGCTATCTGGTTACTCTTTATCTTAACATGTACACTAGTCTCTTTAAACTGTCTTATAGTTACATGTTGATAAAGCCCTTAGGATGTGTACTTGACTACGTGGACTATGATGCAGATCATACTAGTGGGGACATGGTAGTCCATAGGTACATCCTTTAAGGTCCCTAGTCGTGGGTGTATCGAGACGGGGCATCGATATACCAGTGTAGACTAGCGTATACGCTTCTCGACCCATGAGATGGGCGATGGATGATCCCATATCCATTGGTGTTTGACATCAGAGATGGTATACGGGTGCTCAGTGGAGACTGGGTACACTGGACGGACTCGCCGAGAACTCCCAGATGGTATTATACCTCACGTCAGATGGCAGTTCTCAGGTGACACTTGTACAGGTTAGTTTGTAGACCCGAGATCGTCATAGAGTCTTGTGTGATTCCCACTGTGCTTTGATCTCCACCTTACCACGTCCATGAGGGCGTGCAAAACGGTGGTCTTTGGGTACAGTCCCGAGTCACATGGAGGCAATGAGCGATAGGAGGGGTTTCGTCTCTCCCGGTATTGGGGGTTGATGTTGCGCTGTGCTCGATTGGCCGTAACAGAGAAGTCCCTGGCCAGGGCTGATCAGAGATTTGCTGGTAAGTGTTACCAGTAGTTTCTCGACCCGTTATGAGCCTCATATCGGCACGACTTATCGGTTATTGGGGTCTGACGTTTACCACCCCTAGACTTGATATGCGACATATCAGACGAACAGACCGGACTGTACGGTAAGTGTTACTGGTTGGATTCACAGGAGTGTGAGCGGGATAGCTCGTCGATCTTCTGATCGCTCAATACCTGGATGGCCGTTACGTTTGGCAGACCGCTTGTGGCTTGTAGGTGCTTGATATGATCATCATCTGCTACCGGCGTATTGACGAGTCTTTAGAGTCCTACACAGAGGTTTCCTGGCTCAAGCGAAACGAAATAGGAGCGCATATGAGATATGTGCGGGAGCGAGAATAATGCGTGTATGTGATACCGCATTTCATTCTCGCGATAAATGTTTCGATTGGTTATATTCGATATGACCTAGTTATCGAATCATTGATTCGATAAATCGGTACATTGGATACTAGTCGGTTATATGAGATATAACCGGATCGTTAAATCAACTGTTGATTTAATGATTTAATGTATAATTATATATTTGATATATTATTTTGCATTAGCTAGTATTGGTTCACTTTATATGGATTTTCTCACTTGATGTGCAAGAAGTATATGTGATATACTTTTGTGCACACATTTGTATCATGTTTGATGATACTTGATCATTTAGTTAAGTGCAAAGAATTAGACCATGGTTATGACAATGGTTGGGGTTTTGTATTATTCATCTTTTTATTTATCCTTTCTTTCTTTATTTAATTAGATAAAAGAAAAAGGAAATGGTTTCTTTTTTTTTTCATGAAGCTTGTTGAAGCTTCATGAAGCTTTGACTAAAGAGACCATTTGTCTTCTTGCTTAACCCTAACCATTCCCATTTACCATGGTCTATTCTCTACACTTAACCTTGGTTAGCTTATGATAAGTATTGATTTATTTTCTTTTTAATTCAACACTTATCATATTCTTTCTTCTTTTTCATCATCTTCTTCAAGATAGAAAGCTTGATGCCATCAATGGCAACTTGAGATCTAAAGTGAGAAATCCAATTCTAAAGTGAACCCACCTCCTATTTCTTCACCCTCTACCTCTTTCCAAGTTGTTTTGGGTGTTTTCTTCACAAGTTTCATCACTTGGTGAAGTTGGAGCTTGAACTTGTGCAACCTCGACGTAGATCATCTTCGGCACGAAGCCGACGACCTAGTCCGCCCAATTCTCCGATGAAGCCGACGTTTGAGTTCGGGATAAGAGATGGACAGCGAGAGGACGCCTACGTGGAGCTAAGGAAGTGGAGAAACGGATCTACAAAGGTTGTAGCCTCTCTCCTTTAGTTAAGTCGTTAACTAGTTTAATGTTTCGCCTAGAATTCTAGTCTAAGATCCGTGTTAGGGTTTCTCGGCACCCATAATTTTTGAAATTGGCATGGTTGATGCCTTGTGAGACCTCTATTGTGTGCCTAGGAACCCTACAAAACTTTCTGATGGAACAATCGAACACCCAAGTTTTCCCGAAACAGCTCAACACATGAAACAAGTTTAAAAACATTCACTTCATGCCTCAGTACCAACGGTCCAGCCGTAGAAGAGTCAAGCCAACGCCTCACATGTGGCATGCCGTATTGCCCCAAACCCTAAGGTTCAAAGGGCAGTTCAAGACGGTCACATAATCGAGTTAAGGTTTGTTGTCCTCTAGAGGGTCCATCGAGTTACTTGCACTACTTAGAACGTCTTTAAACCACGGAAAAATACAACACTTGGAAATTTCCCGACAGGGGAAAAAGTGGGTATTTATATCCGGTCGAACATTTTAACATATTCAAAAATTATCCGGAAAACACAACGAAATTAAAAATTCCGATCGAAACAACGACTACAAAATAAACCCCAAAATACTCAACTCTTGAGTCAGTGTTAAAAATGCCTAGAAAATAGAAACAACAGAGTTATGAATTACTGTGAAAAAATCCGTCGCTAATTCCATTATACTGCCGCGGAACCGCCGCCAAAGGGGGGGTATTGCCGCGGTTCCGTGGCCATATAGAGGACTTAGGGGCTCGTTTTTCATGGTAATTCTTAGAAAACCCTGCTGAATTTTTTAAGCATTTTTAGTTTGGAAAATTCCCAGATTTTAAAAAATGTACAGAGAGGGGTTTGAAATGTCGTATTCAGGTTCGTTCGGAGTTTTAACTTCGTTAACACATCGCCTAATACTCTAGCTAGGCTCTGATACCACTGTAGGATTCCTAGGCACACTAAAGAGGTCTCACAAGGCATCAACCATGCCAAATTCAAAAATTCCGGTGCCGAGAAACCCTAATGCGATCGTTGACTAAAGATTAGGCGAAAACATGCAACTAGTTAACAACTTAACTAAGAGTGAACCGAAAATACAACCTTTGTAGATCCGGTCCTCCACCTCCATAGCTCCATGATGTTGTCCCTCCGCTGTACCCATCGGATCCCGGACTCTCGCGGTGGTTTCATCGAAGAAATGATCGGGCTAGGTCGTCGACTTCGATGCCGAAGATGATCTACGTCGAGGCAACTCAAGATCATGCTCCAACTTCACCAAGTCATGAAACATGTGAAGAAAACACCCTATACTACTTGGTAAGTGGTAGAGGATGAAGAAATAGGAAGTGGGTTCACTTTAGAATTGGATTTCTCACTTTTTTTCTCAAGTCACCATTGAAGCTAGCAAGCTTCTTTCTTCTTGAAGAAGAAGAAGAAGAAGAAAAAGAATATGATAAGAATTATTGGAAAATAGAAAATAAGTCATTCTTATCATTATGCAACCTTGGGTTAAGTGTAGAGAATAAACCAGGGTTAGGTGAATGGTTAGGTTAGGCAAAAGAAACAAAAATGGTTGAACTTTTCAAAGCTTCATGAAGCTTCAAAGAAAAGACAAAGCAAGCAACCATTTCAATTTCCTTGCAAAAATGAATAAAATAAATAAATAAATCAAAACCCTAACTATTAACATAACCATGGTTTAATCATACACACCCAAGTTTACATGTATCATCAAACATGATACAAACTTGTGCAAAAAAAATATATCACATATACAATGTGCACAAACAAGTGAGAAAAACATCTTAAGTGAACCAATATTAGTTAATGTAAAGTAATATATCAAATATATAATTATACATTAAATCATTAAATCAACACTTGATTTAACGATCCGGTCATATCGCATATGACCGACTAATATCCAATTTATCGACTTATCGAATCAATCCTTGATTCGATAACTAGGTTATATCGCATACAACCAATCGATACATTCATCGCGATAATAGAATACGGTATCACATACACGTATTATTCTCGGTCCCGCACATATCTTATATGCGCTCCCATTTCGTTTCGCTTGAGCCAGGAAACCTCTGTGTAGGATTCTAAAGACTCGTCAATACGACGGCATCAGGTGATGATCATATCAAACACCCACAAGCCGCAAGCGGTCTGCTAAACGTAATGGCCACCCGGGTATTGAACGATCAGAAGATCGACGAGCAAGCCCGCTCACACTCCTATGAATCCAACCATTAACACTTACCGTACAGTCCGGTCTGTTCGTCTGATATGTCGCATATCTTGCCAAGGGGTGGTAAACGTCAGACCCCAGTAGCTCGATAAGTCGTGTCGATATGAGGTCTATAACAGTTCGAGAAACTACTGGTAACACTTACCAGTAAATCTCAGCAACCCTGGCCAGGGATTTCCGGTTATAGCCAATCGAACACAGCGCAACATCAACTCCCTATACCGGGAGAGACGAATCCCCTCCTACCGCTCATTACCTCTATGTGATTCGGGACTGTAGGGTTCCTAGGCACACTAAAGAGGTCTCATAAGGCATCAACCATGCCAATTTCAAATTTTACAAGTGCCGAGAAACCCTAATACGGATCGTTAACTAGAATTTTAGGCGAAACATGCAACTAGTTAACAACTTAACTAAAAGAAAAAGGCTACAACCTTTGTAGATCCGGTTCTCCACTTCCTTAGCTCCACGTAGACGTCCCCTCGCTGTCCATATCGGATCTCGGACTCTAGCGTCGGCTTCATCGGAGAAATGGGCGGGCTAGGTCATCGACTTCGATGCCGAAGATGATCTACGTCGAGGCAACACAAGATCAAGCTCCCACTTCACCAAGTCATGAAACTTATGAAGAAAACTCCCTATACTACTTGGCAAGAGGTAGAGGATGAAGAAATAGGAGGTGGGTTCACTTTAGAATTGGATTTCTCACTCATTTTCACTAGTTGCCATTGATGGTAGCAAGCTTCTTCATCTTGAAGAAGAAGAAGAAGAAGATAATGAATATGATAAGTATTATCCAATAGAAAATAAAAATGAATACTTATCATATGGCAACCATGATTAGGTGTAGAGAATAAACTATGGTTAGTGGGAATGGTTAGGGTTAAGCATGAGACAAATATGGTGGACTTGTTCAAAGCTTCATGAAGCTTCAACAAGCAAACAAACAAAGCCACCATATCATTTCCTTTTCCAAAATAAATAAACAAATGAAATGAATAAGTAAATAAAAACCCTAACCATTACACAACCATGGTTTAATCATACACTTAATCAAGTATGCATGTATCATCAAACATGATACAAACAAGTGCACAAAAGTATATCACATATACAACTTGTGTACTTCAAGTGAGAAAATCCATTTAAAGTGAACAAATATTAGTTAATGCAAAGTAATATATCAAATATATAATTATACATTAAATCATTAAATCAACACTTGATTTAACGATCCGGTCATATCGCATATAACCGACTAATATCCAATGTATCGGCTTATCAAATCAATCGTTGATTCAATAACTAGGTTATATCGCATACAACCAATCGATACATTCATCGCAAGAATAGAATACGGTATCACATACACGCATTATTCTCGGTCCCGCACATATCTCATATGCGCTCCTATTTCGTTTTGCTTGAGCCAGGAAACCTCTGTGTAGGACTCTAAAGACTCGTCAATACGCCGGCAGCAGGTGATGATCATATCAAACACCCACAAGCCGCAAGCGGTCTGCTAAACGTAACGGCCACCCGGGTATTGAGGGATCAGAAGATCGACGAGCAAGCCCGCTCATACTCCTGTGAATCCAACCAGTAACACTTACCGTACAGTCCGGTCTGATCGTCTGATATGTCGCATATCTTGCCTAGGGGTGGTAAACGTCAGACCCCAATAGCTCGATAAGTCGTGTCGATATGAGGTCTATAACAGTTCGAGAAACTACAGGTAACACTTACCAGTAAATCTCAGCAACCCTGGCCAGGGATTTCCGGTTATAGCCAATCGAACACAGCGCAACATCAACTCCCTATACCGGGAGAGACGAATCCCCTCCTATCGCTCATTGCCTCCATGTGATTCGGGACTGTACCCAAAAACCACCGTTTTGCACGCCCTCTTGGACGTGGTAAGGTGGAAATCAAAGCACAGTGGGAATCACACAAGACTCTATGACGATCTCGGGTCAACAGACTACTCTGTACCAGTGTCACCAGAGAACTGCTATCTGACGTAAGATATAATACCATCTGGGAGTTCTCGGCGAGTCCGTCCAGTGTACCCAGTCTCCACTGAGCACCCGTATATCATCTCTGATGTCAAACACCAATGGATATGAGATCATCCATCGCCCATCTGTATGGGTCGAGAAGGTATACGCTAGTCTACTCTGGTATATCGATGCCCCGTCTCGATATACCCACGACTAGGGACCTTGAAGGATGTACTTATGGACTACCCTGTCCCCACTAGTATGATCCGCATCATAGTCCAGGTAGTCAAGTACACATCCTAAGGGCTTTACCAACATGTAACAGAGAGACAATCAGTGTACACGTTAAGGTAAAGAGCAACCAGATAGCATACTTTCATGTCGAGCAAGAAAGTCCTCCCTATATATGTCCAAGCATCCACTACAATATACATCCTATGTATAGTAATGGCCTCTAGGGCATACATATAACTAACAATCTCCCACTTGCACTAGGGCCATCTGATAGCAGTGGTTGTAGTATCTCATACTCAACCATCCCATAAAAGTCTCTCTCTGGTAAAAGTCCTTTATGAGTGGATCCGCCGTGTTGTCCTCTGAGTCTACTCTCCTAACCTCGATCACCTTGGAGATCAACTATCTCCATGATCAGGTGATACTGCCTTAGAATATGTCTGGATCACTGATGGGACGGACGTTCCTTGGCATAAGCCACAACTCTATTGTCACACAATGGGAGGAACTAAGTTCATCTCATGAACAAATATACATCCAGACTGCCTCTTGGTAGCATCTCAAGTAGCGATGTATCGAGCCTTTATCGTCTAGTATGCCACAGTATCTAGCTTGGAACTCTTCCAACAAACCGTCCCTTTACTGAGGGTAAAGACAATGCCTGTGACTGACATTCAGTCGTTCTCATCACCCTGGAACACTTCCAGTGATTCTCCCCAGGATCGGTTGATACCATCTCACTACAACTAGTGAGAATCCTAACATCCAATTAGATCTATCTCATAGATCCAAAACCCAGGATTTAGGAGGTATCACTTTGATCCTGTATGGAGAATCATTTTGATAAGCGGAGATTGACCGAGCGTAGCATAGGAAACTCCTTCCCTATCAAGAGCATGTCATCCACGTACTCTACGAGGATCGTCACTATACTCCCTACTACCTTTTTGTTTATACAAGGTTCATCTACCATTTTGATGATGTCAAACTCTTTGACTAACACATCAAAATAGATGTTCCAACTCCGCGATACCTGCTTTATCCTATAAAGCATCTTGTACACGTTTCCGCTGCTCCCACTGTCTACGAAGCCCTCTGGCTGTGTACTTATAGACGTTCCCTTCTAAAACATCATTTAGAAAAGCAGTCATGGCACCCAACCGCCAGATATCGTAGTCATGGTATGTAGCCATGGCAAGTAGGATCTGGATGGACTTAAGCATAGCCACTTGAAAAGGTTTCATCATTATCCACGCCTGGTCGATGACGAAAAGCTTTAACAAGTCTAGCTTTGAAAGTCTCAACTTTTCCATTTACACCAAGTAATCTTCTCAAGATATACTTGCTCCTGGTGGGGATTTAACCCTTCAGATATAGCAACCAAAGTCCATACTTTGTTGGTGTACATGGATTCCATCTCAGATCGCTAAGCATCCAACCATTCTTACAGAGTCCCACTCCTGATGGCCAGCTCGAAACTAGTTGGGTCATCATCTCATGATGCAATCCTCGCTCCCACTGTCATAGAGTAACCGAAGTATCTCTCAGGCGGGTGAGGAACCTCACTAGATCGGCGGAGAGGCCGAGGTTCGTTGGTAACTATTGAATCCTTTGGTTCTATCAAATCATCAGCCGCAGTTTGTATAGCTGGAACATTTCCAGTTCTACATAACTGACCTTGCCTCGAGCTTGTCCGGATTTTTCTTTTAGACATAGCCCGGAAAACCCCAAATCTTAACCAACTTAAGATATGGGCTCTTCCCTTATCATATCACATATGAAATGGTAGGCAACTGATTTGATTTGAACCCTATTCAATAGGTATGCAGCTTCTCAAGTGCATAACTCCCAAAAAGGAAATAGGTAACTCAGTAGTACTCATCATAGAGCACACCATATCGCATATGGTGCAATTGCTCCGCCCCGATATACCATCGTGCTATGGTGTATACGGAGGAGTAATGCTGAGAGAGAATCTCATTCTCCTTTAGAAAAGTCCAAGAATTCCGTGCTCAACTATTCTCCTCCTTGATCACATCAAAGGACATAATACTTATACCCGTTTTGGTTCTCTACTTCTAACTTATATTCTGTGAATATCTCAAAAGGTTCGGACTTGTGTTTCAACAGGAACATATGTCTGAATCAAAAGAGATCATCAGAGAATTTAATGAAGTACAAAGAACCGGTCCTGGCATGTGTAGATTGGGGACCTTTATACATCAACATGTATCATCCCAAGAGTTTTCTAACTCTTTCTCTGCTTCCAGTAAACAGAGCTCTGGTCATTTTATCTTTGTGACATGACTGGCAAGTTTCACAAGATGTAAATTCAAACTGATTTAAATATGCATCTATATGTAACTTAAGCTAGTCGGGTCGCATTGATATGACCTAGTCTACAATACCTCAAGAAGAATTCGTTCATTTATGAACTCTTCCTCTTATGTGTGTTCTGTATACAAAGAACTGTATTTTGATTTAGAACATCATTGCTTTTAGATAACGTGCCTGAACCGATCAACTTTTGATATAGGAAATGTTCAAAACATAATCCAACAATACAAAATTTTATCATTTCTTTACTTATAAAGAGACTGATATGATTTTGTATATCAGGTTCGGTATCTAATAACATTCGTTCAGAATCAATGTATTTGTAATACAGGGTGACAGTGACCAACAGACTTGGCTGCAACACTTGCCCCGTTTTCTGCCTCATGAAACTTATCACCCGTTCTCAGTTCTCTACCTAGCTGTAGCCCTATGTAACAGATTACATATTTGGGATCCTGATCTGGTATCACATACCCAGGATGCGGAGGATACTGAGAAACAGTTCTTTGTAATGAACACACCCGAAGATGATGCATCAGCATGCACTCTCTTCGTTTGGGCGGCACGGGAATTCTGGTAATCCCCAATTTCCTACTCTGTCTTATAACAATTATAAGTTGGAGCGGGACCAACGTTCCCCAGCTCAGTATAACAAGCGGGTTCGGTCAATATTCCGTATTATTATCTTGATTAAGGCGTGATATGGTCGCTACCTGGAGAGAGAGAGAAGAAAACACTCAGCGTGCGCTCTTTCAAGAATAGATTGGTTATTATTTTATCTAATCAGGATGGCTCCCACTGTTTTAATCAAATCTTCCTTCAAACCCTAAAAGGAAAGACTAGCCGGGATTAATTACACACTACAAGTTCGCCAATCTTTAGCCAGGCCAGTGTCGGTACTTTGAGGGAGGTCCCCCGTGCTTTCGGACGAACCTAATTAATGTAAACCTCGTTTTCCCAGAGGCGTAACCCCGTTAACACCTTTCTAGACACCTACTTGATCGGCTAATTGTAATGTATAAAACTCTCCCAGGAGTAACTCTTACTCGCAGCGGGTATCGGGATCCAACTATCTCATAGAAGGTATGCAATCTCATTGCAAATTTCAACACTTGAAATTCCCGATAATATTTTGCCCCTAACGTGCTATGACCTTGACGAAAGCCAACAAACCATAGCCCGCTAGTCAAGTTCAACCCGTACATTTCTTGATTGAATTAAACCCACCCGCACGACCCTTGACGAAAGCCAACAAAGCCGCACGACTACCCTAATCCAATCGCATCGTATGCAGCAGATAAGCAGCATATAGCTACCGCACACTGCACCTTGACGAAAGCCAACAAATGCAGCACGAATACTATATACAACTTATCTGAAATGACGGAGGGCTACGACAGGTTTTTCTGAAAACCTATTGCGTAATGAACTTGATATCGTTGTAGAATCAAATGATTTTAAAAATGGAGTGCTTTTGAGGCTTTTCTAGTTTTGCTAAAGGAGTCACTCCCGGTGAAGGGATCGTCGGTCCTTTCCTCTTTGAATGAGGTACGGGATATATCATATATATCACTGTGCAAAGCAAAACTCTTAAAAGCAATCAGAAGACAAACCGAGTGTGTAGCTTCTGCCAGTTATTGCTAAAGGAGTCACTCCCGGTAAAGGGATCTCGGTCCTTTCCTCATCGAATAAGGTGCAGGATATATCACATATACCGCTGTGCAAAGCAAGAACTGTAGCTACCTGTTTTATTTTTGAAATTCGATTCTACAACATCTTTAGGTTTCTTTTTATTTCATTAATCATATTAATGAAGTCCCATCATTTAAGTACCTAAATATCATAGATAAATACGACGTACACTTATGCCATCCGCATTCGCCTCGATGTCCCCTCGTGCGCCGTTAGGTTAGGTGACTAACGGCAGAGCGGGGCAGGGCTAGCGCGGGTGTAAAACATAAGTAACGCCTATATAATATACCATATATACTATATACAGTATCCATCACAGAACATATCACATGATCACATCACAGATATCGCAGCAGAAGAATCATATGAAATATTGGATATACTAGGACGTCCGTGTTTTCAATACGAGCCAGTATAAAACACGGATTCCACGGTCGTGATGAATAGCCAAACCCACACCCCTAGACCCCTACGAGAGCAGCAAGCAACCCTACCAACTCTGGAGTTAGGAGACCCGGACTCGACTCCTCGAGTTGGTCTCCCACTGGACTCCAGAACCCGGTTACTTGTGCTCCCCTCCTTGGGTCTATCCTAGTGCAGAAAAGTAAATAATATACAAAGGGTGACATCTTCCGCAACCTGGAAGTGCCCCAATAAAAGAATATTACATACAAGTTTTTACATGAATGAAAATGAAAAACACTCATCTCACATAAAAAAAACCCCGACTTTTCAAACACGACGATCCAATATAACATATCCAGCAACACATAACATCACATGTCATCAACGTAAGTAAATATGCGCATCCCAATTGTCGTTGACATATAGCAACGAAACCGGCGATATCACATATTACACTTACGGTCACAGAAAAGAAAGTGTAAAACTACAACAGTTGGAATCCGCAACCTGTATAGACATCGCATGCCTAATCAAATGAATTCCTTAGACATCGCATGCCTAACAATTATAAACCCCGCATTTTAGTCACATTATTGAAAACTCTTTTCAATATCAAGTCGGGCAATTCAACAAGATTCCCAACATCTAGATCGAATGCTCGTCGCAAACTTTAGTAGACGGCCGCACCCCCGATACCGTCGACGAAGTGCACCAAGGCGGAACACCGCTACCGCGAGCACCCGGACGGATGCTTTCGGCGACGGGGTTCTCCTACAGTCACTTGGTCGGGGCTAAGGGGTGTAGCTGTCTATTAAGTTTATCCGGCGAGTATCCGCGTACGCTACGTGATTGCGACGGACTTTTGATCACATCAAAATTCCGTGGCAACCGATCAAGTGAGACTAAAGTGCTATGTTTATAACATTCATTCAGTTATCTCATAACAACTTGTGAATTCCAATTATTGTATCCCATTCCAGATAAATAGAAAATGTTAAACTTTCCGATCGAACATTCAAACACCCAAGTTTTCCGAAACAGCTCAACACATGAAACAAGTTTAAAAACATCCAGTTCATGCCTCAGTACCAACGGTCCAGCCGTAGAAGGGTCAAGCCAACGCCTCACATGTGGCACGCCGTACTGTCCCAAACCCGAAGGTTCAAAGGGCAGTTCAAGATGGTCACATAATCGAGTTAAGGTTTGTTGTCTTCTAGAGGGTCCATCGCGTTACTTGCACTACTTAGAACGTTATTAAACCACGGAAAGATCCAACACTTGGAAATTTCCCAACAGGGGATAAAGTGGGTATTTGTATCCGGTCGAACTTTTTAACATATTCAAAAATTATCCAGAAAACACATAGACAAAATTAGACAATCCGATCGAATAATCGAATCCCCAAAACAACTCCAGAAAACTCAACAGTGGAGAGTAAGTTAAAAATTCCCAGAAAATACAGCACTAAAAGATAAGAATTACTGTGCAAATTCCAAACACTGTTGTGACAAACTGGCCGCGGAACCGCCGCATGAGCCACGCTCATGCCGCGGTTCCGCCGCGCTTTTGATGAATTAGCCCCTCGAATTTCACAGTAATTCAAATAACACCCTGCTGAATTTTTTAGCAATTTTTAATCTGGAAAAAACCCAGTTTTTGAAAAAAGTCCAGAGAGCAATTTGGGTTTAGGGTTTCGGTTCGATTCGGATTTCAAACGTCGTCTACACTTCGCCTAAGGCTCTAGCTAGGCTCTGATACCACTGTAGGGTTCTTAGGCACACTAAAGAGGTCTCATAAGGCATCAACCATGCCAATTTCAAATTTTACAAGTGCCGAGAAACCCTAATACGGATCGTTAACTAGAATTTTATGCGAAACATGCAACTAGTTAATAACTTAACTAAAAGAAAAAGGCTACAACCTTTGTAGATCCGGTTCTCCACTTCCTTAGCTCCACGTAGACGTCCCCTCGCTGTCCATATCGGATCTCGGACTCTAGCGTCGGCTTCATCGGAGAAATGGGCGGGCTAGGTCATCGACTTCGATGCCGAAGATGATCTACGTCGAGGCAACACAAGATCAAGCTCCCACTTCACCAAGTCATGAAACTTGTGAAGAAAACACCCTATACTACTTGGCAAGAGGTAGAGGATGAAGAAATAGGAGGTGGGTTCACTTTAGAATTGGATTTCTCACTCTTTTTCACTAGTTGCCATTGATGGTAGCAAGCTTCTTCATCTTGAAGAAGAAGAAGAAGAAGATAATGAATATGATAAGTATTATGTAGGGATCCTAGGCACTCTAGTGAGGTCTCACAAGGCATCGAACATGCCAATTTAAAAAATATGGTGACGAGAAACCCTAGTTAACGGATCGTTGGCTAGATTTCTAGGCGAAACAAAAAACTAGTTAACTACTTAACTAGAAGTTAGATGCTACAACCTTTGTAGATCCGGATTTCCACCTCCTTAGCTCCACATGGTCATGCCCTCGCTGTCCATCATGAATCCTCGACTCATTCGTCGGCTTCATCGGAAAACGGGCGAGCAAGGTCGTCGGCTTCATGTCAAAGACGATCTACGTCGAGGTTGCACTAGTTCAAGCTCCGACTTCACCAAGTAGTGAAACTTGTGAAGAAAACACCCAAAACCACTTGGCAAGAGGTAGAGGATGAAGAAATAGGAGGTGGGTTCACTTTAGATTTGGATTTCTCTCACTAAAACTCAAGTTGCCATTGATGTAGCAAGCTTGAAGAAGAAGAAGAAGATGAGCTAGTTATGATAAGTTCTATTAAAAAGAAATAGAAAATCAATACTTATCATAACTTAAACTAGGGTTATGTGTAGAGAATAAACCATGGTGAATTAAGTGGGTTAGGGTTAAGTAAGATGACAAGAATGGTTGCAAAAGTCAAGGGTTCAAGAAGCTTCAACATAAAACAAGAATTGCCACCATTCTCATCTTGAATTTATCCACATAAATAAACAAATAAATGAATAAATAAATATGCAAAACCCTAATTACAAAATAACCATGGTTTAATTTTATTCATTTAACCATATGATCAAGTATCATCAAACATGATACAAAAGGTGCACAAAAGTATATCACATATACAATGTGCAATCCAAGTGAGAAAAATCCGTTTAAAGTGAACCAATACTAGTTAATGCAAAGTAATATATCAAATATATAATTATACATTAAATCATTAAATCAACACTTGATTCAATGATCCGGTCATGTCGCACATGACCGACTAGTATTCAATGTATCGGCTTATCGAATCGATCTTCGATTCGATAACTAGGTTATATCGAATATAACCATTCGATACATATATCGCGAGAATGAAATGCGGTATCACATACACGCATTATTCTCGGTCCTGCACATATCTCATATGCGCTCCTATTTCGTTTCGCTTGAGCCAGGAAACCTCTGTGTAGGACTCTAAAGACTCGTCAATACGCCGGTAGCAGATGATGATCATATCAAACATCCACAAGCCGCAAGCGGTCTGCTAAACGTAACGGCCACCCGGGTATTGAGCGATCAGAAGATCGACGAGCTTGCCCGCTCACACTCCTGTGAATCCAACCAGCAACACTTACCGTACAGTCCGGTCTCTTCGTCTGATATGTCGCATATCAAGTCTAGGGGTGGTAAACGTCAGACCCCAATAACCCGATAAGTCGTGCCGATGTGAGGCTCATAACGGGTCAAGAAACTACTGGTAACACTTACCAGCAAATCTCTGATCAGCCCTGGCCAGGGACTTCCCTGCTACGGCCAATCGAGCACTGCGCAACATCAACCCCCAATACCGGGAGAGACGAAACCCCTCCTATCGCTCATTGCCTCCATGTGACTCGGGACTGTACCCAAAGACCACCGTTTTGCACGCCCTCATGGACGTGGTAAGGTGGAGATCAAAGCACAGTGGGAATCACACAAGACTCTATGACGATCTCGGGTCTACAGACTAACCTGTACAAGTGTCACCTGAGAACTGCCATCTGACGTGAGGTATAATACCATCTGGGAGTTCTCGGCGAGTCCGTCCAGTGTACCCAGTCTCCACTGACCACCCGTATACCATCTCTGATGTCAAACACCAATGGATATGGGATCATCCATCGCCCATCTCATGGGTCGAGAAGCGTATACGCTAGTCTACTCTGGTATATCGATGCCCCGTCTCGATACACCCACGACTAGGGACCTTGAAGGATGTACTTATGGACTACCATGTCCCCACTAGTATGATCTGCATCATAGTCCAAGTAGTCAAGTACACATCCTAAGGGCTTTACCAACATGTAACTATAAGACAGTATAAAGAGACTAGTGTACATGTTAAGATAAAAAGTAACCAGATAGCATACTATCATATCGAGCAAGAAAGTCATCTCTATATATGTCCAAGCATCCAATATAATATACATCATTTGTACAATACTGGCCTCTAGGGCATACATACAACTAACAATCTCCCACTTGCACTAGGGCCAGCTGCTGTAGTATCGCATACCGAGAATCCCGAAGAGTCTCTCAAACTGAATCTGGGGAATGGCCTTCGTGAGTGGATCCGCGGTGTTGTTCTTCGTGTCAACCCTCCTGACCTCGATCTCCCGGCGATCAACTATCTCCCGGATCAGGTGATACCGCCTCAGAATATGCCTGGATCGCTGATGGGACCTGGGTTCCTTGGCCAAAGCCACCGCTCCATTGTTATCGCAATACAAAGGTATTGGATGCTCAATGGATGGAACCACTCCAAGTTCAATAATGAACTTCTTGATCCAGACAGCCTCTTTGGCAGCATCGTTGGCAGCGATGTATTCAGCCTCCATCGTCGAGTCTGCCATGGTTTCCTGCTTGGAACTCTTCCTGCTAACCGCTCCTCCGTAAAGGGTAAAGACAAAGCCCGACTGCGACTTAGAGTCGTCCTTATCACTCTGGAAGCTCGAATCGGTAAAGGACTCCACTTGGAGCTCTCCGTTACCATACACCAAGAACATATCTCTAGTCCTTCGTAAGTACTTGAGAATGCTCTTCACAGCTGTCCAGTGACTCTCTCCAGGATCAGCTTGATACCTGCTCACTACACTTAGTGAGTATGCTACATCGGGTCTGGTACATAGCATCGCATACATGATAGATCCTACTGCCGAAGCATAGGGTATCCCTTGCATGCGAGCTCTCTCCAAATCAGTCTTGGGAGACATCTCTTTGGAGAGAGTGACTCCAAAGATCGTGGGCAAGTTCCCACGCTTGGACTCTTCCATACTAAACCTCTTTAGTATGGTGTCAATGTACCTGGATTGGGACAATCCCAAAATCCGTTTGGATCTATCTCTATAGATCCTAATTCCCAATATGCAGGAGGCATCACCAAGATCTTTCATCGAGAATCTTTATGATAAGAAGAGCTTGACCGATTGCAGCATAGGAATATCATTTCCTATCAAGAGTATGTCATCCACGTACAATACGAGGAAGACAACCTTACTCTCTGCCACCTTCTTGTAGATACAAGGTTCATCTGGATTTTTGAAGAAATCAAACTCTTTGATAACGACGTCAAAGCAGATGTTCCAACTCCGCGATGCTTGCTTTAATCCATAAATGGATTTAAGCAGCTTGCACACCTTCCCGCTGCTCCCACTGTCCACGAAGCCCTCTGGCTGAGTCATGTACACGCACTCTTCTAAATCACCATTTAGAAAGGCGGTCTTAACATCCATTTGCCAGATTTCGTAGTCATGATATGCAGCGATGGCAAGCATGATCCGGATGGATTTAAGCATAGCCACTGGAGAAAAGGTCTCGTCATAGTCCACACCTGGTCTTTGACGAAAACCCTTTGCTACAAGTCTAGCTTTGAAAGTCTCCACTTTCCCATCTACACAAAGTTTCTTCTTGAAGATCCATTTGCTCCCAATGGATTTTACCCCTTCAGGAGCAACTTCCAAAGTCCATACTTTGTTGGTGTACATGGATTCCATCTCGGACCGCATAGCATCCAGCCATTTCACTGAGTCCCTACTCGTGATGGCCTGCTCGAAGCTAGTTGGGTCATCATCCTCCATGATGCAATCCTCGCTCCCTCCATCCATGAGAAAACCGTAGTATCTCTCAGGTTGGCGAGGAACCCTACTAGATCGGCGGAGTGGCTGGGGTTCATCGGGAATTACGGAATCCTCTGGTTCAACCAAATCTTCTGTTGTAGTATGTGTCGCTGGAACCTCTTCCAGTTCTACCTCAATGCCACTTATCTGTTTCATAAGAAAACTTTTTTCTAAGAAAGTGGCATGTCGAGAAACAAACACCTTTTGTTCCTCGGGGTGGTAGAAGATATACCCTTGTGAATTTTTGGGATATCCTACAAACTTACATAAAACAGATCTTGCCTCGAGTTTGTCCGGATTTTGTCTTTTGACATAGGCTGGACAACCCCATATCTTAATATAATTAAGATGTAGTCTCTTCCCTTTCCATATCTCATATGGAGTGGTAGGCACTGATTTGGTAGGAACTCTATTCAATAGGTCCATGGCTGTCTCAAGCGCATATCCCCAGAAGGAAATAGGTAACTCAGCTGTACTCATCATTGAGCGCACCATATCTAATAGGGTGCGGTTTCTCCGTTCAGATACACCGTTGTGCTGTGGTGTATAAGGAGGAGTAAGCTGAGAGAGAATCCCATTCTCTTTTAGGAATTCCAGGAATTCATTGCTTAAGTATTCTCCTCCTCGATCAGATCGTAGGATTTTAATACTTTTTCCGGTTTGGTTCTCGACTTCTTGTTTATATTCTCTAAATTTCTCAAAAGCTTCTGATTTGTGTTTCATCAGGAACACATATCCGAATCTAGAGAGATCGTCAGTGAATGTAATGAAGTACGAAGAACCATCCCTGGCATGTGTAGACATGGGACCGCATACATCACTATGTATCAGTTCCAAGAGTTCGGTAACTCTTTCTCCGTGTCCCGTAAACGGAGCTTTGGTCATCTTGCCTTTGAGACATGACTGGCAAGTGTCATAGGATGAAAATTCAAACGGATTTAAATATCCATCCTTATGCAACTTGGCCAGTCGTGTCGCATTGATGTGACCCAGTCTACAATGCCACAAGAAGGATTCGTTCAGTTCAGAACTCTTCCTCTTGTGTGTGTTTGTTATGCTCAGAACTGTTGATTGGTTTAGAACATAAATGCCATTGCACAACGTGCCTGATCCAACCAACTTTTGGTTACGGAAAATGTTCATAACATTATCCTGTAATACAAAATTATATCCCTCTTTACTTAATAAAGAAACCGATATAATGTTGCATATCAGGTTCGGCATGTAATAGCATTCGTTCAGAACCAATGTATTACCAGTTGGTAATACAAGGTGATATTCCCCGACAGTCTTAGCTGCAACAATTGCACCATTTCCGACTCCAATGTCTTTATCACCTTCTCCAAGTTCTCTACCTTTCCTAAGCCCATGTAACTGATTACATATATGGGATCCTGACCCGGTATCTAATACCCAGGACGTAGAGCAAATGGAGAAACAGTTCTCTGTAACGAACACACCCGAAGAAAATGCATCAACATGTACTTTCTTCATTCGGGTGGCATGGGAATCCTGGTATTCCCCTATTTCCTGTTCATTCCTATAACTCTTATAAGATAGAACGGAACCAACGTTCCCCAGCACAGTATAACATGCGGGTTCGGTCAATACATCCATATTATTATCTTTATTAAGGCATGAAATGGTCGCTACCTGGAGAGAGAGAGAAGAAAACACTTTAGCGTATGCTCGTGCAAGATCAGATTGGTTATTATCTTATCTAATCAGGATGGCTCCCACTGCTTTTTATCAAATCTTCCTTCAAACCCTAAAAGGAAAGACTAGCCGGGATTAATTACACACTACAAGTTCGCCAATCTTTCAGCCAGGCCAGTGTCGGTACTTTGAGGGAGGTCCCCCGTGCTTTCGCACGAACCTAATTAATGTAAACCTCGTTTTCCCAGAGGCGTAACCTCGTTAACACCTTTCTAGACACCTACTTGATCGGCTAATTGTAATGTGTAAAACTCTCCCAGGAGTAACTCTTACTCGCAGTGGGTATCGGGATCCAACTATCTCATAGAAGGTATGCAATCTCATTGCAAATTTCAACACTTGAAATTCCCGATAATCTGTTGCCCCTAGCGTGCTATGACCTTGACGCATGCCAAACAACCCATAGTCCGCTAGTCAAGTTTAACCCGTCATTTCCTGATTGAATTAAACCCACCCGCACGACCCTTGACGCATGCCAAACAACGCCGTGCGAATACCCTAATCCAATCTGCATCATATGCATAAGCAGATAAATACTAGTTAGCTACCGTACACTACGCCTTGACGCATGCCAAACAACCGCAGCACGAATACTAAATAGTACTTATCTGAAATGACGGAGGGCTACGCGAGGTTTTTCTGAAAACCTATTGCGTAATGAACTTGATATCGTTGTAGAATCAAATGAAGTTTTGAAATGGAGTGATTTTGAGGCTTTTCTAGTTTTGCTAAAGGGGTCACTCCCGGTGAAGGGATCGTCGGCCCTTTCCTCGTCGAATGAGGTGCGGGATATATCATATATATCACTGTGCAAAGCAAAAACTCTTAAAAGCAATCAAAGCCAAACCGAGTCTGTAGCATCTTCCAGTTATTGCTAAAGGAGTCACTCCCGGTGAAGGGATCTCGGTCCTTTCCTCATCCAATAAGGTGCAGGGCATATCACATATACCGCTATGCAAAGCAAGAACTGTAGCTACCTGTTTTATTTTAAAATTCGATTCCACAACATCTTAGGTTTCTTATCTTTCATTAATCACATTAATGAAGTCCCATCATTTAAATACCTAAACATCACAGATAGATATGACGTATACTTATGCCATCCGCATTTGCCTCGATGTCCCCTCGTGCACCGTTAGGTTAGGTAACTAACGACAGAGCAGGGCAGGGCTAGCGCGGGTGTAAAACATAAGTAACGTCTATATAACATATCATATATACTATATATAGTATCTATCACAGAACATCACATGATCACATCACAGATATCGCAGCAGAAGAAACATATGAAATATTGGATATACTAGGACGTCCGTGTTTTAATACGAGCCAGTATAAAACTCGGATTCCACGGTCGTGATGAATAGCCAATCCCACACCCCTAGACCCCTACGAGAGCGGCAAGCAACCCTGCCAATTCTAGGGTTAGGAGACCCGGACTCGACTCCTCGAGTTGGTCTCCCACTGGACCCCAGAACCCGGTTACTTGTGCTCCCCTCCTTGGGTCTATCCTAATGCGGAAAAGTAAATAATATACAAAAGGTGACAGCTTCCGCTACCTGGAAGTGCCCCAAATAAAAGAATATTACATACAAGTTTTTACATGAAAGAAAAAGAAAAACACTCATCTCACATAAAAACCCCCGGCTATTCGAACACGACGATCCAATATAACATATCCAGCAACACATAACATCATATGTCATCAACGTAAGTAAGTATGCATACCCCAATTGTCGTTGACGTATAGCAACGAAACCGGCGATATGAACATACTACACTTACGGTCACAGAAAAGAAAGTGTAAAACTACAACAATTGGAATCCGCAACCTCTTTAGACATCGCATGCCTAACAGATATAAATCCCGCATTTTAGTCTCATTATCGAAAACTCTTTTCAATATCATATGGGACTAAATTGCTAGATTTATAACATTCATTCAGTTATCTCATAACTACTTGTGAATTCCAATTATTGTATCACATTCCAGATAAACAGAAAATGTTAAACTTTCCGATCGAACAGTCGAATACCCAAGTTTTCCCGATACAGCTCAACACATGAAATTTAGCCTAACAACATTCAGTTCGTGCCTCAGTACCGACGGTCCAGCCGTAGAAGGGTCAAGCCAACGCCTCACATGTGGCACGCCGTACTGCCCCAAACCCGAAGGTTCAAAGGGCAGTTCAAGACGGTCACATAATCGAGTTAAGGTTTGTTGTCTTCTAGAGGGTCCATCGCGTTACTTGCACTACTTAGAAAGTCGTTAAACTTCGGAAAAATCCAACACTTGGAAATTTCCCGACAGGGGAAAAATTGGGTATTTATATACGGTCGAACTTTTTAACATATTCTGGAAATTATCCGGAAATACACAAAAGATGAAATTTGATAATCCGATCGAAATACCGAATCCCTATACAACCCCAGAATACTCTTCTGTAGAGTCACAATAAAAATACCCCAGAAAATACAGCATTATATTATATGAGTTACTGTGCAGAAAATATTAAACAAGGGAACAGTAAGGCCGCGGAACCGCCGCATCATGCATAGCACGTGCCGCGGTTCCGCGGTGGAAAAGTTGATTCAGACCCTCGTATTTCACAGTAATTCAAATAACACCCTGCTTGATTTTCTGCATATTTTTAATTGACAAAAATCCCATTTTTTAGAAAAAGTCCAGAGAGCATTTTAGGGTTTTGGTTTTCGGTTCGTCCGGCTTTCAAACTCCGTCTAGACTTCGCCTAACCCTCTAGCTAGGCTCTGATACCACTGTAGGGATCCTAGGCACTCTAGTGAGGTCTCACAAGGCATCGAACATGCCAATTTAAAAAATATGGTGCCGAGAAACCCTAGTTAACGGATCGTTGGCTAGATTTCTAGGCGAAACAAAAAACTAGTTAACTACTTAACTAGAAGTTAGATGCTACAACCTTTGTAGATCCGGATTTCCACCTCCTTAGCTCCACGTGGTCATGCCCTCGTTGTCCATCATGAATCCTCGACTCATTCGTCGGCTTCATCGGAAAACGGGCGAGCAAGGTCGTCGGCTTCGTGTCAAAGACGATCTACGTCGAGGTTGCACTAGTTCAAGCTCCGACTTCACCAAGTAGTGAAACTTGTGAAGAAAACACCCAAAACCACTTGGCAAGAGGTAGAGGATGAAGAAATAGGAGGTGGGTTCACTTTAGATTTGGATTTCTCTCACTAAAACTCAAGTTGCCATTGATGTAGCAAGCTTGAAGAAGAAGAAGAAGATGAGCTAGTTATGATAAGTTCTATTAAAAAGAAATAGAAAATCAATACTTATCATAACTTAAACTAGGGTTAAGTGTAGAGAATAAACCATGGTGAATTAAGTGGGTTAGGGTTAAGTAAGATGACAAGAATGGTTGCAAAAGTCAAGGGTTCAAGAAGCTTCAACATAAAACAAGAATTGCCACCATTCTCATCTTGAATTTATCCACATAAATAAACAAATAAATGAATAAATAAATATGCAAAACCCTAATTAAAAAATAACCATGGTTTAATTCTATTCATTTAACCATATGATCAAGTATCATCAAACATGATACAAAAGGTGCACAAAAGTATATCACATATACAATGTGCAATCCAAGTGAGAAAAATCCGTTTAAAGTGAAACAATACTAGTTAATGCAAAGTAATATATCAAATATATAATTATACATTAAATCATTAAATCAACACTTGATTCAATGATCCGGTCATGTCGCACATGACCGACTAGTATTCAATGTATCGGCTTATCGAATCGATCTTCGATTCGATAACTAGGTTATATCGAATATAACCATTCGATACATATATCGCGAGAATGAAATGCGGTATCACATACACGCATTATTCTCGGTCCTGCACATATCTCATATGCGCTCCTATTTCGTTTCGCTTGAGCCAGGAAACCTCTGTGTAGGACTCTAAAGACTCGTCAATACGCCAGTAGCAGATGATGATCATATCAAACATCCACAAGCCGCAAGCGGTCTGCTAAACGTAACGGCCACCCGGGTATTGAGCGATCAGAAGATCGACGAGCTTGCCCGCTCACACTCCTGTGAATCCAACCAGCAACACTTACCGTACAGTCCGGTCTCTTCGTCTGATATGTCGCATATCAAGTCTAGGGGTGGTAAACGTCAGACCCCAATAACCCGATAAGTCGTGCCGATGTGAGGCTCATAACGGGTCGAGAAACTACTGGTAACACTTACCAGCAAATCTCTGATCACCCCTGGCCAGGGACTTCCCTGCTACGGCCAATCGAGCACTGCGCAACATCAACCCCCAATACCGGGAGAGACGAAACCCCTCCTATCGCTCATTGCCTCCATATGACTCGGGACTGTACCCAAAGACCACCGTTTTGCACGCCCTCATGGACGTGGTAAGGTAGAGATCAAAGCACAGTGGGAATCACACAAGACTCTATGACGATCTCGGGTCTACAGACTAACCTGTACAAGTGTCACCTGAGAACTGCCATCTGACGTGAGGTATAATACCATCTGGGAGTTCTCGGCGAGTCCGTCCAATGTACCCAGTCTCCACTGAGCACCCGTATACCATCTCTGATGTCAAACACCAATGGATATGGGATCATCCATCGCCCATCTCATGGGTCGAGAAGCGTATACGCTAGTCTACTCTGGTATATCGATGCCCCGTCTCGATACACCCACGACTAGGGACCTTGAAGGATGTACTTATGGACTACCATGTCCCCACTAGTATGATCTGCATCATAGTCCAGGTAGTCAAGTACACATCCTAATGGCTTTACCAACATGTAACTATAAGACAGTATAAAGAGACTAGTGTACATGTTAAGATAAAGAGTAACCAGATAGCATACTATCATATCGAGCAAGAAAGTCATCTCTATATATGTCCAAGCATCCAATATAATATACATCATTTGTACAATACTGGCCTCTAGGGCATACATACAACTAACATATTATCCAATAGAAAATAAAAATGAATACTTATCATATGGCAACCATGATTAGGTGTAGAGAATAAACTATGGTTAGTGGGAATGGTTAGGGTTAAGCATGAGACAAATATGGTGGACTTGTTCAAAGCTTCATGAAGCTTCAACAAGCAAACAAACAAAGCCACCATATCATTTCCTTTTCCAAAATAAATAAACAAATGAAATGAATAAGTAAATCAAAACCCTAACCATTACACAACCATGGTTTAATCATACACTTAATCAAGTATGCATGTATCATCAAACATGATACAAACAAGTGCATAAAAGTATATCACATATACAACTTGTGTACTTCAAGTGAGAAAATCCATTTAAAGTGAACAAATATTAGTTAATGCAAAGTAATATATCAAATATATAATTATACATTAAATTATTAAATCAACACTTGATTTAACGATCCGGTCGTATCGCATATAACCGACTAATATCCAATGTATCGGCTTATCGAATCAATCGCTGATTCAATAACTAGGTTATATCGCATACAACCAATCAATACATTCATCGCGAGAATAGAATACGGTATCACATACATGCATTATTCTCGGTCCCTCACATATCTCATATGCGCTCCTATTTCGTTTTGCTTGAGCCAGGAAACCTCTGTGTAGGACTCTAAAGACTCGTCAATACGCCGACAGCAGGTGATGATCATATCAAACACCCACAAGCCGCAAGCGGTCTGCTAAACGTAAAGGCCACCCGGGTATTGAGCGATCAGAAGATCGACGAGCAAGCCCGCTCATACTCCTGTGAATCTAACCAGTAACACTTACCATACAGTCCGGTCTGTTCGTCTGATATGTCGCATATCTCGCCTAGGGGTGGTAAACGTCAGACCCCAATAGCTCGATAAGTCGTGTCGATATGAGGTCTATAACAGTTCGAGAAACTACAGGTAACACTTACCAGTAAATCTCAGCAACCCTAGCCAGGGATTTCCGGTTATAGCCAATCGAATACAGCGCAACATCAACTCCCTATACCGGGAGAGACAAATCCCCTCCTATCGCTCATTGCCTCCATGTGATTCGGGACTGTACCCAAAAACCACCGTTTTGCACGCCCTCTTGAACGTGGTAAGATGGAAATCAAAGCACAGTGGGAATCATACAAGACTCTATGACGATCTCGGGTCAACAGATTACTCTGTACCAGTGTCACCAGAGAACTGCCATCTGACGTAAGATATAATACCATCTGGGAGTTCTCGGCGAGTCCGTCCAGTGTACCCAGTCTCCACTGAGCACCCGTATATCATCTCTGATGTCAAACACCAATGGATATGGGATCATCCATCGCCCATCTGTATGGGTCGAGAAGGTATACGCTAGTCTACTCTGGTATATCGATGCCCCGTCTCGATATACCCACGACTAGGGACCTTGAAGGATGTACTTATGGACTATCCTGTCCCCACTAGTATGATCCGCATCATAGTCCAGGTAGTCAAGTACACATCCTAAGGGCTTTACCAACATGTAACAGAGAGACAATCAGTATACACGTTAAGGTAAAGAGCAACCAGATAGCATACTATCATGTCGAGCAAGAAATTCCTCCCTATATATGTCCAAGCATCCACTACATTATACATCCTATGTATAGTAATGGCCTCTAGGGCATACATATAACTGACAGGGACTGTACCCAAAAACCACCGTTTTGCACGCCCTCTTGGACGTGGTAAGGTGGAAATCAAAGCACAATGGAAACCACACAAGACTCTATGACGATCTCGGGTCTACAGACTAACCTGTACCAGTGTCACCAGAGAACCGCAATCTGATGTAAGGTATAATACCATCTGGGAGTTCTCGGCAAGTCCGTCCAGTGTACCCAGTCTCCACTGAGCACCCGTATATCATCTCTGATGTCAAACACCAATGGATATGGGATCATCCATCGCCCATCTGTATGGGTCGAGAAGGTATACGCTAGTCTACTCTGGTATATCGATGCCCCGTCTCGATACACCCATGACTAGGGACCTTGAAGGATGTACTTATGGACTACCATGTCCCTACTAGTATGATCCGCATCATAGTCCAGGTAGTCAAGTACACATCCTAAGGGCTTTACCAACATGTAACAAAGAGACAATCATCGTACACGTTAAGGTAAAGAGCAACCAGATAACATACTATCATGTCGAGCAAGAAAGCCCTCCCTATATATGTCCAAGCATCCACTACAATAGACATCCTATGTATAGTAATGGCCTCTAGGGCATACATATAACTAACAACTAGCTTGTATATTACTTACTGGAAGCTTGGGATATTCACAGTTGTATTGACAGTCTTGCTAAAAATGGTAGTATACTACTTGTTTTGTGTCTACTTTAATATGTGCATATGTTTCCTGTAACGTATAGCTTATACATATTAGTAGAGCCCTTAGGATCTTTGCTTGATTACCAGTGTTTTGATGGCAATCACACTAGTGGGGGCTGGGTAGTCTATAAGCAACATCCTATACAGGTACCTGGTCGTAGGATTATCGAGATAGGGCATCGATACTCCGGAGTAGACTGGTGTGTACGCTTCTCATCCCAGCATAGGGAGATGGTCTGTCCCACAGCCATCAGTACGTCGTACTGGAGATAGTATGCAGGTGCTCGTTAAGTTATGGGTACACCGGACAGGACTCGCCGGGAACTGCAAGTTGGATTTATACCCATCATCAGATAGTAGTTCCTAGGTGACATGAGTACAGCTTAGTCCGTCGACTTGACACTGCTACTTCGCCTCTAGTGTGTTCCCACTGTTCTTAGATTACTACCCTACCACGGCTCAAAGGAGTCGTGCAAATAGGTAGTAGTTGGGTGCAGTCCCGAAGCACTTGGAGGCAGTGGCGGTTAGACAGGATTCGTCTCTCCCGGTATTGGGGGTTGATATCGCGCTGTGTATGGAGAGCCATTATGCAAAGTCCCTGGCCAGGGCAAGCGAGACTTACTGGTAGGTTCCAGTAGTTTCTCAAGGTGTAATGGGCTTCACTCCGACACGACTTATACCGCTTTTAGGGGTCTGACGTTTACCGCCCCCTAGGCCCTATATGCGATAGTCCTAGACGAACAGACCGGACTGTACGGAGATTGTCACATCAGGCTCAGTAGGAGTTCGGATGGGTTTCCTCATCGGCCTTCTTATCGACATCTACCTGGGGACCGTTACGTACAGCTAGTGCCGCTTGCGGTCTGTGGTTAAACCCACTGCCAGCGTAGTGTCGAGTCTTTAGAGTCCCACACAGAGAGTTTCCCTGCTTCGGGCGAAACGATATAGAGGTCGTATGGTTTTACGACAGGGTTCGGACGCATACGTGTTTTTACGCACGTACGATGTTCGGACAGTTTTTACTAGTCGGCTTTGGTTTAAGCCAGATTCTAGTATCGGATTATTGGATTTATACAGTCTAAAGTTTTTCCGTGTTTTCACGGATAGGAGGGGCGTTCTCGTAATTTGTCGGGAAGCTTCTAGAAGGATGATGACTTGGAGGGTAAGGTGGCATTTGCATTTATTGGATTAATGAGTCATGAGAGTGAATCATCCATGGAGTTAATGTTGCATTAATGTTTTAGATGAATCACTCTATGAATTAATGAAGCATGATGACACATATTTATTTGTTATTCATTTTAATAAAATCATATGCTTCATATATTCAAATGATATCATTCATCCAAAAGGATTCTCATTCTCACCTTCTCTCTCCTCAAGCTCTCTCTCTTCAAACCCTAATCCTAACCTCTCATGTGTTGAGATCAAGGGTTAGTTAGACTAATACATCCATAATCCCTCTCTATATCCCCTAGGTTGCTTTGATTAGCACTTTTAGTAACCTAGTTACCTCAAGTTAGAGGTGAAGCTTGGAGTAGGAGCTCTCGGGTGGATCGTCTTTGACTCGAGGAGGTCGTTGAGGTGCCGACGTTCCAAAGAGCCTACGAGGTGTGGAGGACAGCGATGAAGACCCGAAGGACAAGTAACGTGAGGTATAACTTTGAATCAGAGTAGTTAAACCTTTCGTAGTTTTCTAGTAATGGTTTAGACACGATCCGTGTGCTCAAGTCCGTGTTACAAAGCTTTGATAATCGTTTTTCATATATTCCGCCTCCCCGCAAGCTCGTGGGGTGCGTGACATGGACTTACACCAACATTATCAAACTCCAAATGGTATGAAGCACTAGCAAGTTTCAATTTCCTTAGAAATTCCCGATGTGGATTTTTGTCCCATGCTCTTATGACCTTGACGAAGGTCAAGAAATCATAAGTCACATGTCAAGTTCTACCCATCATTGTCCAGGTTAATTTGAACCCACCCATATATACCCTTGACGAAGGTCAACAAGGTAATACGACTGTCCCAAACCAACGGATCTATCTATGCTACATATGAACACCCAACAGCTACCAATCACTATACCTTGACGAAGGTCAACAAACATAGCTTGAATACTATTGAATATTCATATGAAATGACGGAGGGCTTGTAGGGTTCCTAGGCACACTAAGGAGGTCTCACAAGGCATCAACCATGCCAATTTCAAATTTTACGGGTGCCGAGAAACCCTAATACGGATCGTTAACTAGATTTTAGGCGACAAATCAAACTAGTTAACAACTTAACTACAAGAACGGAAATACAACCTTTGTAGATCCGGTTCTCCACCTCCTTAGCTCCGCGATGAAGTCCCCTTGCTGTCCAAATCAAATCTCGGGCTCTAGCGTCGGCTTCATCGGAGAAATGGGCGGGCTAGGTCATCGACTACGATGCCGAAGATGATCTACGTCGAGGCATCACTAGATCAAGCTCCAACTTCACCAAGTCAAGAAACTTGTGAAGAAAACACCTTATACTTCTTGGCAAGAGGTAGAGGATGAAGAAATAGGAAGTGGGTTCACTTTAGAATTGGATTTCTCACTCATTTCATCAAATCACCATTGATGGAATCAAGCTTCTTCTTGAAGAAGATGAAAAATGTTATGATAAGTATTTTTCTAAAAAGAATATAAAATGAATACTTATCATAATCAAACCATGGTCAAGTGTAGAGAATGAACTAGGGTTAAGTGGAACGGTTAGGGTTAAGCATGAGACAAAATGGTCACTTAGTCAAAGCTTCATGAAGCTTCAACATGCATCCAAAGAAAGCCACCATTTTCCCTTTTTCATTTCCAAAATAAAAATAAATAAATAAATATCCAAATGAATAAGAAAAAGAAAACCCTAACCATTACACAACCATGGTTTAATCTTAACACAAACCCTAGTGAGCAAGTATCATCAAACATGATACAAACTTGTGTACAAAAGTATATCACATATACAATGTGCACAATCCAAGTGAGAAAATCCATTTAAAGTGAACCAATACTAGTTAATGCAAAGTAATATATCAAATATATAATTATGCATTAAATCATTAAATCAACACTTGATTCAATGATCCGGTCATGTCGCACACAACCGACTAGTATCCAATGTATCGGCTTATCGAATCAATCCTTGATTCGATAACTAGGTTATATCGCATACAACCATTCGATACATTCATCGCAAGAATAGAATACGGCATCACATACACGCATTATTCTCGGTCCCGCACATATCTCATATGCGCTCCTATTTCGTTTCGCTTGAGCCAGGAAACCTCTGTGTAGGACTCTATAGACTCGTCAATACGCTGGCAGTAGGTGATGATCATATCAAACACCCACAAGACGCAAGCGGTCTGCTAAACGTAACGGCCACCCGGGTATTGAGCGATCAGAAGATCGACGAGCAAGCCCGCTCACACTCCTGTGAATCCAACCAGTAACACTTACCGTACAGTCCGGTCTAATCGTCTGATATGTCGCATATCTCGCCTAGGGGTGGTAAACGTCAGACCCCAATAGCTCGATAAGTCGTGTCGATATGAGGTCTATAACAGTTCGAGAAACTACAGGTAACACTTACCAGTAAATCTCAGCAACCCTGGCCAGGGATTTCCGGTTATAGCCAATCGAACACAGCGCAACATCAACTCCCTATACCGGGAGAGACGAATCCCCTCCTATCGCTCATTGCCTCCATGTGATTCGGGACTGTACCCAAAAGCCACCGTTTTGCACGCCCTCTTGGACGTGGTAAGGTGGAAATCAAAGCACAGTGGGAACCACACAAGACTCTATGACGATCTCGGGTCAACAGACTACTCTGTACCAGTGTCACCAGAGAACTGCCATCTGACGTAAGGTATAATACCATCTGGGAGTTCTCGGCGAGTCCGTCCAGTGTACCCAGTCTCCACTGAGCACCCGTATATCATCTCTGATGTCAAACACCAATGGATATGGGATCATCCATCTCCCATCTGTATGGGTCGAGAAGGTATACGCTAGTCTACTCTGGTATATCGATGCCCCGTCTCGATATACCCACGACTAGGGACTTTGAAGGATGTACTTTTGGACTACCATGTCCCCACTAGTATGATCCGCATCATAGTCCAGGTCGTCAAGTACACATCCTAAGGGCTTTACCAACATATAACAGAGAGACAATCAGTGTACACGTTAAGGTAAAGATCAACCAGATAGCATACTATCATGTCGAGCAAGAAACTCCTCCCTATATATGTCCAAGCATCCACTACAATATACATCCTATGTATAGTAATGGCCTCTAGGGCATACATATAACTAACAATCTCCTACTTGCACTAGGGCCATCTGATAGCAGTGGTTATAGTATCATATACTCAACCATCCCATAAAAGTCTCTCTCTGGGAAAAGGCCTTTGTGAGTGGATCCGCCGTGTTGTCCTCTGAGTCTACTCTCCTAACCTCGATCACCCTGGAGATCAACCATCTCCATGATCAGGTGATACTGCCTTAGAATATGTCTGGATCACTGATGGGACGGACGTTCCTTGGCATAAGCCACAACTCCATTGACACACAATGGGAGGAACTCAGTTCATCTCATGAACAAATATACACCCAGGCAGTCTCTTTGGTAGCATCTTGAGTAGCGATGTATCCAGCCTTAATCGTCTAGTATGCCACGGTATCTAGCTTGGAACTCATCCAACATACCGTCCCTTTACCAAGGGTAAAAACAATGCCTGTGACTGACATTCAGTCATTCTTATCACTCTGGAACCCTTCCAGTGATTCTCCCCAGGATCGGTTGATACCATCTCACTACAACTAGTGAGAATCCTAACATCCAATTAGATCTATCTCATAGATCCAAAACCCAGGATTTAGGAGGTATCACTTTGATCCTATATGGAGAATCATTGTGATAAGCGGAGATTGACCGAGCGTAGCATAGGAAACTCCTTCCCTATCAAGAGTATGTTATCCACGTACTGTACGAGGATCATTACTATACTCCCTACTACCTTTTTGTATATACAAGGTTCATCTACCATTTTGATGATGTCAAACTCTTTGACTAACACATCAAAACAGATATTCCAACTCCGCGATACCTGCTTTATCCTATAAAGCATCTTGTACACGTTTCCGCTGCTCCCACTGTCTACGAAGCCCTCTGGCTGTGTACTTATAGACGTTCTCTTCTAAAACATCATTTAGAAAAGCAGTCATGGCACCCAACCGCCAGATATCGTAGTCATGGTATGTAGCCGTGGCAAGTAGGATCTGGATGGACTTAAGCATAGCCACTTAAAAGGTTTCATCATTATCCACGCCTGGTCGATGACGAAAAGCTTCAACAAGTCTAGCTTTGAAAGTCTCAACTTTTCCATCTACACCAAGTAATCTTCTCAAGATATACTTGCTCCTGACGTGGATTTAACCCTTCAGATATAGCAACTAAAGTCCATACTTTGTTGGTGTACACGGATTCCATCTCAGATCGCTAAGCATCCAGCCATTCTTACAGAGTCCCACTCCTGATGGCCAGCTCGAAACTAGTTGGGTCATCATCTCATGATGCAGTCCTCACTCCCACTGTCATAGAGAAACCAAAGTATCTCTCAGGTGGGTGAGGAACCCTACTAGATCGGCGGAGAGGCTGAGGTTCGTTGGTTTCTACTGAATCCTTTGGTTCTATCAAATCATCAGCTGCAGTTTGTATAGCTGGAACCTTTCCAGTTCTACATTATAGACCTTGCTTCGAGCTTGTCTGGATTTTGCTTTTAGACATAGGCCGGAAAACCCCAAATCTTAACTGAATTAAGAGATGGGCTCTTCCCTTATCATATCACATATGAAATGGTAGGCAACTGATTTGATTTGAACCATATTCAATAGGTATGCAACTTCTCAAGTGCATAACTCCCAAAAAGAAATAGGAAACTCAGTAGTACTCATCATAGAGCACACCATATCACATAGGGTGCTATTGCTCCGTCCCGATATACCATCGTGCTATGGTGTATACGGAGGAGTAATGCTGAGAGAGAATCTCATTCTCCATTAGAATAGTCCAGGATTTCCGTGCTCAAGTATTCTCCTCCTCGATCACATCAAAGGACATAATACTTATACCCGTATTTTGGTTCTCTACTTCTAACTTATATTCTGTGAATATCTCAAAAGGTTCGGACTTGTGTTTCAACAAGAACATATGTCTGAATCTAAAGAGATTATCAGAGAATGTAATGAAGTACAAGGAACCGGTCTTGGCATGTGTAGACAGGGGACCTTACATACATCAACATGTATTATCTCAAGAGTTTACTAACTCTTTCTCTGTTTCCAGTAAGCGGAGCTATGGTCATTTTATCTCTGTGACATGACTGGCAAGTTTCATAAGATGTAAATTCAAACTGATTTAAATATGCATCTAAAATGTAACTTCAGCCAGTCGGATTGCATTGATATGACCTAGTCTATAATGCCTCAAGAAGGATTCGTTCATTTCTGAACTCTTCCTCTTGTGTGTGTTCCGTATACTAAGAACTGTAGTTTGATTTAGAACATCAATGTTTTTAGATAACGTGCCTGAACCGATCAACTTTTGATATAGGAAATGTTCAAAACATAATCCATCAATACAAAATTATATCCTTTCTTTACTAGTAAAGAGACTGATATGATTTTGTATATCAGGTTCGGTATCTAATAACATTCGTTCAGAATCAATGTACTGGTCATACAGGGTGACAGTGACCAACAGACTTGGCTGCAACACTTGCCCAGTTCTCTGTCTCATGAAACTTATCACCCGTTCTCAGTTTTTCTACCTTTTTGCAGCCCTATGTAACAGATTACATATCTGGGATCCTGATCCGGTATCATATACCCAGGATGCGGAGGATACTGAGAAACAGTTCTTTGTAATGAACACACCCGAAGATGATGCATCATATGCACTTTCTTCGTTTGGGCGGCACGGGAAATATGGTATTCCCCAATTTCCTGCTCTGTCTTATAACAATTATAAGTTGGAGCGGGACCAACGTTCCCCAGCTCAGTATAACAAGCGGGTTCGGTCAATATTCCGTATTATTATCTTGATTAAGGCGTGATATGGTCGCTACCTGGAGAGAGAGAGAAGAAAACACTCAGCGTGCGCTCTTGCAAGAATAGATTGGTTATGATTTTATCTAATCAGGATGGCTCCCACTGTTTTTATCAAATCTTCCTTCAAACCCTAAAAGGAAAGACTAGCCGGGATTAATTACACGCTACAAGTTCGCCAATCATTCAGCCAGGCCAGTGTCGGTACTTTGAGGAAGGTCCCCCGTGCTTTCGCACGAACCTAATTAATGTAAACCTCGTTTTCCCAGAGGCGTAACCTCGTTAACACCTTTCTAGACACCTACTTGATCGGCTAATTGTAATGTGTAAAACTCTCCCAGGAGTAACTTTTACTCGCTGTGGGTATCGGGATCCAACTATCTCATAGAAGGTATGCAATCTCATTGCAAATTTCAACACTTGAAATTCCCGATAATTTTGCCCCTAGCAGCTATATAACCTTAACATAGTCAACAAATCATAAGTGCTAGTCAAGTTCAACCCGTCATTTCCCGATTGAACTAAACCCACCCGCACGACCCTTAACATAGTCAACAAAGTCGCACGACTACCCTAATCCAATCGCATCATATGCTTATGCAGATAAGCACTAATTAGCTACCGCACACTACGCCTTAACATAGTCAACAAACATAGCACAAATACTAACTAGTACTTATCTGAAATGACGGAGGGCTACGACAGGTTTTTCTGAAAACCTATTGCGTAATGAACTTGATATCGTTATAGAATCAAATGATTTTAAAATGGAGTGCTTTTGAGGCTTTTCTAGTTTTCCTAAAGGAGTCACTCCCGGTGAAGGGATCGTCGGTCCTTTCCTCGTCGAATGAGGTGCGGGATATATCATATATATCACTGTGCAAAGCAAAAACTCTTAAAAGCATTCAAAAGACAAACCGAGGGTTGTAGCATCTGCCAGTTATTGCTAAAGGAGTCACTCCCGGTGAAGGGATCTCGGTCCTTTCCTCATCGAATAAGGTGCAGGATATATCATATATACCGCTATGCAAAGCAAGAACTGTAGCTACCTGTTTTATTTTTAGAAATTCGATTCTACAACATCTTAGGTTTCTTTTACTTTCATTAATCACATTAATGAATTCCCATCATTTAAGTACCTAAACATCATAGATAAATACGACGTACACTTATGCCATCCGCATTCGCCTCGATGTCCCCTCGTGCACCGTTAGGTTAGGTAACTAACGGCAGAGCGGGGCAGGGCTAGCACGGGTGTAAAACATAAGTAACGTCTATATAATATATCATATATACTATATACAGTATCTATCACAGAACATCACATGATCACATCACAGATATCGCAGCAGAAGAATCATATGAAATATTGGATATACTAGGACGTCCGTGTTTTCAATACGAGCCAGTATAAAACACGGATTCCACGGTCGCGATGAATAGCCAAACCCACACCCCTAGACCCCTACGAGAGAGGCAAGCAACCCTACCAATTCTAGAGTTAGGAGACCCGGACTCGACTCCTCGAGTTGGTATCCCACTGGACTCCAGAACCCGGTTACTTGTGCTCCCCTCCTTCGGTCTATCCTAGTGCGGAAAAGTAAATAATATACAAAAGGTGACATCTTCCACAACCTGGAAGTGCCCCAATAAAAGAATATTACATACAAGTTTTTACATGAATGAAAATGAAAAACACTCATCTCACATAAAAAAACCCCGGCTGTTCAAACACGACGATCCAATATAACATATCCAGCAACACATAACATCTCATGTCATCAACGTAAGTAAATATGCGCATCCCAATTGTCGTTGACATATAGCAACGAAACCGGCGATATCACATATTACACTTACGGTCACAGAAAAGAAAGTGTAAAACTACAACAGTTGGAATTCACAACCTCTTTAGACATCGCATGCCTAATCAAATGAATTCCTTAGACATCACATGCCTAACAATTATAAACCCAGCATTTTAGTCTCAAAATCGAAAACACATTTCAATATCAAGTTGGGTAATTCAACAAGATTCCCGACATACTGATTGAATGCTCGTCGCAAACTTTAGTAGGCGGCCGCACCCCCGACGCCGTCGACGAAGTGCACCAAGGCGGAACACCGCTGCCGCGAGCACCCGGACGGATGCTTTCGGCGACGGGGTTCTCCTAGAGTCACTTGGTCGGGGCTATGGGGCGAGGCTGTCTATTAAGTTTACCCGGCGAGTATCCGCGTACGTTACGTGATTGCGACGGACTTTTGATCACATCAAAATTCCGTAGCAACCGATCAAGTGAGACTAAAGTGCTATGTTTATAACATTCATTCAGTTATCTCATAACTACTTGTGAATTCCAATTATTGTATCCCATTCCGAATAAGATAGAAAATGTTAAACTTTCCGATCGAACATTCGAACACCCAAGTTTTCCCGAAACAGCTCAACACATGAAACAAGTCTAAAAACATTCAGTTCGTGCCTCAGTAGCAACGGTCCAGCCGTAGAAGGGTCAAGCCAACGCCTCACATGTGGCACGCCGTACTGCCCCAAACCCTAAGGTTCAAAGGGCAGTTCAAGACGGTCACATAATCGAGTTAAGGTTTGTTGTCTTCTAGAGGGTCCATCGCGTTACTTGCACTACTTAGAACGTCGTTAAACCATGGAAAAATCCAACACTTGGAAATTTTCCGACAGGGGAAAAATTGGGTATTTACATCCGGTCGAACTTTTTAACATATTCAAAAAATATCCGGAAAGCCACATAGACAAAACTTGATAATCCGATCGAATCTACGAACCCCTAATACAACCCAGAAAACTCAACTCTTGAGTGCATATTAAAAATTCCCAGAAAAATCAGCACCTAAAAAAATGAATTACTGTGCAAAACTGAAGGGGTGACGTCATCATGTGGCCGCGGAACCGCCGCAGAAGCAAGGCTTCTGCCGCGGTTCCGCCGCCGTTTGTACTGTTCATGAGTTAAATTTTGCACCGTAATTCTTATATTTCCCTGCTGAATTTTTAAGCATTTTTAATCTGGAAAAATCCCAGTTTTTGAAAAAAGTCCAGAGAGCAAATTTGTGTTAGGGTTTCGATTTAATCGGACTTCTAACTCCGTCTACGCATCGCCTAAGGCTCTAGCTAGGCTCCGATACCACTGTAGGGTTCCTAGGCACACTAAGGAGGTCTCACAAGACATCAACCATGCCAATTTCAAATTTTACGGGTGCCGAGAAACCCTAATACGGATCGTTAACTAGATTTTAGGCGACAAATCAAACTAGTTAACAACTTAACTACAAGAACGGAAATACAACCTTTGTAGATCCGGTTCTCCACCTCCTTAGCTCCGCGATGAAGTCCCCTTGCTGTCCAAATCAAATCCCGGGCTCTAGCGTCGGCTTCATCGGAGAAATGGGCGGGCTAGGTCATCGACTACGATGCCGAAGATGATCTACGTCGAGGCATCACTAGATCAAGCTCCAACTTCACCAAGTCAAGAAACTTGTGAAGAAAACACCCTATACTTCTTGGCAAGAGGTAGAGGATGAAGAAATAGGAACTGGGTTCACTTTAGAATTGGATTTCTCACTCATTTCATCAAATCACCATTGATGGAATCAAGCTTCTTCTTGAAGAAGAAGAAGAAGAAGAAGAAGATGAAAAATGTTATGATAAGTATTTTTCTAAAAAGAATATAAAATGAATACTTATCATAATCAAACCATGGTCAAGTGTAGAGAATGAACTAGGGTTAAGTGGAATGGTTAGGGTTAAGCATGAGACAAAATGGTCACTTAGTCAAAGCTTTATGAAGCTTCAACATGCATCCAAAGAAAGCCACCATTTTCCCTTTTTCATTTCCAAAATAAAAATAAATAAATAAATATCCAAATGAATAAGAAAAAGAAAACCCTAACCATTACACAACCATGGTTTAATCTTTACACAAATCCTTGTGAGCATGTATCATCAAACATGATACAAACTTGTGTACAAAAGTATATCACATATACAATGTGCACAATCCAAGTGAGAAAATCCATTTAAAGTGAACCAATACTAGTTAATGCAAAGTAATATATCAAATATATAATTATGCATTAAATCATTAAATCAACACTTGATTCAATGATCCGGTCATGTCGCACACAACCGACTAGTATCCAATGTATCGGCTTATCGAATCAATCCTTGATTCGATAACTAGGTTATATCGCATACAATCATTCGATACATTCATCGCGAGAATAGAATACGGCATCACATACACGCATTATTCTCGGTCCCGCACATATCTCATATGCGCTCCTATTTCGTTTCGCTTGAGCCAGGAAACCTCTATGTAGGACTCTAAAGACTCGTCAATACGCCGGCAGCAGGTGATGATCATATCAAACACCCACAAGCCGCAAGCGGTCTGCTAAACGTAATGGCCACCCGGGTATTGAGCGATCAGAATATCGACGAGCAAGCCCGCTCACACTCCTGTGAATCCAACCAGTAACACTTACCGTACAGTCCGGTCTGATCGTCTGATATGTCGCATATCTCGCCTAGGGGTGGTAAACGTCAGACCCCAATAGCTCGATAAGTCGTGTCGATATGAGGTCTATAACAGTTCGAGAAACTACAGGTAACACTTACCAGTAAATCTCAGCAACCCTGGCCAGGGATTTCCGGTTATAGCCAATCGAACACAGCGCAACATCAACTCCCTATACCGGGAGAGACGAATCCCCTCCTATCGCTCATTGCCTCCATATGATTCGGGACTGTACCCAAAAGCCACCGTTTTGCACGCCCTCTTGGACGCGGTAAGGTGGAAATCAAAGCACAGTGGGAACCACACAAGACTCTATGACGATCTCGGGTCAACAGACTACTCTGTACCAGTGTCACCAGAGAACTGCCATATGACGTAAGGTATAATACCATCTGGGAGTTCTCGGCGAGTCCGTCCAGTGTACCCAGTCTCCACTGAGCACCCGTATATCATCTCTGATGTCAAACACCAATGGATATGGGACCAGCCATCGCCCATCTTTATGGGTCGAGAAGGTATACGCTAGTCTACTCTGGTATATCGATGCCCCGTCTCGATATACCCACGACTAGGGACTTTGAAGGATGTACTTTTGGACTACCATGTCCCCACTAGTATGATCCGCATCATAGTCCAGGTAGTCAAGTACACATCCTAAGGGCTTTACCAACATGTAACAGAGAGACAATCAGTGTACACGTTAAGGTAAAGATCAACCAGATAGCATACTATCATGTCGTGCAAGAAAGTCCTCCCTATATATGTCCAAGCATCCACTACAATATACATCCTATGTATAGTAATGGCCTCTATGGCATACATATAACTAACAGGGCTACGAATGGTTTTGGCGAAACCGTGAACGTAGTGAACTTGATATAATCGAAGGAACCTTGATAGCTTTTAAAAGGAGTGGTTTAAGCTCCGTGTTTTTAAAAGTTTTCTGTTTTGGAAAAACCCGAGTGGTTTTCAAATTGTTCCAACGATTTAACTTTGGTTTATTTTTTTTGCATTAATTTAATGCGTCCAATCAATTAATCCTACCACTGAAGAAAACAACAAAAATATGACGTACGCTTATGCCATCCGCATTCGCCACGGAGCCCGTCATCACCCGTTAGGTTACTTAACTAACGACAGAGCGGGGGCTGGACTAGCGCGGATGCAAAACATAAGCAACGCCTACTAGATATCATAAATAGATATATACATTCGTCAGATGCAATGATAGCCATTCCAGATCACAGATGAACACATTGGATATGCTAGGAATCTGCGTTTCGTTCGAGCCTGCAACGAAAGACGGATTACACGGTCGCGATGAATAGCCAAACCCTACCCTAGACCCCTACGGGTGCGGCAAACTACCCGCCAAGTACCCGAAGTGAAGCAACCTCCCTCAATAACGTGAGTAGGCCACTCGACACTTCAAAGTACCCGGTAGTTTGTGCACCCCTCCTTGGGTCTATCCTAGGAGCAAAAACAGTAAAAGAAATAATATACAATGACGGCTACAACCTCAACCCGGATGTGCGGCCATAAAATAATATTACATCAAATTACAAATTTTACATTGAATGAAAAATGAAAACTCTCATCTTAAATCCCCGGCTATTCATCACGACGATCCAACAAGTTCATATATACAAACCAACATCACAGATCACAGATATGCACAACTCCCACTAATCGACGTATAGCGATTAGTAGACGTTCAGTACATATATCACATCACAGAAGATCCGATTAGCTAAAATACTTAGAATTTCGATCGATTACCAGATTTGAATCTTCCCCAAGCACAACACAGTACTTAAAAAAATCTAGGCAGAAACAAAATATCAGAGAAATCACAAAACACCAAGATAGACATTCTGCAGGAAAAACGAGTTGACTCGGAGTCGACTCGGCCGCGGATCCGCGGCGAAACCCATGGTTTCGCCGCGCTTCCGTGGCGGTCTCACCGAGTCACGATCTCGTTTTTCTTGGGTCTTCTTAAAAAAGCCTGCATGTATTTTTAAGGTCCCTGGAAAAAATTTTGGACCAGTTTTTAAAAACGACAGAAAACGTGCAGTTTTGACGTGTTTTTACGATTTTTCCGGCGATCGAATTTCTAACACTTTGCTAACAAGTTAGTAATGGTTTAGCGAGGCTCTGATACTACTGTAAGTCTACGTTACCCACCCCGGTACTTACAGGGAGGCGGAATAGGTAAAAAACAAATTTTTATTATAAGATAACATAGGCTAAAGCTTGAGGATCTTTGCCAAACCATTGCTAACAAACTACAAGAGGTTCTATCTACTATGCTTAGGAGATTATACCTCATGCAACAAGTCCTTCGGGTCTTCTTTCCGCTGTCCTCCTCGTCCATACAAGCTCCGAGGATTGATCCGGATCTTGGTCACCTCCGCGGCCTCCTAGAGTCGAAGACGATCCACCCGAGAGTCTGTAGTCCGAGCTCCACCTCAAGCCGAGGTAACTAGGGCAACAAGTTTGCTACTCTTGATGTCCTAGGTGATGCAGAGGAAGAAGATGGATTTGTTTGTCTATTTGGATCCTTATTTTCTCAACACATGAGAGCTAAAGGATTTTGTAGTGAGGAGGAAGATGAAGCAACCATGGGAGCTCTCTTTTTTGATGAGAGAGAATGAGAAGAAGATAATGGCGCATAAGAAAAATAATTACCATTTTTTTGTCATGATAAAGTGTGATGGTTACATTGATTTGACCATTATCATGTCAAATTAAATCTAACGCCAAAGAAGAGTCTAGAGCTCACAAGAAAGATCCAAGTCAACAATGGTCAACTAGGTCAAATTGTCAAGCATGGTCAAATGGTCAAAGCAATTAGCCATAACACAATTATCATTAAAAAGATTAGTAAATATTTTTCTCACCTCATAATGGTTTTGACCGAATCAAGGGTCAGAACCCCAATGAGGCAACTCCTTTATCACTCCTCACAACCGTGCATACACACCCACAACCGCATTCCGTAGAATGTGAATGCGCAGAAGACAAAACTAATCCATCTATACAATACTAGGATCCGGCTTAAACCAAAGCCCACTAGTATCGTCTGCTCGAACATCATACGTGCACAAGTGCACGTAAGTGATCGTAGCCTTGCCGTAAAACCATACGGCCTCTACACCTTTTGCCCAGTGCAGGGAAACTCTCTGTGTGGGACTCTAAAGACTCGACACTACGCTGGCAGTTGGTTTAACCACTGACCGCAAGCGGCACTAGCTGTACGTAACGGTCCCCTGGTAGATGTCGATAAGAAGGTCGATGAGGTAAACCTATCCGAACTCCTACTGAGCCTGAATGTGACAATCTCCATACAGTCCGGTCTGTTCGTCTAAGAGTATCGCATGTCAGGCCTAGGGGGCGGTAAACGTCAGACCCCTAATAGCGGTATAAGTCGTGCCGGAGTGTAGCCCAGAACACCCTGAGAAAATACTGGAAACACTACCAGTAATTCTCGCTTGCCCTGGCCAGGGACTTTGTGTAATGGCTCTCCTAGACACAGCACGATATCAACCCCCAATACCGGGAGAGATGAATCCTATCTAACCGCTAATGCCTCTAAGTGCTTCGGGACTGCACCCAACTATTACCTGTTTGCATAACTCCTTTGAGCCATTGTAGGGTAGTAATCAAAGTACAGTGGGAACACACTCGAGGCGAAGTAGCAGTGTCAAGTCGACGGACTAAGCTGTACTCCTGTCACCTGGGAACTGTTATCTGACGATAGGTATAGTACCAACCAACAGTTCCCGACGAGTCTTGTCCAGTGTACTTGTAACCTAACGAGCACCCGTATACTATTTCCAGTACGACGTACTAATGGCTGTGGGACAGACCATCTCCCCTGCTGGGATGAGAAGGGTATACGCTAGTCTACTCCGGAGTATCAATGGCCCGTCTCGATAATCCTACGACTAGGGACCTGTATACGGATGTGCTTATAGATTACCCAGCCCCCACTAGTGTGACTGCCATCACAACGCTGGTAATCAAGCAAAGATCCTAAGGGCTCCACTAATATGTATAAGCAATATGCTAAAAGAAACACATGCACATATTGAAGTAGAAACAAACCAAGTAGCATACTACCATTTTGAGTAAGATTGTCTATACAACTGTGAATATCCCAAGTTTCCATTAAGTAATATACAAACTAGTATGATAAAGTAATGGCCTCTAGGGCATATACACTAACAAAGTCAACATGTTAAGACAAAGTGAAACCAAATAGCATACTATCATGTCGAGCAAGAAATTCCTCTCTATATATATCCAAGCATCCACTATAATATACATCATATGTACAACAATGGCCTCTAGGGCATATATATAACTAACAATCTCCCACTTGCACTAAGGCCAGCTGTTGTAGTATCTCATGCCCAACATTCTGAAGAGCCTCTCAAATTGTGTCTGGGGAATAGCCTTCGTGAGTGGATCAGCAGTGTTGTCCTTCGTGTCAACTCTCCTGACCTCGATCTTGCGGCAATCAACTATCTCCCGGATCAGGTGATACCGCCTCAGAATATGTCTGGATTTCTGATGGGACCTGGGTTCCTTGGCTAAAGCCACAGCTCCATTGTTATCACAATACAAAGGTATTGGATGCTCAATGGATGGAACCTCACCAAGTTCAGTGATGAACTTCTTCATCCAGACAGCCTCTTTGGCAGCATCGTTGGCAGGGATGTATTCAGCCTCTATCGTCGAGTCTGCAACGGTTTCCTGTTTGGAACTCTTCCAACACACCGCCCCTCCATTGAGGGTAAAGACAAATCCCGAGTGCGACTTAGAGTCGTCCTTATCACATTGGAAGCTCAAATCGGTAAAGGACTCCACCTGGAGTTCTCCGTTACCATAAACCAAGAACATCTCCTTAGTTCTTCTCAAGTACTTGAGAATGTTCTTCACAGCTATCCAGTGACTCTCTCCAGGATCTTCTTGATACCTACTCACTACACTTAGTGAGTATGCTACATCGGGTCTGGTACATAGCATCGCGTACATGATAGAGCCTACTGCCGAAGCATAGGGTATCCCTTGCATGCGAGCTCTCTCCAAATCAGTCTTGGGAGACATCTCTTTGGAAAGAGTGAGTCCAGAGATCGTGGGTTGGTTTCCACGCTTGGATTCTTCCATACTAAACTTCTTTAGTATGGTGTTAATGTACCTGGATTGGGACAATCCCAGTATCCGTTTAGATCTATCTCTATAGATCTTAATTCCCAGAATGCAGGAGGCATCACCTAGATCTTTCATTGAGAATCTATGTGATAAGAAGAGCTTAACCGAGTGCAGCATAGGAATATCATTTCCTATCAAGAGTATGTCATCCACGTACAATACGAGGAAGAAAACCTTACTCTCTGCCACCTTCTTGTATATACAAGGTTCATCTATGTTTTTGATGAAGTCAAACTCTTTGACTACAACATCAAAATAGATGTTCCAACTCCGCGATGCCTGCTTTAACCCGTAGATGGATTTAAGAAGCTTGCACACTTTCCGCTGCTCCCACTGTCTATAAAGCCCTCTGGCTGAGTCATGTATACGCACTCTTCCAAAGCACCATTTAGAAAGGTGGTCCTAACATCCATTTACCAGATTTCGTAGTCAAGGTATGCAGCAATGGCAAGTAAGATCCGGATGGACTTAAGCATAGCCACTGGAGAAAAGGTTTCGTCATAATCCACACCTGGTCGTTGATGAAAACCCTTTGTAACAAGTCTAGCTTTGTAAGTCTCAACTTTTCCATCTACACCAAGTTTCTTCTTAAAGATCCATTTGCTCCCAATGGGTTTTACCCCTTTAGGAGCAATTTCCAAAGTCCATACTTTGTTGGTGTACATGGATTCCATCTCAGATCGCATTGAATCCGGCCATTTCACAGAGTCACCACTCGTGATGGCCTGCTCGAAACTAGTCGGGTCATCATCTTCCATGATGCAATCCTCGCTCCCACCATCGATGAGAAAACCGTAGTATCTCTTAGGTGGATGAGGAACCCTACTAGATCGGCGGAGAGGCGGGGGTTCGTTGGGAACTACTGAATCCTCTGGTTCCACCAAATCTTCTGTTGCAGTTTGTGTAGCTGGAACTTCTTCCAGTTTTATCTTATTGCCACTATCTTGTTTTATAAGAAAACCCTTTTCTAAGAAGGTGGCATATCGAGAAACAAACACTTTTTGTTCCTCGGAGTGATAGAAGATATACCCTTGCGAATGCTTGGGATATCCAATAAACTTGCACAGAACTGACCTTGCCTCGAGCTTGTCCGTATTTTGTGTTTTCATATATGCCGGACAACCCCATATCTTAATGTAATTAAGATGTGGTCTCTTTCCTTTCCATATCTCATATGGAGTGGTTGGCACAGATTTTGTGGGAACCCTATTCAATAGGTCTATAGCTGTCTCAAGCGCATATCCCCAGAAGGAAATAGGCAACTCAGCAGTGCTCATCATAGAGCGCACCATATCCAATAAGGTGCGATTCCTCCTCTCCGATACACCGTTGTGCTGTGGTGTATAAGGAGGAGTAAGCTGAGAGAGAATCCCATTCTCTTTTAAATAGTCCAGAAACTCATTGCTCAAGTATTCTTCTCCTTGATCAGATCGAAGGATTTTAATATTTTTACCCGTTTGGTTCTCGACTTCGTGTTTATATTCCCTGAATTTCTCAAAAGCTTCAGACTTGTGTTTCAACAGGAACACATGTCCGTATCTTGAGAGATCGTCAGTGAACGTAATGAAGTACGAGGAACCATTCCTGGCATGTGTAGACATGGGACCGCATACCTCACTATGTATCAGTCCCAAGAGTTATGTAACTCTTTCTCCGTGTCCACTAAACAGAGTTTTGGTCATTTTGCCTTTGAGACATGAATGGCAAGTTTCATAAGATGATAATTCGAACGTATTTAAATAACCATCTTTATGTAACTTAGCAAGTCGAGTCGCATTGATATGACTAAGTCTACAATGCCACAAGAAGGATTCGTTCATTTCTGAACTTTTCCTCTTGTGTGTGTTCTATATATTAAGAACCGTGTTTTGATTTAGAACGTATATGCCATTATTTAACAAGCCTGATCCAATCAACTTTTGATTTAGGAAGATGTTCATAATATTATCCTATACTACAAAATTATATCCTTCTTTACATAATAAAGAAACTGATATAATGTTGCATATCATGCTCGGTATGTAATAGCATTCGTTCAGAATCAATGTATTATCACTTGATAATACAAGGTGATATTCGCCAACTGCTTTGGCTGCAACATTTGCACCATTCCCTACTCTTACGGAATGATCACCCATTCCCAGTTCCCTACCTTTCTTTAACCCATGTAACATATTATATATGTGGGATCTTGATCCGGTATCTAATACCCAGGATATAGAGTGAACTGAGAAACAGTTCTCGATAACTAATACACCCGAAGAAGATGCATCAGAATGCTCATTCTTCGTTTGGGCGGCATGAGTATCCGGATATCTTTCTATTCCCTGTTCAGTCTTATAACATTTATAAGAAAGAACGGGACCAACGTTCCCCTGCACAGTATAATAAGCGGGTTCGGTTAATACATCCATATTATTATCTTGATTAAGGCCTGACATGGCCGCTACCTGGAGAGAGAGAGAAGGAAAACACTTTAGCGTGCGCTCTTGCAAGATTAGATTGGTTATTATCTTATCTAATCAGGATGGCTCCCACTGTTTTAATCAAATCATCCTTCAAACCCTAAAAGGTAAGATTAGCCGGGATTAATTACACACTACAAGTTCGCCAATTTTTCAGCCAGATCGGTGTTGGTACTTTGAGATGTAGGGTTCCAAGGCACTCTTGTGAAGGTTCATAAGCCATCAAACATGCCCGAATAAAAATTTAGACGTGCTGAACAACCCTAAGCCGGGATCTTTGCTAAATTATTACGGTTTAACATGCAAGTAAACATCTTTACTACTAAGTGTGAGGGATTACAACCTTTGTAGTCCGCTCCTTCGCTTCATAAGCTTCGAGTAGAAGTCCCATCGCCGCGATCCACGATCTCCCGGACTCAAGAGAGGCTCCACAACTCGAACGATCCATGAAAGCTTGTCGTATTCCTTTTCTCCGATGATCTACATCGAAGTTGCAATAACTCAAGCTCTCTCACTCTAATGAGGTGAACACCCTAATCTAATGGGCTAGATTAGATGAGGATGATGGAGTAGTATTTATGCTTTCTTTTTATATCATTTTCTCACAAGAAATCATCACAAAAGAAATATCTAGTAAGCTTTCTGAAAGCTAAAGAAAGAAGAAGATGATGAATGAAAAAGATAATCCTTTTGTGATGAATAGTAGATAAGAATATATGATTGATCATAGAACCATGGTCAAGGATGAAAAGGTTAACCTTTGTAGAGAATAAACTAGAGCTAGGGTTTGGTTAGGTTAAAATGAGTCATAGATAAATATCAACCATAATATCTTAACCAAGACAAAAGGGAATGCTTCTAGATGGTGCAAGAAGAAGCTAACCCTAATCAAACCCTAATCTCTTTTTATCATCCTTAAACATGTTTCATAATAAATCATATCATGTTACTATAATATATATCACATATATATTATATTTGTAATAAAAGAAAATAATACAATTAATATATCTCGCATATATATCAATGTATTATTCGGTGAGAAAACGAAATAATAAAGTGAGCCAATATTAGATAATGTAATATAATATATCATATATATTATTATACATTAAATCATTGAATCAACACTTGATCCGACAATCCGACTATATCGAATATAACCGAGTAATATATCATGTACCGATTCATCGAATCAACACTTGATCCGATGACCCGGTTCATATCTAAATATCGCGAGAATATAGTACGGTATCACATATCGCAATATCCTCGGTCCTGCACATATCACATATGTGCCTCTACTCCGTTTTGCCTGAGCCAAGAAACCTCTGTGTAGGACTCTAAAGAATCGTCAATACGCCGGTAGCAGGTGATGATCATATCAAACACCCACAAGCTGCAAGCGATCAGCTAAACGTAACAGCCATCCAGGTATTGAGCGATCAGAAGATCAACAAGCTAGCCTGTACGTTCTCCTGTGAATCCAATCAGTAACACTCCCGTACAGTCCGGTCTGTTCGTCTGATATGTCGCATATCAAGTCTAGGGGTGGTATACGTCAGACCCCAATAACCGATAAGTCGTGTCGATGTGAGGCTCATAACAGGTCGAGAAACTACTGGTAACACTTACCAGTATATCTCTATATCAGCCCTGGCCAGGGACTTCCAGTTATAGCCAATCGAACACAGCACAACATCAACTCCCTATACCGGGAGAGACGAATCCCATCCTATCGCTCATTGCCTCCATGTGATTCGGGACTGCACCCAAAAGCCACCGTTTTGCACGCCCTCTTAGACGTGGTAAGGTAGAAATCAAAGCACAGTGGGAATCACATAAGATTCTATGACGATCTCGGGTCTACAGACTACCCTGTACGAGTGTCACCGGAGAACTGCCATCTGACGTGTGGTATATCACCATCTGGGAGTTCTCGACGAGTCCGTCCAGTGTACCTAGTCTCCACTGAGCACCAGTACACCATCCTTGATGTCAAACACCGATGTATATGGGATCATCCATCGCCCATCATATGGGTCAAGATGCGTATACGCTAGTCTACTCTGGTGTATCGATGCCCTGTCTCGATATACCCTCGACTAGGAACAGTTATAGGATGTACTCATCGACTACCATGGCCCCACTAGTATGATCTCATCATGGTCCCAGTAGTCGAGTACAGATCCTAAGGGCTTTATCAACATGTGAGAGTAAGACAGTAAACCAGTACAAGTCAACATGTTAAGATAAAGTGAAACCAAATAGAATACTATTATGACGAGTAAGAAAGTCCTCTCTGTATATATCCAAGTATCCATCATAATATACATCATATGTACAACAATGGCCTCTAGGGTATATACATAACTAACAATCTCCCACTTGCACTAAGGCCAGCTGCTGTAGTATCTCATACCTAGCATCCCGAATAATCTCTCAAACTGTATCTGGGTAATGGCCTTCGTGAGTGGATCCGCAATGTTGTTCTTCGTATCTACTCTCCTGACCTCGATCTCTCGGCGATCAACTATCTCCCTGATCAGGTGATACCGCCTCAGAATATGTCTGGACTTCTGATGGGATCTGGGTTCCTTGGCCAAAGCCACAGCTCTATTGTTATCGCAATATAGAGGTATTGGATGCTCAATGGATGGAACCACACCAAGTTCACTAATGAACTTCTTCATCCAGACAGCCTCTTTGGCAGCATCGTTGGCAGCAATGTATTCAGCCTCCATCGTCGAGTCTGCAACGGTATCCTATTTGGAACTCTTCCAACATACCGCCCCTCCATTGAGGGTAAAGACAAATCCCGAGTGCGACTTAGAGTCGTCCTTATCACTGTGGAAGCTGGAATAGGTAAAGGACTCCACTTGGAGTTCTCCGTTACCATACACCAAGAACATGTCTCTAGTCCTTCGTAAGTACTTGAGAATGTTCTTCACAGCTATCCAGTGACTCTCTCCATGATCTGCTTGATACCGACTCACTACACTTAGTGAGTATGCTACATCGGGTCTGGTACATAGCATCGCATACATGATAGAGCCTACTGCCGAAGCATAGGGTATCCCTTGCATGCGAGCTCTTTCCAAATCAGTCTTGGGAGACATCTCTTTGGAGAGAGTGAGTCCAGAGATCGTGGGTTGGTTCCCACGCTTGGATTCTTCCATACTAAACCTCTTTAGTATGGTGTCAATATACCTGGATTGGGACAATCCCAGTATCCGTTTAGATCTATCTCTATAGATCATGATTCCCAATATGCAGGAGGCATCACCTAGATCTTTCATTGAGAATCTTTGTGATAAGAAGAGCTTGACTGATTGCAGCATAGGAATATCATTTCCTATCAAGAGTATGACATCCACGTACAATACGAGGAAGACAACCTTACTCTCTGCTACCTTTTTATAGATACAATGTTCATCTAAATTTTTGATTAAGTCAAACTCTTTGACTACAACATCAAAACAGATGTTCCAACTCCGCGATGCTTTCTTTAACCCATAAATGGATTTAAGCAGCTTGCACACCTTTCCGCTGCTCCCACTATCTACGAAGCCCTCTGGCTGAGTCATGTACACGCACTCTTCTAAATCACCGTTTGGAAAGGCGGTCTTAACATCCATTTGCCAGATTTCGTAGTCATGGTATGCAGCGATGGCAAGTAAGATCCGGATGGACTTAAGCATAGCCACTGGAGAAAAGGTTTCGTCATAATCCACACCTGGTCATTGACGAAAACCCTTTGCTACAAGTCTAGCTTTGAAAGTCTCAACTTTTCCATCTACACCAAATTTCTTTTTAAAAATCCACTTGCTCCCAATGGGTTTTACCCCTTCAGGAGCATTTTCCAAAGTCCATACTTTATTGGTGTACATGGATTCCATCTCAGATCGCATTGCATCCAGCCATTTCACAGAGTCACCACTCGTGATGGCCTGCTCGAAACTAGTCGGGTCATCATCTTCCATGATGCAATCCTCGCTACCACCATCAATGAGAAAACCGTAGTATCTCTTAGGTGGACGAGAAACCCTACTAGATCGGCGGAGAGGCTGGGGTTCGTCGGGTACTACTGAATCCTCTGGTTCTACTAAATCTTTAGTTGCAGTTTGTGTTGCTGGAACCTCTTCCAGCTCTACCTCTTTGCCACTAATTTCTTTTGCAAGAAATTCCTTTTCCAAAAAGGTGGCATGTTGAGCAACAAACACTTTTTGTTCCTCAGCGTGGTAGAAAAAATATCCTTGAGAATTCTTTGGATATCCCACAAACTTGCAAAGAACTGATCGTGCCTCGTGTTTGTCCAGATTTTGCCTTTTGACATAGGCCGGACAACCCCATATCTTAACTCGTTTAAAATATGGTCTCTTCCCACTCCATATCTCATATGGTGTGGTAGGTACAGATTTAGATGGAACCAGATTCAATTGGTTTATGGCTGTCTCAAGCGCATACCCCCAAAAGGAAATAGGTAACTCAGCATCGCTCATCATCGAGCGAACCATATCTAATAGGGTGCGATTCCTCCGCTCCAATACACCGTTGTGCTGTGGTGTATAAGGAGGAGTAAGCTGAGAGAGAATCCCATTCTCTTTTAGATAATCTAGGAACTCATTGCTTAAGTATTCATCTCCTCGATCAGTTCAAAGAATCTTAATACTTTTGCCTGTTTGGTTCTCTACTTCGTGCTTATATTCTCTGAATTTCTCAAAAGCTTCAGACTTGTGTTTCAACAGGAACACATGCCCGTATCTAGAGAGATCGTCAGTGAATGTAATGAAGTAGGAAGAACCGTTCCAGGCGTGTGTAGACATAGGACCGCATACATCACTATGTACCAGTCCTAAGAGTTCAGTAACTCTTTCTCCGTGTCCACTAAACGGAGTTTTGGTCATTTTTCCTTTGAGACATGAATGGCAAGTGTCATAAGATGATAATTCGAATGAATTCAAATATCCATTCTTATGTAACTTAGCTAGCCATGTCTCATTGATATGGCCAAGTCTACAATACCACAAGAAGGATTCGTTCATTTCTGAACTTTTCCTCTTGTGTGTGTTTTGTATATTGAGGACTGTATTTTGATTTAGAATGAATATGCCATTATGTAACGAGCCTGATGCAATCAACTTTTGATCTAGGAATATGTTCATAACATTATCCTTTACTACAAAATTATATCCTTCTTTACTTAATAAAGAAACTGATATAATGTTGCACATCATATTCGGTATATAATAGCACTCATTTAGAATCAGTGTATCACCACTTGGTAATACTAGGTGATATTCGCCAACTGCTTTGGCTGCAACATTTGCCCCATTCCCTACTTGAACGGAATGATCACCTTTTCCCAGTTCTCTACCTTTCCGTAGCCCATGTAACAATTTACATATATGGGATCCTGATCCGGTATCTAATACCCAGGACGTAGGGTGAACTGAGAAACAGTTCTTAATAACTAACACACCTGAAGAAGATGCATCAACATGCATGTTCTTTTGGGCGGCTTGAGAATCCAGATATTCTCCTATTCCTTGTTCAGTCTTATAACTCTTATAAGAAAGAACGGGTCCAACGTTCCCCTGCTCAGTATAATAAGCGGGTTCAGTCACTACATCCATATTATTATCTTGATTATGGCCTGACATGGTCGCTACCTGGAGAGAGAGAGAAGAAAACACTTTAGCGTATGCTCTTGCAAGATTAGATTGGTTATTATCTTATCTAATCAGGATGTCTCCCACTGTTTTTATCAAATCTACCTTCAAACCCTAAAAGGTAAGATTAGCCGGGATTAATTACACCCTACAATTTCGTCAATCTTTCAGCCAGATCAGTGTCGGTACTTGAGGGAGGTTCCCCGTGCTTTCGCACGGACCTAATTAAAGTAAACCTCGTTTTCCCAGAGGCGTAACCCCGTTAACACTTTTCTAGACACCTACTTGATCGGCTAATTGTCCTGTGTAAAACTCTCTCAGGAGTAACTCTTACTCGCAGTGGGTATCGGGATCCAACTATCTCATAGGAGGTATGCAATCTCATTGCAAAATTTCAACACTTGAAATTCCCGATAATATTTTGCCCCTAGCGATCTATGACCTTAACTAAGTCAACAAACCATAAATCGCAAGTCAAGTTCAACCCGTACATTTCTCGATTGAATTAAACCCACCCGTACGACCCTTGACTGAGTTAACAAGGCCGTGCGAATACCCTAATCCAATCACATCTCATGTTTTAGCAGATAAACACTATTTAGCTACCGTACACTACGCCTTGACTAAGTCAACAAATATAGCACGAATACTAAATAATATCTATCTGAAATGACGGAGGGCTACGCAGGTTTTTCAGAAAAGCATGAGCGTAATGAACTTGATATCGTCGTAGAATCATGTGAAATTTTGAAATGGAGTGTTTTTTAGGCTTTCATTAGTTTTGCTAAAGAGGCCACTCCCGGTGAAGGGATCTCGGCTCTTTCCTCATCGAATAAGATGCAGGGTATATCATATATACCGCTATGCAAAGCAAAACTCTAAAAGCAATCAAAAGACAAACCGAGTTTTGTAGCATCTGCCATTTCCGCTAAAGAGGTCACTCCCAGTGAAGGGATCTCGGCTCTTTCCTCATCGAATAAGGTGCAGGGTATATCATATATACCGCTATGCAAAGCAAAACTGTAGCTACCCTTTTTATAAAGTTTTGATTCCACAACAACTTTTAGGTTTCTTTTCTTTTTATTAATCTCATTAATAAAATCCCATCAGCTTATACTTCCTAAGCATCACAGAAGAAACGAAAGCAGTAGTATTTATATATCAGCATATATATATAGTATAAGCATTCTTCTCAGGCAGTAATATGATCTCATCACAGAACATTGCAGCAGAAGAACATATATGAAATATTGGATATACTAGGACGTCCGTGTTTTCAATATGAGCCTTTATAAAATACGGATTCCACAGTCGCGATGAATAGCCAAACCCACATCGCTAGACCCCTACGAGAGCGGCAAGTAACACTGCCAATTCTAGGGTTAGGAGACCCGGTCTCGACTCCTCGAGATGGCCTCCCACTGGACCCTAGAACCCGGTTACTTGTGCTCCCCTCCTTGGGTCTACCTAATGCGGAAAAGTAAATAATATACAATGGTGACATCAACCTTATCCCGGAAGTGCCCCAATAAAAGAATATTACATACAAATGAATTTTACATGAATGAAAATAAAAACCCCCATCTCACATAAAACCCCCGGCTATTCAGAACACGACGATCCAATATAACATATCACAGCAACACATAATATCACATATCATCAACGTAAGTAAGTATGCATACGCCGATCGTCGTAGATGTATAGCAACGAAGACCGGCAATACAACTACATACTACACTTACGGTCATAGAAAAGAAATTGTAAAACTACAATATTTGGAATCCACAATTACTTTAGACATCGTAAATCCGAAATATCACATACTTCGCATTTCATGCCTAACTCTATGAATTCCACATATTGTATCACATTCCAGATAAATAGACAGTATTAAACTTTCCGAACAGATAATCAAATACCCAAAATTTCCTAAATTGCTCAACACTTGAGCGGGGTTCAAATAATCCCAAAATATGTCACAGTACCGGTGATCCAGCTGTAGAAGGGTCAAGCCAACGCCTCACATGTGGCATGCCGTACTGCCCCAAACCCTAAGGTTTAGAGGCAGTTCAAGACGGTCACATAATCGAGTTAAGGTTTGTTGTCTTCTAGAGGGTCCACCGTGTTACTTGCACATTTTTTCGAAAGATTAAATATTCCGATCGAATCTACGATTACAAAATAAACCCCAGAAGTCTCAACACTTGAGTCAGATTAAAAATACCCAAAAGAAAACACATTCAGAAATAGATATAATAGTGCAAAAACCAATGCATAACCCCTCCGTACGGCCGCGGAACCGCGGTTCAAGCGCGTTACGGCCGCGGTTCCGCGGCGGTTTGAACGTTGTATGCACTCGTTTTTCACCATTACTCTTAGATTTCCCTGCAGAATTTTTAAGGAATTTTTAATTCTGAAAAATCACAGTTTTTAGAAAAAGTCCAGAGAGGGGTTCAAATCGTCGTATCGGAGTTCGTTCGGAGTTTTAACTTTGTAAACACGTCGCCTAATGCTCTAGCTAGGCTCTGATACCACTGTAGGGTTCCTAGGCACTCTTGTGAAGGTTCATAAGGCATCAAACATGCCCGAATAAAAATTTAGACGTGCCGAACAACCCAAAGACGGGATCTTTGCTAGATTATTAGGGTTTAACATGCAAGTAAACATCTTTACTACTAAGTGTGAGGGATTACAACCTTTGTAGTCCGCTCCTTCGCTTCATAAGCTCCGAGTAGAAGTCCCTTCGCCGCGATCCACGATCTCCCGGACTCAAGAGAGGCTTCACAACTCGAACGATCCATGATAGCTTGTCGTATTCCTTTTCTCCGATGATCTACGTCGATGTTGCAATAACTCAAGCTCTCTCACTCTAATGAGGTGAACACCCTAATCTAATGGGCTAGATTAGATGAGGATGATGGAGTAGTATTTATGCTTTCTTTTTATATCATTTTCTCACAAGAAATCATCACAAAAGAAATATCTAGTAAGCTTTCTCAAAGCTAAAGAGAGAAGAAGATGATGAATGAAAAAGATAATCCTTTTGTGATGAATAGTAGATAAGAATATATGATTGATCATAGAACCATGGTCAAGGATGAGAAGGTTAACCTTTGTAGAGAATAAAGTAGAGCTAGGGTTTGGTTAGGTTAAAATGAGTCATGGATAAATATCAACCATAATATCTTAACCAAGACAAAAAGGAATGCTTCTAGATGGTGCAAGAAGAAGCTAACCCTAATCAAACCCTAATCTCTTTTTATCATCCTTAAACATGTTTCATAATAAATCATATCATGTTACTGTAATATATATCACATATATATTATATTTGTAACAAAAGAAAATAATACAATTAATATATATCGCATATATATCAATTTATTATCCGGTGAGAAAACGAAATAATAAAGTGAGCCAATATTAGATAATGTAATATAATATATCATATATATTATTATTGTCACGAACCGAAAGTACGGAACGTGACCGGCACTTAGATTACGAAGCGTCTAGAGGCGCAACGTAACCTAAGTAAGCCGAAGCCCAGAAATCTAAACCATAAAAAGAAGAAGAAGTAAAGAAAAACATATAGAAAACAAGTTTAAAAGAAACATCCAATTTTCTCAAAAATTTCGGCAGAGTCTCCTTTGTGAAAAATGGCCCCAAACGGGTACAAACAAGTATAAATGCATATAAACAATAAAAAGGCATCCCCAAGCGGGAGCTAGCTCTACGCCAACAGGCGGAAACAACCACACCAATGCACAATTCTATACAACGCCAAAGGGCGAGGCTCAAAACTTAAAAGAAAACAAATCCACCAGATATCATAATAATACAAGCGCGACTCTGAGGTCGAAACAGATAAATGGTCCAGTAAACTATAAAGTAATACAAGTTTGGTTGATGGAGCTTATTAGATACAAATGAAATAATAAAAATACAATGGCGGTCCAGATACAAATGAACCAACCTACCGTGCAAATCACCCGGAATGAAACGATGTGCCAGCAAACTGCCAAGGAACCCTGTACATCAACCTGTAATAAAATTTGGCACAACGGGGGTGAGTTGCCAACTCGTGAGTAGAAGATATCTGCGAAAAGAAATCGAAATGCACGACGCTATCCTAGGTCATAATAATATACTAATATAATACTAATCATCTAGTAATGGCAGGGTAATAAACTACGTGTAGTGCAAAAGCTCCGTGCCCGTGTCCATGCTTCAAATAGTAATATGTCATGTGAATGAGTATGCATGCACCATGAATGTAAAACAATCAATCCTGAAATCTGGATATATCTGTATAAGAAATCTTTAGCTTTTATCATGGTAAAATGTGTATAGAAATCTGAAATATCAACGATGAAATCCATGGAAATCCGTGTCAAGCATCGACACAAAACATGTAAATCTCAAGTCTCAATACCTCATAATCTCAATGTCTCATAGTCTCAATATCTCGGGCTCCGTCAGTCCGGATCGGCCCATATCATCAAATCTCACGACAACGGTCGGTATCCTCCGGATATCCGCCGCGCCAGACATCACCGGTAGGTAGTCCTCCCCTGCCAGGCTCATCATCTACAACTCGATCTTCTTGCCCCGGGGTACCATACCGGGCCCACCATGTACCCGAGACGGTTCATCCACTCCTCGAATCGGGTCTCGAAATCCAACAGAAAACATGAAATCTCATGGTGGACGACACATACATCACGAGAAAACCGCATCTTATGTTTTTAAAAAGAGAGGAGGAGAGAAAGATGTTTTTATGTATTCTTGCGGTTTTCCCCAGAAATCCAGAAATCTCATATAAATCCAAAATCACAAAAAAATCATGAGTAAGTATATGATAAGTGTCGACATATGCCTCATAATACTGCATGATAACATGAAAATATGAATGCATGAATGTCTAAGTAATAAATGCCATGTCTAGACTAACATCAGAGAGTAATCACAATATTATATCGATCTAGCTATTTGCTGATTCTATCAATAAAAGATAATATGATCTAAAGTGTACGTGACATAGCAATTACCGATAATGATGTGTGTGAGCCGGCAAATAAGTGTGCGTGGAATATGCGTATCATCGGTAATGGTGCTGGTGTCCTAACAGGCAAAGTTTTATGCTGATTATAGAAACATATGTATGAACATCCACATTATGATTACGGTATGAATGTAAAGACGGATGTGTAATAACCACTCATCTGCGATATACAAGTACCACTACCACTATATGACTCGAACCTAAACTAGTGTCCATCTAACCTCCTAAGGAACTAAAACTAAGAAACTAGTCAATAAGAAACAAGAGTCCACCTAAGGTCTGAATCCATATCTCTAATAGTCGACGATCCAGCCTCAATAGCGTCACGTACGTAGTACGGCTTCCTCGAATCAAGAGTGCAGATCAATCATCATATCTATGCCTCGTACGGTAAAATCCATCGTACGGCATCCCAATATCGGGGTACGAGTCAAGTATCACCTACGTGTCTCATCATTCGTATAATATCATCATCAACACATGTCAAGATCAAGGTGCTATACTGCAATCGCGTACATCAATCATATATCATTGTCAGCATAAATATACATCGTTAATTTATCCTCAGAAATATCACGTCATATGTATCATATTGTGATTAAGTCACACTTAGATCATATCGTAATCAAGTCACACCTATATGATATCGTAATCAAGTCACACATATATGATATCGAAATCAAGTCACACCTATATGATATCGTAATCAAGTCATACATATATGATATCGAAATCAAGTCACACCTATATGATATCATATCAGAATTTCAAGCACAGGTTACGGTCCGGGTTCTATTTTAGAGTCCTATATACTTCAATATCATCACCATTCTTTATTATTGTTCATGTATACAAATCCATTATCTCATTTTCTAATGATCCGCTAATATCATAACATGACTGTATAGCTAAGAATCACAGCATCAGCCCAGTTATATTGTTTCATCCCTGTGTATCATATCACATCCTTGTATCACATATACGTATTGTGTATATATATATAACCACACCTAGTCCTATATATATATATATACATACACGTATACACCACGTCGAGTCTCAGTGTGTGCATGTGTCTGTATCTACCTGAAACCTACGAATCTCTTCCAAGGTACTCATCCTCTGGTAAGGTCTTTCTAAATCAGTCTAGTCCAACCTAGGGTCATTACTAGGGTCCTACTCATCAAGAATCTAAGGTCACGTCTGGCTTCCTAATGACAATAAGTACTATCCCTATTCTACGTTTGCAGGGGTGCTAAATGCCATCCACCCGACTTCCCCCCGTAGATATACATCTACTCACCTGGTCCTTGTCTGCCACAGACGATGTCGCCCTCCTCTTCTTCCTCGTCCAAAGTCCACGTGAGGGGTACCTATACGCAAACACATATAATATCGTAAACTGAATCACAGACAAAGCCAAAACGACGCACGAAACGCGCATAGGTTAAAACCTATGTCCCGCTCATGCAAAAGAGCCAAATATCGCTCGATATCGGCGTACAAACGTCGATTGATCAAGATAAACATCAACAAACAACTTGTAGTTTAAAAACTCGTTACTTATAATATAAAACATGATTTAATCCATCAAAACCCTAAAAATCAATCAAATCGTCCGATTTCGAAAAAACCCGAAAACGCCAAATTACCGTTTTACTTCAAAACTTGACATTTAAATGAAACTAATGGTCATAAAACTCATTAAATAGCATAACTAGATTATACAACCCATTACTATATTTTTAACGCCCCAATTGTATTAATTAGAAAATTCTAGTTTGCAAATAAACCAATTTTAACACCTTGCAAGCAAAATGTCACAATATCACATCTAAACTGGATTTTTCATGAATTAATGCATTAAACTACAATTCATGATGATAATGATATAATGAAACCATAAATTCTATTTTAAATCTCATTTATTTACGAATTTCCAAAAACTAGTTAGCAAAAATGGCATTTTTATTAGTATTCTTCAATTATCAATAAAAACTAGTAACCAAATTAAGTTTTTCATTCCACTAACAAGTTAATATCCTCATTAAAACCACAATATAGTGTTACAAACATTAATTAGAATTTTATCTCACCAATATATACAATATATAGAAATCTAGTTTGCAAAATGGATTAATATAAACAATTTTGGATAAATAATTTACAATATATCATCCATACAAGATTTTCCACTTCTAAAAATGTTAAACTAGTTATTATAACCCTAATTAATTAGTAAAAACCCTAACTTGATTTTACAAACCCTAACTTGAATTTTAAAACTTGTAAAGGGAATTAATTTATTAAATCTAAACATGCTTAAATGAAACATCTAATAACAATAAATCAAAAGAATAAGATTTATACCTCCACAACATGCATTCCAAACATAAAAATAAGCCTCCAAAATGAATACTTTCCATCTCCAAAATCCATGTAAAAATGAGCAAAGAATAGAGGGTAGGAATTTATTAGGATTTTGTGGATTTTTTATTGAATTTTTGATGAATTTTGATGATTTTTACTACAAAAATGATGGGGGGAAATTTTTGGGGCTGCCCATGGAGGTGAGGCCGGCCATGAGGTGAGGAAAAGAGAGGAGAGTGAGAAAAGTCAAGAAAAATGTAGAAGGTTTCACAAAAATATCACACCATTAAGTCTTTTCATGAATTTATTTAAAAATTCTTTATTTTCTTCACTCCATTTGACCTAGAATGGTCTAGAACCATTGTAAAATTTTGAAAATAAATTTTGCATGAAACACACTTGATTCTAAGATGCAATGGTTCATTTTTGCAAATTTAACCCATTCAAATTTGTAATTTACACTAATTTAGTGTAAAAATAAAGCTTATGTTAATATTTAAAATAATTAATTTAAGAAAAATATTTAATTAAACTAAAAAATTACAAGTGGCTAAATAAACATCATTTACTAGTAATAATATAATTAAAATAGGTATTTTTAAATTTATAGTGAAAAATAATTACGGTTTAGTTTTTTGAAAACTACGTTTTACTTTACCGAAAATTATAAAATTCACTTAAACGATTTTATTTAATTAATTAATTATTTAATTATTTTTAAAACGTTACAATCTTCCCCCCTTTAAGAAATTTGGTCCCCGAATTTAAATTAAAACTCCCCCCAATTACTAAAACATTCAGCAAAACACTCAAATCGTCGGGGCTCCGAAATCATCAATAGATAAAGCACGTTTTTAGCACGATACAAGCGCATGAAAATTAAGTACATAACTCAAATCAAAACTCCGTCAAACATAACACAATCATCGGAGTTATGGTGAAATTAAAATATCAAAACCCAATACGAAAACCAACATAATATACATCAAAACTACAACTTATGTATAGTGCGCATCATAGTAAAATCGTCCCAATATCTGGATAAAGAAGCATGCAAGAACCCCTTTTGAAAATCGCCGTGTGATGCACGTGTCACGGCATAAGTAGAGGACGTTTTATAAAAAAAAATAGCTATATATATATATATATATATCTTTTATTTAACATACACGTCCCACCTGGTTACTAAATCAAATAGTAATAATTATAAAAACATACTGCTCAAACTGAAATTAATCCCAATCACATCATAAAAATATCATGTGCGTCCGGTGCGTACTGAAATCGAAACCAAATATAGATACCACGAATACACACAAAACAAAACGAAGTGCAACAGGTGTGCACCAAAAACATCTGTCAAGTGCAACGGGCGTGCATGACTCTAATATCAGGTGCATCTAATCTGCACAAAACCCCGATTTAGTGCATCTGGTGTGCACAAAATCGCATCAAGTGCGCCAAGTGTGCGCAAGAATCTCAATCAGGTGCACATGGTGCACGAAAACATACACCGAATATCAAAATCGAAATCACAGTACGAAAATGCATGGAAACTAGGTCGAAGCATATGTCAAAATCATGTGTAACCCATATGCACGAAATCAAATCAAAATCTCAAAATGTATTAAAACCAAATCAAGTGCACTGGGTATGTTCTAAACAACATCAATACAACTGATATATGAAACACAAATAGAATGTAATGAAGGTACACATAAGAAATATCAATCGTAGAACAAAGTCCTCAAAATACCAAAATCCGATCAACGAAAATATGAAATTCAAATCACCAAATCACAATCGTAAACACTATCGTCAATGTGCGCCTCTTTCCCCCTTTCCTCTGGTGTCAACTGCTTCGAACTTGTCTCTTCATAGGTGTGCTGACTGCGCTACCAACGGCAATACTCATATCTAGAGTCTCCCACGTAGTCGATCCCCTTCACCTGATATCCGGACTACATTAAACTTTTCGATCGATTCATCAAATCCCATAATTCCCCGAGAGCTCAACACTCAAGTACAGTTTAAAAATATCCGGTACATACCCCAGCATCGATGGTCCAGCCGTAGAAGGGCAAACCCAAGCCTCACTAATGGCACCGCGGAACTTCCGTAAACCCTAAGGTTCAAGGGCGTTCTCGTGGTCATTATGTCGAGTTAGGGTTTCATTCTTCTAGAGGGTCCATCGAAATACCTGCATGTTCTTCCGAATACTTTAAACTTGGGAAAATGGGTTTCTGACAATCGTTCGAATCCTTCAACATCGTCTGGACGGCATATGAATACCCTTCTCCCGCACGCTAAACAATGCTTCAATCCTCAAGAATAACCGATACCCTAATGGTTATCGCATTCGAGCCGCAGCTCCTTCTGCCCGTGCGCCCGTGGTAACAGAAACCACCCTCCGATATCGACGGAGAAAGATCAAAGAAACGAATGAAATGCGGTGCAAACAAATGTACATCCTAAGGCTACTTAAGAAGAGTAGCGTATCGTAAGTATGCCGCGGATCATACCCACGGTACGTCACTCAACCTAAGTCGCCTACTCCATCAACCAAGGGTCACCTAGACTTATACAAGGTTAAACCTAGCGCTCTGATACCAACTTTGTCACGATCCGAAAGTACGGAACGTGACCGGCACTTAGATTACGAAGCGTCTAGAGGCGCAACGTAACCTAAGTAAGCCGAAGCCCAGAAATCTAAACCATAAAAAGAAGAGGAAGTAAAGAAAAACATGTAGAAAACAAGTTTAAAAGAAACATCCAATTTTCTCAAAAATTTCGGCAGAGACTCCTTTGTAAAAACTGGCCCCAAACGGGTACAAACAAGTATAAATGCATATAAACAATAAAAAGGCATCCCCAAGCGGGAGCTAGCTCTACGCCAACAGGCGGAAACAACCACACCAATGCACAATACTATACAACGCCAAAGGGCGAGGCTCAAAACTTAAAAGAAAACAAATCCACCAGATATCATAATAATACAAGCGCGACTCTAAGGTCGAAACAAATAAATGGTCCAGTAAACTATAAAGTAATACAAGTTTGGTTGATGGAGCTTACTAGATACAAATGAAATAATAAAAATACAACGGCGGTCCAGATACAAATGAACCAACCTACCGTGCAAATCACCCGGAATGAAACGATGTGCCAGCAAACTGCCAAGGAACCCTGTATATCAACCTGTAATAAAATTTGGCACAACGGGGGTGAGTTGCCAACCCGTGAGTAGAAGATATCTGTGAAAAGAAATCGAAATGCACGACGCTATCCTAGGTCATAATAATATACTAATATAATACTAATCATCTAGTAATGGCAGGGTAATAAACTACGTGTAGTGCAAAAGCTCCGTGCCCGTGTCCATGCTTCAAATAGTAATATGTCATGTGAATGAGTATGCATGCACCATGAATGTAAAACAATCAATCCTGAAATCTGGATATATCTGTATAAGAAATCTTTAGCTTTTATCATGGTAAAATGTGTATAGAAATCTGAAATATCAACGATGAAATCCTTGGAAATCCGTGTCAAGCATCGACACAAAACATGTAAATCTCAAGTCTCAATACCTCATAATCTCAATGTCTCATAGTCTCAATATCTCGGGCTCCGTCAGGCCGGATCGTCCCATATCATCAAATCTCACGACAACGGTCGGTATCCTCCGGATATCCGCCGCGCCAGACATCACCGGTAGGTAGTCCTCCCCTGCCAGGCTCATCGTCTACAACTCGATCTTCTTGCCCCGGGGTACCATACCGGGCCCACCATGTACCCGAGACGGTTCATCCACTCCTCGAATCGGGTCTCGAAATCCAACAGAAAACATGAAATCTCATGGTGGACGACACATACATCACGAGAAAACCGCATCTTATGTTTTTAAAAAGAGAGGAGGAGAGAGAGAGAAGTTTTTATGTATTCTTGCGGTTTTCCCCAGAAATCCAGAATCTCATATAAATCCAAAATGCCAAAAAAATCATGAGTAAGTATATGATAAGTGTCGGCATATGCCCCATAATACTGCATGATAACATGAAAATATGAATGCATGAATGTCTAAGTAATAAATGCCATGTCTAGACTAACATCAGAGAGTAATCACAATATTATATCGATCTAGCTGTTTGCTGATTCTATCAATAAAAGATAATATGATCAAAAGTGTACGTGACATAGCAATTACCGATAATGATGTGTGTGAGCCGGCAAATAAGTGTGCGTGGAATATGCGCATCATCGGTAATGGTGCTGGTGTCCTAACAGGAAAAGTTTTATGCTGATTATAGAAACATATGTATGAACATGCACATTATGATTACGGTATTAATGTAAAGACGGATGTGTAATTGTTAGTTATATGTATGCCCTAGAGGCCATTACTATACATAGGATGTATATTGTAGTGGATGCTTGGACATATATAGGGAGGACTTTCTTGCTCGACATAATAGTATGCTATCTGGTTGCTCTTTACCTTAACGTGTACACTGATTGTCTCTCTGTTACATGTTGGTAAAGCCCTTAGGATGTGTACTTGACTACCTAGACTATGATGCGGATCATACTAGTGGGGACATGGTAGTCCATAAGTACATCCTTCAAGGTCCCTAGTCGTGGGTATATCGAAACGGGGCATCGATATACCAGAGTAGATTAGCGTATACCTTCTCGACCCATACAGATGGGCGATGGATGATCCCATATCCATTGGTGTTTGACATCAGAGATGATATACGGGTGCTCAGTGGAGACTGGGTACACTGGACGGACTCGCCGAGAACTCCCAGATGGTATTATACCTTACGTCAGATGGTAGTTCTCTGGTGACACTGGTACAAAGTAGTCTGTTGACCCGAGATCGTCATAGAGTCTTATGTGATTCCCACTCTTCTTTGATTTCCACCTTACCACGTCCAAGAGGGCATGCAAAACGGTGGTTTTTGGGTACAGTCCCGAATCACATGGAGGCAATGAGCGATAGGAGGGGATTCGTCTCTCCCGGTATAGGGAGTTGATGTTGCGCTGTGTTCGATTGGCTATAACCAGAAATCCCTGGCCAGGGTTGCTGAGATTTACTGGTAAGTGTTACCAGTAGTTTCTCGAACTGTTATAGACCTCATATCGACACGACTTATCGAGCTATTGGGGTCTGACGTTTACCACCCCTAGGCGAGATATACGACATATCAGACGACGAGACCGGACTGTACGGTAAGTGTTACTGGTTGGATTCATAGGAGTGTGAGCGGGCTTGCTCGTCAATCTTCTGATCGCTCAATACCCAGGTGGCCGTTACGTTTAGCAGACCACTTGCGGCTTGTGGGTGTTTGATATGATTATCACCTGCTGCCGGCGTATTGACGAGTCTTTAGAGTCCTACACAGAGGTTTCCTGGCTCAAGCGAAACGAAATAGGAGCGCATATGAGATATGTGCGGGACCGAGAATAATGCGTGTATGTGATACCGTATTCCATTCTCACGATGAATGTGTCGAATGGTTGTATGTGATATAACCTAGTTATCGAATCAAGGATTGATTCGATAAGTCGATACATTGGATACTAGTCGGTTATATGCGATATGACCGGATCATTGAATCAAGTGTTGATTTAATGATTTAATGTATAATTATATATTTGATATATTACTTTGCATTAACTAGTACTGGTTCACTTAAAAAGGATTTTCTCACTTGAAATGCACAAGTTGTATATGTGATATACTTTTGTGCACTTGTTTGTATCATGTTTGATGATACATGCAAACTTGGGTTTGTGTAAAGAATTAAACCATGGTTATTTAAATGGTTAGGGTTTTGATTTTCTTATCTATTCATTTATTTATTTATTTATTCTTTTTGGAAGGATAAATAAAATGGTGACTTATTTTGTTTCTTTCTTGAAACTTCTTGAAATGTTGAAAGTCAAAGCCATTTTGTTTCTTTCCTAAACCCTAACCCTTTAACTTAACCCTAGTTTATTCTCTACACTTGACCATGGTTGGTTTATGATAAGTATTCATTTTTTTTCTATTTTGGAAAAGACTTATCAAATATTATCATCATCTTCTTCTTCTTCTTCTTCAAGAAGAAAGCTTGCCACCATTAATGGAATCTTGAGAAAAAGAGTGAGAAATCCAATTCTAAAGTGAACCCACCTCCTATTTCTTCATCCTCTACCTCTTGCCAAGTAGTATAGGGTGTCTTCTTCACAAGTTTCATGACTTGGTGAGGTGGGAGCTTGATCTTGTGATGCCTCGACGTAGATCATCTTCGGCGTCGAAGTCGACGACCTAGTCCGCCCATTTCTCCGATGAAGCCGATGCTAGAGTCCGGGATCCTATATGGACAGCGAGGGGACTTCATCACGGAGCCATGGAGGTGGAGAACCGGATCTACAAAGGTTGTAGCCTCTTTCTTTTAGTTAAGTTGTTAACTAGTTTCACTTTTCGCCTAAAATCTAGTTAACGATCCGTATTAGAGTTTCTCGGCACTTGTAAAATTTGAAATTGGCATGGTTGATACCTTGTGAGACCTCATTAGTGTGCCTAGGAACCCTTCAGTGGTATCAGAGCCTAGCTAGAGCCTTAGGCGATGCGTAGATGAAGTTTGAAGTCCGATCGAACCGAAACCCTAATTCCAAAATGCTCTCTGGACTTTTTTCAAAAACTGGGTTTTTTCCAGATTAAAAATGCTTAAAAAATTCATCAGGAAATTCTGAGAATTACGGTGCAAAATTTACCAAAAGATATGTCCAAAGTGCGGCGGAACCGCGGCAGAAGCCTGGCTTCTGCGGCGGTTCCCCGGCCATATGATAACGTCACCCTTTCAATTTTGCACAGTAATTTGTTTCTTGAGGTGCTGAGTTTTCTGGGATTGTTTAATCTGAACTCAAGAGTTTAGTTTTCTGGAGTGTTTTGGAGTTTAGATGATTCGATCGGATTATCAGATTTTGTCTATGTGCTTTTCCGGATAATTTTAGAATATGTTAAAAAGTTTGACCGGATATAAATACCCAATTTTTCCCCTATTGGGAAATTTCCAAGTGTTGGATTTTTCCATGGTTTAAAGACGTTCTAAGTAGTGCAAGTAACTCGATGGACCCTCTAGAAGACAACAAACCTTAACTCGATTATTTGACCGTCTTGAACTGCCCTTTGAACCTTCGGGTTTGGGGCAGTACGGCGTGCCACATGTTAGGCGTTGGCTTGACCCTTCTACGGCTGGACCGTTGGTACTGAGGCATGAACTGGATGTTTTTAAACTTGTTTCATGTGTTGAGCTATATCGGGAAAACTTGGGTGTTCGATTGTTCGATCGGAAAGTTTAACATTTTCTATCTTATCCGGAATGTGATACAATACTTAGAATCCGCAAGCAGTTATGAGATAACTGATTTGAATGTTATAAACATAGCACTTTAGTCTCAATTGATCGGTTGCCATGGAATTTTGATGTGATCAAAAGTCTGTCGCAATCACGTAGCGTACGCGGATACTCGTCGGATAAACTTAATAGTCTGCTACACCCCATAACCCCGACCAAGTGACTGTAGGAGAACCCCGTCGCCGAAAGCATCCGTTCGGGTGCTTGCGGTAGCGGTGTTCCGCCTTGGTGCACTTCGTCGACGGTATCGGGGGTGCGGCCGTCTACTAAAGTTTGCGACGAGTATTCGGTCAGGATGTCGGGAATCTTGTTGAATTGCCCGACTTGATATTGAAAAGAGTTTTCGATAATGAGACTAAAATGCGGGGTTTATAATTGTTAGGCATGCGATGTCTAAAGAATTCATTTAGTCAGGCATGCGATGTCTGAGGAGGTTGCGGATTCCAACTGTTGTAGTTTTACACTTTCTTTTCTGTGACCGTAAGTGTAATATGTGATATCGCCGGTTTCGTTGCTATATGTCAACGACAATTGGGATTCGCATATTTACTTACGTTGATGACATGTGATGTTATGTGTTGCCGGATATGTTATATTGGATCGTCGTGTTTGAATAGCCGGGGTTTTTTATGTGAGATGAGTGTTTTTCATTTTCATTCATGTAAAAACTTGTATGTAATATTCTTTTATTGGGGCACTTCCAGGTTGCGGAAGATGTCACCTTCTGTATATTATTTACTTTTCCGCACTAGGATAGACCCAAGGAGGGGAGCACAAGTAACCGGGTTCTGGAGTCCAGTGGGAGACCAACTCGAGGAGTCGAGTCCGGGTCTCCTAACTCTAGAATTGGTAGGGTTGCTTGCCGCTCTCGTAGGGGTCTAGGGGTGTGGGTTTGGCTATTCATCGCGACCGTGGAATCCGTGTTTTATACTGGCTCGTATTGAAAACACGGACGTCCTAGTATATCCAATGTTTCATATGATTCTTCTGCTGCGATATCTGTGATGTGATCATGTGATATGTTCTGTGATGGATACTTTATATAGTATATATGATATATTATATAGACGTTACTTATGTTTTACACCCGCGCTAGCCCTGCCCCGCTCTGCCGTTAGTTACCTAACCTAACGGTGCACGAGGGGACATCGAGGCGAATGCGGATGGCATAAGTGTACGTCGTATTTATCTGTGATGTTTAGGTAACTTAAATGATGGGACTTCATTAATGTGATTAATGAAAATAAAAGAAACCTAAGATGTTGTAGAATCGAATTTCAAAAATAAAACAGGTAGCTACAGTTCTTGCTTTGCACAGCGGTATATATGATATATCCTGCACCTTATTCGATGAGGAAAGGACCGAGATCCCTTCACCGGGAGTGACTCCTTTAGCAATAACTGGCAGATGCTACACACTCGGTTTGTCTTTTGATAGTTTCTATAGTTTCTGCTTTGCACAGTGATATATATGATATATCCCGCACCTCATTCGACGAGGAAAGGACCGACGATCCCTTCACCGGGAGTGACTCCTTTAGCAAAACTAGAAAAGCCTCAAAAGCACTCCATTTTAAAATCATTTGATTCTACAACGATATCAAGTTCATTACGCAATAGGTTTTCAGAAAAACCTGTCGTAGCCCTCCGTCATTTCAGATAAGTGGTAGTTAGTATTCGTGCTACGTTTGTTGGCCTGCGTCAAGGCGTAGTGTGCGGTAACTAACTAGTATTTATCTGCTTATGCATATGATGCAGATTGGATTAGGGTAGTCGTGCGACTTTGTTGGCCTGCGTCAAGGGTCGTGCGGCTGAGTTTAATTCAATCAAGAAATGACGGGTTGAACTTGACTAGCGCACTATGATTTGTTGGCCTGCGTCAAGGTCATAGGACGCTAGGGGCAAAATTATCGGGAATTTCAAGTGTTGAAATTTGCAATGAGATTGCATACCTTCTATGAGATAGTTGGATCCCGATACCTGCTGCGAGTAAGAGTTACTCCTGGGAGAGTTTTACACATTACAATTAGCCGATCAAGTAGGTGTCTAGAAAGGTGTTAACGAGGTTACGCCTCTGGGAAAACGAGGTTTACATTAATTAGGTTCGTGCGAAAGCATGGGGCACCTCCCTCAAAGTACCGACACTGGCCTGGCTGAAAGATTGGCGAACTTGTAGTGTGTAATTAATCCCGGCTAGTCTTTCCTTTTAGGATTTGAAGAAAGATTTGATAAAAACAGTGGGAGCCATCCTGATTAGATAAAATAATAACCAATCTATTCTTGCAAGAGCGCACGCTGAGTGTTTTCTTCTCTCTCTCTCCAGGTAGCGACCATATCACGCCTTAATCAAGATAAAAATATGGATGTATTGACCGAACCCGCTTGTTATACTGAGCTGGGGAACGTTGGTCCCGGTCCAACTTATAATTGTTATAAGACAGAGCAGGAAATAGGGGAATACCAGATTTCCCGTGCCGCCGAAACGAAGAAAGTGCATGCTGATGCATCATCTTCGGGTGTGTTCGTTACAAAGAACCGTTTCTCTGTATCCTCTACGTCCTGGGTATTTGATACCGGATCAGGATCTCAGATATGTAATATGTTACATAGGGCTACAGAAAGGTAGAGAACTGAGAACGGGTGATAAGTTTCATGAGGCAGAAAACGGGGCAAGTGTTGCAGCCAAGTCTGTTGGTCACTGTCACCCTGTATTCCAAATACATTGATTCTGAACAAATGTTATTAGATACCGAACCTGATATACAAAATCATATCAATCTCTTTATTAGTAAAGAAATGATAAAATTTTGTATAGTTGGATAATGTTTTGAACATTTCCTATATCAAAAGTTGATCGGTTCAGGCACGTTATCTAAAAGCATTGATGTTCTAAATCAAACTACAGTTCTTTAGTATACGGAACACACAAAGGAGGAAGAGTTCAGAAATGAACGAATCCTTCTTGAGGCATTGTAGACTAGGTCATATCAATGCGACTAGACTAGTTGAAGTTACATGTAGATGCATATTTAAATCAATTTGAATCTACATCTTGTGAAACTTGCCAGTCATGTCACAAAGATATAATGACACCAGCTCTGTTTATTGGAAACAGAGAAAGAGTTAGTGAACTCTTGGGATGATACATGTTGATGTATAAAGGTCCCCTGTCTACATATGCCAAGACCGGTTCTTTGTACTTCATTACATTCTCTGATGATCTCTCAAGATTCAGACATATGTTCCTGTTGAAACACAAGTCAGAACCTTTTGAGATATTCACAGAATATAAGTTAGAAGTAGAGAACCAATACGGGTATAAGTATTATGTTCTTTGATGAGATCAAGGAGGAGAATACTTGAGCATGGAATTCTTAGACTTTTCTAAAGGAGAATGAGATTCTCTCTCAGCATTACTCCTCCGAATACACCATAGCACGTTGGTGTATCGGGGCGGAGCAATCACACCCTATATTATAAGGTGTGCTCTATGATGAGTACTACTGAGTTACCTATTTCCCTTTGGGAGTTGTGCACTTGAGAAGCTGCATACCTATTGAATAGGGTTCAAATCAAATCAGTTGCCTACCATTTCATATGTGATATGATAAGGGAAGTGCCCATATCTTAAGTTGGTTAAGATTTGGGGTTGTCCGGCCTATGTCTAAAAGCAAAATCCGGACAAGCTCGAGGCAAGATCTGTTATGTAGAACTGGAAATGTTCCAGCTATACAAACTGCAGCTGATGATTTGATAGAACCAAAGGATTCAGTAGAGACCAACGAACCTCAGCCTCTCCGCCGATCTAGTAGGGTTCCTCACCCACCTAAGAGATACTTCGGTTTCTCTATGACAGTGGGAGCGAGGATTACATCATAAGATGATGACCCAACTATTTTCGAGCAGGCCATCAGGAGTGGGACTCTGTAAGAATGGCTGGATGCTTAGCGATCTGAGATGGAATCCTTGTACACTAACAAAGTATGGACTTTGGTTGCTATATCTGAAGGGTTAAATTCCCATCAGGAGCAAGTATATCTTGAGAAGATTACTTGGTGTAGATGGAAAAGTTGAGACTTTCAAAGCTAGACTTGTTAAAGGTTTTTCGTCATCGACCAGGCGTGGATAATGATGAAGCCTTTTTCCAGTGGCTATGCTTAAGTCCATCCAGATCCTACTTGCCACGGCTACATACCATGACTATGATATCTGGCGGTTGGGTGTCATGACTGCTTTTCTAAAAGATGTTTTAGAAGAGGGCGTCTATAAGTACACAGCCAGAGGGCTTCGTTAACAGTGGGAGCAGCGGAAACGTGTGCAAGATACTTTATAGGATAAAGCAGACATCGCGGAGTTGGAACGTCTGTTTTGATGTAGTTGTCAAAAAGTTTGACTTCATCAGAATGGTAAATGAACCTTGTATATACAAAAAGGTAGTAGGGAGTTTGGTGGTGATCCTCGTAGAGTACGTGGATGACATACTCTTGATAAGAAAGGAGTTTCCTATGCTACGCTCGGTCAATCTCCGCTTATCATAAGGATTCTCCGTATAGGATCAAAGTGATACCTCCTAAATTCTGAGTTTTAATCTATGAGATAGAAGTAACTGGATGTTAGGATTCTCACTAGTTGTAGTGAGATGGTATCAACCGATCCTGGGGAGAATCACTGGAAGGGTTCCAGGGTGATAAGGACGACTGAAAGTCAGTCACAGGCATTGTCTTTACCCTCAGTAAAGGGACGGTATGTTGGAAGAGTTCCAAGCTAGATACCGTGGCATACTAGACGATAAAGGCTCGATACATCGCTACTTAAGATGCTACCAAAGAGGCAGTCTGGATGTATATTTGTTCATGAGATGAACTTAGTTCCTCCCATTGTGTGACAATGGAGTTGTGGCTTATGCCAAGGAACGTCCGTCCCATCAGTGATCCAGACATATTCTAAGGCAGTATCACCTGATCATGGAGATGCTTGATCTCCAAGGGATCGAGGTTAGGAGAGTAGACGCAGAGGACAACACGGCGGATCAACTCACAAAGGCCTTTTCCCAGAGAGAGACTTTAATGGGATGGTTGAGTATGAGATACTACAACCACTGCTATCAGATGGCCCTAGTGCAAGTGGGAGATTGTTAGTTATATGTATGCCGTAGAGGCCATTACTATACATAGGATGTATATTGTAGTGGATGCTTGGACATATATAGGGAGGACTTTCTTGCTCGACATGATAGTATGCTATCTGGTTGCTCTTTACCTTAACGTGTACATTGATTGTCTCTCTGTTACATGTTGGTAAAGCCTTTAGGATGTGTACTTGACTACCTGGACTATGATGCGGATCATACTAATGGGGACATGGTAGTCCATAAGTACATCCTTCAAGGTCCCTAGTTGTGGGTATATCGAAACGGGGCATCGATATACCAGAGTAGACTAGCGTATACCTTCTCGACCCATACAGATGGGCGATGGATGATCCCATATCCATTGGTGTTTGACATCAGAGATGATATATGGGTGCTCAGTGGAGACTGGGTACACTGGACGGACTCGCCGAGAACTCCCAGATGGTATTATACCTTGCGTCAGATGGCAGTTCTCTGGTGACACTGGTACAGAGTAGTCTGTTGACCCGAGATCGTCATAGAGTCTTGTATGGTTCCTACTGTGCTTTGATTTCCACCTTACCATGTCCAAGAGGGCGTGCAAAACGGTGGTTTTTGGGTACAGTCCCGAATCACATGGAGGCAATGAGCGATAGGAGGGGATTCGTCTCTCCCGGTATAGGGAGTTGATGTTGCGCTGTGTTCGATTGGCTATAACCAGAAATCCCTGGCCAGGGTTGCTGAGATTTACTGGTAAGTGTTACCAGTAGTTTCTCGAACTGTTATAGACCTCATATCGACACGACTTATCGAGCTATTGGGGTCTGACGTTTACCACCCCTAGGCGAGATGTGCGACATATCAGACGACGAGACCGGACTGTACGGTAAGTGTTACTGGTTGGATTCACAGGAGTGTGAGCGGGCTTGCTCGTCGATCTTCTGATCGCTCAATACCCGGGTGGCCGTTACGTTTAGCAGACCGCTTGTGGCTTTTGGGTGTTTGATATGATCATCACCTGCTGCCGGCGTATTGACGAGTCTTTAGAGTCCTACACAGAGGTTTCCTGGCTCAAGCGAAACGAAATAGGAGCGCATATGAGATATGTGCGGGACCGAGAATAATGCGTGTATGTGATACCGTATTCCATTCTCGCGATGAATGTGTCGAATGGTTGTATGTGATATAACCTAGTTATTGAATCAAGGATTGATTCGATAAGTCGACACATTGGATACTAGTCGGTTATATGCGATATGACCGGATCATTGAATCAAATGTTGATTTAATGATTTAATGTATAATTATATATTTGATATATTACTTTGCATTAACTAGTACTGGTTCACTTAAAAAGGATTTTCTCACTTGAAATGCACAAGTTGTATATGTGATATACTTTTGTGCATTTGTTTGTATCATGTTTGATGATACATGCAAACTTGGGTTTGTGTAAAGAATTAAACCATGGTTATTTAAATGGTTAGGGTTTTGATTTTCTTATCTATTCATTTATTTATTTATTTATTCTTTTTGGAAGGATAAATAAAATGGTGACTTATTTTGTTTCTTTCTTGAAACTTCTTGAAGTGTTGAAAGTCAAAGCCATTTTGTTTCTTTCCTAAACCCTAACCCTTTAAATTAACCCTAGTTTATTCTCTACACTTGACCATGGTTGGTTTATGATAAGTATTCATTTTTTTCTATTTTGGAAAAGACTTATCAAATATTATCATCATCTTCTTCTTCAAAAAGAAAGCTTACCACCATTAATGGCATCTTGAGAAAAAGAGTGAGAAATCCAATTCTAAAGTGAACCCACCTCCTATTTCTTCATCCTCTACCTCTTGCCAAGTAGTATAGGGTGTCTTCTTCACAAGTTTCATGACTTGGTGAAGTGGGAGCTTGATCTTATGATGCCTCGACGTAGATCATCTTCGGCGTCGAAGTCGACGACCTAGTCCGCCCATTTCTCCGATGAAGCCGATGCTAGAGTCCGGGATCCGATATGGATAGCGAGGGGACTTCATCACGGATCCATGGAGGTGGAGAACCGGATCTACAAAGGTTGTAGCCTCTTTCTTTTAGTTAAGTTGTTAACTAGTTTCACTTTTTGCCTAAAATCTAGTTAACGATCCGTATTAGGGTTTCTCGGCACTTGTAAAATTTGAAATTGGCATGGTTGATGCCTTGTGAGACCTCATTAGTGTGCCTAGGAACCCTTCAGTAATAACCACTCATCTGTGATATACAAGTACCACTACCACTATATGACTCGAACCTAAACTAGTGTCCATCTTGTAGGGTTCCTAGGCATCCTAATGAGGTCTCACAAGGCATCAACCATGCCAATTTCAAAAATTATGGTGCCGAGAAACCCGACTACGGATCGTTGGATAGAAATCTAGGCGAACAAAGTAACTAGTTAACACTTAACTAAGAGATACGGAAATACAACCTTTGTAGATCCGGTTCTCCACCTTCATAGCTCCGCAATGAAGTCTCCTCGCTGTCCATAAAAAGTCCCGGGCTCTAGCGTCGGCTTCATCGGAGAATGGACGGGCTAGGTTATCGACGACGATGCCGAAGATGATCTACGTCGAGGCATCGATAGATCAAGCTCCAACTTCACCAAGTCCAAAAACTTGTGAAGAGAACACACTCTACTACTTGGCAAGAGGTAGAGGATGAAGAAATAGGAAGTGGGTAGACTTTAGAATTGGATTTCTCTCTCTTTATCATCAATCACCATTGATGACCTCAAGGTTTTCTTCTTGAGTTTTAGGAGGAAGAAGAAGAAATGATATGATAAGTTAATTAAAAAGAAAAGAATAATCAAACCTTATCATAATGTTAACTATGGTAATGTGTAGAGAATCAATCATGGTTAAAGGAATGGTTAGGGTTAAGGATGAGATAAGAATGGTGGACAAAGTCAAAGCTTCATGAAGCTTCAACTAAACAACAAAAAAAGCCACCATTCTTTTCTCTTTTCCATTTATTTTCCAAAATGTATAAACAAATAAATAAATGAATAAATAAGTAATGGAAAAATAAAACCCTAATTATATGTTTAACCATGGTTTAATTCTTTACACTTAACCAAGGAAACATGTATCATCAAACATGATACAATCATGTGTACAAAAGTATATCACATATACAATGTGCACAAACCGAGTGAGAAAATCCATTTAAAGTGAACCAATACTAGTTAATGTAAAGTAATATATCAAATATATAATTATACATTAAATCATTAAATCAACACTTGATTTAACGATCCGGTCATATCGCATATAACCGACTAGTATCCAATGTATCGGCTTATCGAATCAATCCTCGATTCGATAAGTAGGTTATATCGCATACAACCATTCGACACATTCATCGCGAGAATAGAATACGGTATCACATACACGCATTATTCTCGGTCCCGCACATATCTCATATGCGCTCCTATTTCGTTTCGCTTGAACCAGGAAACCTCTGTGTAGGACTCTAAAGACTCGTCAATACGCCGGCAGCAGGTGATGATCATATCAAGCACCCACAAGCCGCAAGCGGTCTGCCAAACGTAACGGCCACCCGGGTATTGAGCGATCTGAAGATCGACGAGCAAGCCCGCTCACACTCCAGTGAATCCAACCAGTAACACTACCGTACAGTCCGGTCTGATCGTCTGATATGTCGCATATCTCGCCTAGGGGTGGTAAACGTCAGACCCCAATAGCTCGATAAGTCGTGTCGATATGAGGTCTATAACAATTCGAGAAACTACTGGTAACACTTACCAGTAAATCTCAGCAACCCTGGCCAGGGATTTCCTGTTATAGCCAATCAAACACAGCGCAACATCAACTCCCTATACCGGGAGAGACGAATCCCCTCCTATCGCTCATTGCCTCCATGTGATTCGGGACTGTACCCAAAAACCACCATTTTGCACGCCCTCTTGGACGTGGTAAGATGGAAATCAAAGCACAGTGGGAACCACACAAGACTCTATGACGATCTCGGGTCAACAGACTACTTTGTACCAGTGTCACCAGAGAACTGCCATCTGACGTGAGGTATAATACCATCTGGCAGTTCTCGGCGAGTCCGTCCAGTATACCCAGTCTCTACTGAGCACCCGTATATCATCTCTGATGTCAAACACCAATAGATATGGGATCATCCATCGCCCATCTGTATGGGTCGAGAAGGTATACGCTAGTCTACTATGGTATATCGATGCCCCGTCTCGATATACCCACGACTAGGGACTTTGAAGGATGTACTTATGGACTACCATGTCCCCACTAGTATGATCCGCATCATAGTCCAGGTAGTCAAGTACAGATCCTAAGGGCTTTACCAACATGTAACAGAGAGACAATCAGCATACACGTTAAGGTAAAGGGTAACCAGATAGCATACTATCATGTCGAGCAAGAAAGTCCTCCCTATATATGTCCCAGCATCCACTACAATATACATCCTATGTACAGTAATGGCCTCTAGGGCATACATATAACTAACAATCTCCCACTTGCACTAGGGCCATCTGTAGCAGTGGTTGCAGTATCTCATACTCAACCATCCCATGAAAGTCTCTCTCTGGGAATATGCCTTCGTGAGTGGATCCGCTGTGTTGTCCTCTGAGTCTACTCTCCTGACCTCGATCCCCTGGAGATCAACCATCTCCATGATCAGGTAATACTTCCTTAGAATATGTCTGGATCACTGATGGGACCGGCGTTCCTCGGCATAAGCCACAACTCCATTGTCTCACAATGGTAGGAACGTAGTTCATCTCATGAACCAATATACACCTAAACAGCCTCTTTGGTAGCATCTTAAGTAGCGATGTATCCTGCCTTCATCGTCTAGTATGTCACGGTATCTAGCTTGGAACTCTTCCAACATACCGTCCCTGTACTGAGGGTAAAGACAATGCCTGCGACTGACATTCAGTCGTCTTTATCACCCTGGAACACTTCCAGTGATTCTCCCTAGGATCGATTGATACCATCTCACTACTTCTAGTGAGATTCCTAACATCCAATTAGATCTATCTCATAGATCCAAAATCCAGGATTTAGTAGGTATCACTTTGATCCTATATGGAGAATCATTGTGATAAGCGGAGATTGATCGAGCGTAGCATAGGAAACTCCTTCCCTATCAAGAGTATGTCATCCACGTACTCTACGAGGATTGTCACCATACTTCCTACTACCTTCTTGTTTATACAAGGTTCATCTACCATTTTGATGATGTCAACTTCTTTGACTAATCCATCAAAACAGATGTTCCAACTCCGCGATGCCTGCTTTATCCTATAAAGCATCTTGCACACGTTTCCGCTGCTCCCACTGTCTACGAAGCCCTCTGGCTGTGTACTTATAGACGTACTCTTCTAAAACATCATTTAGAAAAGCAGTCATGACACCCAACCACCAGATATCGTAGTCATGGTATGTAGCCGTGACAAGTAGGATCTGGATGGACTTAAGCATAGTTGCTTGAAAAAGTTTCATCATTATCCACGCTTGGTTGATGACGAAAACCTTTAACAAGTCTAGCTTTGAAAGTCTCAACCTTTCCATATACACCAAGTAATCTTCTCAAGATTTACTTGCTCCTGATGGGGATTTAACCCTTCAGATATAGCAACCAAAGTCCATACTTTGTTGGTGTATATGGATTCCATCTCAGATCGCTAAGCATCCAGCCATTCTTACAGAGTCATACTCCTGATGGCCAGCTCGAAACTAGTTGGGTCATCATCTCATGATGCAATCCTCGCTCCCACTGTCATAGAGAAACCGAAGTATCTCTCAGGTGGGTGAGGAACCCTACTAGATCGGCGGAGAGGCTGAGATTCGTTGGTAACTATTGAATCCTTCGGTTCTACCAAATCATCAGCTGCAGTTTGTATAGTTGGAACCTTTCCAGTTCTACATAACTTACATTGCCTCGAGCTTGTCCGGATTTTGCTTTCAGACATGGGCCGGACAACCCCAAATCTTAACTAACTTAAGAGATGGGCTCTTCCCTTATCATATCAAATATGAAGTGGTAGGCAACTGATTTGATTTGAACCCTATTCAATAGGTATGCAGCTTCTCAAGTGCATAACTCCCATAAGGAAATAGGTAACTCAGTAGTACTCATCATAGAGCATACCTTATCATATAGGGTGTGATTGCTCCGCCCCGATATACCATCGTGCTATGGTGTATTCGGAGGAGTAATGCTGAGAGAGAATCTCATTCTCCTTTAGAAAAGTCCAGGAATTCCGTGCACAAGTATTCTCCTCCTTGATCACATCAAAGGACATAATACTTATACCCATTTTGGTTCTCTATTTCTAACTTATATTCCGTGAATATCTCAAAAGGTTCGGACTTGTGTTTCAACAGGAACATATGTCTGAATCTTGAGAGATTATCAGAGAATATAACGAAGTACAAAGAACCAGTCCTGGCATATGTAGACAGGGGACCTACATACATCAACATGTATCATCCCAAGAGTTCACTAACTCTTTCTCTGTTTCCAGTAAACGGAGCTATGGTCATCTTATCTTTGTGACATGACTGGCGAGTTTCACAAGATGTAGATTCAAACTGATTTAAATATGCATCTACATGTAACTTCAGCTAGTCGGGTCGCATTGATTTGACCTAGTCTACAATACCTCAAGAAGGATTCGTTCATTTCTGAACTCTTCCTCTTGTGTGTGTTCTGTATACTAAAGAACTGTAGTTTGATTTAGAACGTCAATGCTTTTAGATAACGTGCCTGAACCGATCAACTTTTGATATAGGAAATGTTCAAAACATTATCCAACTATACAAAATTTTATCATTTCTTTACTAATAAAGAGATAGATATGATTTTGTATATCAGGTTCGGTATCTAATAACATTTGTTCAGAATCAATGTATTCGCAATACAGGGTGACAGTGACCAACAGACTTGGCTGCAACACTTACCCCGTTTTCTGCCTCATGAAACTTATCACCCGTTCTCAGTCCTCTACCCTTCTGTAGCCCTATGTAACAGATTACATATCTGGGATCCTGATCTGGTATCACATACCCAGGATGTAAAGGATACTGAGAAACAGTTCTCTGTAATGAACACACCCGAAGATGATGCATCATCATGCACTCTCCTCGTTTGGGCGGTACGGGAAATCTGGTATTCCCCAATTTCCTGCTCTGTCTTATAACAATTATAAGTTGGAGCGGGACCAACGTTCCCCAGCTCAGTATAACAAGCGGGTTCGGTCAATAATCCGTATTATTATCTTGATTAAGGCGTGATATGGTCGCTACCTGGAGAGAGAGAGAAGAAAACACTCAGCGTTCCCTCTTTCAAGAATAGATTGGTTATTATTTTATCTAATCAGGATGGCTCCCACTGCTTTTTATCAAATCTTCCTTCAAACCCTAAAAGGAAAGACTAGCCGGGATTAATTACACACTACAAGTTCGCCAATCTTTCAGCCAGGCCAGTGTCGGTACTTTGAGGGAGGTCCCCCGTGTATTCGCACGAACCTAATTAATGTAAACCTCGTTTTCTCAGAGGCGTAACCTCGTTAACACCTTTCTAGACATCTACTTGATCGGCTAATTGTAATGTATAAAACTCTCCCAGGAGTAACTCTTACTCGCAGCGGGTATCGGGATCCAACTATCTCATAGAAGGTATGCAATCTCATTGCAAATTTCAACACTTGAAATTCCCGATAATATTTTGCCCCTAGCGTCCTATGACCTTGACAGAGGTCAACAAACCATAGGCTGCTAGTCAAGTTCAACCCGTCATTTCCTGATTGAAGTAAACCCATCCGCACGACCCTTGACAGAGGTCAACAAGGTCGCACGACTACCCTAAATCAATCACATCATATGCTTATGCAGATAAGCACTAATCAGCTACCGCACACTACGCCTTGACAGAGGTCAACAAACGCAGCACGAATACTAACCAGTACATATCTGAAATGACGGAGGGCTACGACAGGTTTTTCTGAAAACCTATTGCGTAATGAACTTGATATCGTTGTAGAATCAAATGATTTTGAAATGGAGTGTTTTTGAGGCTTTTCTAGTTTTGCTAAAGGAGTCACTCCCGGTGAAGGGATCGTCGGTCCTTTCCTCGTCGAATGAGGTGCGGGATATATCATATATATCGCTGTGCAAAGCAAAAACACTTAAAAGCAATCAAAAGACAAACCGAGTGTGTAGCATCTGCCAGTTATTGCTAAAGGAGTCACTCCCGGTGAAGGGATCTCGGTCCTTTCCTCATCGAATAAGGTGCAGGATATATCTCATATACCACTGTGCAAAGCAAGAACTGTAGCTACCTGTTTTATTTTGAAATTCGATTCTACAACATCTTAGGTTTCTTTTATTTCATTAATCACATTAATGAAATCCCATCATTTAAGTACCTAAACATCACAGATAAATACGACGTATACTTATGCCATCCGCATTCGCCTCGATGTCCCCTCGTGCACCGTTAGGTTAGGTAACTAACGGCAGAGCGGGGCAGGGCTAGCGCGGGTGTAAAACATAAGTAACGCTTATATAATATATCATATATACTATATACTGTATCTATCACAGAACATCACATGATCACATCACAGATATCGCAGTAGAAGAAACATATGAAATATTGGATATACTAGGACGTCCGTGTTTTCAATACGAGCCAGTATAAAACACGGATTCCACGGTCGTGATGAATAGCCAAACCCACACCCCTAGACCCCTACGAGAGCGGCAAGCAACCCTACCAATTCTGGAGTTAGGAGACCCGGACTCGACTCCTCGAGTTGGTCTCCCACTGGACTCCAGAACCCGGTTACTTGTGCCCTCCTCCTTGGGTCTATCCTAGTGCGGAAAAGTAAATAATATACAATAACGGGTGACATCTTCCGCAACCTGGAAGCGCCCCAAATAAAAGAATATTACATACAAGTTTTTACATGAATGAAAATGAAAAACACTCATCTCACATAAAAACCCCCGGCTATTCAAACACGACGATCCAATATAACATATCCAGCAACACATAACATCACATGTCATCAACGTAAGTAAATATGTCCATCCCAATTGTCGTTGACATATAGCAACGAAACCGGCGATATCACATATTACACTTACGGTCACAGAAAAGAAAGTGTAAAACTACAACAGTTGGAATCCGCAACCATCTCAGACATCGCATGCCTGACCAAATGAATTACTTAGACATCGCATGCCTAACAATTATAAACCCCGCATTTTAGTCTCATTATCGAAAACACTTTTCAATATCGAGTCGGGCAATTCAACAAGATTCCCGACATCCTGATCGAATGCTCGTCGCAAACTTCAGTAGACGGCCGCACCCCCTATACCGTCGACGAAGTGCACCAAGGCGGAACACCGCTGCCGCGAGCACCCGAACGGATGCTTTCGGCGACGGGGTTCTCCTACAGTCACTTGGTCGGGGCTATGGAGTGAGGCTGTCTATTAAGTTTACCCGGCGAGTATCCGCGTACGCTACATGATTGCGACGGACTTTTGATCACATCAAAATTCCGTGGCAACCGATCAAGTGAGACTAAAGTGCTATGTTTATAACATTCATTCCGTTATCTCATAACTACTTGTGAATTCCAATTATTGTATCCCATTCCAGATAATTAGAAAATGTTAAGCTTTCCGATTGAACATTCGAACACCCAAGTTTTCCCGATATAGATCAACACATGAAATAAGTCTAACAACATTCAGTTCGTGCCTCAGTACCAACGGTCCAGCCGTAGAAGGGTCAAGCCAACGCCTCACATGTGGCACGCCGTACTGCCCCAAACCCGAAGGTTCAAAGGGCAGTTCAAGACGGTCACATAATCGAGTTAAGGTTTGTTGTCTTCTAGAGGGTCCATCGAGTTACTTGCACTACTTAGAACGTCGTTAAACTACGGAAAAATCCAACACTTGGAAATTTCCCGACAGGGGAAAAATTGGGTATTTATATCCGGTCGAACTTTTTAACATATTCTAAAATTTATCCGGAAAGCCACATAGACAAAATTTGACAATCCGATCGAAACACCGAGTCCCCAAAACAACCCCAGAAAATTCAACTGTTGAATAAAATTTAAAAATTCCCATAAAATCCAGCATCAGAAAAGAGGAGTTACTGTGCAAAGATAATAGTGAGATAGGACCGTACGGCCGCGGAACCGCCGCATGAGCCTTGCTCATGCCGCGGAACCGCGGTGGAATAGTGGAATTGGGCCCACGAATTTCACAGTAACTCTTAGATATTCCTGCTGAATTTTTTAGCAATTTTTAATTTAGGAAAATCCCAGAATTTGGAAAAAGTCCAGAGAGCTATTTTGGGAATGGGTTTTCGGTTCGTCCGGCTTTCAAACTCTGTCTAAACTTCGCCTAAGGCTCTAGCTAGGCTCTGATACTACTGTAGGGTTCCTAGGCATCCTAATGAGGTCTCACAAGGCATCAACCATGCCAATTTCAAAAATTATGGTGCCGAGAAACCCGACTACGGATCGTTGGCTAGAAATCTAGGCGAACAAAGTAACTAGTTAACACTTAACTAAGAGATACGGAAATACAACCTTTGTAGATCCGGTTCTCCACCTCCATAGCTCCGCAATGAAGTCTCCTCGCTGTCCATAACAAGTCCCGGGCTCTAGCGTCGGCTTCATCGGAGAATGGACGGGCTAGGTCATCGACGACGATGCCGAAGATGATCTACGTCGAGGCATCGATAGATCAAGCTCCAACTTCACCAAGTCCAAAAACTTGTGAAGAGAACATACTCTACTACTTGGCAAGAGGTAGAGGATGACGAAATAGGAAGTGGGTAGACTTTAGAATTGGATTTCTCTCTCTTTATCATCAATCACCATTGATGACCTCAAGGTTTTCTTCTTGAGTTTTAGGAAGAAGAAGAAGAAATGATATGATAAGTTAATTAAAAAGAAAAGAATAATCAAACCTTATCATAATGTTAACTATGGTAATGTGTAGAGAATCAATCATGGTTAAAGGAATGGTTAGGGTTAAGGATGAGATAAGAATGGTGGACAAAGTCAAAGCTTCATGAAGCTTCAACTAAACAACAAAAAAAGCCACCATTCTTTTCTCTTTTCCATTTATTTTCCAAAATGTATAAACAAATAAATAAATGAATAAATAAGTAATGGAAAAATAAAACCCTAATTATATGTTTAACCATGGTTTAATTCTTTACACTTAACCAAGGAAACATGTATCATCAAACATGATACAATCATGTGTACAAAAGTATATCACATATACAATGTGCACAAACCGAGTGAGAAAATCCATTTAAAGTGAACCAATACTAGTTAATGTAAAGTAATATATCAAATATATAATTATACATTAAATCATTAAATCAACACTTGATTTAACGATCCGGTCATATCGCATATAACTGACTAGTATCCAATGTATCGGCTTATCGAATCAATCCTCGATTCGATAACTAGGTTATATCGCATACAACCATTCGACACATTCATCGTGAGAATAGAATACGGTATCACATACACGCATTATTCTCGGTCCCGCACATATCTCATATGCGCTCCTATTTCGTTTCGCTTGAACCAGGAAACCTCTGTGTAGGACTCTAAAGACTCGTCAATACGCCGGCAGCAGGTGATGATCATATCAAGCACCCACAAGCCGCAAGCGGTCTGCCAAACATAACGGCCACCCTGGTATTGAGCGATCTGAAGATCGACGAGCAAGCCCGCTACACTCCAGTGAATCCAACCAGTAACACTACCGTACAGTCCGGTCTGATCGTCTGATATGTCGCATATCTCGCCTAGGGGTGGTAAACGTCAGACCCCAATAGCTCGATAAGTCGTGTCGATATGAGGTCTATAAAAATTCGTGAAACTACTGGTAACACTTACCAGTAAATCTCAGCAACCCTGGCCAGGGATTTCCTGTTATAGCCAATCAAACACAGCGCAACATCAACTCCCTATACCGGGAGAGACGAATCCCCTCCTATCGCTCATTGCCTCCATGTGATTCGGGACTGTACCCAAAAACCACCGTTTTGCACGCCCTCTTGGACGTGGTAAGATGGAAATCAAAGCACAGTGGGAACCACACAAGACTCTATGACGATCTCGGGTCAACAGACTACTCTGTACCAGTGTCACCAGAGAACTGCCATCTGACGTGAGGTATAATACCATCTGGGAGTTCTCGGCAAGTCCGTCCAGTGTACCCAGTCTCTACTGAGCACCCGTATATCATCTCTGATGTCAAACACCAATGGATATGGGATCATCCATCGCCCATCTGTATGGGTCGAGAAGGTATACGCTAGTCTACTCTGGTATATCGATGCCCCGTCTCGATATACCCACGACTAGGGACTTTGAAGGATGTACTTATGGACTACCATGTCCCCACTAGTATGATCCGCATCATAGTCCAGGTAGTCAAGTACAGATCCTAAGGGCTTTACCAACATGTAACAGAGAGACAATCAGCATACACGTTAAGGTAAAGGGTAACCAGATAGCATACTATCATGTCGAGCAAGAAAGTCCTCCCTATATATGTCCCAGCATCCACTACAATATACATCCTATGTACAGTAATGGCCTCTAGGGCATACATATAACTAACACATCTAACCTCCTAAGGAACTAAACCTAAGAAACTAGTCCATAAGAAACAAGAGTCCACCTAAGATCTGAATCCATATCTCTAATAGTCGGCGATCCAGCCTCAATAGCGTCACGTACGTAGTATGGCTTCCTCGAATCAAGAGTGCGGATCAATCATCATATCTATGCCTCGTACAGTAAAATCCATCGTACGGCATCCCAATATCGGGGTATGAGTCAAGTATCACCTACGTGTCTCATCATTCGTATAATATCATCATCAACACATGTCAAGATCAAGGTGATATACTGCAATCGCATACATCAATCATATATCAATGTCAGCATAAATATACATCGTTAATTTATCCTCAGAAATATCATGTCATATGTATCATATTGTGATTAAGTCACACTTAGATCATATCGTAATCAAGTCACACCTATATAATATCGTAATCAAGTCACACATATATGATATCGAAATCAAGTCACGCCTATATGATATCGTAATCAAGTCACACATATATGATATCGAAATCAAGTCACACCTATATGATATCATATCAGAATTTCAGGCACAGGTTACGGTCCGGGTTCTATTTTAAGTCCCATATACTTCAATATCATCACCATTCTTTATTATTGTTCATGTATACAAATCCATTATCTCATTTTCTAATGATCCGCTAATATCATAACACGATTGTATAGCCAAGAATCACGGCATCAGCCCAGCTATATTGTTTCATCCTTGTGTATCATATCACATCCTTGTATCACATATATGTATTGTGTATATATATATATACCTACACCTAGTCCTATATATATATACATACACGTATACACCACGTCGAGTCTCAGTGTGTGTGCGTGTGTGTATCTACCTGAAACCTACGAATCTCTTCCAAGGTACTCATCCTCTGGTAAGGTCTTTCTAAATCAGTCTAGTCCAACTTAGGGTCATTACTAGGGTCCTACTCATCAAGAATCTAAGGTCACGTCTGGCTTCCTAATGACAATAAGTACTATCCCTATTCTACGTTTGCGGGGGTGCTAAACGCCATCCACCCGACTTCCCCCCCGTAGATATGCATCTACTCACCGGTCCTTGTCTGCCGCAGACTATGTCGCCCTCCTCTTCTTCCTCGTCCAAAGTCCACGTGAGGGATACCTATACGCAAACACATATAATATCATAAACTGAATCAGAGACAAAGCCAAAACGACGCACGAAACGCGCATAGGTTAAAACCTATGTCCCGCTCATGCAAAAGAGCCAAATATCGCTCGATATCGGCGTACAAACGCCGATTGATCGAGATAAACATCAACAAACAACTTGTAGTTTAAAAACTCATTACTTATAATATAAAACATGATTTAATCCATCAAAACCCTAAAAATCAATCAAATCGTCCGATTTCGAAAAAACCCGAAAACGCCAAATTACCGTTTTACTTCAAAACATGAAATTTAAATGAAATTAATGGCCATAAAACTCATTAAATAGCATAACTAGATTATACAACCCATTACTATATTTTTAACGCCCCAATTGTATTAATTAGAAAATTCTAGTTTGCAAATAAACCAATTTTAACACCTTGCAAGCAAAATGTCACAATATCACATCTAAACTGGATTTTGCATGAATTAATGCATTAAAATACAATTCATGATGATAATGATATAATGAAACCATAAATTATATTTTAAATCTCATTTATTTAAGAATTTCCAAAAACTAGTTAGCAAAAATGGCATTTTTATTAGTATTCTTCAATTATCACTAAAAACTAGTAACCAAATTAAGCTTTTCATTCCAGTAACAAGTTAATATCCTCATTAAAACCACAATCTAGTGTTATAAACATTAATTGGAATTTTATCTCACCAATATATACAATATATAGAAATCTAGTTTGCAAAATGGATTAATTTAAACAATTTTGGATAAACAATTTACAATATATCATCCATACAAGATTTTCACTTCTAAAAATGTTAAACTAGTTATTATAACCCTACTTAATTAGTAAAAACCCTAACTTGATTTTACAAACCCTAACTTGAATTTTAAAACTTGTAATGAGAATTAATTTATTAAATCTAAACATGCTTAAATGAAACATCTAATAATAATAAATCAAAAGAATAAGATTTATACCTCCACAACATGCAATCCAAACATAAAAATAAGCCTCCAAAATGAATGCTTTCCATCTCCAAAATCCATGTAAATATGAGCAAAGAATAGAGGGTAGGAATTTATTAGGATTTTGTGGATTTTTTATTGAATTTTTGATGAATTTTGATGACTTTTACTACAAAAATGATGGGGGGAAAATTTTGGGGCTGCCCATGGAGGTGAGGCCGGCCATGAGGTGAGGAAAAGATAGGAGAGTGAGAAAAGTCAAGAAAAGTGTAGAAGGTTTCACAAAAATATCACACCATTAAGTCTTTTCATGAATTTACTTAAAAATTCTTTATTTTCTTCACTCCATTTGACCTAGAATGGTCAAGAACCATTGTAAAATTTTGAAAATAAATTTTTCATGAAACACACTTGATTCTAAGATGCAATGGTTCATTTTTGCAAATTTAACCCATTCAAATTTGTAATTTACACTAATTTAGTGTAGAAATAAAGCTTATGTTAATATTTAAAATAATTAATTTAAGAAAAATATTTAATTAAACTAAAAATTTATAAGTGGCTAAATAAACACCATTTAATAGTAATAACATAATTAAAATAGGTATTTTTAAATTTATAGTGAAAAATAATTACGGTTTAGTTTTATGAAAACTACGTTTTACTTTACCGAAAATTATAAAATTCACTTAAACGATTTTATTTAATTAATTAGTTATTTAATTATTTTTAAAATGTTACAATTATATATTAAATCATCGAATCAACACTTGATCCGACAATCCGGCTATATCGAATATAACCGACTAATATATCATGTACCGATTCATCGAATCAACACTTGATCCGATGACCCGGTTCATATCTAAATATCGTGAGAATATAGTACGGTATCACATATCGCATTATGCTCAGTCCTACACATATCACATATGTGCCTCTACTCCGTTTTGCCTGAGCCAAGAAACCTCTGTGTAGAACTCTAAAGAATCGTCAATACGCCGGTAGCAGGTGATGATCATATCAAACACCCACAAGCTGCAAGCGGTCAGCTAAACGTAACAGTCACCCAGGTATTGAGCGATCAGAAGATCAACAAGCTAGCCTATACGTTCTCTTGTGAATCCAATCAGTAACACTCCCGTACAGTCCGGTCTGTTCGTCTGATATGTTGCATATCAAGTCTAGGGGTGGTATACGTTAGAACCCAATAACCGATAAGTCGTGTCGATGTGAGGCTCATAACAGGTCGAGAAACTACTGGTAACACTTACCAGTATATCTCTATATCAGCCCTGGCCAGGGACTTCCAGTTATAGCCAATCGAACACAGCACAACATCAACTACCTATACCGGGAGAGACGAATCCCCTCCTATCGCTCATTGCCTTCATGTGATTCGGGACTGCACCCAAAAGCTACCGTTTTGCACGCCCACTTGGACGTGGTAAGGTGGAAATCAAAGCACAGTGGGAATCACACAAGACTCTATGACGATCTCGGGTCTACAGACTACCCTGTACCAGTGTCACCGGAGAACTGCCATCTGACGTGTAGTATATCACCATCTGGGAGTTCTCGGCGAGTCCGTCCAGTGTACCCAGTCTCCACTGAGCACCCGTACACCATCCTTGATGTCAAACACCGATGGATATGGGATCATCCATCGCCCATCATATGGGTCAAGATGCGTATACGCTAGTCTACTCTGGTGTATCGATGCCCTGTCTCGATATACCCTCGACTAGGAACAGTTATAGGATGTACTCATCGACTACCATGGCCCTACTAGTATGATCTCATCATAGTCCCAGTAGTCAAGTACAGATCCTAAGGGCTTTATCAACATGTGAGAGTAAGACAGTAAACCAGTACAAGTCAACATGTTAAGATAAAGTGAAACCAAATAGCATACTATCATGACGAGTAAGAAAGTCCTCTCTGTATATATCCAAGTATCCATCATAATATACATCATATGTACAACAATGGCCTCTAGGGCATATACATAACTAACATGAAGGAGGTTCCCCGTGCTTTCGCACGGACCTAATTAAAATAAACCTCGTTTTCCCAGAGGCATAACCTCGTTAACACCTTTCTAGACACCTACTTGATTGGCTAATTGTCCTGTGTAAAATTCTCCCAGGAGTAACTCTTACTCGCAGTGGGTATCAGGATCCATCTATCTCATAGAAGGTATGCAATCTCATTGCAAATTTCAACACTTGAAATTCCCGATAATATCTTTTACCCCTAGCGTGCTATGACCTTGACGCATGCCAAACAACGCATAGTCCGCTAGTCAAGTTCAACTCGTGTATTTCCTGATTGAATTTAAATCCACCCGTACGACCCATGACGCAGGCCAAACAACGCCGTACGAATATCTTAATCCAATCACATCTTATGTTGCAGATAAGTACTAATCAGCTACCGTACACTACGTCTTGACGCATGCCAAACTACCATAGCACGAATACTAAATAATACTTATCTGAAATAACGGAGGGCTACGCAGGTTTTTCTGAAAACCATGAGCATAATGAACTTGATATCGTTGTAGAAACAAGTGATTTTGAAAAGGAGTGTTTTTGAGGATTTTCTAGTTTCGCTAAAGAGGTCACTCCCGGTGAAGGGATCTCGGCTCTTTCTTCATCGAATAAGGTGCTGGATATTGTAAATCGACGTTAGACACCGTACATGATGCGGGGAGGCGGAATAGGTAAAACAATCATTTTGTTTGAGTTAACATCGACTAACTTTACGGATCTTTGCTAAACCCTAACTAACAACTATCTAGAAGTGATTAGCTACTATGATAGATAATTATACCTAAAGATTCAAGTCCTTCTTGTTCTTGTAGTTCACTTCCTCGTCGGCCTCCTCGATGTGATAGAAGATCCACTCGAGAGCTCCTTCTCCAAGCTTTAACCTCTCACTTGAGGTAACTAGGTGGCTATGAGTGCTAATCAAAGTAACTTAGATGATGTAGAAGAGGATTAGTGATCTATTAGTCTTGCTAACCTTAGGATCTCAACACATGAGAGGATTAGGGTAAGGTCTTTGAAGAGAGAGAGCTTGAGGAGAGAGAATGTGAAAGTGAGAATGAAATGAATTATGTCTCATTTGTGAATATATGAAGCCTGATAATTATCTAAATGAATAAAATATAATAATATCAACCATGCTTCATTAATTCACTTTGGATGAATCACCTCATGAGTCATTAAGCAATAAATGCTTCGTTAACTCATTTGGATGAATCACTCCATGAGTCACTAATCCATTTAATGCAAATACCACCTAAGCTCTCCACCTCATCTTTCTTCTAGAAGCTTCTTGACTAATTACGAGTATGCCCCTCCCATCCGTGAAAACACGGAAATACTGAGACTGTATAAATCCAATAATCCAATACTAGAATCTGGCTTAAACTAAAGCCCGCTAGTAAAAACTGTCCGAACATCGTACGTGCATAAATACACGTATGTGTCCGAACCCTGTTGTAAAACCATACGACCTCTATATCGTTTCGCCTGAAGCAGGAAAACTCTCTGTATGGGACTCTAAAGACTCAACACTACGCTGGCAGTGGGTTTAACCACAGGCCGCAAGCGGTTTTAGCTGTACGTAACGGTCCCCAGGTAGATGTCGATAAGAAGGCCGATGAGGAAACCTATCCGAACTCCTACTGAGCCTGATGTGACAATCTCCGTACAGTCCGGTCTGTTCGTCTAAGACTATCGCATATCTGGTCTAGGGGGGCGGCAAGCGTCATTCCCTTAAAAGCGGTATAAGTCGTGTCGGAGTGAAGCCCATTACACCTTGAGAAGCTACTGGAAATCCTACCAGTAAATCTCGTTTGCCCTGGCCAGGGACTTTGCGTAATGGCTCTCCTAACACAGCGCGATATCAACTCCCGATACCGGGAGAGACTAATCCTATCTAACCGCCACTGCCTCCAAGTGCTTCGGGACTGCATCCAACTGCTACCTGTTTGCACGACTCCTTTGAGCCATGGTAGGGTAGCAATCTAAGAACAGTGGGAACACATTCGAGACGAAGCAGCAGTATTAAGTCTGCGGACTATGCTGTACTCATGTCACCTGGGAACTGTTAACTGACGACGGGTATAATATCAACCAACAGTTCCCTGCGAGTCCTGTCCGGTGTACTCGTAACCCAACGAGCACCTGTATACTATCTCCAGTACAACGTACTAATGGCTGTGGGACAGACCATTTTCCCTGCTGGGATGAGAAGCGTACACACTAGTCTACTCCGGAGTATCGATGCCCTGTCTCGATAATCCTACGACTAGGGACCTGAAAAAGGATGTGTTTGTAGACTACCCAGCCCCCACTAGTGTGACTGTCATCACAACGCTGGTAGTCAAGTAAGATCCTAAGGGCTCTATCAATATGTATTCGCGATATGCTAACATATACACATATTAAGATAGACATAAACCAAGTAGCATACTACTATGTTGAGCGAGACTGTTAATATAACTGTGAATATCCCAAGCTTCCATTAAGTAATATACAAACTAGTATGATACAATAATGGCCCCTAGGGCATATACACTGACAATCTCCCACTTGCACTAGGGCCATGTACTGGCATATCGAAGACCTATCATCTAGGATAGCCTCTCGAACTATATCTGAGGTAAGGCCTTTGTGAATGGATCTACAGTGTTCTCTGTAGCAACTCTCCAGACCTTGATCTCCTGGCGATCTATGATCTCCCTGATCAGGTGATACCGTCTTAAGATGTGTCTGGACTTCTGATGGGACCTGGGTTCCTTCGCTAAAGCTATAGCCCCGTTGTTGTCACAATACATAGGTATTGGATCAACAATGGATGGAACCACCCGAAGTTCTGTGAGGAACTTCTTCATCCAGACTGCTTCTTTTGCGACATCGCAAGCAGCTATATACTCCGCTTCCATCGTCGAGTCAGCAACGGTGTCCTTCTTGGAACTCTTCCAGCACACCACCCCTCTATTGAGGGTAAATTGTAACATTTTCAAAAATATAAAATATTAATTTTGGGAATTTTTATAATTTAATATTATTTTATTGATTATTTTAATATTAAATATATAATTAAATGCAAATAATTAGGAAAAATGTTAGAAAAATTATGAAAAATTATGGAAAATTCTAAAATAGGGTAAATTAGATAAATTATGACATTTTAAAGTTTTTGTGATTAGTTTGACACTAATTTAGTGCTAATCGCGATTAAAAATCGCTAATCGGACTTTTTGGCAATTTTGTGCAAAACTTGCACATATCACTTTTCTCACACTTGTGCATTTTCTTTCATGATATTTGGGTTTACTATTCTTGTGAGAAGGATTAGGGTTAAAAAGAAAAGGAAAAAAAAAGGAAAAGAAAAGAAAAAGAATAAAGAATGGGGTTGGTGAGAGAGGGGTATGGGTTGCATTTGACCATTAACCCTTAGCCATTTTCCCCTCATTTCCCTCCCTCTTCTCTCTTCTTCTGCTGCTGCTCCTGCACCTCCTTCCCTCCCCTCTTCAAAGCCCAAAAACACCTCTAAAACTACACCAAAATCCAATGTCCGTTTCATTAAAAATGTGCACGAGCCCGAGACCTTCAAGATGGATCAAGAAAGCGTGGATTTTGACCACTAGGGGCAACTCAAGAAAATTCTTGAGTTGCCAAGTGAGGTAAATTCTGGACCTTTAGCTTAATTCTTGCATTTCCTATAACCCCATGTTAAGATTTAACCGATATTGTGTGATATTATGGACTTGGTGATAACCTAGTTAGGGTTTGAGGGAATTGGTGTTCTATTATGAAATTGAGCTCAGTAGAGGTCTTACCAACACCCTAGTGTATGAATTGGAACCCAAAACCTGAGGCTTAACCACAGAATACGGATTTTAGAAACCGATATCGGGGAAAATGTGAAATCTGTGTAGTGTTTATTGAATCTGCTGTCACCCCGAGACTCCTAAAAGAATATTGAGTGGACAGTGAGATGTGCAGGCACCATTGAACCAACACCCCAAACCCTAGCCCCCAACTCATCCGTACGGCCGCCAATTTCTCCCAATTGGCCGCAATTTGCGGCCTGGGTCCCACCTTCTTGGCTCGTATTGGTTCTGTAGCTCCTACATTGTTAGTTTAGGCCCCTGGTATATATAGATTTGTATAAAGTGACCTGGGGTAAAATCTGGAACACATTTCATGAGTTGCTGTTTTGGACTTTAGTTTCCGTATTCCGTATTTTCATTTCTGCATTGGTGTATTATGTTTTGCCTCGACTATTTGTCGTTTATACGACGATATAGAGGATTTATTGATGGTTTTGAAGGCGTGCCATAGGTTCTCACCTATAGGCCCCTTATCGTATCGTTTTGGATTTCATGCGCCGTTTTAGCTTGGATTTGGTTTTAATGCGCATATACGATATGTTGATGTGTAGGTACCCATGAAGACTTCGGGACGACAAGCAAATGCGTGGTGACGTCCGCAAATGATGATGCAAGGTGAGTAGATTATATCTACAGGGGGTAGTCGGGTGGATGGCGTATAGCACCCCCGCAGTCCGTAGATAGATTACTTGTAGTTATTTGATAGTTAGGTGTATTTGGATAGTGTAGGGTTAGAAGTGACTAGTATAGCTCATAGTCGCGAACCCTAGGATAGAATTACACCTACACACACACACCCTTGCTTATTACTTGTACTTGCACGGTGTTTGATGATATGTGATGACTTTGGAGATGAGTCGATGATGTGGGCTTGATGCCGTGAGATCGGTGATTGGATACGATTCATATGTGGGATATGACTTGTGATTTCTTGCGGGCTTGGGATATGTGTTTACCCCCGCATGCATACTTCATTGATGGTATCGTTTGGTGCTAGACATAGAGTAGTACCCCAGACTATATGATCTGATGATAGTGATACCTGTTATGTGACGAAATAGTGAGATGTTGACCTGTACCCAGCTTTGGGGATGCCGTACGATGATTGCCGTACGAGCCGATATTGATGATAGATCCGCACTCATAACTCGAGGATTCTTACGATATGACATTGAGGCGGGATCACCGACTATATATCTATATATATATATACATTGACTCAGATTTAGGTGGTTTCCACACCTACCCCTCCTGATCGACCTTATATTTAGATGTAGTTTGCATAGTAGATACTTCACTGTGGTGTTGATTATTAGATTCTGCATTTTCATGCTATTCGCACTGCTGGCATATGTTCATTGCTATATTATTATCATGCTGATAGGACACCAGCACCATTATCGATGATGCGTATGTTTCACGTACACTATTTTGCCGGCTCACACACTTCATCATCGATAATTGCCATGCCACTGCACTGTAGTACTGTTGCATTCATGATATGATTCTTGCTTGGCATATTGTACACATGTACCTGTACACAATCATAGATGATTCATTCTAAAGGAGCGGTTTCCCTCGACATATGCACATTACTATTCCATGTTGCATGATTTCCGATATGATTACCTTTCTTTACATGTCGCATACATCATGGATTGATTGCATAGCACATCGCATTGGATTTATTCTTGATGTGGATTTTCATGTGATTTCTGATTTTGAGGACCGTGGGATTATTTAAGAAAAGATGCTTTATTATGAAAAACCCGGTTCCCTTGATATGATATTTGGGGCGTCGCCCCGTGTTTTCTCGGTGCTAAAGGCATGTATTGAGAGAGGGATGACCCGGACTGACGGATTCCCGATATATACTCAGAGAGAGGGCTGACCCGGAATGACGGATGCCCGATGTATTGAGAGAGGGATGACCCGGACTGACGGATTCCCGATATATACTCTGAGAGAGGGCTGACCTGGAATGACGGATGCCCGATGTATTGAGAGAGGGATGACCCGGACGGACGGATTCCCGATGTATATACTTTGAGAGAGGGCTGACCCGGAATGACGGATGCCCGATGTATTGAGAGAGGGATGACCCGGACTGACGGATTCCCGATATATACTCTGAGAGAGGGATGACCCGGAATGACGGATGCCCGATGTATTGAGAGAGGGATGACCCGGACGGACGGATTCCCGATGTATATACTTTGAGAGAGGGCTGACCCGGAATGACGGATGCCCGATACAGGAGGATTTACGTGTCGATGCTAGGCACGGGTTTCATGATGTTTTTCCATGATTTTGTTTATATCCTCATATTGCATACATGATGCTTATTGTCATTGGTTGACGGGTGGGCGGGTTCCACGTTTATTGTCATTGGGTGACGGGTGGACGGGTTCCACGTATATACTGACATAGATCATATACAGACTGGATTTACACTGATCATACTTCATTTGTATATATAACAGGGTATGAGGGCGCTGTTATATATACCCTTACACCAATATTAGTGGTATGGGACGCTAATATATGTGTATTGATATCATTGATACTTCATCATATTTACTTCATGCAGACATACCTTATACTGATGACATGTTATTACCTGAGTACTTGGCACCACATACCTGTTTAGATGTTGATTTGCCACCTTATCATGTTTCAGGCTTATTCCTTGAGGTTTATTACTGATTGTTGACTTAGGTTTATGTCTTGCATTCGGTTTCTGCTTGTAGATGTTTCTATTCACGAGTTGGCAACTCACCCCCGTTGTGCCACAGTTCTCGCAGGTTCTGCCGTACAGGTTTCATTGCGGCATTTCTGGCACACTACTTTCTTGCGGGTGGTTTGCTTTGGTAGGTGGATTCTTTCGCATCAAGAACCACCATTGTATTTATTTATTTCATTGTATCTAGAATTTCCATCAACCAAAACTTGTATATTGTTTCAGACCTAGACTAGTGATGTATTATTCGACCTTAGAGTCGCGCTTAGTAGTATTGCGGTTTTCTAGTTGCTTTTGAGCTTCTTTGGATTTGATCCTCGCCAGTTGGCGTTGTATATTATTGTTGCATGTGTGGTTGTGACCGTCGATTGACGAAGAGCTAGCTCCCGCTTGGGGGATGCCTTTATCATTGCATATATATTGTTATCCTTGTTGTACCCCATTCGGGGCCAGTTTTACAAAGGAAACTCTGCCGAAATTTTTAGAAAAGACTTATTGTTTTCAAAACGTACCTTCGGCTTAGTTATTTAAAAATCTTGATTTCAAACATGTATTTCTTCACTTCTTTAAACCAAATTCTTTACTTATTTCTTAAATGGTTTTAGATTTCTGGGCTTTTGGCTTACTTGGATCAGATGGAGTCCTATAGACTTTATATGGTTCAAGGGCCAGTCACGTGCTCTTTCGGGTCGTGACAAAGTTGGTACCAGAGCGCTAGGTTGACCTTGGTTCGAGTCTAAGTTTGACTATGTGGAGCCTAGGGAGTTATTTATATACGGAACTTAGGCTTGACCTTACGGAACTTAGACTTGGTCGAGGGGGTGTTAGACCCGAACTTTCGTCGTATTAGGATGACCCTTGGTTGATGGAATAGGTGACTAAAGTAGAGTGACGTACCGTTGGTATGTTCCGCGGCATACTTACGACACGCCACTCCGCTTAAGGAACCTTAGGATGTACATACTTTCGAGATCAGTGATTCTCTTCATATCCTGGATTATACATCCGTTTGAGATCCCCGATTCTATTAGTTTCATGATCATACCTTCATTGATGCTGTTCCTTCCTATGATCATGTATCCATTTTGGATCTGTTGTTTCCTTTCTTGCCATCGATGTGCTCTTTTTGATACTCGATTGAGGTTCCTGTCACCATGTTTGAGCGCAGTTTGGGCTGCTGCTAGGGTTACGGCCGGTGTGAGCTCGTTTGGTACGAGGGCCGACCATTGTGTTTTCTGGTGACATGGGAACGTCTCGAGTTAGTGTTGGTGATTGTGACCTCTAGTGGAGGCGAGTGCTTGGTCTTGCACCGGATGATCGGGCCATTGTTAGAGCTGCCAGTTGAGAGAGGACTGTTGATGTACAGCATACCTCAGAGATTGTGATGTCGCCTACTGTGCAGACAGATGGACCAGCTATTGCTGAGATTGACAGGATGTCGCTTCCGAAGCTTACGAGCTGAGATTGCCGTAGCTTTCAGGCAGATATGAGACAGATGATAGCTAGTCTACCCGATTTGAGAGACGAAGGTGATTCGTCCGATTTTGCGCCAGAGCGTGCCCAGTGAGTTAAAGATTTCCAGTGTGGAGAGTCTTACTCAGATCTAGAGCAGACCGATTCAGAGATGACCGCCACTGTGTCGCTTTTCCTGGAGGATTGAGGCGCTGTTCGGCGTACAGGCGAATGAGCCAGTTGTTGCTGCAAATGATGAAATATCGCCGAGATGGTTGGAGCTACTGCAGCATGAGCATGTTCTTGGAGGCGTGATAGTGAGTCGCTAGTCACCTGAGGATAAATGACTAGGACATGTGGTTCGTTCGGTTACCGATGCGAGGTCATCAGATAGATTGTCTCCAGCTAGAGACGACTTCACGCAGGTTCGTTGAGAGTCGATAGAGACGATCGAATGTCAGGAGCCCATTTTCCAAGTTTAAAGTATACGGAAAGACATGCAGGTGATTCTATGGACCCTCTAGAAGAATGAAACCCTAACTCGACTTAATGACCGTGTGAAAGCCTTTGAACCTTAGGGTTTGCGGCAGTTCCGCGGCGCCATTAGTGAGGCTTGGGTTTGCCCTTCTACGGCTGGACCACCGACGCTGTGGCATGTACTCGATACTATTAAACTGTACCCGAGATGTGAGCTCTTGGGGGATTATGAGGATCTGACGAGTCGATCGGATGGTTCGACATCTTTCGGATATCGTGATGGGACACTGCTTGGGAGACTCCAGATGCGAGCGTAGCCGTCGGAGCGCAGTTCGTGTAGCCACGATGAGTTAAGTCCGAATCAGTCGACTTTTGAGCAGAGTGAAGAAAGAGTTCGTACGAGATTTCGACGAGATGACGTCCCACTCCGCTGACATTAGAGATGTGATACGCACCCAGAGGCGTGGTATATGGATATATCTTCCCGAGAGAAGCGCGATAAGTATGCAGCCGTTCCGGAATAAGCTTTAGCTTCAGCGTGGGATGATGACTTCCGGGCATTTCGGCAGGATTGAGATTTGAGAAGGAGACCTTGAGCAGGATTCTTCCAGGACGTTGCTGCAATGATGTTTGCACCCAGGATCAGATGTGTGACGTGCATTCAGAGAGCCAGAGGCCGACGCCAGTGATATGCTGCCTTACGAGTAGTCGTGAGGTTTGACCGAGAGATGACCAGAGAAGTGCCCGAACGGAATCGTTCCCGTTAGCACACCTGACAGGGCCGATGAGCCGATTGACCGCGAGATAGGAAAATCCGCAAGGAAGATAAGGACCCAGAGTCAGAGGACGCCAGACCGTGAACAAGAGGCAAGTAGATATCCTGCGCTGCTAGCAGTGGATGCACCGACTCCTTCTCGACCTTGAAGGAGGAACTACCGAAGACGGTATTTATGATTTGTGATTTGGTGATTCGATTATCACGTATCCGTCATTTTGGATTTTGGTATTTTGGGGCGTTCTGTTTGCATGATTTAGTTTTGATGACTGAGTTTCATGATGTTGGTTTCATGCACCCACTGGATATTTATATATTTTGCGCAGAGTTATTACATTTGAGATATTGATTGAGATTTCATGCCTACCGTATGCAGTGTTTTGATATACGATTTTGGTGCACGCCAGATGCACTAAATCGGGATTCTTCGTGCATGTCACATGCACCTGATTTTTTTTCTGTCAGGCACACACGTTGCCTACGACAGATGTTTCGTGCACACCAGTTGCACCTAGATGTTGTTTTGTATACCTGTTTGACACATTTATGGATTTTGATTCCTTGCGCACCAGACGCATAGGATATTCTTATATATGGATTTTGGGATTGATTTCTAGTAGAGCAGTACATTTTATGATATTCTCTCTGTATTGATATTTTCGGAGCCCCGACAAAATGGATTGTACTGAAATTGTTTTAGTATTTGGGGTTTAAATTTAAATTCGGGGACCGAATTTCTTTAAGGGGGGTAGATTGTAACATTTTCAAAAATATAAAATATTAATTTTGGGAATTTTTATAATTTAATATTATTTTATTGATTATTTTAATATTAAATATATAATTAAATGCAAATAATTAGGAAAAATGTTAGAAAAATTATGAAAAATTATGGAAAATTCTAAAATAGGGTAAATTAGATAAATTATGACATTTTAAAGTTTTTGTGATTAGTTTGACACTAATTTAGTGCTAATCGCGATTAAAAATCGCTAATCGGACTTTTTGGCAATTTTGTGCAAAACTTGCACATATCACTTTTCTCACACTTGTGCATTTTCTTTCATGATATTTGGGTTTACTATTCTTGTGAGAAGGATTAGGGTTAAAAAGAAAAGGAAAAAAAAAGGAAAAGAAAAGAAAAAGAATAAAGAATGGGGTTGGTGAGAGAGGGGTATGGGTTGCATTTGACCATTAACCCTTAGCCATTTTCCCCTCATTTCCCTCCCTCTTCTCTCTTCTTCTGCTGCTGCTCCTGCACCTCCTTCCCTCCCCTCTTCAAAGCCCAAAAACACCTCTAAAACTACACCAAAATCCAATGTCCGTTTCATTAAAAATGTGCACGAGCCCGAGACCTTCAAGATGGATCAAGAAAGCGTGGATTTTGACCACTAGGGGCAACTCAAGAAAATTCTTGAGTTGCCAAGTGAGGTAAATTCTGGACCTTTAGCTTAATTCTTGCATTTCCTATAACCCCATGTTAAGATTTAACCGATATTGTGTGATATTATGGACTTGGTGATAACCTAGTTAGGGTTTGAGGGAATTGGTGTTCTATTATGAAATTGAGCTCAGTAGAGGTCTTACCAACACCCTAGTGTATGAATTGGAACCCAAAACCTGAGGCTTAACCACAGAATACGGATTTTAGAAACCGATATCGGGGAAAATGTGAAATCTGTGTAGTGTTTATTGAATCTGCTGTCACCCCGAGACTCCTAAAAGAATATTGAGTGGACAGTGAGATGTGCAGGCACCATTGAACCAACACCCCAAACCCTAGCCCCCAACTCATCCGTACGGCCGCCAATTTCTCCCAATTGGCCGCAATTTGCGGCCTGGGTCCCACCTTCTTGGCTCGTATTGGTTCTGTAGCTCCTACATTGTTAGTTTAGGCCCTTGGTATATATAGATTTGTATAAAGTGACCTGGGGTAAAATCTGGAACACATTTCATGAGTTGCTGTTTTGGACTTTAGTTTCCGTATTCCGTATTTTCATTTCTGCATTGGTGTATTATGTTTTGCCTCGACTATTTGTCGTTTATACGACGATATAGAGGATTTATTGATGGTTTTGAAGGCGTGCCATAGGTTCTCACCTATAGGCCCCTTATCGTATCGTTTTGGATTTCATGCGCCGTTTTAGCTTGGATTTGGTTTTAATGCGCATATACGATATGTTGATGTGTAGGTACCCATGAAGACTTCGGGACGACAAGCAAATGCGTGGTGACGTCCGCAAATGATGATGCAAGGTGAGTAGATTATATCTACATGGGGTAGTCGGGTGGATGGCGTATAGCACCCCCGCAGTCCGTAGATAGATTACTTGTAGTTATTTGATAGTTAGGTGTATTTGGATAGTGTAGGGTTAGAAGTGACTAGTATAGCTCATAGTCGCGAACCCTAGGATAGAATTACACCTACACACACACACCCTTGCTTATTACTTGTACTTGCACGGTGTTTGATGATATGTGATGACTTTGGAGATGAGTCGATGATGTGGGCTTGATGCCGTGAGATCGGTGATTGGATACGATTCATATGTGGGATATGACTTGTGATTTCTTGCGGGCTTGGGATATGTGTTTACCCCCGCATGCATACTTCATTGATGGTATCGTTTGGTGCTAGACATAGAGTAGTACCCCAGACTATATGATCTGATGATAGTGATACCTGTTATGTGACGAAATAGTGAGATGTTGACCTGTACCCAGCTTTGGGGATGCCGTACGATGATTGCCGTACGAGCCGATATTGATGATAGATCCGCACTCATAACTCGAGGATTCTTACGATATGACATTGAGGCGGGATCACCGACTATATATCTATATATATATATACATTGACTCAGATTTAGGTGGTTTCCACACCTACCCCTCCTGATCGACCTTATATTTAGATGTAGTTTGCATAGTAGATACTTCACTGTGGTGTTGATTATTAGATTCTGCATTTTCATGCTATTCGCACTGCTGGCATATGTTCATTGCTATATTATTATCATGCTGATAGGACACCAGCACCATTATCGATGATGCGTATGTTTCACGTACACTATTTTGCCGGCTCACACACTTCATCATCGATAATTGCCATGCCACTGCACTGTAGTACTGTTGCATTCATGATATGATTCTTGCTTGGCATATTGTACACATGTACCTGTACACAATCATAGATGATTCATTCTAAAGGAGCGGTTTCCCTCGACATATGCACATTACTATTCCATGTTGCATGATTTCCGATATGATTACCTTTCTTTACATGTCGCATACATCATGGATTGATTGCATAGCACATCGCATTGGATTTATTCTTGATGTGGATTTTCATGTGATTTCTGATTTTGAGGACCGTGGGATTATTTAAGAAAAGATGCTTTATTATGAAAAACCCGGTTCCCTTGATATGATATTTGGGGCGTCGCCCCGTGTTTTCTCGGTGCTAGAGGCATGTATTGAGAGAGGGATGACCCGGACTGACGGATTCCCGATATATACTCAGAGAGAGGGCTGACCCGGAATGACGGATGCCCGATGTATTGAGAGAGGGATGACCCGGACTGACGGATTCCCGATATATACTCTGAGAGAGGGCTGACCTGGAATGACGGATGCCCGATGTATTGAGAGAGGGATGACCCGGACGGACGGATTCCCGATGTATATACTTTGAGAGAGGGCTGACCCGGAATGACGGATGCCCGATGTATTGAGAGAGGGATGACCCGGACTGACGGATTCCCGATATATACTCTGAGAGAGGGCTGACCCGGAATGACGGATGCCCGATGTATTGAGAGAGGGATGACCCGGACGGACGGATTCCCGATGTATATACTTTGAGAGAGGGCTGACCCGGAATGACGGATGCCCGATACAGGAGGATTTACGTGTCGATGCTAGGCACGGGTTTCATGATGTTTTTCCATGATTTTGTTTATATCCTCATATTGCATACATGATGCTTATTGTCATTGGTTGACGGGTGGGCGGGTTCCACGTTTATTGTCATTGGGTGACGGGTGGATGGGTTCCACGTATATACTGACATAGATCATATACAGACTGGATTTACACTGATCATACTTCATTTGTATATATAACAGGGTATGAGGGCGCTGTTATATATACCCTTACACCAATATTAGTGGTATGGGACGCTAATATATGTGTATTGATATCATTGATACTTCATCATATTTACTTCATGCAGACATACCTTATACTGATGACATGTTATTACCTGAGTACTTGGCACCACATACCTGTTTAGATGTTGATTTGCCACCTTATCATGTTTCAGGCTTATTCCTTGAGGTTTATTACTGATTGTTGACTTAGGTTTATGTCTTGCATTCGGTTTCTGCTTGTAGATGTTTCTATTCACGAGTTGGCAACTCACCCCCGTTGTGCCACAGTTCTTGCAGGTTCTGCCGTACAGGTTTCATTGCGGCATTTCTGGCACACTACTTTCTTGCGGGTGGTTTGCTTTGGTAGGTGGATTCTTTCGCATCAAGAACCACCATTGTATTTATTTATTTCATTGTATCTAGAATTTCCATCAACCAAAACTTGTATATTGTTTCAGACCTAGACTAGTGATGTATTATTCGACCTTAGAGTCGCGCTTAGTAGTATTACGGTTTTCTAGTTGCTTTTGAGCTTCTTTGGATTTGATCATCGCCAGTTGGCGTTGTATATTATTGTTGCATGTGTGGTTGTGACCGTCGATTGACGAAGAGCTAGCTCCCGCTTGGGGGATGCCTTTATCATTGCATATATATTGTTATCCTTGTTGTACCCCATTCGGGGCCAGTTTTATAAAGGAAACTCTGCCGAAATATTTAGAAAAGACTTATTGTTTTCAAAACGTACCTTCGGCTTAGTTATTTAAAAATCTTGATTTCAAACATGTATTTCTTCACTTCTTTAAACCAAATTCTTTACTTATTTCTTAAATGGTTTTAGATTTCTGGGCTTTTGGCTTACTTGGATCAGATGGAGTCCTATAGACTTCATATGGTTCAAGGGCCAGTCACGTGCTCTTTCGGGTCGTGACATAAAGACATAACCTGACATGGACTTTGAGTCATCCTTGTCACTCTGGAAGCTGGAGTCAGCAAAAGCCTCGATCTTGAGGTTTTCTCCGCCGTAAACCAAGAACATCTCCTTAGTCCTTCTCGGGTACTTGAGAATGTTCTTTACTGCTATCCAGGGCATCTTCCTTGGGTCTGACTGATACCGGCTTACCACGCTCAGTGCGTAAGCTACATCTGGTCTGGTGCACAACATCGCATACATTATAGAGCCTACCGCAGAAGCGTAGGGTATAACTGACATGCGATCCCTTTCCAAATTAGTCTTGGGAGACATCTCTTTGGATAGGGTGATTCCGTGACAAGCCGGTAAGTTACCGCACTTAGAATCTTCCATACTGAATCTTTTCAGTATAGTGTTGATATACCTGGACTGCGAAAGTCCCAACATCCTCTTAGATCTATCACGATAGATCTGGATCCTCAGTATGTAAGAGGCATCACCCAGGTCTTTCATGGAAAACCTGTGTGACAAGAATCCTTTGACAGATTATAGCATAGGAATGTCATTTCCTATCAAGAGAATGTCATCCACGTACAAGACGAGGAATACGACAGTTCGTGCTACAATTTTACTATATATACATGGTTCATCTGGATTTTTGATAAAGTCGTATTCTTTGACCGTTTCATCAAAATAGATGTTCCAACTCCGTGATGCCTGCTTTAGTCCATAAATGGACTTAAGCAACTTGCACACTTTCCCGCTGCTCCCACTCTGATTGAAACCTTCTTGCTGATCCATATAAACGCACTCTTCTAAATTACCATTTAGAAAAGGCGTTTTTACGTCCATCTGCCAGATCTCATAAGCATGGAAGGCGGCAATGGCAAGAAGGATCCGAATGGATTTGAGCATAGCCACTGGAGAAAAAGTTTCATCATAGTCCAAACCAGGTCTTTGACGAAAACCCTTTACAACAAGTCTAGCCTTATAGGTTTCCACCTGTCTATCTACACCAATCTTTTTCTTGAAGATCCACTTGCATCCTATGGGTTTTACCCCATCTAGAGCAAAGTCCAAAGTCCATACTTTATTGGTGTACATGGAGTCCATCTCGGTCCGCATTGCATCCAGCCATCTTACAGAGTCGCCATTCTGGATGGCCTGCTGGATGCTAGTAGGTTCATCATTATCAATGACGCAATCCTCTCTATCCCCGTCTACGAGAAAACCGTAGTATCTCTCAGGCGGATGAGACGGCCTACTACTCCTGCGAAGGGGTGCGGGAATGTCCTGTTCTTCTTGAACTTCTGGTTCTACCAAACTTTCAGTAGTAGTTTGTGGTTCTGGAATTTCTTCCAGTTCTATTTCGTTCCCACTTGTTTCCTTTTCTAAAAACTGCTGTTCTAGAAAATGGGCATTACGAGAAACAAAAACCTTTTGTTCCTCTGCGTAATAGAAGAAATACCCCTTAGAATTCTTTGGATATCCCACAAACTTACACCGCACTGATCGTGCCTCGAGTTTGTCCGCATGCTGCTTTTTAACAAAAGCTGGACATCCCCATATCTTCAGATACTGAAGATAGGGTTTCTTCCCATTCCACATTTGATATGGTGTGGTAGGCACAGTCTTGGTAGGAACCCTTTTCAAAAGATATGCAGCTGATTCTAGCGCATAACCCCAGAAAGATCACGGTAACTCAGTATTACTCATCATGGAATGTACCATATCCAATAGGGTTCGGTTCCGTCTTTCCGATATACCGTTATGCTGTAGAGTGTATGGAGGAGTAAGCTGAGAGAGAGTTCCTTTCTCTTTTAGGTAACCCAGGAACTCGGTACTTAAGTATTCACCACCTCGATCAGATTTCAGTGTCTTGATACTTTTGCCGGTTTGGTTTTCTACTTCATTCTTATATTCTTAGAATTTCTCAAAGGCCTCGGATTTATGTTCATTAAGAAAATGAATCCATACCTAGAGTAATCATCCGTAAAAGTAATGAAATATGAAAAAACGCCTCTTGCATGTGTAGACATGGACCACATACATCGCTGTGTATGAGTCCTAAGAGCTCGCTCGCTCTTACTCCATGTCCAGTGAATGGAGTCTTTGTCATCTTTCCTTTGAGATATGATTGACAAGTGGCATAAGATTGATATTCGAACGGATCCAAATATCCTTCTCTATGTAACTTAGTTAACCTTGTCTCATTGATGTGACCTAATCTATAATGCCATAAGAAAGCCTGATTTATATCTGGAGACTTTCTTTTTAGTGTGTTCTGGACATTGAAAATCTGCAATTGGTTTAACACGTATATACCGTTATCTAGTGTACCGGACCCAATCAAACCATGATTAAGGTGGATGTTAACAACATCGCTTACAAACGTGAAATCATAACCTTCTTTTGATAACAACGATATTGATATGATATTACACGTTAAACTGGGTACACAAAAACAGTTGCGCAAAACCAAAATATGTCCACTCGTCAATCCAAGGTGATAATCCCCTACGGACACAACATTCACGCTCGCTCTGTTAGCAACCTGGAGGGTCATATCACCAACCTCCAGTACTCTACGGTTTCTCAGTGCCTGCAATGAATTGCATATATGAGATCCTGATCCGGTATCCAATACCCAGGAAGTAGAGTTGATTGATGATTGGTAGAGATTCTGCGTGTTCAAGTTTAGTTAATTACCGCAATCAAAACGGTTTCGCTTGTAGCTAGCCGGTTGAGTACGGGTCGTCCGTGTAGGGTTCCTAGACACACTAATAAGGTCTCACAAGGCATCAACCATGCCAATTTCAAACGTTTACGGGTGCCGAGAAACCCTAATACGGATCGTTAACTAGAATTTTAGGCGAAAGATGCAACTAGTTAACAAATTAACTAAGTGAACGGAAATACAACCTTTGTAGATCCGGTTCTCCACCTCCATAGCTCCGCGATGAAGTCCCCTTGTTTTCCAAATCAAATCCCGGGCTCTAGCGTCGGCTTCATCGGAGAAATGGGCGGGCTAGGTCATCGACAACGATGCCGAAGATGATCTACGTCGAGGCATCACAAGATCAAACTCCCACTTCACCAAGTCATGAAACTTGTGAAGAAAACACCCTATACTACTTGGCAAGAGGTAGAGGATGAAGAAATAGGAGGTGGGTTCACTTTAGAATTGGATTTCTCACACTTTTTCTCACTTTGCCATTGTTGGTAGCAAGCTTCTTCATGTGAAGAAGAAGAAGAAGATGAAAAGAATATTATGATAAGTTCTTTCAAAATAGAAAAATAAAAGGATACTTATCATAAACCAACCATGGTCAAGTGTAGAGACTAAACTAAGGTTAGGTCAATGGTTAGGTTAGGTATGAAGACAAAAATGGTCACTTGGTCAAAGCTTCATGAAGCTTCAACAAGCTTCATCATTTTAAAGCAACCATTTTCTCTTTACATGCCTTAAAAGGAAATAAATAAATGGATATGAAAATCAAAACCCTAACCATTTAAATAACCATGGTTTAATCTTTACACAAACTCAAGTAAGCATGTATCATCAAACATGATACAAACAAGTGCACAAAAATATATCACATATACAATGTGCACATCAAGTGAGAAAATCCATTTAAAGTGAACAAATATTAGTTAATGCAAAGTAATATATCAAATATATAATTATGCATTAAATCATTAAATCAACACTTGATTTAACGATCCGGTCATATCGCATGCGACCGACTAATATCCAATGTATCGGCTTATCGAATCAATCCTTGATTCGATAACTAGGTTATATCGCATACAACCTTATCGATACATTCATCGCGAGAATAGAATACGGTATCACATACACGCATTATTCTCGGTCCCGCACATATCTCATATGCGCTCCTATTTCGTTTCGCTTGAGCCAGGAAACCTCTGTGTAGGACTCTAAAGACTCGTCAATACGCCGGCAGCAGGTGATGATCATATCAAACACCCACAAGCCGCAAGCGGTCTGCTAAACGTAACGGCCACCCGGGTATTGAGCGATCAGAAGATCGACGAGCAAGCCCGCTCATACTCCTGTGAATCCAACCAGTAACACTTACCGTACAGTCCGGTCTGTTCGTCTGATATGTCGCATATCTCGCCTAGGGGTGGTAAACGTCAGACCCCAATTGCTCGATAAGTCGTATCGATATGAGGTCTATAACATCTCGAGAAACTACAGGTAACACTTACCAGTAAATCTCAGCAACCCTGGCCAGGGATTTCCGGTTATAGCCAATCGAACACAGCGCAACATCAACTCCCTATACCGGGAGAGACGAATCCCCTCCTATCGCTCATTGCCTCCAAGTGATTCGGGACTGTACCCAAAAACCACCGTTTTGCACGCCCTCTTGGACGTGGTAAGGTGGAAATCAAAGCACAGTGGGAACCACACAAGACTCTATGACGATCTCGGGTCAACAGACTACTCTGTACCAGTGTCACCAGAGAACTGCCATCTGACGTAAGGTATAATACCATCTGGGAGTTCTCGGCGAGTCCGTCCAGTGTACCCAGTCTCCACTGAGCACCCGTATATCATCTCTGATGTCAAACACCAATGGATATGGGATCATCCATCGCCCATCTGTATGGGTCGAGAAGGTATACGCTAGTCTACTCTGGTATATCGATGTCCCGTCTCGATATACCCACGACTAGGGACTTTGAAGGATGTACTTATGGACTACCATGTCCCCACTAGTATGATCCGCATCATAGTCCAGGTAGTCAAGTACACATCCTAAGGGCTTTACCAACATGTAACAGAGAGACAATCAGTGTACACGTTAAGGTAAAGATCAACCAGATAGCATACTATCATGTCGAGCAAGAAAGTCCTCCCTATATATCTCCAAGCATCCACTACAATATACATCCTATGTATAGTAATGGCCTCTAGGGCATACATATAACTAACAGTCCGCAGGGAGATGGGAATCTTTTTCTATGTGCTTTAACGAGTTAAGTCCGAAAGTCCAGATTTGTTTGTGATTATCTAAGTGTTAAAATGATATGTAAAGAGAGCTTGTTAGGGTTAGGATTAGGTTAGTTTGAGTTAGGAGTCGCTCACTTCTTCCGTTGCCACTCTTAATATCGGTGTTACGGTAATCGGCAACAACGGGGATTAGCACGACTAGGAAGGAACTTGCGAGTATAAGCTTGGCTTTCCAACGCTTAAGTTCTTCCTTTTGGTGCTTGTCCGTCCGTTCTTGGCTCTTAGCCATAACCTCCGGTTAATTCAACCACAACCGGTCTCACTCCGGAATCATCGCTATCATGTAGGATAGGGTGCCGTAGGGAGCGGATTGTGGTTCATTTAATGGGAGTCGATTTAAGATGTTGGGCAAGGAAAGAGTGAGAGAGATTTCCTTCTCTCAAACTTCCCTTATCCTACCCTAACAAGTATGAAACTACTCACCCATTATACGGAAACGAAAATAAAACAAAAGAGGAAGATAGAAAGAAGGAGATTAGAAGATAACAACTAGCTATTTGCGACCTCACCTCGGCAAGGATCAAGCGTAAGCGTCATGATTGTTTAAGGATAAAGGAAAAGAGAGAAGAAAGAAACAAACAATAAATAACAACAACTAGATTAGCAAAAGAAAATTACAAGCAATTATAAAAGAACAATTACAACAAGATAAGCATGGAAAGAACAAGAACTCCTTTATTCATTCTTCACTCACAAAAGCTCACTACAAGTTTTTTTAATGGAGAAGAGATGAGAGGAGGAAGAAGAACAACAACTAAAACCTAAAATCTAAATACAAGATTATGCACCCTTGGCTTCATAAGGTTCTGGACTATTTATAGGTAGGGAACTGGAAATCTAGGGCAACAATCTGCCTCCTTACAAAATTACCCAACTGCCCCTAAAATACGACAGCATGATGAGGTCATACGGCCGCGGTTCCGTGGCCTAAGCCTGCTTATGCCGCGGAACCGCGGCTATACTAGGGAGTTGAGCCGTCGGTTTTTCTGGGGTTCCCTGGTCTTCTTTGTACTTCAGTATGGTATGTGATTTTTCTCAGAATCTTTCCACATTTCTTCCAGAATTTCTGTTGAGCAATAGGTGATTTGATGTGGATCTTTTTGTCATGATTTCCTCGAGCTCCGCGTAGATTTCTTGGATCTTGTGTTGCCATTGAGCCTTGTGCATGAAAGTGATATTGATTTGCCATTTTGTCTCTTAAACTGGTGTGTGGCAACAGACGGATAAAGAGCGGAGATCCGTGTTTTATCTGTGGTTGGCAGGAACCCGGGTTTTGTCGTGTTTTTTTCATGAATTTCACCGTTTAGAGCCGAGAACCTGTATCCTGCAATTGACTAGCAAACACGGCTCAAGAGTACCTACCTATATGCAATGTGATAAAAATTGGGCGGTATGAAAATGCAAAAATCTGATATGAACAAATACCCCCAAACTTATCATTTGCTCGTCCCGCGCAAAGCCAATTTATTCACAAAAAATTTTCTAACCTCACTTCGTAGGGAACGCGATTGCACTGAGCATGTGCAACAAGCCGTTAAACCTCTAGGTGTCCCTAGTAGGAGGAGTGTTGTCTCCTGAGTGTTTTCAGCGGATACTACCCACAAAATCCGGTCAAGCTAGTTTTGTAAAATAACTAAGATTCAAACCCTAAAGTTTTGTTTCAGAAAATAACAATTCTATTGTCCTAAGTCTAGACTATCGAACCTTTATTTTTCACACCTCGCTTTTTATTTAACTACAGATTTTATATGTCTTTAAGTGCAGTGCAAATAGTGTCGTTAAGTTTCCAGAAAGATCGATTAAAGTCATTATGTCACACAATAAAGCCCAGATAAAATTTTGAAAGGATCACATAAGTTTTATAAAGAGTTAAGTATTTTCAAGTTTCGTTTTCCAGTAAAGTTTCAACTTCAGAATTTCTATCTTCCTTAACAGGAAACTAGGTCTTATATTTCACTCCACCTTTTTCTTGTTTTCATTTCATACACACCTCTGTGAACGTGCAATAGTCTTTATCATAGAGTAAAACCTTCATATCTTCGCTAAATTTTTTATAAAAGCCTGTCTTTTATCAAGATTATTCTCACACAAAGAACCGTTAGGAATTTTAACTCAGAGAGAACACTTGCTTGACTTTGTTTTAATCTGGACTTTCTAGGCTTCTTAGCGAGCTTTGGGCCAATGCACCCAAACCAGTTGGTTTTAGGGCATTAGGTGTAGAAACACCCCAGCGGACTTAATTACTCAAGTTACCTAGGTCCAAAAACAAAAGACAGTTTGGCGTGAAAATCATGATGATTCAATACGAACGGAGACATAACCGGCAGTTCAATTATTTTTTTGGATAAAAGACGTGTTTAGTGGGTTCGGTGTGTAATCATTCCAATCAAGTTTCAGATGGGTTATTTTTCAGACTTAGTTCCAATTAAGGCATCAATAATATCCCTTCATATTCACTTCACTTCATAAACTATTCTTGATATTACTTATTTCCGAACAAACCTATTTGATCCTCAGAAAATCATTTATCCATTTAAAATTTTTTAGACAGAAAAGACTTGTCATCTAATTTCCAAAACTCACGACACGTGTAGTGTGATGTAAAGACGTATATCAGCTATAGTTAACTTCAAAGGAGAGTTATCTTTCAGGTTTTCAAAATCTAAACATAAGATTTAGTTATTCTTATCTTATCAAACAAAACCATCGAAATGTTGAATCAGAGTTCTCCCACTAGCTAACTTGACAAAAAAGTTTTTATGTTTTTAGAAAATTTTCAGATTTTTATGGATTTTATGGATTTTAATATGCAGATGCAGAATATACATATGAATGCGAAGGTTAGAAATGAGTACCGAGCGTACCCCCAAACTTAAACTGGACAGTGTCCTCACTGTCATTGCATGAAGAGATCATTTGAAGGGTCAAAATTTTCGGTTAGCTATACAGACATTTTTTTTGTTTGTTTTTAAAGAAAAGAAAAGAAAAGCAAAAATGGAAAAGAATATCCACAAAAATGTACAAAAATGGTATATACATACCCCCAAACTTATTTGGAACAGTGTCCACTTGTTCTTGGCTGGATAACCGAAGTTTGGAGGTAGGTAGAGGAAGATTATGCAGGGTAAACCGGCTCCTGTAAGAACAGGAGCTCCTCTGTTGGTTCGGCGCTAAGGTACGGTTTTAGTCGGTGTCCGTTTACTTTGAAAAATGAACCGTCCATAGGATTCTCCAAATCCACAGCGCCATGCGGATACACATTCCGCACAAAATACGGCCCTTTCCAGCGAGATCTGAGCTTTCCTGGATGGAAGTGTAGTCTGGTGTCGTAAAGTAGTACCTGTTGACCAGGTACGAAAGTTTTGCGCAAAAGGTGTTTATCGTGAAACACCTTCGTTCGATTCTTAACGACAACCGCGTTATCGTAAGCCTCATCCCTAAGCTCGCTCAATTCGTTCAACTGCAGCTTCCGGTGGCTGCCCGCATCTTCGAGAGACAGCTTCAGCTCCTTTATCGCCCAAAATGCACGATGCTCTATTTCGACAGGTAGGTGGCACGCTTTTCCGTACACAAGCCGATAGGGAGACATGCCAAGGTCGGTCTTATAAGCGGTTCGAAATGCCCAAAGGGCATCAGTGAGTTTCAGCGACCAATCCGTACGGTTTTTGGAAACCGTCTTCTCTAGTATCTGCTTGATTTGCCGATTTGAAACTTCGGCCTGCCCGCTGGTTTGGGGGTGGTAGGGCGTAGAGAGCTTATGATTAATGGAATATTTTCGCATCAAGGCCTCGAAAGTCTTGTTGCAGAAATGACTTCCATTGTCGCTAATGATCGCTCGGGGTGTCCAAAATGGGAGAAAATATTTTCTTTAAGAAACCTAACGACAACCTTGTTGTCGTTAGTCCGGCTGGGCACAGCCTCGACCCACTTAGAGACGTAATCAACAGCAAGAAGGATGTACAAGTTCCCAAAAGAGCTGGGAAACGGCCCCATGAAATCTATCCCCCAAACATCGAAAATCTCCACAACCAAGATCGGTTGGAGCGGCATCTCGTTCCTCCGAGATATCCGGCCCAAGTGTTGGCACCGGGAGCAAGTCTTGCAATAGTCATGAGCGTCTTTGAAGAGTTGTGGCCAGTAGAAACCACATTGCAAGATCTTCTCAGCTGTCTTTCTAGGGCCAAAATGCCCGCCACATGCTTGATCGTGGCAAAATGACAGCACACTCTTGAATTCCTCGTCAGGGACACACCGATGAATAATCTGGTCGGGACAGTACTTGAACAAATAGGGTTCATCCCAGTAAAAGTGTTTTACTTGGGATAAGAAGCGAAGTCTGTCCTGACTTGACCATTCAGTTGGTAGTAATCCCGTGGCCAAATAGTTCACAATATCTGCGAACCAGGGTTCGCAAGATACCGTCAAGAGCTGTTCATCCGGGAAAACGTCGTTGATCGGAATTGGAAGCGAAGGCGAAGAAGGAAGTCGTGAGAGATGGTCGGCAACTACGTTTTCACATCCTCGTTTGTCCTTAATGACAAGGTCAAACTCTTGAAGCAAGAGGATCCAACGTATTAACCGAGACTTTGCATCTTTCTTCACAAAAAGATGGCGCAGTGCAGAATGGTCTGTGTAGACAATGACTGGAGAGCCGATGAGGTAGGGCCTGAACTTTTCTAAAGCAAATACAACAGCTAAGAATTCTTTCTCAGTTGTTGTATAATTGAGTTGGGCGTCGTTCAGGGTTCGGCTCGCATAATAGATTACGTGCGGCATCTTGTTTATGTGCTGTCCAAGGACAGCACCAATGGCAAAGTCGGATGCATCGCACATAATCTCAAATGGGTGCGTCCAGTCATGCGAAGAAAGAACGGGAGCAGAGGTGAGTGAGCTTTTCAATGACTCGAATGCAGTCACACAGCTCGAGTTGAAGTCGAATGGCGTATCCTTGGCCAGCAAAAGAGTCAAGGGCCTAGCAATCTTGCTAAAGTCCTTGATGAACCGTCTATAGAAACCGGCATGGCCAAGGAAGGCTCGGATATCTCTGACGCATAGGGGAGGAGGGAGATTGGAAATGACCTCAATCTTCGCTTTGTCAACCACTATGCCATTTTGCGAGATGATATGTCCTAAGACAATACCTTCGCGCACCATGAAGTGGCACTTCTCCCAATTCAAAGTGAGGTTCTTGTCCTTACATCGGGTAAGGACAGCGTCAAGATGCAGCAAACACTCATTGAAGGAATCACCGAAGATGGAGAAATCATCCATGAAGATCTCCAAAAATTTTTCCACCATGTCTGAGAAGATTCCCATCATACACCGCTGGAAGGTAGCGGGTGCATTGCATAACCCAAAGGGCATGCGACGATATGCAAACGTGCCGAAAGGACAAGTGAATGTGGTCTTGTCCTGGTCTTTTTCGGCGATGGGAATTTGATTATAGCCGGAGTAGCCATCAATAAAGCAGTAGAACTCGTGTCCGGCCAATCGTTCAAGCATTTGGTCAATGAAAGGTAGCGGAAAGTGGTCTTTCCGCGTTGCGGCGTTGAGTTTTCTGTAATCGATGCATACTCGCCACCCAGATTGGGTGCGAGTAGGGATTAACTCATTCGCCTCGTTAGTGATGACCGTTATACCTGATTTCTTAGGGACAACGTGAATGGGGCTAACCCACTGGCTATCAGAGATAGGGTAAATGATACCACTATCTAGACATTTTACGATCTCCTTCTTCACAGCCTCTTTCATGACTGGATTGAGACGTCTTTGTGGATCCCGGGCTGGTTTGGCTTCATCCATCAGATGAATGTGATGTTCAACGATCAGGGGACTAATCCCCTTGATGTCCGCCATGGACCAGCCAAAAGCTTGCCTGTTGCTGTGCAAGACCGTGAGAAGGGCTTTCTCTTGCTCTGGAGCTAGAGAAGACGAGATGATGACAGGGAGGGTCTCGTTCTCACCTAAGTAAGCGTACTTAAAGTGAGACGGCAAAGGCTTGAGTTCGAGCGTCGGAGGTGAAACGATTGAAGGCAAGATTGGTGCAGAGGTCTCGAACTCAAAGGACTCCAGCAAAGGTTCAAAACGAGTGTAAGCGACCGAGTCGGATGGTTCAGGTAACTCATCCGGAAATTCGAAGGATTCAAACTCGGTTTGTGAGCGGCTAAGATCGTTCAAGAACGTGAAACACTCGTAGTCGTTGTCGGGCGCAGAAACAGCAGCAGGTTCGAGGAGGAACGCACTAGTGGCGTTAAGGTTATCATGATCGAACAGAAACTCCTCGAATTCATACTCTTCAGGGGTGATCTCCTGGATCGAGCAGACGTCCAGTATATGAGCATTAGGTTCGGAGGGCTGATTCCCCAACCTAAAAATGTTGAGTTCAATTGTCATGTTTCCAAAGGAGAGGTTCATCGAACCATTGCGACAATTGATCACAGCATTTGAGGTTGCAAGAAATGGGCGACCGAGTATCACCGGAATTTGATTCCGGGGGTTAGCTACAGGCTGTGTGTCTAATACAATGAAGTCGACGGTGAATATGAAGTCCCCAACTTTGATTAACACATCCTCTAGCTCACCCCTAGGATGGGTGATCGATCGGTCGGCCATTTGGAGAGTATAGTGTGTGGGTTTCAGCTCTCCTACGCCTAATTGCTCGTATACTGAGTACGGAAGCAGGTTAACACTGGCACCAAGATCTAATAGTGCGCGGTTGATGTTCTTATCCCCAATGGTAATAGAAATCGTAGGACAGCCAGGGTCCTTCCGTTTTTGTGGTAAAGATTGGGTAAGAGCATCACTCACAGCACTAGCCAAGAAAACTTTCTTTGGTACCTGAGACTTCCTCTTTTTCGTGCACAAGTCCTTTAAGATTTTCGCGTAAGATGGGACTTGTTGGACGGCATCTAAAAGAGGAATGTTAATGTTAACCTGCTTAAATAACTCCAGAATCTTCTTCATTTGAGGATTTTGTTTATTAGACCTCAACCGGTTTGGAAATGGGACGTTTTTAAAATTGGTTGAGTCTAATGCTTGTGGAGGAGATTGTTGAGTTGGAACGGATCCCAGAACAGGTGTTTTCGTGGAGTGAGAAGCGGGTCCGTTCAGAGCAGAAGAAGAAGAAGAAGAAGAAGGAGAGCCTTTTGAAGAATGGAGAATAGGCTCAGAAGATGAAGAAGAAGAAGCAGCGGCCGGGGTGTCATCGTTGATCCGTATGCCAATGTTGTTTTGCAGCATCCTTCCCGATCTCAATGTGGTCACGGCACTCATATTATGGTTCTGTTGTTCAAGAGCAACATGTACATTTTGTGGGTGACCGGGATTTGGGAGTGGCTGGGACGGGAGCTTCCCCTTCTCTCGCTCGCTTAAGGCCGCATTCAGCTGTGCAATCTGGGCCTCGATGGTCTTGATGCTTTGCTCGTGAGCGGCAGTGTGTTGTACTAAGGACTGAATGGAAGACTGGATGTTGGCGGTGGATTGTGTCGATTGTTTAACGAACGCCTCCAGACTTCGTTCGAGCGAGGAAACCTTATCGTTGTTTGACGGAACAAAGTTGTTTGGTGGAAAAGAATTGTTGGGTGCAAAGTTGTTCGTCTGATTTTGAAAAGGTTGGGGTTGGAAGGGCTGCTGAAATTGATGTTGAGTTTGTTGTTGCGCTTGTTGTTGCGGCGGAGGGGGCCTTTGGAAATTGTTGCCTTGGAATTGATTCTGATTCTGATTCCAGGCGAAATTGGGGTGGTTCCTCCAATCGGGATTGTAAGTGGAAGAGTATGGATCATTCCTCGGTCTTTGCTGAAATACAGCATTAACCTGATCCTGTCCTTGCGATGGTGGATTGTAAGGACACTCTTCGGTTAAGTGAGAAGGATCGGAGCAACAAGCGCAAATGGTACGAAGGGGGAGAACAGGGGTAGGAGCAGGAGAAGAAAATTTGCTCTCTATCGCTTCAAGCTTTCTCGTTATTGCAGCCATTTCAGCTTTCGTCGCAATAGAGACATCAAGTTGGTGAATTCCTATCCTAGACTGACCGGTAGAAGTGGAGGTAGAAGAAGAAGAAGTCAGTCTGGTGCTCTCCCATTGTAGCGTTTGCTCCGCAAGGTCGTCAAAAAATTGCCACGCTTCCTCGTCAGATTTCGATAAGAAGTGGCCCTGACAGATGGTTTCCAACAACTGCTTCGTTGCTGGGTTCAGGCCCTCGTATAAGGTTTGGCAAAGTTGCCATTTCTCTATACCGTGGTGAGGACACTGAACAAGAAGGACTTTATACCGGTCAAAGCACTTCCAGAAGGGTTCAGAAGGAAGCTGAGAGAATTGGTTGATTTCATTGCGAATCCTTGCGGTTTTATGATTCAGATAGAACTTTTTGAGAAACGCTTTAACAAACTCGTCCCAACTGGTTATGGAGTGGGAAGCGGTGCTATACAGCCATTTTTCAGCAAGATCGCATAAAGTGAACGGAATGACCCGTAGACGTATAGCATCGTCCGACAGTTGGGTAGTTTTCATCATGGCACAAACGTTTTGAAATTTATTGATGAAGATATAGGCATCTTCAGATTCAAGCCCATGAAATCGTGGAAGCATGTTGATGAAGTGGGACTTAATTTCAAAATTATCCCCATTGGCCGGTGGAAGAGAAAGGCAGGTGGGAAGTGCAGAACGGGTAGGATAGAAACGATCCTGGAGCGCGATTCGCTGCGGCGCTACAACAGGCGGTGGTGGTGGGTTATTGGTCTCCGTAGGAGGTGGAGCCAATCCAGGGGTAGTCAAAAATATGTTCGGATTAAATCCTGACATCGCGGAAGAAGAGGTTGGTGATGGTGAAGGTGAAGATGTATGAACAGAATTCCGGTCAACGTCGGAGTTGGCCGGCAAAGGTAAAGGTGAAAGAGGAGTGGACGGAGTTTCGACGTCTGAGTCGATCGCGTAGTCGGTAGCGACTAACGTAACGCGGACTAGGCGGGCGCTAGTGTCCCGAGTCCAAGCGGACATACACTAAACGAGTTTAGTATAGTCAAAGCGGAGAAGGTGAGGGTAAGAAAACGTCAATGGAGAAAGGTGATGGGTGGTGGGTAAAAAATGGATTTTGGCGACAAAGGGCAAGTTTTTATAAAAGTTTTTGATTTTTTTTTCTTTTTTTTTCTTTTTTTAGAAAGAGCTTTATAGAAATATGTACGGACTTACGGATTTAAGCAATCACAAACAAGATATGCACAATCACACCTAGATCTAGGGTCACCTAGGTCTGCTAGATAGCTCCTAACTGTTCCAGAGGGCTAGAAATAGGACCTCAAACCGCCTCTTCTCCGTCAATTGCGACCAGGTAAGTGCCAGGTAAGTGGGAGGTTGTCCAACGCTTTCGCGAAGTTCCTTAATTAAATAACCACTTGCCTTCGACACACTTGCCTAGACACCGCAAAAGTCAGATAGGATAAACGGCCGATGCCTGTAACTAGTCCTCTGTCCTATTGAGCGCGAAGTCCTTAGGGCTGAGTCTAGTATTTTTTAATTTAACAATGGTCAATGCATATGCTTTTTGTGATTTCTAGGGTCCTGGGAAGGGTGATGAAATCCCCACCCAATCTGAATTGGTTTCAAGCCCCTTAAGTCCGTATTAATGAATGCAAAGCGGTAACAAATCAACTGCAAACAATTTTTATTTTTAGCGCGGCGCAAAGAATCCTGCACAAGAACAGTTTATTGGAGGGGGGAAGAGAATTTGCGCAAAGAAAGCTCGAGAAAACACAGTTTATTGGAGTCCAGAGGAGTGGGAGAGAGAAAAGGAGAACGTACAGAAATTTTGGCAGCCCGAAGGCACCAAACGGCCGCGGTTCCGCGGCCTAAGCCTCTTTATGCCGCGGTTCCGCGGCGGTATGATGGGCTTGGGCCTTCAGTTTTCTGGTGTGTGCTTCTGTGGTTGTCTTCTGCTTGTCTCGATTTGTTGAATCTTGATTTGCTCACTGTATCTGCTCCAGATTTTTACAGTAGACCGGTTGCTTCTTTTTGATCCGTCGCGGTGTAGCCGCGAAATATGGGTCTATCTTCCCACGTCTTTGGCACTGAACTTGAACTTCGAATATCCCACGTCTTTGGCACTGAACTCGAATTCCGTATTATCCTGCAGACTTGCACAAAAATTAATCAAAAATAACAAAATGGTTTTTTTTTTACAACGTATATTTTTTTTTTGTTTTTCGGTTAGCTTTATATTCATAAATTAACCCGAAATTACACAAAGAAATAAACTACCGTCTCCCCGGCAACGGCGCCATTTGATTGGTAGAGATTCCACGTGTTCAAGTTTAGTTAATTACCGCAATCAAAACGGTTTCGCTTGTAGCTAGCCGGTTGAGTACGGGTCGTCTGCAGGGAGATGGGAATCTTTTTCTATGTGCTTTAACGAGTTAAGTCCGAAAGTCCAGATTTGTTTGTGATTATCTAAGTGTTAAAATGATATGTAAAGAGAGCTTGTTAGGGTTAGGATTAGGTTAGTTTGAGTTAGGAGTCGCTCACTTCTTCCATTGCCACTCTTAATATCGGTGTTACGGTAATCGGCAACAACGGGGATTAGCACGACTAGGAAGGAACTTGCAAGTATAAGCTAGGCTTTCCAACGCTTAAGTTCTTCCTTTTGGTGCTTGTCCGTCCGTTCTTGGCTCTTAGCCATAACCTCCAGTTAATTCAACCACAACCGGTCTCACTACGGAATCACCGCTATCATGTAGGATAGGGTGCCGTAGGGAGCGGATTTTGGTTCAATTAACGGGAGTCGATTTAAGATGTTGGGCAAGGAAAGAGTGAGAGAGATTTCCTTCTCTCAAACTTCCCTTATCCTACCCTAACAAGTATGAAACTACTCACCCATTATACGGAAACGAAAATAAAACAAAAGAGGAAGATGGAAAGAAGGAGATTAGAAGATAACAACTAGCTATTTGCGACCTCACCTCGGCAAGGATCAAGTGTAAGCGTCATGGTTGTTTAAGGATAAAGGAAAAGAGAGAAGAAAGAAACAAACAATAAATAACAACAACTAGATTAGCAAAAGAAAATTACTAGCAATTATAAAAGAACAATTACAACAAGATAAGCATGGCAAGAACAAGAACTCCTTTATTCATTCTTCCTCACAAAAGCTCACTACAAGTTTTTTTAATGGAGAAGAGATGAGAGGAGGAAGAAGAACAACAACTAAAACCTAAAATCTAAATACAAGATTATGCACCCTTGGCTTCACAAGGTTCTGGACTATTTTTAGGCAGGGAACTGGAAATCTAGGGCAACAATCTGCCTCCTTACAAAATTACCCAACTGCCCCTAAAATACGACAGCATGATGAGGTCATACGGCCGCGGTTCCGCGGCCTAAGCCTGCTTATGCCGCGGAACCGCGGCTATACTAGGGAGTTGAGCCGTCGGTTTTTCTGGGGTTCCCTGGTCTTCTTTGTACTTCAGTATGGTATGTGATTTTTCTCAGAATCTTTCCACATTTCTTCCAGAATTTCTGTTGAGCAATAGGTGATTTGATGTGGATCTTTTTGTCATGATTTCCTCGAGCTCCGCGTAGATTTCTTGGATCTTGTGTTTCCATTGAGCCTTGTGCATGAAAGTGACATTGATTTGTCATTTTGTCTCTTAAACTGGTGTGTGGCAACAGACGGATAAAGAGCGGAGATCCGTGTTTTATCTGTGATTGGCAGGAACCCGGGTTTTGTCGTGTTTTTTTTCATGAATTTCACCGTTTAGAGCCGAGAACCTGTATCCTGCAATTGACTAGCAAATACGGCTCAAGAGTACCTACCGATATGCAATGTGATAAAAATTGGGCGGTATGAAAATGCAAAAATCTGATATGAACAATTGACAGACAATTTTCAATTACAAACACACCTGAAGCCGAAGCCACAACTTTCCTCGGGTCCTGGTTCTTGAAAATCCAAGCTTTGCAATCTTTCTTCCAATGGCCATTCCTACGACAGTGGAAGCACTCGTCTTTTGCCACTACTGGTACCGCAACCTTTGCCTTTCCCTCGACTCCCACCTTACCAACACCACTTCTTAGTTTGGTAGCGGCCTTCATCTTCCTTCCTTTGGCCCTTGCCTTAGACCCGGAAGAGGAAGTACCGCGAATAAACATAGTGGGTGTTTCCCTTGCTTTCTGCAAGGTGCTCTCTACACTCCTCAACATGTTAAGGAGTTCTGGAAGTTCAACTTCTTTAACTTGAATGTTGAAATTCAAGATAAACTGGGCGTAGGTGGAAGGAAGGGACTGGAGAATCAAGTCTGTATACAGCTCGTTCTCTAATGTTGTCCCGAGGTCTGCGAGCTCTTCAATATAGCCAATCATTTTAAGGACATATTCCCCTACAGATGATCCGACGGCCATTCTCGACTGAAACAAGTTCTTCGATGTCTCATATCTAGCTATACGAGATTGCTCTCCATACAAATCCTTGGTGTGGAGAAATATGGATTCTAGATCCATATTCTCGTGCCTCCTCTGATGTTCATTATTCATAGAGGCAAGCACGATGCACTTGGCCTTCGCGCAGTCTAACTCCCAGGACTTGCGGATTTCCTTATCCGCGACACTGGATTCAGGACCTGGGACGGCAGGGGCCTTTGTAGTAAGGACATACCCCAATTTGTCATAGGTAATAACCATCTTAACATTCTGGAACCAATCTTTATAGTTTGGCCCTGTCAAAATATTTTTATCTAATAATAACTTAAGGCATGTCATGTTCTGGGTCGCTGCAAATAGGAGAGAGAGGGAACACTTTAGCATGATGCTCTTGCAATTTTAGAGTGGTTTTTAGTTTATCTAAACAGGATGGCTCTCACTGTTTCTCGAATCTCTCCTCAAACCAAAAACGAAGAACTAGTCAGGACTATTCTCACCGTACAATACTTGCTTAACCGTTCAGCCAGGCCGGTGTCGGTACATCGAGGGAGGTTTTACGACGCTTTCGCAAAGTTCCTTAATTAAATAACCTCTTTTCACTGGGGGCGTAGCCCCGCTGACACCTTTCTCAACACCTACTTGGTTTATAGCTGTAAGTCTATGGTAGCGCCCTGGCCGTCTTTCAGCCGCCAAATACGGAACAAAAACTTTTTAACTGGTGCTATCGCATACTATAACCCGGATCTGCCATTAACGCTAAACTAATAAACTACAAAGTGGGTAGAAAGGTTATACCGAACGATCTGAGTCCTTCGCTCTTTAACCATCATCCCACGCTCCGTTGCGGCTGCGCCAATCTCCTGGCTCCTCGTCGAGGTGGCACCACATCTACGGATCTTTAAATGGGCTCCTGCCTCTGAACCGAGGCAACTCGGTCTTCAAGTTTGCTAAAAGAGATGATCAAGATTGATGTAGAGAATGAGTAGAACACTTTGTCTCGCTTCATCCAAAACCATGGACGAACGGTTAATGAAGTTGACTTTTGAATCGGGTAAATGAGAAATGAACATATCAAATTTCTATGAATCAAATCAATAATCTTTTTCAACCAAGTAAGTGAGTGAGGAGGAGGGGAGGGGCTGGCCATATATGAGGAGGGGGTGAGGGTAGGAAAAGGGGAAGGTGACCATAACATTAAATGAATGAATGATTCATTTAACACCTTGCATAAAATATTAAATGCAAATGATGAATCATTAACCCTAGTCATCAAAACTATTAAATGCACTAATAACTCACTAACCTAGTCACCATCTAGAAGCTTCCACTCACATGACTCACCCTCATGACTCACCCAAATGAAGAAAAGATAAATCCGCATTAAACCGAATGTTTAAGACGGGTGATAGAAAACTGGCAACTTCCAAATGCGATCCCGAAACGAATTTCAGGATAACCCCGTAACAGTACAAATATACCCGCATTTGTATTACGACCGAATACAAATGCAACTGAGACAAAGATATTATATCTACACAGTATAATACTCGGATCCGGCTTAAACCAAACCCCACCAGTATTATCTGCCCGAAATATGACACGTGCGTAAACGCACGTGCATTTTCCGAACCCTGCCATAAAACCATACGGCCTCTACAACGTTTCGCCCGAACTTAGGAAACTATCTGTGGGGGACTCTAATGACTCGTCAGTACCCTGGCAGTGGGTTTAACCACAAGCACGTCAGCGGCACTAGCTGTACGTAACGGCTGCCTATGTACCGACCTCAAGGATAGCCGATGAGCGAACTCATCCTGGAACCCTACTGAGCCTAACAGTGACAATATACATACAGTCCGGTCCGTTCGTCTATGAGTATAGCATATCGGGCCTAGGGGGCTGGTAACGTCAGACCCCCAATAGCGGTATAAGTCATGTCAGAGTGTAGCCCAGAACATCCTGAGATACTACTGAAGTACCTACCAGTAAATCTCCTACCTCGGCCGAGGGTTTTGTGTAATGGCTCTTCTAGACACAGCGCGATCTCACCCCCAATACCGGGAGAGACGAATCCCCTGCCGATCCGCTCACTTGCCTCCATGTGGCTCGGAACTGTACCCAAAAAAGACCTGTTTGCACGACTCCTTTGAGCCGTGGTAGGATAGAAATCAAAGCACAGTGGGAACTCACACGAGACAAATGACGACCTCAGGTCGATGAACTAACCTGTACACATGTCACCAGGGAACTGCTATCTGACGCTAGGTATAATACTAACTAGCAGGTTCTCGGCGAGTCCTGTCCGGTGTACTCATAACCCAATGAGCACCTGTATACATCTTAGGTGATCCAACTGACACCAGTGGCTTGTGAGACCAGCCACCGCCCCTCGTCGGGGTATCGACTGTATACACTAGTCTACTCCGGAGTATCGATGCCCTGTCTCGAAACTCCCACGACTAGGGACCACTATTAAGGATGTGCTTACAGACTACCCAACTCTCACGTATATGATCGCCATAATACTGTTGGTAGTCAAGCAAGATCCTAAGGTCTCTATCAACGTGTAACAGTGATCAGTCACCTGAACCTGTACACGACTGATAAAGGCAAACCAGATAGCATACTATCATCTCGAGTAAGACTGTGCTACCGGTATAGGTCCTCCTCAATCATTGCAATCACGTACCTGCGATCCAATAATTGACTTTGAGGGCACTATATCCAACAATCTCCCATTTGCACTTAAGGCTAATTATTGCGATGTCGCATACTCACAGCCCGTGTGATACCGAACACCCAACTCCTCTACTAATCAGTTTCACAAAGCCCGTTTGTAAAACTATTGTGTTCGAGAAATAGCCTCAATGAGTGGATCCGCCCTGATGTTTCTTTCTATATCTCTCTTAATCTCAAGTTCGCGGAGAAAGCCATCTCCCGAATCGAGTAATACCTGTCTTAGAATATGTCTGGATATCTGATGGGACCTAGTTCATAAATGAACTCCAAATCCAAAATTCTTAGACTGTATCAATCAATGAAACTAATCAGTGTCCAGCACCATGCCTCCCACAGTATCCTCTTAGACCACCTGTCCATAATACAACCCCTCGTCAGAAGGAAAACTATAACTCTGACAATCACTCTGTCATCCATGTCACCTTTGAAGCCTGGAATGATAACCGTCTCCAAAGGAGGCTGCCGTCATCAAATCCATAGAACATGCACTTATGTTCTAAAACTGCTTCCTTATGTTTCTTAAGGATTGGATTAATATAAACTTATTGCATCTAGTGCAAAAACAACATCTGGTGTGGTACTTGACATCTCACGATTGACTCAATTGCCTAAGTAAGTGATCTGCTAATCATGCACATCCCTCTCCCATTTAGTCTGTAAGACACCTTTAGAGAGGGTGACTCCATCACCTGCAGGTACACCACCATGCCAGGAGTCATCTATTCTAAAATACTATTAGAATACTGTCAAAGTACCCACATTGGGAAGCTACCCAAATCTAGATCTAAAACCATAGATCTAGAAACCAGAATGTGTGATATTATATCCATATCCTTTGTGGAGAAACAACTGTGTGACGATCACAGTATAACCGATTGTAGTATAGGAATTTTACTTCCAACTCTGTGTATGTCATCCAAATACCAGGACATCACACGCTACTACCTTCTCAACAGATCCATCCCTTATTTTGATGAAGTCAAACCCATGACTGTCACATCAAAATTAGATGATCAATCTCCGCTATAACTGCTCAAGTCTATAAATAGACATAAGCTACTTGCCTATTATGCTTCCTGCTCCCACTGACCACAACAACCCTCTGGCAGAATAATATATACGTGCACTTCTAAAGCTAGTTTAGAACGACGCTATACTTATCCTCCTGCCGGGTCTCATAGTCTGGAACAACAGTAGTGTCAAGTCTGGGTAAACAAGAACCTCCCTGACACCGTCCTTGAGGCTACCGGAGTACCTCTCGGGTGTCTGAGGTTACCCACCATATCTGCTGAGTGGCTATTGGAATGTCAAACCTGACTAAATCTTTAGGTCCTATTAAATTTTCTATAATCATTTGCGGTTCTGGAATTACTTCCAGTTCTACCATACTCCCACTACTGTTTTCTGGAAAAAAAATACATTTTACTAAAACTGTGGCGAGTCAAGAACAATATCACTATTGATCTTCCAGATGGTAGAAAGTCAACCCTCGTCATAGCCTGGGCCAACCCACAAACTGCCATTACAGAAACATGCCCTGAATTGTCCAGAGTCTGGTTTTAAGCATTGTAAGTACACGGTAGCATCCCGGCCGTCTAACAGATGCCAAATGCGGAATAAAAACTTTTTAACTGGCGCTATCGTATACTATAACCCGGATCTGTCATTATTGCTAAACTAACAAACTACAAAGTCGGTAGAAACGTTATACCGAATGATCCGAGTCCTTCGGTCTTCAACCATCATCCCACGCTTTGTTGCGGCTGCTCCGATCTCCTGAATCTCCAGTCTCCTCGTCCAGGTGGCACCACGTCGACGGATCTTTAAACGGACTCCCGCCTCTGAACCGAGGCAACTCGATCATCAAGTTTGCTAAAAGAGATGACCAAGATTGATGTAGAGAATGAGTAGAACACTTTGTCTCACTTCGTCCAAAGCCATGGACGAACGGTTAATGAAGTCGCCTTTTGGATCGAATGAAAATGAGCTATGAGTATATTAATTTCCATGAACCAAAACCTTAATCTTTTTCCCAAATGAACAACCACACTTCTCACTAGGAAATGGCCGGCCATATATATGAGCAAGGGGGGTGAGTGTAGGAGGAGGGAGAGTGACCATTAGCATTAAAGAGAAGAATGTGTCATCTAACACCTTGCATAAAACATTAATGCAAACAAATGATTCATCTAACCAAGTCATCAACTCATTAAATGAACAATTAATGCACTAATGACTCACTAGCCTAGTCACCATCTAGAATCTTCTAGAACCATGACTCACCCTCATGACTCACCCTAGTGACGAAAAGATAAATCCGCATTTAACCGAATGTTTAATACGGGTGATAGAAAACAGGAAACTGGCAACTTCCAAAAGTGATCCCGAAACGAATTTCAGGATAACCCCGTAACAGTATAAACATACCCGCATTTGTATTACGACCGAATACAAATGCAACTGAGACAAAGATATTATATGTACACAGTATAATACTCGGATCCGGCTTAAACCAAAGCCCACCAGTATTATCTGCCCGAAATATGACACGTGCGTAAACGCACGTGCATTTTCTGAACCCTGCCATAAAACCATACGGCCTCTACAACGTTTTGCCCGAACTTGGGAAACTGTCTTTGGGGGACTCTAATGACTCATCAACACACTGGCACTGAGTATAACCACTAGCACGTCAGAGGTACTAGCTGTACGTAGCGGTTGCCTATGTATTGATTGGATGGGAAGCTGACAAGCGAACTCATCCAGAAACCCTACTGAGCCTGACAGTGACAATATCCGTACAGTCCGGTCCGTTCGTCTAAGAGAATCGCATATCGAGTCTAGGGGGTGGATAAAGTCAGACCCCTAATAACGCGATAATTCGTGTCGGTATGAAGCCCATCACCTCCTGAGAAACTACTGATCCAAATCAGTAATTCTCCACTACCCCGGCCGAGGATTTCTAGTGATGGCCACCCGTGCACTGTGCGACATCAACCCCCAATATCGGGAGAGACGAATCCCCGACGATCCGCTCACTGCCTCCATGTGGCTCGGGACTGTACCCAACTAAAACTTGTTTGCACGTCTCCTTTGAGCGTGGTAGGGTAGTAATCTAAGCACAGTGGGAACTCACACGAGACAAATGACGATCTCAGGTCGACAAACTAACCTGTACACATGTCACCAGGGAACTGTTATCTGACGATATGTATAATACCAACTAGCATGTTCCCGACGAGTCCTGTCCGGTGTACTCATAACCCAATAAGCACCTGTATACATCTTAGGTGATCCAACTGACACCAATGGCATGTGAGACCGGCCACCGCCCATCGTCGGGGTCTCGACTGTATACACTAGTCTACTCTGGAGTATCGATGCCCTGTCTCGAAACTCCCACGACTAGGGACACTTTAAGGATGTGCTTATAGACCCCAGCTCCCACGTATATGATCGCCATCATACTGCTGGCAGTCAAGCAAGAATCCTATGGGCTCTATCATCATGCAATAGTGAACTAAAGCATATATACGATGATAAAGACAAACCAGATAGCATACTATCATCTCGAGTAAGACTGTCCTACCGGTATAGGTCCTCCTTCAATCATTGCAATCATGTGCCTGCGATCCAATAATTGACTCTGAGGGCACTATATCCAACAATCTCCCACTTGCACTTAAGGCTAATTATTGCGATATCGCATACTCACAGCCCGTGTGAAACCGAACATCCAACTCCTCTACAAATTCACAAAGCTCGTTTGTAAAACTATTGTGTTCGAGAAATAGCCTCAGTGAGTGGATCCGCCCTGATGTTTCTTTCTATATCTCTCTAAATCACAAGTTCGCGGAGAAAGCCATCTCCCGAATTGAGTAATACCTATCATAGAATATGTCTGGATATCTGATGGGACCAAGTTCATAAATGAACTCCAAATCCAAACTTCTTAGACTGTATCGTCAACTGAACCTAATCAGTATCAAGCACCAAGCCTCCCACAGTATCCTCTTGGACCACCTGTCCATAATACTGTCCCTCATCACAGGGAAAACTATAACTCTGACAATCACTCTGTCATCCATGTCACCTTTGAAGCCTAGAATGATAATCGTCTCCCGAAGAAGGCTGTCGTCGTCAATTCCGTAGAACATGTACTTATGTTCTAAAACTGCTTCCTTATGTTTCTTCAGGATTGGATTAATATAAACTTATTGCATCTAGTGCAAAAACAACATCTGGTGTGGTACTTGACATTTCACGATTGACTCAATTGCCTAAGCAAGTGATCTGCCAATCATGCACATCCCTTTCCCCTTTAGTCTGTAAGACACCTTTAGAGAGGGTGACTCCATCAACTGCAGGTACACTACCATGGCAGGAGTCATTTATTCTAAAATACTATTAGAATACTGTCAAAGTACCCACATTGAGAAACTATCCAAATCTAGATCTAAAACCATAGATCTAGTAACCAGAATGTCTGATATTATAGCCATGTCCTTTGTGGAGAAACAACCGTGTGACAACCACAGTATAACCGATTGTAGTATAGGAATTTTACTTCCTACTCTGTGTATGTCATCCAAATACCAGGACATCACACCCTACTACCTTCTCAACAGATCCATCCCCTATTCTGATGAAGTCAAAGCCATGACTGTCATATCAAAATTAGATGATCTATCTCTGCTATAATTGCTCAAGTCTATAAATAGGCATAAGCTACTAGCCCACTATGCTTCCGCTGCTCCCACTGACTATGACAACCCTCTGGCAGAATAATATATACGTACACTTCTAAAACTAGTTTAGAACGACGCTATACTTAACCTCCTGCCGGGTCTCATAGCTTTATCACCGCTTCCGCATTTGGCCGTCGGATTGACGGCCGGGGCGCCGCCGTGCACTTACAGTGAAAAAAACAAAAAACCCCTCCACAAACACTTATTTGCAACAATGCAAATAAGCCCTCCTCCACCAATCTTCGGCCAATGAACGATACAAAGGAAATCGGCCGAAACGGAAAGCAAACTGGCAACTCTAGAAAACTGGTCCCGTAATAAATTACAGGAAAACCCCGATACTGTGCATACACACCCGCATTTGTATTCCGATCGAAATACAAATGCAATGAGACAAAATCTACAATGTACTATACTAGGATCCGGCTTAAACCAAAGCCGGCCAGTAATATCCGTTCGATCCTGATCCGTGCAACACCGCACGTATCTGATCGAACCCTGCCATATATCCATACGGCCTGTAGTACAAACTGTCCGATCCTGATCCGTGCAATACCGCACGTATCTGATCGGACCTTGCCATATCTCCATACGGCCTCTACAACCTTTCGCCCGAAAGCTGAGTAACAGAATGTGGGGGACTCTAAAGACTCGTCAACACCTTGGTTGTGGATTTAACCACTAGCACGTTAGAGGTATAAGCCAATACATAACGGGCTACCAGGTATTGACCAAAAGGGACGTCTGTGAGCGAACTCAGCCTGACTCCCTACTGAGCCTGTCAGTGACAATATCCATACAGTCCGGTCCGTTCGTCTATGAGCATCGCATGGCGGGCCTAGGGGGTTGGTAAAAGTCAGACCCCCAAAAGCAGTACAAGTCGTGTCGGAGTGTAGCCCAGAACACCCTGAGATACTACTGGAATACCTACCAGTAAATCTCCTTGCCTCGGCCGAGGGCTTCGTGTAATGGCTCTCCTAGACACAGCACGACCTCACCCCCAATACCGGGAGAGACGAACCCCTGAAGATACGCTCACTGCCTCCATGTGGCTCGGGACTGTACCCAACTAAAACCTGTTTGCACGACTCCTTTGAGCCGTGGTAGGGTAGTAATCAAAGTACAGTGGGAACTCACACGAGACAAATGATGATCCCCAGGTCGATGAACTAACCTGTACACATGTCACCAGGGAACTGCCATCTGACGTCTGGTATATGACCAACTAGCATGTTCCCGGCGAGTCCTGTCCGGTGTACTCATAACCCAATGAGCACCTGTATACATCTTAGGTGATCCGACTGACACCAGTGGCTTGTGAGACCGGCCACCGCCCCTCGTCGGGGTCTCGACTGTATACACTAGTCTACTCTGGAGTATCGATGCCTTGTCTCGAAACACACACGACTAGGGACCATTTAAGGATATGCTTATAGACCCCAGCTCCCACTTATATGATCGCCCTCATACTGCTGGTGGTCAAGCAAGAATCCTAGGGGCTCTACCAACGTGTAATAGCGACTTGTCAGGTCACTTAAAGCAGTACACGATGATAAAGGTAAACCAGATAGCATACTATCATCTCGAGTAAGACTGTCCTACCGGGATAGGTCCTCCATCAATCATTGCAATCACGTACCTGTGACCTAATAATTGACTCTGAGGGCACTATCTCCAACAATCTCCCACTTGCACTCAAGGCTAATTATTGCGATGTCGCATATTCACAGCCCGTGTGATACCGAACACCCAACTCCTGTACTAGTCAGTCTCACAAAGCTTGTTTGCGAAACTATTGCGTTCGAGGAATAGCCTTAGTGAGTGGATCCGCTTTGTTGTTTCTTTCTATGTCTCTCTATATCTCAAGTTCGCGGAGAAAGCCATCTCCCAAAATAAGCAATACCTGTCTTAGAATGTGTCTGGATGTCTGATGGGACATAGCTCATAAATGAACTCCAAATCCAAACTTCTTAGACTGTATCGTCAACTGAACTTAATCAGTATTCTGCGCCATGCCACCCTCAGTATTGCCTTGGATCACCTGTCCAAAATACTGCCCCTCATCAGAAGGAAAAACTATAACTCTGACAACCTCCTTGTCGTCCAAGTCACCTTGGAAGCCTGGAATGATAACTGTCTCCCGAATGAGGCTGTCGTTATCATATCCCTAGAAAATCCACTTATGTTCTAAAACTGCTTCCGACCGTTTCTCCAGGATTGGATCAATGTCAACTTATTGCATCTAGTGCAAGAACAACATCTGGTGTGGTACTTGACATCTCATGATTGACTCAATTGCCTGAGCAAGTGATCTGCCAATCATGCACATCCCTCTCCCCTTTAGTCTGCAAGACACCTTTAGAGAGGGTGACTCCATCACCTGCAGGTACACTACCGTGCCAGGAGTCGTCCATTCTAAATACTCTTAGAATGCTGTCTAAGTACCCTGATTGGGAAACCACCCAAATCTAGATCTAAAACCATAGATCCAGTAACCAGTATGTTTGATATAAAATCCATTTCCTTTGTGGAGAAACCACTGTGTGACGACCAAAGTATAACCGATTGTAGTATAGGAGTTTCTTTTCCTACTCTGTGTATGTCATCCAAATGCCATGACATCACACCCTACTACCTTCTCAACAGATCCATCCCCTATTCTGATGAAGTCAAACCTATGACTGTCACATCAGAAATTGATGATCTATCTCCGCTATATTTGCTTTAGTCCATAAATAGACATAAGCTACCTGTCCACCAATGCTTCTGCTGCTCCCACTGACTACGACAACCCTCTGGCAGAGTCATATACACGTACACTTCTAAAGCTAGTTTAGAACGATGCTATACTCATCCTCCTGCCGGGTCTCGCAGCCTGGAACAACAGCAATGGCAAGTGTGGGTAAACAAGAACTTCCCTGTCACCGTCCTTGAGGCTACCGGAGTACCTCTCGGGTGGCTGAAGTTACCCACCTTATCTGCGGAGTGGCCAATGGAATGTCAATCCAGATTGAATCTTTAGGTTCCTTGTCAAATCTTCAGTAATCGTTCGTGGTTCTGGAATCACCTCCAGTTCTACCATACTCCCACTACTGTTTTCTGAAAAAATCCATTTTTAATAAAACTGTGGCGAGTCTAGAACAATATTGCTATTGTTCATCCAGATGGTAGAAAGTCAACCCTCGTCATAGCCTGGGTCAACCCACAAACAGCCATTACAGAATCATGCCTTGAGTTGTCCAGTGTCTGGTTTTAATCATAAGCCGGACAACTCCCCGTATCTTAACAACGTTAAGATACGAACTGTTCTATATCCCATATAGGACCAGAGGCACTGATTTAACTGAACCAGATCCAAATCATGCAACTATCTCCAGTGCATGTCAACTAAATGGAGGGAGGCGGATCAGCGTTACTCAACTTAGGAATGCTTCCAATTATGAGTAACCTGAAAGAGAAGCAAGATCTCTTAATCATTACTGTCAACTGAATACCATACACAAGTACCTACATCTTCGATCACTTTGAAGAATCCCGATACTTGCAATACCTGGTTCTCTACTTTATTCAAATACCTATAACTTCTCAACATTCAGACCCTGTGTTTCCGCGAAACACCTGTCTAAAAATTAGAGAAGTCATAAGTAAACCGAATATAGTACGAGGACCAACCCCTCTGTCCTGATGGACCCTGAACAACATACAATACTCTGTATAAGTCCCTTGAGTCTGATAACTCATTCACTGTGTGTCGTAGGTTGAAAACTGTACTTATGGTCAAGAAGAATTACACCGCTGCTTAATGCTCCTTACCTAACCATCCACTGATATAGGTAAATGTCGTAGACATAATTTCAGAAAGGTATATCTCACTCTATGAAAATAGACGTACAGATATATCAATTTGAAATTGGTGCATAACAGCGGATATTCAAAACCAAATATTTGCCGACCGGCAAACGACCCAGGTGACTTCCTCAAATATCACCGATTACAACGAATCCCGATATAATGAGGATAATCACCCAATTCCCAATAACTTACTCCCACTCATCATCTGTAAAGCCATACAGATGTGAGAATCGTACCTGGTAAATACATACCCTGGAGTAAGGACTAATTGGGAAATCAGTTTTCCTTTAACATTACACAGTGAAACTGAAACATTGAAATGTTTCGATGGGGTATCCTGGTATTCATAGTAATGCCTCTTCCAGATTCATGACTGTAACCGTATAATTCTTTGCCACCTCTCCAAATCCCTTCACATGTCTTTAGTCATTACCTTCTGTACACCCCTTTAGGCCAAATGGTTTTCTTCCTTCCCTACCGTTCGGCACCAGCCTATGGTTTGGAAAAAGACTATCCAATAAGCATAATGGGTGTACTGTCCTAATCCTAGGAACACTCGCAATACGAGAGAAGGTGAAGATAAAAGACAACCGAATAAACCTTATTCCTATTTCTCCTGAACCAGAATCCATCCCTGAACTGGAACAAGTTCCTTTCGAGTTCGTATATAACCATACGATGGAGTATCCAATAAACTGTGGATCTTCGTAGTGACACGGAGTGTCCTGGAGAAATACAAAGGTGATTTAGGATTGGCGAAGGAGTACTTGGTTTGGTCGTGAATATCTGTTGCAATTTACTTTGCCCTCTTACTAATCCCTTGCTTTGTCTTAACTTAATACCTTCTGTACACCATCGTTAGGCTAATTGGTTTTCTTCATTCCCTACCGGTCGGCACCAGCCTAAGGTTTGGAAGAAGACTATCCAATTTGCGTAATAGGTGTACTATCTCCTAAACCAAGGAGTACTCGCAACTTGAGAGAAGGTAAAAGGAAAAGACAACTGAATAGTCCTATCCGTTTTCTCCAGAACCTGAAACCATCCTCGAATAAATTCCTTCGAGTTCGTATCTAACCATACGATGGTTTTGTCCAATGGAAGTGGACGTTCGTAGTAATACGGGGTGTCCTGGAGAAAAGGGTAAAAGTAGGAGTGGCAATGAGGTTTGCAACTCTGACAATCCAAAAGCCGGTGTTAAGAAGGTTCGGTTAATTTGGTCACTGAGTCATAGTCTTAGGGTCGGGTCAATGGTCGCTGCCAAAGAGAGAGAGAAAAGAAACACTCAGCGTGCACTCTAACCTAGATCAGAATGGTTACCAATTTATCTAATCTGGAAACCTCCCACTGTACCTCAAATTCTCCTCCAAACCTGAAAGAAGAATTAGTCGGGATCACCCGAGGAGTATACCAACTCATCAGTGGGAATCGGGATCCAACTATTATCGCATGATAACGTGACGGAATCCGCTCACATCATCATACTCCAGATGGTATGCGCATATCTGGCAAGTTTCAGTTCTTTTGAACCTCCCGATGAGATTTTTGCCCGATGCTCTTATGACCTTGACGAAGGCCAACAAATCATAAGTCACATGTCAAGTTCTACCCGTCATTCTCCAGGTTGATTTGAACCCACCCGCACAAGCCCTTGACGAAGGCCAACAAGGCTATACGACTGTCCCAAACCAACGCATCTATCTATGCTGCAGAAAGGCAACAAGCAGCTACCATACACTATGCCTTGACGAAGGCCAACAAACATAGCATGAATACTACGTGCTACCCGTCTGAAACGACGGAGGGCTACGAATGGTTTCTGGCGAAAACCTTTAACGTAAAGAACTTGATATCGTTGAAGGAACGGATAGCTTTTTAAAAATATAGTGACGAAAACCTTCGCTAAAGAGATCACTCCCGGTGAAGGGATCTCGGCTCTTTCCCCGTAGAATGAGGTGCAGGATATTCCAAATGAATACCGCGATGCAAAGCAAAAGTAATCGGCTATAGTGAAGTCATTGCCCTGACGCAAACTTTTTGTCCAAGGGGTCACTCCCGGTGAAGGGATCTCGGCCCTTGCCTCGTCGACTGAGGAGCAGGATATTCCAACTGAATACCACGATGCTAAACAAAAGTGAACGTCCTTGCAATAACAGCTTTTTTTTTTTTGAAAAGTGTTCCAACAACATCAGATTAGGTTTGTTTTTAACTTGCATTGATCCGAATCAACGCAGTCCCATCAATTGATCACACCAAAAAGAACGAAAATATACTGATGTACGTATATGCCATCCGCATTCGCCACTGGGTCCCGTCATTACCCGTTAGGTTAGCTAACTAACGACAGAGCGGGGACTGGACTAGCGCGGATGTAAAACATATACAACATCTACTAATATATATACCAATATATTATATTTCGCTCAAGGCGTGAAAAGAAATGCAACATCACAGAAATGTACAGCATCACAGAAACAATACAGATATCTGGGATCCCCGGGTTTCACAGAGCCGCTGAAACCCGACGTTCCCCTGGTCGTGTGGATAGCCTGTGCAATGAAATCCTAGACCCCTACGGGCGCGGCAAGTTACCCGCCAAAACCTGAAGCGAGGCAGCCCCCTTCAGCTCCGTGAATGGACCACCCAGCACTTCACGGAATCCGGTAACTTGGGCACCCCTCCTGGGTCAACCTGTACCCCCTACGAGTGCGGCGAATAGCCCGCCAATCCTAGAGTGAAGCCCCCTCCCTCTCAATGCCATGAGATGCGGGCTTGTTGCCCTCTAGAACCCGGCTATCCGTGCACCCCTCCGCGGGGCAAGCCTAGTACAGAAAGTAAAATATACATACATCGGGTACATCGACCGCAACCTGGCCGTGCCCCAAAATAATAATACAAACAGGCAGTGACGGCAGTCCACATGTCGGACGCTCGCCCCGCAATATCAAATGTACATAATACAACAGAACTGTACTAGCATTGCAACCAGGCTATCCCCCACTACCGATCCGCAACATCACAGCAAAATCACAAAACATCAACGTGAAAGTCACGTTCGCAAATCCGTCTAACCGGGCTATAGCAGTTAGACCGGATTTACCGATCGAGTGACATTCACGGTCGCAGATATAATGTAAATACTGTGAAATAATGTGTTTAAAATATCCGATCGATCAAAAATTAACAAGTGGGCCCCCAAGCAATACTGTAGCACTCACAGAAATTCTGGGCCCAATTTTAATATTCCAAAACCTCACTTTTCACCCCAGAAAGCCTCTGTAAAAAATTGGCGCAGCAAACCCAAAGTAGTGTGGCGGAACCGCGGCCCAAAGGGGTGTTTGGCCGCGGTTCCGCGCTCCTACAGAGGAGTTACGTCATCGAATTTTCACAGAACTCTTAGATTTTCCAGTACATCACTTTTCTGTAACCTGAAAAAATTTTCGACACCAAAAAATTTCAACAGAAAACTGATGTGAACAAAAATGTAGATTTTGGAATTTTGGTCGATCGGAAATGCAAAACACATTAAACCAAGCTAGACTAAGTTAATGGCGAGGCTCTGATACCACTGTAAGTGCACGGCGGCGCCTCGGCCGTCAATCCGACGGCCAAATGCGGAAGCGGTGATAAACTTAAATTTTTCTTGAACTGGAAAACCGCCGCGCACTAATACCCGGATCGAACCATTAATTAGTCCTAGCTAACTACAAGATGGGGAAGAGAGATATACCGACAGATCCGAGTCCTCCGGTCTTCTCATCGTCGTCCCGATCTCCTGCGGAATGTCCCGTCTCCTCCTTGTCGCCGGAAGTGCACCACATCGCCTACTTCTTTTACGGGCTCCCACCTCAATGCCGAGGCAACTCGGGCACGAAGCCGGCTACTCGACGTGCCCAAGATTCGCTGTAGAATATGTAGTCCTCAAGTCTCACTTTGGGGTTGTGGAATTGCCATTTGGTGGAGGAATGATACTTGGAGCTTTTGGGATTGATCCCGAGTCCTCCGGTCTTCTCGTCGTCGTCCCGATCTCCTGCGGAATGTCCCGTCTCCTCCTTGTCGCCGGAAGTACACCACATCGCCTACTTCTTTTACGGGCTCCCACCTCAATGCCGAGGCAACTCGGGCACGAAGCCGGCTACTCGACGTGCCCAAGATTCGCTGTAGAATATGTAGTCCTCAAGTCTCACTTTGGGGTTGTGGAATTGCCATTTGGTGGAGGAATGATACTTGGAGCTTTTGGGATTGATCTTGTGGGATTTTTGCAACATGAAATGAAGCAAAATCCCACACAAAAATGTTTGGACAGCCCACTCAAGAGAGTGGCCGGCCAAGACCATCAAGAGGGAGAGAGTGAGAGTGAGTGGGTGAAAATGAGGGAGTGATCCAATAATACAATGGAGAGAGAGAGAAGGCTATCATGCAAAAGAAATGATAGTAAGGAAAATCCAACACTCAAAGCAACAATCATCACTCCAAAAGTCATGCCATCATCAACAACCATATCATATAAAAGTCAAGCCATGATGGATGAAGAAGTCAAGGTATGGTGCTCTCATGATGATGCAACAAAAAACAAAAAAACCCTCCACAAACACTTATTTGCAACAATGCAAATAAGCCCTCCTCCACCAATCTTCGGCCAATGAACGATACAAAGGAAATCGGCCGAAACGGAAAGCAAACTGGCAACTCCAGAAAACTGGTCCCGTAATAAATTACAGGAAAACCCCGATACTGTGCATACACACCCGCATTTGTATTCCGACCGAAATACAAATGCAATGAGACAAAATCTACACTGTACTATACTAGGATCCGGCTTAAACCAAAGCCGGCCAGTAATATCCGTTCGATCCTGATCCGTGCAATACCGCACGTATCTGATCGAACCCTGCCATATATCCATACGGCCTGTAGTACAAACTGTCCGATCCTGATCCGTGCAATACCGCACGTATCTGATTGGACCTTGCCATATCTCCATACGGCCTCTACAACCTTTCGCCCGAAAGCTGAGTAACAGAATGTGGGGGACTCTAAAGATTCGTCAACACCTTGGTTGTGGATTTAACCACTAGCACGTTAGAGGTATAAGCCAATACATAACGGGCTACCAGGTATTGACCAAAAGGGACGTCTGTGAGCGAACTCAGCCTGACTCCCTACTGAGCCTGTCAGTGACAATATCCGTACAGTCCGGTCCGTTCGTCTATGAGCATCGCATGGCGGGCCTAGGGGGTTGGTAAAAGTCAGACCCCCAAAAGCGGTACAAGTCGTGTCGGAGTGTAGCCCAGAACACCCTGAGATACTACTGGAATACCTACCAGTAAATCTCCTTGCCTCGGCCGAGGGCTTCGTGTAATGGCTCTCCTAGACACAGCACGACCTCACCCCCAATACCGGGAGAGACGAACCCCTGAAGATACGCTCACTGCCTCCATGTGGCTCGGGACTGTACCCAACTAAAACCTGTTTGCACGACTCCTTTGAGCCGTGGTAGGGTAGTAATCAAAGTACAGTGGGAACTCACACGAGACAAATAATGATCCCCAGGTCGATGAACTAACCTGTACACATGTCACCAGGGAACTGCCATTTGACGTCTGGTATATGACCAACTAGCATGTTCCCGGCGAGTCCTGTCCGGTGTACTCATAACCCAATGAGCACCTGTATACATCTTAGGTGATCCGACTGACACCAGTGGCTTGTGAGACCGGCCACCGCCCCTCGTCGGGGTCTCGACTGTATACACTAGTCTACTCTGGAGTATCGATGCCCTGTCTCGAAACTCACACGACTAGGGACCATTTAAGGATATGCTTATAGACCCCAGCTCCCACTTATATGATCGCCCTCATACTGCTGGTGGTCAAGCAAGAATCCTAGGGGCTCTACCAACGTGTAATAGCGACTTGTCAGGTCACTTAAAGCAGTACACGATGATAAAGGTAAACCAGATAGCATACTATCATCTCGAGTAAGACTGTCCTACCGGGATAGGTCCTCCATCAATCATTGCAATCACGTACCTGTGACCTAATAATTGACTCTGAGGGCACTATCTCCAACAATAGCCTGGAACAACAGTAGTGTTAAGTCTGGGTAAACAAGAACCTCCCTGTTGTTGGAGATAGTGCCCTCAGAGTCAATTATTGGATCACAGGCACGTGATTGCAATGATTGAGGGAGGACCTATCCCGGTACGACAGTCTTACTCGAGATGATAGTTTGCTATCTGGTTTATCTTTATCATCGTGTACTGCTTTTGGTGACCTGACATGTCGCTATTGCACGTTGAAAGAGCCCCTAGGATTTGTGCTTGACAACCGGCAGTATGAGGGCGATCATATACGTGGGAGCTGGTAGTCTATAAACACATCCTTAAAAGGTCCCTTGTCGTAGGAGTTTCGAGACAGGGCATCGATTCTCCAGAGTAGACTAGTATATACAGTCGAGACCCCGACGAGGGGCGGTGGCCGGTCTCACAAGCCACTGGTGTCAGTTGGTTCACCTAAGATGTATACAGGTGCTCATTGGGTTATGAGTACACCGGACAGGACTCGCCGGGAACATGCTAGTTGGTCTTATACCTGACGTCAGATAGCAGTTCCCTGGTGACATGTGTACAGGTTAGTTCATCGACCTGAGGATCGTCATTTGTCTCGTGTGAGTTCCCACTGTGCTTTGATTACTACCCTACCACGGCTCAAAGGAGTCGTGCAAACAGGTTTTAGTTGGGTACAGTCCCGAGCCACATGGAGGCAGTGAGCGGATCTTCAGGGGTTCGTCTCTCCCGGTATTGGGGGTGAGGTCGCGCTGTGTCTAGGAGAGCCATTACACGAAGTCCTTGGCCAAGGCAGGAGATTTACTGGTAGGTATTCCAGTAGTATCTCAGGGTGTTCTGGGCTACACTCCGACACGACTTGTACCTCTTTTGGGGGTCTTACTTTTACCCACCCCCTAGGCCCGACATGCGATGCTCATAGACGAACGGACCGGACTGTACGGATATTGTCACTGACAGGCTCAATAGGGTGTCAGGATGAGTTCGCTCATCGACGTCCCTTTTGGTCAATAGCTGGTGGCCCGTTACGTATTGGCTTATACCTCTGACGTGCTAGTGGTTAAATCCACAGCCATAGTATTGACGAGTCTTTAGAGTCCACCACACATTCAGTTACTCAGCTTTCGGGCGAAACGCTGTAGAGGCCGTATGGAGATATGGCAGGGTCCGATCAGATACGTGCGGTATTGCACGGATCAGGATCGGACGGTTTGTACTAGTGGCCGTATGGATATATTGCAGGGTTCGATCAGATACGTGCGGTATTGCACGAATCAGGATCGGACGAACATTACTAGCCGGCTTTGGTTTAAGCCGGATCCTAGTTTAGTACAGTGTAGATTTTGTCTCTTTGCATTTGTATCCGGACGGAATACAGATGCGGGTGTGTATGCACAGTATCGGGGTTTTCCTGTAATTTATTACGGGACCAGTTTTATGGAGTTGCCAGTTTGCATTCCGTTCCGGCCGGTTTTCCTTTGTTCTTTCCCGGCCGGACTTTTCCGATGGAGGGGGTTATTTGCAATTGTGCAAATAACTTTTGAGGAGGGGGTTTCTTGCATTTGTATTCATTATGATAAGCATCTTTTGTTTTTCATCCATAATGGTGCTTTAATGGAGATTTGAAAGGGTATGGGTTTTAAGTATGGTTGATGTTTCTTTGCTTTATGGATGTAGTCACCATTCTCTTTATCCTACCATCACCTCCCTCTTGTGATATACTTTGTTTCCCTCCACCATTTCCTTGTAAGTTTTGGCCGGCCACAATTTTGGTGAGGTGGGAATATGAGAGAGTTTCATTTGGTGTGGGAAAAATTATCATTCATATCATTTTTCCATTGCCACTAAAAATCCCCAAGTTCATATCTTCTTGATTCCTCCATCAAGGCAACAATACCCCAAAGTGAGACATGCACTCTACACTACATTCTATAGCACATCTTGGGCATGTCGACTTGCCAGCTTCATGCCCGAGTTGCCTCGGTATTGAGGTGGGAGCCCGTAAAAGAAACAGGCGATGTGGTGCCCTTCCGGCGAGGAGGCGACGACCGGAGTTTCCGCGAGGAGATCGGAGTGGAGATGAAGACCGGAGGACTCGGATCAGTCGGTATACCTCTTCCCCATCTTTTTGTTAGCTAGATCTAGTTTAATGGCCCGATCCGGGTTTTAGTGCGCGGTGGTGCCGGTTTGCTAAGTTCGCAAAATTAAAGTTTATCACCGCTTCCGCATTTGGCCGTCGGATTGACGGCCGCGGCGCCGCCGTGCACTTACAGTGGTATCAGAGACTCGCCATTAACTTCGTCTAGCTTTGTTTGATGCGTTTTACATTTCCGATCGACCAAAATTCCAAAACTCGCATTTTTGTTCACATCAGTTTTCTGTTGAAATTTTTTGGTCTCGAAAAAATTTTCAGGTTGTCTCAGAATGATGTGCAGGGAGTTATAAGAACACTGAAAAAATTCGACAAGATGATCACTCAGTTAGAGCGCGGATCCGCGGCCATTAACCTTTATTAGGCCGCGGATCCGCCGCAGTAATGAGAGATCATGTGATCGTTTTTTTGCAGTGGGCTTGTGGGCTAAAAATAGGGGTTTTGGAATATTAAAATTGGGCCCAGATTTTCTGTGAGTGCTACAGTATTGCTTGGGGGCCCACTTGTTAATTTTTGATCGATCGGATATTTTAAACACATTTTTCACAGTATTTACATTATATCTGCGACCGTGAATATCACTCGATCGGTAAATCCGGTCTAACTGCTATAGCCCGGTTAGACGGATTTGCGAACGTGACTTTCACGTTGATGTTCTGTGTTTTGCTGTGATGTTGCGGATCGGTCGTGGGGGATAGCCTGGATGCAATGCTAGTACAGTTGTGGTTGTACTATGTACATTTAATATTGCGGGGCGAGCGTCCGACATGTGGACTGCCGTCACTGCCTGTTTGTATTATTCTTTTGGGGCACGACCTGGTTGCGGTCGATGTACCCGTTGTATGTATATTTTACTTTCTGTACTAGGATTGCCCCGCGGTGGGGTGCACGGATAGCCGGGTTCTGGAGGGCAACAAGCCCGCATCTCATGGCATTGGGACGGAGGGGGCTTCGCTCTAGAATTGGCGGGCTATTCGCCGCACTCGTAGGGGGTATAGGTTGACCCAGGAGGGGTGCCCAAGTTACCGGATTCCGTGAAGTGCTGGGTGGTCCATTCACGGCACTGAAGGTGGCTGCCTCGCTTCAGGTTTTGGCGGGTGACTTGCTGCGCCCGTAGGGGTCTAGGTTTTCATTGCACAGGCTATCCACACGACCAGGGGAACGTCGGGTTTCAGTAGTGGCTCTGTGAAACCCGGGGATCCCAGAGATCTGTATTGTTCTGTGATGCTGTACATTTCTGTGATGTTGCATTCTATTCACGCCTTGAGCGAAATACTATATATTGGTATATATATTAGTAGATGTTGTATATGTTTTTCATCCGCGCTAGTCCAGTCCCCGCTCTGCCGTTAGTTAGCTAACCTAACGGGTGATGACGGGACCCAGTGGCGAATGCGGATGGCATATACGTACGTCAGTATATTTTCGTTCTTTGTGGTGTGATCAATTGATGGGACTGCGTTGATTCGGATCAATGCAAGTTAAACAAACCTATTCTGATGTTGTTGGAACACTTTTCAAAAAGCTGTTATTGCAAGGACGTTCACTTTTGTTTTGCATCGTGGTATTCATTTGGAATATCCTGCTCCTGAGTCGACAAGGCAAGGGCCGAGATCCCTTCACCGGGAGTGACCCCTTGGACAGAAGTTTGCGTCAGGGCATTAACTTCACTATAGCCGATTACTTTTGCTTTGCATCGTGGTATTCATTTGGAATATCCTGCACCCCATTCTACGGGGAAAGAGCCGAGATCCCTTCACCGGGAGTGACCTCTTTAGTAAAGGTTTTCGTCACTATATTTTCTAAAAAGCTATCCGTTCCTTCAACGATATCAAGTTCATTACGTTAAAGGTTTTCGCCAGAAACCATTCGTAGCCCTCCGTCGTTTCATATGGGTAGTCAATAGTATTCAAGCTGTGTATGTTGGCCAAAGTCAAGGCACAGTGATTGGTAGCTATTGGGTATTCATATGCAGCATAGATAGATGCGTTGGTTTGGGACAGTCGTACTGCCATTTTGGCCAAAGTCAAGGGTAGGTACGGGTGGACTCAAATTAACCTGGAGAATGACGGGTTGAACTTGACATGTGACTTATGATATGTTGGCCAAAGTCAAGGTCATAAGAGCATGGGGTAGAAATCACATCGGGAGTTTCGAAAGAACTGAAACTTGCCAGATATGCGCATACCTTCTGGAGTGTTATAGCGTGAGCGGATTCCGTCACGTTATCATGCGATGATAGTTGGATCCCGATTCCCACTGATGAGTTGGTTTACTCCTCGGGTGACCCCGACTAATTCTTCTTTTAGGTTTGGAGGAGAATTTGAGGTACAGTGGGAGGTTTCCAGATTAGATAAATTGGTAACCATTCTGATCTAGGTTTGAGTGCACGCTGAGTGTTTCTTTTCTCTCCCTCTCTGGCAGCGACCATTGACCCGACCCTAAGACTATGACTCAGTGACCAAGTTGACCGAACCTTCTTAACACTGGCTTTTGGATTATCAGAGTTGCAGACCTCATTGCCACTCCTACTTTTACCCTTTTCTCCAGGACACCCCGTATTACTACGAACGTCCACTTCCATTGGACAAAACCATCGTATGGTTAGATACGAACTCGAAGGGATTCGAGGATGGTTTCCGGTTCTGGAGAAAACGGATAGGATTATTCAGTTGTCTTTTCCCTTTTACCTTTTCTCAAGTTGTGAGTACTCCTTGGTTTAGGAGATAGTACACCTATTACGCAAATTGGATAGTCTTCTTCCAAACCTTAGGCTGGTGCCGACCGGTAGGGAATGAAGAAAACCAATTAGCCTAAACGGTGTGCAGAAGGTATTAAGATTAAGACAAAGCAAGGGATTAGTAAGAGGGCAAAGTAAATTGCGACTGATATTCACGACCAAACCAAATATTTCTTCGCCAATCCTAAATCACCTTTGTATTTCTCCAGGACACTCCGTATCACTACGAAGATCCACAGTTTATTGGATACTCCATCATATGGTTATATACGAACTCGAAAGGAACTTGTTCCAGTTCGGGGATGGATTTTGGTCCAGGAGAAATAGGAATAAGGTTTATTCGGTTGTCTTTTATCTTCACCTTCTCTCGCATTGCGAGTGCTCCTAGGATTAGGACAGTACACCCATTATGCTTATTGGATAGTCTTCTTCCAAACCATAGGCTGGTGCCGAACGGTAGGGAAGGAAGAAAACCATTTGGCCTAAGAGGTGTGCAGAAGGTAACGACTAAAGACATATAAAGGGATTTGGAGAGGTGGCAAAGAATTATACGGTTATAGTTGTGAATCTGGATAATGGTAGAGGCATTACTAGGAATACCAGGATACCCCATCGAAACATTTCAATTTTTCAGTTCTACTGTGTACTGTTAAAAGAAAACTGATTTCCCGATTAGACACTTGCTCCAGGGTATGTATTTACCAGTTTTGATTCTCACATCTGTATGGTTTTACAGATGATGAGTGGGAGTAAGTTATTGGGAATTGGGTGATCATCCTCATTATATCGGGATTCGTTGTAATCGGTGATATTTGAGGAGATCATCTGAGCTATTTGCCGGTCGGCAAATATTTGGTTTTGAATATCTGCTGTTGTGCACCAATTTCAAATTGATGTATCTGTACGTCTATTTTAATAGAGTGAGATATACCTTTTGATATTATGTCGATGACATTTACCTATGTCAGTGGATGGTTAGGTAAGGAGCATCAAACAGCAGTGTAATTCTTCTTAACCATAAGTACAGTTTTCAACCTACGACACACAGTGAAAGAGTTGATAGACTCGGCGGACTTATACAGAGTATTGTATGTTGTCCAGTGTCCATTAGGACAGAGGGGTTGGTCCTCATACTATATTCTGTTTACTTTTAACTTCTCTAGTTCTTAGACATGTGTTTCGTAGAAACACAGGGTCTAAGTTTTGAGGAGTTATAGGTATTTGAATAGAGTAGAGAACCAGGTGTAGCAAGTATCGGGATTCTTCAAGGTGATCGAAGATGTAGATACTTGTGTATGGTATTCAGTTGATAGTAATGATAAAGAGAAATTGCTTCTCTTTCAGGTTACTCATAATTGGAAGCATTCCTAAGTTGAGTAACGCTGATCGGCCTCTCTCCATTTTGTTGACATGCACTGGAGACAGCTGCATGATTTGAATCTGGTTCAATTAAATCAGTGCCTCTGGTTCTATATTGGATATAGAACAGTTCATATCTTAACGTTGTTAAGGTACGGGGAGTTGTCCGGCTTATGATTAAAACCAGACTCTGGACAGCTCAAGGCGCGTTTCTGTAATGGCTGTTTGTGGGTTGACCCAGGCTATGACGAGGGTTGACTTTCTACCATCTGGAAGATCAATAGTGATATTGTTCTTAACTCGCCACATTTTAAAAGAAATGGTTATTTTTCAAAAACAGTAGTGGGAGTATGGTAGAACTGGAAGTGATTCCAGAACCGCAAACGATTACTGAAGATTTGATAAGGAACCTAAAGATTCAATCTGTTTTGACATTCCATTAGCCACTCCGCAGATAAGGTGGGTAACTTCAGGCACCCGAGAGGTACTCCGGTAGCCTCAAGGACGGTGACAGGGAAGTTCTTGTTTACCCACACTTGCCATTGTTGTTGTTCCAGGCTGCGAGACCCGGCAGGAGGATGAGTATAGCGTCGTTCTAAACTAGCTTTAGAAGTGCACGTCTATATGACTCTGCCACAGGGTTGTCGTAGTCAGTGGGAGCAGCGGAAGCATTGGTGGACATTAGGCTTATGTCTATTTATAGACTAAAGCAGATATAGCGGAGATAGATCATCTATTTCTGATGTGACAGTCATGGGTTTGACGTCATCAGAATAGGGGACGGATCTGTTGAGAAGGTAGTAGGGTGTGATATCCGGGTTTTGGATGACATACATAGAGTAGGAAAGGAAACTCCTATACTACGATCGGTTATACTTTGGTCGTCACACAGTGGTTTCTCCACAAAGGACTTGGACACAATATCAGACATACTGGTTACTAGATCTATGGTTTTTAGATCTAGATTTGGGTGGTTTCCCAATCAGGGTACTTTGACAGCATTCTAAGAGTATTTAGAATGGACGACTCCTGGCACGGTAGTGTACCTGCAAGTGATGGAGTCACCCTCTCTAAAGGTGTCTTATAGACTAAAGGGGAGAGGGATGCGCATGATTGGCAGATCACTTGCTTAGGCAATTGAGTCAATCATGAGATGTCAAGTACCACACCAGATGTTGTTCTTGCACGAGATGCAATAAGTTGACATTGATCCAATCCTGGAGAAGCAGTCGGAAGCAGTTTTAGAACATATGTGGATGTTCTAGGGATATGATAACGACAGCCTCATTTGGGAGACAGTTATCATTCCAGGCTTCCAAGGTGACATGGACGACAAGGAGGTTGTCAGAGTTATAGTTTTCCTTCTAACGAGGGGCAGTATTCTGGACAGGTGATCCAAGGCAATACTGAGGGAGGCATGGCGCAGGATACTGATTAAGTTCAGTTGACGATACAGTCTAAGAAGTTTGGATTTGGAGTTCATTTATGAGCTCGGTCCCATCAGACATCCAGACACTCTAAGACAGGTATTGCTCATTTCGGGAGATGGCTTTCTCCGCGAACTTGAAATATAGAGAGACATAGAAAGGAACATCCAGGCGGATCCACTCACTGAGGCTATTCCTCGATCGCAGGAGTTTCGCAAACAGGCTTTGTGAGACTGACTAGTAGAGGAGTTGGGTGTTCGGTATCACACGGGCTGTGAGTATGCGACATCGCAATAATTAGCCTTGAGTGCAAGTGGGAGATTGTTGGAGATAGTGCCCTCAGAGTCAATTATTGGATCACAGGCACGTGATTGCAATGATTGAGGGAGGACTTATCCCGGTACGACAGTCTTACTCGAGATGATAGTTTGCTATCTGGTTTATCTTTATCATCGTGTACTGCTTTAGGTGACCTGATATGTCGCTATTGCACGTTGATAGAGCCCCTAGGATTTGTGCTTGACAACCGGCAGTATGAGGGCGATCATATACGTAGGAGCTGGTAGTCTATAAGCACATCCTTAAAAGGTCCCTAGTCGTAGGAGTTTCGAGACAGGGCATCGATTCTCCAGAGTAGACTAGTATATACAGTCGAGACCCCGACGAGGGGCGGTGGCCGGTCTCACAAGCCACTGGTGTCAGTTGGTTTACCTAAGATGTATACAGGTGCTCATTGGGTTATGAGTACACCGGACAGGACTCGTCGGGAACATGCTAGTTGGTCTTATACCTGACGTCAGATAGCAGTTCCCTGGTGACATGTGTACAGGTTAGTTCATCGACCTGAGGATCGTCATTTGTCTTGTGTGAGTTCCCACTGTGCTTTGATTACTACCCTACCACGGCTCAAAGGAGTCGTGCAAACAGGTTTTAGTTGGGTACAGTCCCGAGCCACATGGAGGCAGTGAGTGGATCTTCAGGGGTTCGTCTCTCCCGGTATTGGGGGTGAGGTCGCGCTGTGTCTAGGAGAGCCATTACACGAAGTCCTTGGCCAAGGCAGGAGATTTACTGGTAGGTATTCCAGTAGTATCTCAGGGTGTTCTGGGCTACACTCCGACACGACTTGTACCGCTTTTGGGGGTCTGACTTTTACCCACCCCCTAGGCCCGACATGCGATGCTTATAGACGAACGGACCGAACTGTACGGATATTGTCACTGACAGGCTCAGTAGGGTGTCAGGATGAGTTCGCTCATCGACGTCCCTTTTGGTCAATAGCTGGTGGCCCATTACGTATTGGCTTATACCTCTGACGTGCTAGTGGTTAAATCCACAGCCATAGTATTGACGAGTCTTTAGAGTCCACCACACATTCAGTTACTCAGCTTTCGGGCGAAACGCTGTAGAGGCCGTATGGAGATATGGCAGGGTCCGATCAGATACGTGCGGTATTGCACGGATCAGGATCGGACGGTTTGTACTAGTGGCCGTATGGATATATTGCAGGGTTCGATCAGATACGTGCGGTATTGCACGAATCAGGATCGGACGAACATTACTAGCCGGCTTTGGTTTAAGCCGGATCCTAGTTTAGTACAGTGTAGATTTTGTCTCTTTGTATTTGTATCCGGACGGAATACAGATGCGGGTGTGTATGCACAGTATCGGGGTTTTCCTGTAATTTTTTACGGGACCAGTTTTATGGAGTTGCCAGTTTGCATTCCGTTCCGGCCGGTTTTCCTTTGTTCTTTCCCGGCCGGACTTTTCCGATGGAGGGGGTTATTTGCAATTGTGCAAATAACTTTTGAGGAGGGGGTTTCTTGCATTTGTATTCATTATGATAAGCATCTTTTGTTTTTCATCCATAATGGTGCTTTAATGGAGATTTGAAAGGGTATGGGTTTTAAGTATGGTTGATGTTTCTTTGCTTTATGGATGTGGTCACCATTCTCTTTATCCTACCATCACCTCCCTCTTGTGATATACTTTGTTTCCCTCCACCATTTCCTTGTAAGTTTTGGCCGGCCACAATTTTGGTGAGGTGGGAATATGAGAGAGTTTCATTTGGTGTGGGAAAAATTATCATTCATATCATTTTTCCATTGCCACTAAAAATCCCCAAGTTCATATCTTCTTGATTCCTCCATCAAGGCAACAATACCCCAAAGTGAGACATGCACTCTACACTACATTCTATAGCACATCTTGGGCATGTCGACTTGCCAGCTTCATGCCCGAGTTGCCTCGGTATTGAGGTGGGAGCCCGTAAAAGAAACAGGCGATGTGGTGCCCTTCCGGCGAGGAGGCGACGACCGGAGTTTCCACGAGGAGATCGGAGTGGAGATGAAGACCGGAGGACTCGGATCAGTCGGTATACCTCTTCCCCATCTTTTTGTTAGCTAGATCTAGTTTAATGGCCCGATCCGGGTTTTAGTGCGCGGTGGTGCCGGTTTGCTAAGTTCGCAAAATTAAAGTTTATCACCGCTTCCGCATTTGGCCGTCGGATTGACGGCCGCGGCGCCGCCGTGCACTTACACCTGTCACCGTCCTTGAGGCTACCGAAGTACCTCTCGGGTGTCTGAGGTTACCCACCATATCTGCGGAGTGGCTATTGGAATGTCAAATCTGATTGAATATATAGGTCCAATTAAATTTTCCGTAATCGTTTGCGATTCTGGAATCACTTCCAGTTCTACCATACTCCCACTATTGTTTTCTGAAAAAATCCATTTTACTAAAGCTGTGGCGAGTCAAGAACAATATCACTATTGATCTTCCAGATGGTAGAAAGTCAACCCTCGTCAAAGCCAGGGTCAACCCACAAACTGCCATTACATAAACATGCCTTGAGTTATCCAGTGTCTGGTTTTAAGCATAAACTGGACAACTCGTCATACCTTAATATCGTTAAGATATGAATCATTCTATATCCAACATAGAAACTTTGGCACTTATTTAATTGGAACCAGATTCTAATCATGCAACTGTCTCCAGTGCATTTCAACTCAATGGAGAAAGACTAATCAGTATTACTCAACTTAGGAATCCATCCAATTATGAGTAACCTGAAAGAGAAATAAGTTTCTCAAAATCATTAACTGAATACTAATCACAAGAATCTACATCTTCGATTTCTTTGAAGAATCCCGATACTTGCGACACCTGGTTCTCTCCTTTATTCCTATACCCACAACTTCTCAAAACTTAGACATTGTATTTCTACGAAACACTTGTCTAAAAACTAGAGAAGTTACAAGTAAACAGAACAGAGTACGAGGACCAACCCCTTTGTCCTGATGGAGACTGTACAACATACAATACTCTGTATAAGTCCGCTGAGTTGAATAACTCAAAACCTGTGCGTCGTAGGTTGAAAACTGTACCCAGGCGATTTCCTCAAATATCACCAATTACAACGAATTCTGATATAATGAGGATGATCACCTAATTTCCAATAACTTACTCCCACTTATCATCTATAAAACCATACAGATGTGAGAATCATACCTGGTAAATACATACCCTGGAGTAAGTATCTAATCGGGAAATCAGTTTTCCTTTAACAATGCACGGAAACATGAAAATGTTTCGTAGGGGTATCCTGGTATTCCTAGTAATGCCTCTTCCATAATCCAATTCATGACTATAACCGTATTTTTCTTTGCCATCTCTCCAAATCCCTTTATTTGTCCTTATTCATTACCTTCTGTACACCATATTTAGGCTAAGTGGTTTTCTTCCTTCCCTACCGTTCGGCACCAGTCTATGGTTTGGAAGAAGACTATCCAGTAAGCATAATAGGTGTATCCTCCTAAACCAAGGAGTACTCGCAACTTGAGAGAAGGTGATGATAAAAGACAATTGAATAATACCTTATTCTATTTCTCCCGAACTGGGGAAAAAAGCAAAGGTGAAATAGGAGTGGCGATGAAGTACACGGTTTGGCCGTGAATGATAACAGTCGCAATTTATTTTGCCCTCTTTCTAATCCCTTTATTTTATCTTTAGTTATTACCTTCTGTACACCCTACTTAGGCTAATTGGTTTTCTTCATTCCCTACCTTTCGGCACCTGCCTATGGTTTGGAATAAGACTATCCAATAAGCGTAATAGGTGTACTCTCCTAAACTAAGGAGCCCTCGCAACCTGAGAGAAGGTGATAATAAAAGACAACTGAATAAACCAATTCTATTTCTCCTGAACCTGGATCCATCCTCGAAGAAGTCCTTGGGGTTTGTATATAACCATACAATGATCTATCCAATGGAAGTGGATGTCCGTAGTAATACGGGGTGTTCTGAGAAATGCAAAGGGTAAAAGAAAGAGTGGCAATGACTTATGCAACTTAGACCATCCAAAAGTCAGTATTTTAAGAAGGTTCGGTCAACTTGGTCACTGAGTCATAGTCTAGGGTCGGTCAATGGTCGCTGCCAAAGAGAGAGAGAAAAGAAACACTCTGCGTGCACTCTAACCTAGATCAGAATGGTTATCACTTTATCTATCAGGAAACGTCCCACTGTAGTGTCAAATTCTCCTCCAAACCTAAAAGAAGAATCAATCGGGATCACCCGAAGAGTAAACCAACTCATCAGTGGGAATCGGGATCCAACTCTTATCGCATGATAACGTGAAGGAATCCACTCATGTTATCATACTCCAGAAAGTATGCGCATACTTGGCAAGTTTCAGTTTCTTTAGAAACTCCCGATATGATTTTTGCCCCATGCTCTTATGACCTTGGCGTTAGTCAAAATGTCATAAGTCACATGCCAAGTTGTACCCGTCACTATCTAGGTCAATTTGAACCCACCAGCACATGCCCCTGATGTTGGCGAAATGGCAGAACGACTGTCCCAAACCAACTCATCTATCTATGCAACAAATGAATACCCAGCAGCTACCAAACACTGTGCCTTGGCGTTGGTCAAAATACATAGCTTGAATACTACTGAATACCCAAAAGAAATGACGGAGGGCTACGGCTGGGTTTTGGCAAAAAAACGTTTAACGTAACGAACTTGATATCGTTGAAGGAACCTGATAGCTTTTTATAAAAAATATAGTGACGAAAACCTTTTGCTAAAGAGGTCACTCCCGGTGAAGAGATCTCGGCTCTTTCCTCGTGGAATGAGGTGCAGGATATTCCAACTGAATACCGCAATGCAAAGCAACTTGTAATCGACTATAGTAAAGTTATTACCCTGACGCAAACTTCTGCCCAAGGGGTCACTCCCGGTGCAGGGATATCGGCCTTTGCCTCGTCGAATGAGATGCAGGATATTCCAGCCGAATACCACTATGCATAACAAAAGGAAACGTCTTTGTAATAACACTTTTTAAAGCTGTTCCAACAACTGCCAAACAGGTTTGTTTTCCTTTGCATTGATCAGAATCAACGCAGTCCCATCAATCAATCACACCAGAAAAGAACGAAAAATAAAATGTACGTATATGCCATCCGCATTCGCCACTAGGTCCCGTCATCACCTGATAGGTTACTTAACTAACGACAGAGCGGAGATTGGACTAGCGCGGGTGTAAAACATAAACAACATCTAATAGTATATATACCAATATACAATAATCGCTCCAGGCGTGATAATATGCAACATTACAGAAAAGTAATAAGCATCACAGAACAATACAGATAATCTGGGATCCCCGGGTTTCACAGAGCCGCTACTGAAACCCGACGTTCCCCTGGTCGTGTGGATAGCCTGTGCAATGAAACCTAGACCCCTACGGGTGCGGCAAGTTACCCGCTAAAACCTGAAGCGAGGCAGCCCCCTACAACATAGTGAATGGACCACCCGGCACTTCACGGAATCCGGTAACTTGAGCACCCCTCCTTGGGTCAACCTGTACCCCCTACGAGTGCGGCGAATAGTCTGCCAATTCTAGAGTGAGGCCCCTCTGCCTCTCAAAGCCATGAGATAAGGACCCGTTGCCCTCCAGAACCCGGCTATCCGTGCACTCCATCGCTGGGTAAACCTAGTACATAAAAGAAAATATATACAACGGGTACATCGACCTCAGCCCGGTCGTGCCCCAAAAGAATATTATACAAACAGGCAGTGACGGCAGTCCACATGTTGGACGCTCGCCCCGCAATATCAAATGTACAACTAAATTCAAATTGCACTACCATTGCACACTGCTATCCACCACGATAAATCTGCAACATCACAGCACAACACAGAACATCAACACGAATGTCACGTTCGCAAATCCTCCTAAAAGAACTTTAGCAATTAGACGCGATTTACCGCTCGAATGACATTCACGGTCGGAGATATAAGGTAAGTACTGCATACTAACAAGTTTAAAATTTCGATCGACAAAACTTCCCGAAATGGGCCCCACGTACATCTGGTGTACAGTAATAAAATCTGGGCCCAAAAAAAATATTCCAGAAACCATAATTCACTGTGTAGAAGACAAAGTAGAAATTTGGAGCATTGATCCCACAATATGGCGGTGGATCCGTGGCCAAATCCTGGTTTTGGCCGTGGATCCGCGACCGTACAGTAAGTTCACTTGACCAAATTTCACCCGTATTCTTAAAAAAGCCTGCTCTATTTTCTGTGATATGCAAAATAATTTTTAGACCCTTTTAAAAATCGACAGAAACATTAACCCAGAAAATTGCAGTTTTCGAAATTCCGTTCGATCGATATTTTAAACGCGTTAGCACAAGTTAGTAAAGCTTAATGGCGAGGCTCTGATACCACTGTAAGTACACGGTAGCGTCCCGGATGTCTAACAGATGCCAAATGCGGAATAAAAACTTTTTAACTGGCGTTATGTATACTATAACCCGGATCTGCCATTATTGCTAAACTAACAAACTACAAAGTGGGTAGAAACGTTATACCGAACGATCCGAGTCCTTCGGTCTTCAATCATCATCCCACGCTTTGTTGCGGCTGCTCCGATCTCCTGAATCTCTAGTCTCCTCGTCCAGGTGGCACCACGTTGACGGATCTTTAAACGGACTCCCGCCTCTGAACCGAGGCAACTCGATCATCAAGTTTGCTAAAAGAGATGACCAAGATTGATGTTGAGAATGAGTAGAACACTTTGTCTCACTTCGTCCAAAGCCATGGACGAACGGTTATTGAAGTTTCCTTTTGGATCGAATGAAAATGAGCTATGAGTATATTAATTTCCATGAACCAAAACCTTAATCTTTTTCCCAAATGAACAACCACACTTCTCACTAGGAAATGGCCGTCCACATATATAAGCAAGGGGGGTGAGTGTAGGAGGAGGGAGAGTGACCATTAGCATTAAAGAGAAGAATGTGTCATCTAACACCTTGCATAAAACATTAATGCAAACAAATGATACATCTAACCTAGTCATCAACTAATTAAATGAACAATTAATGCACTAATGACTCACTAGCCTAGTCACCATCTAGAATCTTCTAGAACCATGACTCACCCTCATGACTCACCCTAGTGACGAAAAGATAAATCCGCATTTAACTGAATGTTTAATACGGGTGATAGAAAACAGGAAACTGGCAACTTCCAAAAGTGATCCTGAAACGAATTTCAGGATAACCCCGTAACAGTATAAACATACTCGCATTTGTATTATGACCGAATACAAATGCAACTGAGACAAAGATATTATATCTACACAGTATAATACTCGGATCCGGCTTAAACCAAAGCCTACCAGTATTATCTGTCCGAAATATGACACGTGCGTAAACGCACGTGTATTTTCCGAACCCTGCCATAAAACCATACGGCCTCTACAACGTTTCGCCCGAACTTAGGAAACTGCCTTTGGGGGACTCTAATGACTCATGAACACACTGGCACTGAGTATAACCACTAGCACGTCAGAGGTACTAGCTGTACATAACGGTTTCCTATATATTGATTGGAAGGGAAGCTGACGAGCGAACTCATCCAGAAACCCTACTGAGCCTGACAGTGACAATATCCGTACAGTCCGGTCCATTCATCTAAGAATATCGCATATCGAGTCTACGGAGTGGATAAAGTCAGACCCCTAATAACGCGATAATTCGTGTCGGTATGAAACCCATCACCTCCTGAGAAACTACTGATCCAAATCAGTAATTCTCCACTACCCCGACCGAGGATTTCTAGTGATGGCCACCCGTGCACTGTGCGACATCAACCCCCAATACCGGGAGAGACGAATCCCCGACGATCCGCTCACTGCCTCCATGTGGCTCGGGACTGTACCCAACTAAAACTTGTTTGCACGTCTCCTTTGAGCGTGGTAGGGTAGTAATCTAAGCACAGTGGGAACTCACACGAGAAAAATGATGATCTCAGGTCGACAAACTAACATGTACACATGTCACCAGGGAACTGCTATCTGACGATATGTATAATACCAACTAGCATGTTCCCGGCGAGTCCTGTCCGGTGTACTCATAACCCAATGAGCACATGTATACATCTTAGGTGATCCAACTGACACCAATGGCTTGTGAGACCTGCCACCGCCCCTCGTCGGGCTCTCGACTGTATACACTAATCTACTCTGGAGTATCGATGCCCTGTCTCGAAACTCCCACGACTAGGGACACTTTAAGGATGTGCTTATAGACCCCAGCTCCCACGTATATGATCGCCATCATACTGCTGGCAATCAAGCAAGAATCCTATGGGCTCTATCATCATGCAATAGTGAACTAAAGCGTATATACGATGATAAAGACAAACCAGATAGCATACTGTCATCTCGAGTAAGACTGTCCTACTGGTATAGGTCCTCCTTCAATCATTGCAATCACGTGCCTGCAATCCAATAATAGACTTTGAGGGCACTATATCCAACAAGCATAAGCCGGACAACTCCCCGTACCTTTACATCATTAAGATATGAACCATTCTATATCCAATATAGAAACTTTGGCACTTATTTAATTGGAACCAGATTCAAATCATGCAGCTGTCTCCAGTGCATATCAACTTAATGGAGAGAGGCTAATCAGCATTACTCAACTTAGGAATCCATCCAATTACGAGTAATCTGAAAGAGAAACAAGTTTCTCAAAACCATTACTATCAACTGAATACCAATCACAAGTATCTACATCTTCAATCTCTTTGAAGAATCCCGATACCTGCGACATCTGGTTCTCTACTTTATTCTTATACCCACAACTTCTCAAAACTTAGACATTGTATTTCTACGAAACACTTGTCTAAAAACTAGAGAAGTCACAAGTAAATAGAACATAGTACGAGGACCAACCCCTTTGTCCTGATGGACACTGGACAACATACAAAACTCTGTATAAGTCCGCTGAGTTGAATAACTCAAAACCTGTGCATCGTAGGTTGAAAACTGTACTTATGGTTAAGAACTACTCCGTTGTTCAATGCTCCTTACCCAATCGTCAACTGATATAGGTAAATGTCACGGACATAATTTCAAAAAGTTATATCTCACTTTATAAAAATAAACGTACAGATATATCATTTTGAAATTGGTGCACAACAACGGATACTCAAAACCAAATACATGCCGTCCGGCAAAAACTCAGGCGATTTCCTCAAATATCACCAATTCCAACGAATTTCGATATAATGAGGATGATCACCTTATTCCCAATAACTTACTCCCACTCATTATCTGTAAAACCATACAAATGTGAGAATCATACCTGGTAAATACATACCCTGGAGTAAGTATCTGATCGGGAAAACAGTTTTCCTTTAACAATGCACTGAAATATGAAAATGTTTCGTAGGGGTATCCTGGTATTCCTCGTAATGCCTCTTCCATAATCCAATTCATGACTATAACCGTATATTTCTTTGCCATCTCTCCAAATCCTTTTATTTGTCTTTAGTCGTTACCTTCTGTACACCATCGTTAGGCTAAATGGTTTTCTTCCTTCGCTACCGTTCGGCACCAGCCTATGGTTTGGAAGAAGACTATCCAGTAAGCATAATAGGTGTACCCTCCTAAACCAAGGAGTACTCGTAACTTGAGAGAAGGTGATGATAAAAGACAACTGAATAATACCTTATTCTATTTCTCCCGAACTGGGGAAAAAAGCAAAGATGAAATAGGAGTGGCGATAAAGTATGCGGTTTGGTCATGAATGATAACAGTCGCAATTTACTTTGCCCTCTTTCTAATCCCTTTATTTTGTCTTTACATATTACCTTATGTACACCCTACTTAGGCTAATTGGTTTTCTTCATTCTCTACCTTTCGGCACCTGCCTATGGTTTGGAAGAAGACTATCCAATAAGCGTAATAGATGTACTCTCCTAAACCAAGGAGCCCTCGCAACCTGAGAGAAAGTGATAATAAAAGACAACTGAATAAACCAATTCTATTTCTCCTGAACCTGGATCCATCCTCGAAGAAGTCCCTTCGAGTTCGTATATAACCATACGATGGATCTATCCAATGGAAGTGGATGTCCGTAGTAATACGGGGTGTTCTGAGAAATGCAAAGTGTAAAAGAAGGAGCGGCAATGACTTATGCAACTAGGACAATCCAAAAGCCAGTATTTTAAGAAGGTTCGGTCAACTTGGTCACTAAGTCATAGTCTAGGGTCAGTCAAAGGTCGCTGCCAAAAAGAGAGAAAAGAAACACTCTGCGTGCACTCTAACCTAGATCAGAATGGTTATCACTTTATCTAATCAAGAAACCTCCCACTGTACTGTCAAATTCTCCTCCAAACCTAAAAGAAGAATCAATCGGGATCACCTGAAGAGTAAACTAACTCATCAGTGGGAATCGGGATCCAACTCTCATCGTATGATAACATGAAGGAATCCACTCATGTTATCACACTCCAGAAGGTATGCGCATACTTGGCAAGTTTCAGTTTCTTTAGAAACTCCCGATATGATTTTTTTGCCCCATGCTCTTATGACCTTGGCGTTAGGTCAAAATGTCATAAGTCACATGCCAAGTTCTACCCATCATTATCTTGTCAATTTGAACCCACCCGCACATGCCCCTGACTTTGGCCAATCGGCAGAACGACTGTCCCAAACCAACTCATCTATCTATGCAACAAATGAATACCCAGCTGCTACCAAACACTATGCCTAGGCGTTAGGTCAAAATACATAGCTTGAATACTACTGGAAACCCAAAAGAAATGACGGAGGGCTACGGCTGGTTTTTGGTGAAAAACCTTTAACGTAATGAACTTGATCTCGCTGAAGGAACCTGATAGCATTTTATAAAAATATAGTGGCGAAAACCTTTGCTAAAGAAGTCACTCCCGGTGAAGGGATCTCGGCTCTTTCCTCATGGAATGAGGTGCAGAATATTCCAACCGAATACCGCGATGCAAAGCAACATGTAATCGACTATAGTGAAGTTATTACCCTGACGCAAACTTCTACCCAAGGGGTCACTCCCGGTGATGGGATCTCGGCCCTTGCCTCGTCGAATGAGGTGCAGGATATTCCAACCGAATACCACTATGCAAAACAAAAGAAAACGTCTTTGTAATAACACTTTTTAAAACTGTTCCCACAACTGCCAAACATGTATATTTTCCTTTGCATTGATCAGAATCAACGCAGTCCCATCATTTAATCACACCAGAAAAGAACGAAAATAAAATGTACGTATATGCCATCCGCATTCGTCACTGGGTCCCGTCATCACCCGTTAGGCTACTTAACTAACGACAGAGCGGGGACTGGACTTGCGCGGGTGTAAAACATATACCACATCTAATAGTATATATATCAATATATAATAATCGCTCCAGGCGTGATAATATGCAACATTACAGAAAAGTAATAAGCATCACAGAACAATACAGATAATCTAGGATCCCCGGGTTTCACAGAGCCGCTGCTGAAACCCGACGTTCCCCTGGTCATGTGGATAGCCTATGCAATGAAACCTAGACCCCTACGGGTGCGGCAAGTTACCCGCCAAAACCTGAATCGAGGCAGCCCCCTACAGCAAAGTGAATGGACCACCCTGTACTTTACGGAATCCGGTAACTTGAGCACCCCTCCTTGGGTCAACCTGTACCCCCTACGAGTGCGGCGAATAGTCTGCCAATACTAGAGTGAGGCCCCTCTGCCTCTCAAAGCCATGAGATGCGGACCCGTTGCCCTCCAGAACCCGGCTATCCGTGCACTCCGTCGCGGGGTAAAACCTAGTACAGAAATGAAAAATATGTACAACGGGTACATCGACCTCAGCCCGGTCGTGCCTCAAAAGAATATTATACAAACAGGCAGTGACGGCAGTCCACATGTTGGACGCTCGCCCCGCAATATCAAATGTACAAATAAATCCAAACTGCACTACCATTGCACACTGCTATCCACCACGACAAATCTGCAACATCACAGCACAACACAGAACATCAACGCGAATGTCACGTTCGCAAATCCGTCTAAAAGGACTATAGAAATTAGACGCAATTTACTGCTTGAATGACATTCACGGTCGGAGATATAATGTAAGTACTGCATACTAACAAGTTTAAAATTTCGATCGACAAAACATCCCGAAGTAGGCCCCATGTACATCTGCTGTACAGTGGAAAAATCTGGGCCCAAAAGAAATATTCCAGAAACCACAATTTACCATGAAGAACACACTATAGAAATTTGGCTCACTGTTCCCACAAAGTGGCGGTGGATCCGCGGCTAAACCCTGGTTTGGGTCGCGGATCTGCGGCGGCACTGTGGGATCACGTGACCAAATTTCACCAATTTTCTTATAAAAGCCTGCACGAATTTCTGTGATTCTCAAAATAATTTTTAGACCAGATTTAAAATCGACAGAAACTTTGTACAGAAAATTGTAGTTTTCGAAATTCCGTTCGATCGATATTTTAAACGCGTTAGCACAAGTTAGTAAAACTTAATGGCGTGGCTCTGATACCAATTTAAGTCTACGGTAGGGCTCCGGCCATCTTTCAGATGCCAAATGCGGAACAAAAACTTTTTAACTGGCGCTATCGCATACTATAACCCGGATCTGCCATTAACGCTAAACTAACAAACTACAAAGTGGGTAGAAAGGTTATACCGAACGATCCGAGTCCTTCGTTCTTTAACCATCATCCCACGCTCCGTTGCGGCTGCTCCGATCTCCTGGCTCCTCGTCGAGGTGGCACCACATCTACGGATCTTTAAACGGGCTCCCGCCTCTAAACCGAGGAAGCTCGGTCATCAAGTTTACTAAAAGAGATGACCAAGATTGATGTAGAGAATGAGTAGAACATTTTTTCTCGCTTCATCCAAAACCATGGACGAAGGGTTAATGAAGTTTCCTTTTGAATCGGGTAAATGAGAAATGAACATATCAAATTTCTATGAACCAAATCAATAATCTTTTTCAACCAAGTGAGTGAGGAGGAGGGGTGGGGCCGGCCATATATGAGGAGGGGGCGAGGGTAGGAAAAGGGGAAGGTGACCATAACATTAAATGAATGAATGATTCATTTAACACCTTGCATAAAATATTAAATGCAAATGATGAATCATTAACCCTAGTCATCAAAACCATTAAATGCACTAATAACTCACTAACCTAGTCACCATCTAGAAGCTTCCACTCACATGACTCACCCTCATGACTCACCCAAATAAAGAAAAGATAAATCCGCATTAAACCGAATGTTTAAAACGGGTGATAGAAAACTGGCAACTTCCAAAAGCGATCCCGAAACGAATTTCAGGATAACCCCGTAACAGTATAAATATACCCGTATTTATATTATGACCGAATACAAATGCAACTGAGACAAAGATATTATATCTACACAGTATAATACTCGGATCCGGCTTAAACCAAAGCCCACCAGTATTATCTGCCTGAAATATGACATGTGCGTAAACGCACGTGCATTTTCCGAACCCTGCCATAAAACCATACGGCCTCTACAACGTTTCGCCCGAACTTGGGAAACTATCTGTGGGGGACTCTAATAACTCGTCAGTACCCTGGCAGTAGGTTTAACCACAAGCACGTCAGCGGCACTAGCTGTGCGTAACGGCTGCCTATGTACTGACCTCAAGGGTAGCCGATGAGAGAACTCATCCTGGAACCCTACTGAGCTTAATAGTGACAATATACATACAGTCCGGTCCGTTCGTCTATGAGTATCGCATATCGGGCCTAGGGGGCTGGTAACGTCAGACCCCCAATAGCGGTATAAGTCGTGGCAGAGTGTAGCCCAGAACACCCTAAGATACTACTGGAGTACCTACCAGTAAATCTCCTACCTCGGCCGAGGGTTTTGTGTAATGGCTCTCCTAGACACAGCGCGATCTCACCCCCAATACCGGGAGAGACGAATCCCCTGTCGATCCGCTCACTTGCCTTCATGTGGCTCGGGACTGTACCCAAAAAAGACCTGTTTGCACGACTCCTTTGAGCCGTGGTAGGGTAGAAATCAAAGCACAGTGGGAACTCACACGAGACAAATGACGACCTCAGGTCGATGAACTAACCTGTACACATGTCACCAGGGAACTGCTATCTGACGCTAGGTATAATACCAACTAGCAGGTTCCCGGCGAGTCCTGTCCGGTGTACTCATAACCCAATGAGCACCTGTATACAACTTAGGTGATCCAACTGACACCAGTGGCTTGTGAGACTGGCCACCGCCCCTCGTCGGGGTCTCGACTGTATAAACTAGTCTACTCCGGAGTATCGATGTCCTGTCTCGAAACTCCCACGACTAGGGACCACTATTAAGGATGTGCTTATAGACTACCCAACTCTCACGTATATGATCGCCATCATACTGTTGGTAGTCAAGCAAGATCCTAAGGGCTCTATCAACGTGTAACAGTGATCAGTCACCTGAACCTGTACACGACTGATAAAGGCAAACCAGATAGCATACTATCATCTCGAGTAAAACTGTGCTACCGGTATAGGTCCTCCTCAATCATTGCAATCACGTACCTGCGATCCAATAATTGACTTTGAGGGCACTATATCCAACAATAGCATTGATCGTTAAGTGACGAATCTCCTGATGAGTAGCGAATACTCACAGTAGGATCGGGATCCAAATATCATCGTGTGATAAAGCTGAAGGAATCCTACAAAAATTATCACACTCCAAATGGTATGCAACTCTTAGCAAATTTCAATTTCTTTAGAAATTCCCGATGTCAATTTCTGCCCCATGCACTTATGACCTTGGCGTTGGTCAAAATGTCATAAGTCACATGTCAAGTTCTACCCATCATTATCTTGTTAATTTGAACCCACCCGTATATACCCCTGACGTTGGACAAATGATAGTACGACTGTCCCAAACCAACTCATCTATCTATGCAACAAATGAATACCCAGCAGCTACCAAACACTATGCCTTGGCATTGGTCAAAATACATAGCTTGAATACTACTGAATACCCAAATGAAATGATGGAGGGCTACGAATGGTTTTGGCGAAACCGTGAACGTAGTGAACTTGATATGATCGAAGGAACCTGATAGCTTTTAAAAGGAGTGGCTTAAGCTCCACAATTTTAAAAATATCTTCTGTTTAAAAATAACCGAGTGGTTTCTTTTAAACTGTTCCAACGATTCAACTTTGGTTTATTTTCTTTGCATTAATATAATGTGTCCCATCAATTAACCTATCATTGCAGAAAACAACGAAAATACAACGTCTTCTTATGCCATCCGTATTCGCCACTGGGCCCCGTCATTCACCCGTTAGGTTACTTAACTAACGACAGAGCGGGGGCTGGGCTAGCGCGGGTGCAAAACATAAGTAACGCCTAATAGATATCATATATAGATATTGTACATTCGTCAGACGCAATAATAAGCATTCCAGATCACAGATGAACATATTGGATTTTCTATGAATCCGCATTCCTTTTGAGCCTGTAAAGAAAGACAGATTACACAGTCGTGATGAATAGCCAAAACCCCATCCCAGACCCCTATGGGTATGGCAAACTACCCGCCTAGTACCCGAAGTGAAGCGGTCTCCCTCAACAACGTGAGTAGGCCACTAAACACTTCAAAGTACCCGGTAGTTTGTGTACCCCACCTTGGGTATATCCTAAGAGCAGAAAACAGTAAATGAAATAATACAATGATGGCTACAACCTTAACCCGGATGTGCCCCGCAAAACAATATTACAACAAATTAAAATTTACATTTGAATGAAAGAAACACTCGTCTCACATCCCCGGCTATCCATTCACGACAATCCAACAATTCCATATTCACAAACCAGTAAAAACCATTACAGAAATGTGCAACCCCTTGCTAACCGACATACTAGCAGTTATGGGAGGTTTACGAACACATTAAACACATCACAGATATAATCCAGTAAGCCAAACATCTTAGAATTTCGATCAAGCAACACATATGATTCTACTCCAAACAATTATCTGTGCACATAAAACCTGAGCAGAAACAAAATATCCCAGAAAACACAACATCAACACAGAAGAATAACTGAGCAAATTTGGGTTGACTCGGAGTCAACTCGGCCGCGGATCCGCGGCAGATCGCTTGGATCGGCGGTGGTTCCGCAGAGGTATGGCTGATTCACAGTCCCAAATTTCTTCACAATTCTTAAAATTTCCTGCTTGTATTTTTAAGGGTCCCTGAAAAATTTTTAGACCCCGTTTTAAAATCGGCAGAAACATGGTAAAAATGATGTTTTTTCGGGTTTGTTTTGCGATCGAATTTCTAACGACTTTGCTAACATGTTACTTATGGTTTAGCAAGGCTCTGATACCACTGTAAGTCGACGTTAGACACCCCACATGATGCGGGGAGGCGGAATATGTAAAATAATCATTTTGTTTGAGTTAACATCTACTAACTTTACGGATCTTTGCTAAACCCTAACTAACAACTATCTAGAAGTGATTAGCTACTATGATAGATGATTATACCTAAAGATTCAAGTCCTTCTTGTTATTGTAGTCCACTTCCTCGTCGGCCTCCTCGATGTGATAGAAGATCCACCCGAGAGCTCCTTCTCCAAGCTTTAACCTCTCACTTGAGATAACTAGGTGTCTATGAGTGCTAATCAAAGTAACCTAGAGAATATAGAAGAGGATTAGGGATCTATTAGTCTTGCTAACTCTAGGATCTCAACACATGAGAGGATTAGGGTTAGGTCTTTGAAGAGAGAAAGCTTGAGGAGAGAGAATGTGAAATTGAGAATGAAATGAATTATGTCTCATTTGTGAATATATGAAGCATGATAATTATCTAAATGAATAACATATAATAATATCAACCATGCTTCATTAATTCACTTTGGATGAATCACCTCATGAGTCATTAAGCAATAAATGCTTCATTAACTCATTTGGATGAATCACTCCATCAGTCACTAATCCATTTAATGCAAATACCACCTAAGCTCTCCACCTCATATTTCTTCAAGAAGCTTCTCGACTAATTACGAGAATGCCCCTCCCATCCGTGAAAATACGGAAATGCTGAGACTGTATAAATCTAATAATCCAATACTAGAATCTGGCTTAAACTAAAGCCCGCTAGTAAAAACTGTCCGAATATCGTACGTGCATAAATACACGTATGTGTCCGAACCCTGTCGTAAAACCATACGACTTCTATATCGTTTCGCCTGAAGCAGGGAAACTCTCTGTGTGGGACTCTAAAGACTCGACACTACGTTGGTAGTGGGTTTAACCACAGGCCGCAAGCGGTACTAGCTGTACGTAACGGTCCCCAGGTAGATGTCAATAAGAAGGCCGATGAGGAAACCCATCCGAACTCCTACTGAGCCTGATCTGACAATCTCCGTACAGTCCGGTCTGTTCGTCTAGGACTATCGTATATCGGGCCTAGAAGGGCGGCAAGCGTCAGTCCCCTAAAAGTGGTATAAGTCGTGTCGGAGTGAAGCCCATTACACCTTGAGAAGCTACTGGAAATCCTACCAGTAAATCTCATTTGCCCTGGCCAGGGACTTTGCGTAATGGCTCTCCAAACACAGCGCGATATCAACTCCCAATACCGGGAGAGACTAATCCTATCTAACCTCCACTACCTCCAAGTGCTTCGGGACATCACCCAACTACTACCTGTTTGCACGACTCCTTTGAGCCGTGGTAGGATAGAAATCTAAGAACAGTGGGAACACACTCGAGACGAAGCAGCAATGTCAAGTCTTCGGACTATACTGTACTCATGTCACCTGGGAACTGTTAACTGACGACGGGTATAATACCAACCAACAGTTCCCTGTGAGTCCTGTCCGGTGTACCCGTAACCCAACGAGCACCTGTATACTATCTCCAGTACAACGTACTAATGGCTGTGGGACAGACCATTTCCCCTGCTGGGATGAGAAGCGTACACACTAGTCTACTCCGGAGTATCGATGCCCTGTCTCGATAATCCTACGACTAGGGACCTGAAAAAGGATGTGCTTGTAGACTACCCAGCCCCCATTAGTGTGACTGCCATCACAACGCTGGTAGTCAAGCAAGATCCTAAGGGCTCTATCAATATGTATTCGTGATATGCTAACATATACACATATTAAGATAGATATAAACCAAGTAGCATACTACTATGTTGAGCGAGACTGTTAATATAACTGTGAATATCCCAAGCTTCCATTAAGTAATATACAAACTAGTATGATACAATAATGGCCCCTTGGGCATATGCACTAACAGATATTTCATAAATACCGCTGTGCAAAGAAAGAACTATAGAAGCAATCAAAAACTAAACCGTGAGTTTGTAGCATCTGCCAGTTTTGCTAAAGAGGTCACTTCCGATAAAAGGATCTCGGCACTTTCTTTATCGAATAAGGTGCTGGATTGTCACGACCGAAAGTACGGAACATGACCGGCACTTAGACTACGAACGTCTCGAGGCGTACGTACTCTAAGTAAGCCGAACCCATAAATCCAAACCAAGGAAAGTAGTAGAGAGTAGGAAGAACCATATCAAATCAAGCTGAATGCAACATAATATACAACGCCTAAAGGCGAGGATCACAACAGAAATGAACTCAACCAACAAGAAACCCCAAGAAATATAACACGCGACTCTAAGGTCGAAAGAATATACATCACTGGTCTCTAACTCAATAAATACAAGTTTGGTTGATGGAACTTCTAGATACAACTGAATATAATATACAACGTATAATGATGGGTATGATACAAATAACCCACCTACTAGCAAGTCACCTGAAAGAAGCTGTGCCCGCAAAGCCGTAATGAAACCCGTACGGCAACACCTGCAAGAAACCGGGGCACAACGGGGGTGAGTTGCCAACTCGTGAGTAGAAAAAGATCTACGAACAGAAATCGCATGTATGACGCAATCCTAGGTCATACAATCAAAATATATAATCCTCAAATATATATAACCAGCAATCTATAACAGGACTAGGGTAAGTACCTAACCTAAGTGTAAACCCATGTGCCTGTGTCAGTGCATCAGGTGGCAATATATCATATGCATGATGTATGAATGCATGAAACAGAATGCATGTACTGAAGAAAACTGCTTTCATAAATTTGTGAGATTTCTGTATTTTAAAATGAGGTATCATAATGAAATCAGCATAAAACAGTGCCTAGCATCGGCACAAAACATAAATCTCAATATCTCGATATCTCTGTATCACAATCTCTGTACCTCAATATCTCAAATCTCAATATCTCAATCATAATATCCAGGGCGCCGTCAGTCCAGATCGGCCCCTACCATCCATCTCATGACTACGACGGTATCCTCCGGATATCCGACGTGTCGGGTAAAATCACCGGTCGGTAGTGCTCCCCTGCCAGGCTCAACGCCATCATCTGCGATCCTCTTGTCCCGAGGTACCGCACCGGGTCTACCATGTACCCGAAATGGTTCGTCCGCCTCCTCGAATCGAGTCTCGAAATCCATCAGCAAAACTCATGGTGGACGACTCATACATCATGGGAAAACCGCATTTTTATTAAAAAGAGAAAGCAGTTTATATGTATGTTTTGCGGTTTTCCTCCAAATCCAAAAAATCTTATGGAAACCCGAATCCAAATCATCAATAGCATGTGAAATCATGAATATAAGCATGAGAATCCATGAATGCAGCATATAATGAATAACAGTATGCATGAAGTGACAAGTGATAGCTACAATGTCAAGCTAACATATAAGGCAAGCATACTAATATCATGTCACTACTAGCTAGCAAGCTAAATCAAGCAATAATATTTTCTAAGTGTTCGTGACATGGCAATTACCGATGAAGATGTGTGTGAGCCGGCAAATAAGTGTATGTGGTACATACGCATCATCGGTAATGGTGCTGGTGTCCTAACAGCAGGATATCAATAATGAAATATGAATCATAACAGTATGCGATGCAGAGCAACAATGATGAAGTGCGGGAGCTGAATACTAACACAATGATGGTTGAACTGCATCTAGTGTCATAAGAATCCTATAGCTACACCAACTATAAGGCTGAGCTAAAAGGTTAACTGCAGGTAAGGTAAACCGCCTAACCTCTAATTCGATATATGTATATGTATATATAGTCGGTGATCCGCCTCAATAATATCACATCCGATAACATATCTCTATAATCAGTTATTCCCAAATCAAGAGTGCGGATCAAACATCAATTTATAGCTCGTACGTAAATCCGTCGTACGGCATCCCCAATCTGGGTACGGGTCAATATCACATTTGTCATATTATTCATCAAGTATTCTCTTATCAAATATCATTATCCGAGTACTGACCTACGTCTAGTACAATGCTAACATCATCACTATAATCAAGATCTGATCACTGATCGACAGTCTCGTATACATTAATATCATCATCATATATCGTCAATATAATCATAATCCAGCTTCTGATTTACAGCCTCTAGCAAAAACGATATCATCAGCACATATCATCTCAAGGAGTAAACAACGCCTAAGGCGGCCTATCATAACTATCTTGTCATATTCATATCATATCATATTCTATCTCATATCATAATCACATGTCGATCACTTAATATATATGCCACCCTTCCTATGGCATCATCATCCCCAAAATCCTCTAAATCATCAAACGTATCTCAAGTATGAATTTTACCGTATCACCGATATCATAATCTCGGATCATATATCATCGACTCATCTCAATCCCATGTATCATCCTCCAATCCGTATGTGAACACATAACCCCAAAATCCATGTGAACACATATCCACATAGAATCACATAACCACATATGAAATAAGGATGTATGCAAGTATGCATGTGTGTATATGTATGTGTAGTGCACCCACTACCTAGGGTTTCGTAACCTAAGTTATCCAAGTCCACCAATTAACCATTCTAAACATCAATAATTTCCCGAACAACATATAATATTTGTAGGTGTGTATACGCATCCGTATACATCACCTCGGACTGCGGGGGTGCTATACGCCATCCACCCGACTTCTCCCCGTAGATATAAATCTACTCACCTTGTTATATGCGTGCCAGTGCCGATGTCTCCATTTGCATCTCCAACGCTTTGACGCCACGCGGGGTACCTACAAGGATATCACACGCTAAAACACATGAAAACCATGTCGGAAACCAAAATGGTGCATGCTACGCCCATAGGTAAAAACCCGTGGCCTCGCGTGCAAACACAGCCAATATCCACTGCCGTTGAAGTCCAAACGCCACCCGATAGAAACGAATCATCGAATACCAAAAGTCCATACGGAAAACAAGTCGTAAATCATACGCCGACTCATGAAAAACAACCCAGATTCTACCCTAACTGGAAACAGTCAAAACTAGACATACAGGGGGTCAAGTTTACATGAAATAGGGCTGTGCATGCAAAACGAGGCAATTTTACCCTGCTCTGGCCGCAAATTGCGTCCAGGGGGATTAAATCTGAGGACAAGGAAATGAGGTTGGGGCTAGGGTTTTGTGGGATGGTTCCAGGGTGCCTGCACAGCCTCAATTTTACTCTAGGAGGTCCCGGGTGAAAGCAGATCTCAGAAAGGTCACAAAATCGACAAAAACGCTAAATTATACTGATTCTAAACTATCTGGTATTTTGGTGAAACCTGGGACAAATCTTGTTTCAACTGGTCTTAACAACACCTAGTAAGACCATACTAACATTCAAAATCAGCACTTGGTGAAGTCTCACTCAATTTCTCCTAAACTAGCACTAATCTTCAATATAACAGTAAACTATCAGCTATAAAACCAGAACTGGGCAGGATACGAGTTGGGTTGTGAGATTATACCTCAAAAGAATCCTAGAATGAAGGAGAAGGGAAGATCAAGATGAAGGAAGGGTTGTGTTGCTGCTGAGCTGCTCCCTTGGCTGTTTTCTCTTTGCTGATGTTGCTCAGGTTACTGCTGCTGCTGCTACAGCTGTGGCTGTTGTTGTTGCTTTGGTGAGTTGTTGTGGTTTTGGTGTGGGTATGGTGGTGTGGTGATGTTGCAATGATGCTAGGGCTGAAGTGTTGGTGTGGGTGCTGAAGTTGAACAATTGGGCTGGTATGTATGTGTTGTTGAGGGTGTCTTGCTGCTGTTGCAGCTTCAGATGGGGCTCCCTTTTCTCTGGTGTTGCTGTTGCAGTGGCTGCAGCTGGTGTAGAGTAGCTAAGGGGTGTTGATGGCGATGGCATAGTGGCAGCTGATGCTAGGGGCTGGGGTGGCTGCTGATGTGAGGAGATAGGGGCTGATATGGTGTGTCAGCAGATGTAAGGGTTTGGGGTGTAAGTTTTGGGCTATGGTGCTAGGGTGGTGGCTGCAGCTGCTGTAGCTGTTGTAGGTGGCTGATGTGAGTGTGTAGGTGGCTGATGTAGGGGGCTGAAGCTGTTTCATCAGCTGCTATTGCTGATGTTGTGGCTGAATTCTGGGCAGAAATTGGGCTGATGCAAATGATGGTGTTGCTGCTGATGTAGCTACTGCTGTTGGGTTAAAGAGCTGATGCTATGGGTTTGTTTCAAATGATGATACTGCTGTTGTATTGGGTGGTTTAACAGCTGCTGATGCTGCCTTAGCCGAAGTGTTGGGTTATTCTCTTTTGTTGATGTATAAGTGAGTGTGAGAGAGAGTTAGAAGATGTAAGAGGGGGGGAATCGAAGGAATACAAGGAATTATGAAATGAGAGGGATCATGGCACATCCTAGCCACCTCTCTCTCCCTCAAGGTCAACTCTAACCCTAATCACCCTTAACCAAGATAAAACCCTTAATTGACCCAATTAACCTAATCAAATGGTTCAACCCATCATGATCATCTAAACATGGTCCAACTCTAGGCTACCATGACCAAACTAAGAAACAAGTGTAGAAAATGTCATGTGCACATTTTTGCACAAAAAGCCAAAAATCCACTTAGCAATTTTTAATCGCGATTAACACCAAAATAACATATAATCCATCATAAAACTGTAAAATGGCATATTTCCACAAAATAAGCTATTTTAGAATTTCTATAATTTTCTTCAGAATTTTCACCATTTATCGGTATTTAATTATACCGACTATTGAAATATTCATTAAAATTTAATATTAAATTTTGAAAATTCCCAAAAATAATATTTTATTTTTTTGAAATGTTACATGGATATTCTTCAAGGAATACCGCTATGCAAAGGAAAAACTCTAGCTACCCTTTTTGAAAATTTAATTCTACAACATCTTTTTAGGTTTCTTTTCTTTTATTAATCTCATTAATAAATCCCATCAATTATGCTTCCTAAGCATCACAGAAGAAACGAAAGCAGTAATATTTATATTCCATCATATATATATAGTATAAGGATTCGTCTCAGGCAGTAATATGATCTCATCACAGAACATCAGTAGCAGAAGAAACATATGAAATATTGGATATACTAGGAGGTCCGTGTTTTATTGCGAGCCTGTATAAAATACGGATTCCATAGTCGCGATGAATAGCCAAACCCACATCTCTAGACCCCTACGAGAGCGGAAAGTAACACTGCCAATTCTAGGGTTAGGAGACCCGGTCTCGACTCCTCGAGATGGCCTCCCACTGGACCCTAGAACCCGGTTACTTGTGCTCCCCTCCTTGGGTCTATCCTAATGCGGAAATGTAAATAATATACAATGGCGAAATCATCCTGAACCCGGAAGTGCCCCAATAAAAGAATGTTACATACATTTGAATTTTACATGAATGAAAATAAAAACCCTCATCTCGCATAAAACCCCCGGCTATTCAAAACACGACAATCCAATATAACATATCACAGCAACACATAATATCTCATATCATCAACGTAAGCAAGTATGCGTATCCCGATTGTCGTTGATGTATAGCAACGAAGCCGGCGATACACCACATACTACACTTACGGTCGCAGAAAAGAAAGTGAAAAACTACAACATTTGGAATCCATCACCTTAGACATCGTAAACCCGAAATATCACATATTACGGATTTCATGCCTAACTATATGAGTTCCACATATTGCATCACATTCCAGATAAATAGACAATGTTAAACTTTCCGATCGAATAAGCAAACACCTAAGATTTCCCAAATAGCTCAACACTTGAGCAGAGTTCAAAAAGGTTCCAGAACATGTCACGGTCCAAATGAACCAGCCGTAGAATGGTCAAACCAACGCCTCACATGTGGCAACGCTAAACTACCACAAACCCTAAGGTTCAGTGTCAGTTTTGACGGTCACATAATCAAGTTAAGGTTACGTTCTTCTAGAGGGTCCACAGATATGCTTGCATGTTTTTCCGAAAGATTCAAACTCTGGAAAAAATCCAACACTTGAAAGTTTTTCGTGTCGGGAAAAAGTGAGTTATTGATATCCGTTGGAACATTTTAACACGTTCTAAATTATCCGGAAAAATAAACGATGTTAAACTTTCCGATCGAATCAATGGATACATAAGATCTCCAGAAAACTCAACACTTGAGTAATATTAAAAATCCCAGAAGCATATAGTAATACCAACGGATGTTACCTAGAAATACATATCCCTGATAACCAAGTATGGCCGCGGAATCGCCGCGAAAAGCCTGGTATTGCCGCGGATCCGTGGAGCCTTGAAGGAATAAGGGGTTCGTATTTCACAGTTATCTATAGAATCACCTGCTTAATTTTCTGAGTATTTTTAATAAGGAAAAAAACATTTTTTAAAAAAATTTCCAGAGAGGGGGTCAAATATAATGTTTCGGGGTTCGATCGGACTTTTAACTTCATCTACACGTCGCCTAATGCTCTAGTTAGGCTCTGATACCACTGTTGGGTTAGCATAGCACCCTGTGAAGCTTTTCGCAAGCATCAATCATGCTACTTTAAAATTTTTGGGGTGCTAAACAAATCCTAACCAAGATCTTAACTAGAGAATTAGGGTTAACAAGCATGTAAACAACTTTACATCTAAGAGAGAGGGATTACAACCTTTGTAGTCCGTTCCATCACTTCATAAGCTTTGTGTTGAGGTCCCTTCGCTGTGATCAAGATGAACTCCGACTCTCGAGTGGCTCCATGAGGTAAATGAGACACCTTGCTTGTAGTCTTCATGATCTAAGATGATCTACCTTGAAGAATCTCTAACCCAAGCTTACACTTCACTAAACAACTTATTAGAGAAGTGAACACCCTAATCTATGTAGCTGGAATAGATGAGGATGATGAAGTAGGAATTTATCTCTCTTTTGTTTTCAATTTCTCACACTAATTCATCACATGCAAAAAGCTAGCAAGCTTTTTCAAGGAGGAAGAAGAAGAAGAAAGCTTTTGTGATGAATAATGAATTATTGTTTTTGGTTACAATTGCAACCCTTGGTTAAGAAAGAAATGCTTAACCGTTGTAGAGAATAAACCATAGGTAAAGGGTTTGGGTTAGGTTAAAAATATCTACACAAAATATCAAGCTAAAGACAAAAGAAAGCTTCATGAAGCTTCATGAAAAAGCTAACCCAAAAGCTAACCCAAATCCAAACCCTAACTTGTTTAAACTTCACAAAACATGTTGCAATTGTAACCCTAACTTGTTACAATATTATATATCACATATATAATATATTTTTGTAACAAAAGAAAATAATACAATTAACATATATCGCATATATATCAATGTATTATCCGGTGAGAAAATGAATCAATAAAGCGAGCTTATATTTGTTAACGTAATGTAATATATCACATATATAATTATACATTAAATTATCGAATCAACACTTGATCCGACAATCCGGCTATATAGCATATAACCGGTTTATCATGTACCGATTTATCGAATCAACACTTGATCCGATGACCCGGCTATATCACATATACCTGGCCGATATCATATATCGAGAGAATAGAATACGGTATCTCATATCGTAATATTTTCGGTCCCGCACACATCACTTATGTGCTCCTACTCCGTTTTGCCTGAGCTAGGAAATCTCTATGTAGAACTCTCAAGAATTTTCAATACGCCGGCAGTAGGTGATGATCATATCAAACACCCACAAGCTGCAAGCGGTCAGATAAACGTAACAGCCACCCAGGTATTGAGAGATCAGAATATCAACAAGCAAGCCTGTACATTCTCCTGTGAATCCAATCAGTAACACTACCGTACAATCCGGTATCTTCGTCTGATATGTTGCATAACTTGTCTAGGGGTGGTAAACGTCAGACCCCAGTAACCGATAAGTCGTGTCGATATGAGGCACATAACAGGTCGAGAAACTACTGATAACACTTACCAGTAGCACTCCATATCAGCCCTGGCCAGGGACTTCCAGTTATAGCCAATCGTACACAGCGCAACATCAACTCCCTATACCGGGAGAGACGAAACCCCTCCTATCGCTCATTACCTCCATGTGATTCGGGACTGTACCCAAAATCCACCATTTTGCAAGCCCTCTTGGACGTGGTAAGGTGGAAATCAAAGCACAGTGGGAATCACACAAGACTCTATGACGATCTCGGGTCTACAGACTAACCTGTACCAGTGTTACCGGAGAACTGCTATCTGATGATAAGTATAATACCATCTAGGAGTTCTCGGCGAGTCCGTTCAATATACCCAGTCTCCACTGATCACCCGTACACCATCTTTGATGTTAAACATCGATGGATATGGGATCATCCATCGCCCATCATATGGGTAAAGATGCGTTTACGCTACTCTACTCGGGTGTATCGATGCCCTGTCTCAATACACCCTCGACTGGGAACAGTTATAGGATGTACTCGTTGACTACCATGGCCCCACAAGTAAGATCTCATCATAGTCCTCATAGTCAAGTACATATCTTAAGGACTTTATCAACATGTGAGAGCAAGACAGTAAACTAATACAAGTCAACATGTTAAGACAAAGTGAAACCAAATAGCATACTATCATATTGAGCAAGAAAGTCCTCTCTATATATATCCAAGCATCCACTATAATATACATCATATGTACAATAATGGCCTCTAGGGCATATATATAACTAATAATCTCCCACCTGCACTAAGGCCAGCTGTTGTAGTATCTCATACCCAACATCCCGAAGAGTCTCTCAAATTGTGTCTGGGAATGGCCTTCGTGAGTGGATCCGCAATGTTGTCCTTCGTGTCAACTCTCCTGACCTCGATCTCGCGGCGATCAACTATCTCACGGATCAGGTGATACAGCCTCAGAATTTGTCTAGATTTCTGATGGGACCTGGGTTCCTTGGCTAAAGCCACAGCTCCATTGTTATCACAATACAAAGGTATTGGATGCTCAATGGATGGAACCTCACCAAGTTCTGTGATGAACTTCTTCATCCAGACAGCCTCTTTGGCAGCATTGTTGGCAGCGATGTATTCAGCATCCATCGTCGAGTCTGCAACAGTTTCATGTTTGTAACTCTTCCAACACATCGCCCCTCCATTGAGGGTAAAGACAAATCCCGAGTGCGACTTAAAGTCGTCCTTATCACTTTGAAAGCTTGAATCGGTAAAAGACTCCACCTGGAGTTCTCCGTTACCATATACCAAGAACATCTCCTTAGTTCTTATCAAGTACTTGAGAATATTCTTCACAGCTATCCAGTGACTCTCTCCAGGATCTTCTTGATACCTACTCACTACACTTAGTGAGTATGCTACATTGGGTCTGGTATATAGTATCGCGTACATGATAGAGCCTACTGCCTCTTGCATGCGAGCTCTCTCCAAATCACTCTTGGGAGACATCTCTTTAGAGAGAGTGGGTCCAGATATCGTGGGTTGTTTCCACTCTTGGATTCTTCCATACTAAACCTCTTTAATATGGTGTCAATGTACCTGGATTGGGACAATCCCAGTATCCGTTTAGATCTATCTCTATAGATCTTATTTCCCAGAATGCAGGAGGCATCACCTAGATCTTTCATTGAGAATATATGTGATAAGAAGAGTTTAACCGAGTGCAGCATAGGAATATCATTTCCTATCAAGAGTATGACATCCACGTACAATACGAGGAAGACAACCTTACTCTCTGCCACCTTCTTATACATACAAGGTTCATCTTGTTTTTGATGAAGTCAAACTCTTTGACTACAACATCAAAATAGATGTTCCAACTCCGCGATGCCTGCTTTAACCCGTAGATGGATTTTAGCAGCTTACACACCTTTCCGCTGCTCCCACTGTCTACGAAGCCCTCTGGCTGAGTCATGTACACGCACTCTTCCAAATCACCATTTAGAAAGGCGGTCTTAACATCCATTTGCCAGATTTCGTAGTCATGGTATGCAGCAATGGCAAGTAAGATCCGGATGGACTTAAGCATAGCCACTGGAGAAAAGGTTTTGTCATAATCCACACCTGGTCGTTGACGAAAACCCTTTGCAACAAGTCTAGCTTTGTAAGGCTCAACTTTTCCATCTACACCAAGTTTCTTCTTAAAGATCTATTTGCTCTCAATGGGTTTTACCCCTTCAGGAGCAATTTCCAAAGTCCATACTTTGTTGGTGTACATGGATTCCATCTCAGATCGCATTGCATCCATCCATTTCACAGAGTCACCACTCGTGATGGCCTGCTCGAAACTGGTCGGGTCATCATCTTCCATGATGCAATCCTCGCTCCCACCATCGACGAGAAACCGTAGTAACTCTCAGGTGGATGAGGAACCCTACTAGATCGGTGGAGAGGCGGGGGTTCGTCAGGAACTACTGAATCCTCTGGTTCCACCAAATCTTCTATTGCAGTTTGTGTAGCTGGAACTTCTTCCAGTTCTATCTTATTGCCACTATCTTGTTTCATAAGAAAACCCTTTTCTAAGAAGGTGGCATGTCGAGAAACAAACACTTTTTGTTCCTCGGAGTGATAGAAGATATACCTTTGCGAATGCTTGGGATATCCAATAAACTTGCACAGAACTGACCTTGCCTCGAGCTTGTCCGTATTTTGTGTTTTCACATATGCCGGACAACCCCATATCTTAATGTAATTAAGATGTGGTCTCTTTCCTTTCCATATCTCATATGGAGTGTTTGGCACAGATTTGGTGGGAACCCTATTCAATAGGTCTATGACTGTCTCAAGCGCATATCCCCAGAAGGAAATAGGCAACTCAGCAGTGCTCATCATAGAGCGCACCATATCTAATAAGGTGCGATTCCTCCTCTCCTATACACCGTTGTGCTGTGGTGTATAAGGAGGAGTAAGCTGAGAGAGAATCCCATTCTCTTTTAAATAGTCCAGAAACTCATTGCTCAAGCATTCTCCTCCTCGATCAGATCGAAGGATTTTAATACTTTTACCCATTTGGTTCTCGACTTCGTATTTATATTCCCTGAATTTCTTAAAAGTTTCAGACTTGTGTTTCAACAGGAACACATGTCCATATCTTGAGAGATCGTCAGTGAACGTAATGATGTACGAGGAACCATTCCTGGCATATGTAGACATAGGACCACATGCATCACTATGTATCAGTCCCAAGAGTTCTGTAACTCTTTCTCTGTGTCCACTAAACGGAGTTTTGGTCATTTTGCCTTTGAGACATGAATGGCAAGTTTCATAAGATGATAATTCGAACGTATTTAAATAACCATCTTTATGTAACTTAGCAAGTCTCGTCGCATTGATATGACCAAGTCTACAATGCCACAAGAAGGATTCGTTCATTTCTGAACTTTCCCTCTTGTGTGTGTTCTGTATATTAAGAACCGTGTTTTGATTTAGAACGTATATGCCATTATTTAACGAGCCTGATCCAATCAACTTTTGATTTAGGAAGATGTTCATAACATTATCCTGTACTACAAAATTATATCATTCTTTACTTAATAAAGAAACTGATATAATGTTGCATATCATGCTCGGTATGTAATAGCATTCGTTCAAAATAAATGTATTAGTGATATTCGCCAACTGCTTTGGCTGCAACATTTGCACCATTCTCTACTCTTACGGAATGATCACCCATTCCCAGTTCTCTACCTTTCTTTAGCCCATGTAACATATTACATATGTGGGATCCTGATCCGGTATCTAATACCCAGGATGTAGAGTGAACTGAAAAACAGTTCTCGATAACTAATACACCCGAAGAAGATGCATCAGAATGCTCATTCTTTGTTTGGGCGGCGTGAGTATCCGGATATCTTTCTATTCCCTGTTCAGTCTTATAACATTTATAAGAAAGAACGGGACCAACGTTCCCCTGCACAGTATAATAATCGGGTTCGGTTAATACATCCATATTATTATCTTGATTAAGGCTTGACATGGTCGCTACCTGGAGAGAGAGAGAAGGAAAACACTTTAGCGTGCGCTCTTGCAATATTAGATTGGTTATTATCTTATCTAATCAGGATGGCTCCCACTGTTTTAATCAAATCTTCCTTCAAACCCTAAAAGATAAGATTAGTCGGGATTAATTACACCCTACAAGTTCGCCAATCTTTCAGCCAGATAAGTGTTGGTACTTTGAGGGAGGTTTCCTGTGCTTTCGCACGGACCTAATTAAAATAAACCTCGTTTTCCCAGAGGCATAACCCCGTTAACACCTTTCTAGACACCTACTTGATTGGCTAATTGTCCTGTGTAAAATTCTCCCAGGAGTAACTCTTACTCGCAGTCGGTATCAGGATCCATCTATCTCATAGAAGGTATGCGATCTCATTGCAAATTTCAACACTTGAAATTCCCGATAATATCTTTTACCCCTAGCGTTCTATGACCTTGACGCATGCCAAACAACCCATAGTCCGCTAGTCAAGTTCAACTCGTGTATTTCCTGATTGAATTTAAATCTACCCGTACGACCTTTGACGCATGCCAAACAACGCAGTACGAATACCTTAATCCAATCACATCTTATGTTGCAGATAAGTACTAATCAGCTACCGTACACTACGCCTTGATGCAAGCCAAACTACCGTAGCAGGAATACCAAATAATACTTATCTGAAATAACGGTGGTCTACGCAGGTTTTTTCTGAAAACCATGAGCGTAATGAACTTGATATCGTTGTAGAAACAAGTGATTTTGAAAAAGAGTGTTTTTGAGGCTTTTCTAGTTTCGCTAAAGAGGTCACTCCCGGTGAAGGGATCTCGGCTCTTTCCTCATCGAATAAGGTACTGGATATTTCATAAATACCGCTGTACAAAGCAAGAACTATAGACGCAATCAAAAACTAAACCGTGAGATTATAGCATCTGCCAGTTTTGCTAAAGAGCTCACTCCCGGTGAAAGGATCTCGGCTCTTTCCTTATCAAATAAGGTGTTGGAAATTCTTCAAGGAATACCGCTATGCAAAGCAAAAACTCTAGCTACCCTTTTTGAAAATTTGATTCTACAACATCTTTTTAGGTTTCTTTTCTTTTATTAATCTCATTAATAAATCATATCAATTATGCTTCCTAAGTATCACAGAAGAAACGAAAGCAGTAATATTTATATATCATCATATATATATAGTATAAGCATTCGTCTCAGGCAGTAATATGATCTCATTACAGAACATCAGCAGCAGAAGAAACATATGAAATATTGGATATACTGGGAGGTCGTGTTTTATTGCGAGCTTGTATAAAACACGGATTCCACGGTCATGATGATAGCCAAACCCACATCCCTAGACCCCTACGAGAGCGACAAGTAACACTGCCAATTCTAGGGTTAGGAGACCCGGTCTCGACTCCTCGAGATGGCCTCCCACTGGACCCTAAAACCCGGTTACTTGTGCCCCCCTCCTTGGGTCTATCCTAATGCGGAAATGTAAATAATATACAATGGCGACATCATCCTCAACCCGGAAGTGCCCCAATAAAAGAATATTACATACATTTGAATTTTACATGAATGAAAATAAAAACCCTCATCTTGCATAAAACCTCCGGCTATTCAAAACACGACAATCCAATATAACATATCACAGCAACACATAATATCTCATACCATCAACGTAAGCAAGTATGCGTATCCCGATTGTCGTTGTTGTATAGCAACGAAGCCGGCGATACACCACATACTACACTTACGGTCGCAGAAAAGAAAGTGAAAAACTACAACATTTGGATTCCATCACCTTAGACATCGTAAACCCGACATATCACATATTACAGATTTCATGCCTAATTATATGAATTCCACATATTGTATCACATTCCAGATAAATAGACAATGTTAAACTTTCCGATTGAATAAGCAAACACCCAAGATTTCCCAAATAGCTCAACACTTGAGCAGAGTTCAAAAAGGTTCCAGAACATGTCACAGTCCTAATGAACCAGCCGTAGAAGGGTCAAACCAACGCCTCACATGTGGCAACGCTAAACTATCACAAACCCTAGGGTTCAGTGTCAGTTTTGACGGTCACATAATCGAGTTAAGGTTACGTTCTTCTAGAGGGTCCACAGATATGCTTGCTTGTTTTTCCGAAAGATTCAATCTCTGGAAAAAATCCAACACTTGAAAGTTTTTCGTGTCTGGAAAAAGTGAGTTATTGATATCCGTTCGAACATTTTAACACGTTCTAAATTATCCGGAAAAATAAACGATGTTAAATTTTCCGATCGAATCAACGGATACATAAGATCTCCAGAAAACTCAACACTTGAGTAATATTAAAAATTCCCAGAAGCATATAGTAATACCTACGAATGTTACCTAGAAATATCTATCCCTGATACCCAAGTACGGCCGCGGAATCGCCGCGAGAAGCCTGGTATTGCCGTGGTTCCGCGGCGCCTTGAAGGAATAAGGGGTTCGTATTTCACATTTATCCATAGAATCACCTGCTTAATTTTCTGAGTATTTTTAATAAGGAAAAAACCATTTTTTAAAAAAATTTCCAGAGAAGGGGTCAAATATGACATTTCGGGGTTCGATCGGACTTTTAATTTCGTCTACACGTCGCCTAATGCTCTAGCTAAGCTCTGATACCACTGTTGAGTTAGCATAGCACCTTGTGAAGGTTTTGGCAAGCATCAATCATGCTACTTTAAAATTTTTGGGGTGCTAAACAAACCCTAACCAAGATCTTAACTAGAGAATTAGGGTTAACAAGCATGTAAACAACTTTACATCTAAGAGAGAGGGATTACAACCTTTGTAGTCCGTTCCTTCGCTTCATAAGCTCCGTCTTGATGTCCCTTCGCTGCAATCAAGATGAACTCCGACTCTCGAGTGGCTCCATGAGGTAAATGAGACACCTTGCTTGTAGTCTTCATGATCTAAGATGATCTACCTTGAAGAATCTCTAACCCAAGCTTACACTTCACTAAACAACTTATTAGAGAAGTGAACACCCTAATCTAAGTGGCTGGAATAGATGAGGATGATGAAGTAGGAATTTAGCTCTATTTTGTTTTCAATTTCTCACACTAATTCATCACATGCAAAAAGCTAGCAAGCTTTTTTCAAGGAGGAAGAAGAAAAAGAAAGCTTTTGTGACGAATAATTAATTATTGTTTTTGGTTACAATTGCAACCCTTGGTTAAGAAAGAAAGGCTTAACCATTGTAGAGAATAAACCATAGGTAAAGGGTTTGGGTTGGGTTAACAAATATCTACACAAAATATCAAGCTAAAGACAAAAGAAAGCTTCATGAAGCTTCATGAAAAAGCTAACCCAAAAGCTAACCCAAATCCAAACCCTAACTTGTTTAAACTTCACAAAACATGTTGCAATTGTAACCCTAACTTGTTACAATATTATATATCACATATATAATATATTTTTGTAACAAAAGAAAATAATATAATTAACATATATCGCATATATATCAATGTATTATCCGGTGAGAAAATGAATCAATAAAGCGAGCTTATATTAGTTAACGTGATGTAATATATCATATATATAATTATACATTAAATTATCGAATCAACACTTGATCTGACAATCCGGCTATATAGCATATAACCGACTAATATATCATGTACCGATTTATCGAATCAACACTTGATCCGATGACCCGGCTATATCACATATACCCGGCCGATATCATATATCGAGATAATAGAATACGGTATCTCATATCGTAATATTCTCGGTCCCGCACATATCACATATGTGCTCCTACTCCGTTTTGCCTGAGCTAGGAAACCTTTGTGTAGGACTCCCAAGAATCGTCAATACGCCGACAGTTGATGATGATCATATCAAACACCCACAAGCTGCAAGCGGTCAGCTAAACTTAACATCCACCCAGGTATTGAGCGATCAGAAGATCAACAAGCAAGCCTGTACATTCTCCTGTGAATCCAATCAGCAACACTACCGTACAGTCCGGTCTCTTCGTCTGATATGTTGCATATCTAGTATAGGGGTGGTAAACGTCAGACCCCAGTAAGTCATGTCGATGTGAGGCTCATAACAGGTCGAGAAACTACTGATAACACTTACCAGTAGCACTCCATATCAGCCCTGGCCAGGGACTTCCAGTTATAGCCAATCGTACACAGCGCAACATCAACTCCCTATACCGGGAGAGACGAAACCCCTCCTATCGCTCATTGCCTCCATGTGATTCGGGACTGTACCCAAAAGCCACCATTTTGCACGCCCTCTTGGACATGGTAAGGTGGAAATCAAAGCACAGTGGGAATCACACAAGACTCTATGACTATCTCGGGTCTACAGACTAACCTGTACCAGTGTCACCGGAGAACTGCTATCTGACGATAAGTATAATACCATCTAGGAGTTCTCGGCGAGTCCGTTCAGTGTACCCAGTCTCCACTGAGCACCCGTATACCATCTTTGATGACAAGCACCGATGGATATGGGATAATCCATCGCCTATCATATGGGTCAAGATGCGTATACGCTAGTATACTCTGGTGTATCGATGCCCTGTCTCAATACACCCTCAACTAGGAACGGTTATAGGATGTACTCGTTGACTACCATGGCCCTACTAGTATGATCTCATCATAGTCCTCGTAGTCAAGTACATATCCTAAGGGCTTTATCAACATGTGAGAGCAAGACAGTAAACTAATACAAGTCAACATGTTAAGACAAAGTGAAACCAAATATCATACTATCATGTCGAGCAAGAAAGTCCTCTCTATATATATCCAAGCACCCACTATAATATACATCATATATACAACAATGGCCTTTAGGGCGTATATATAATTAACAGCTCTCAGAACCGAGAAAACACATGGTGGATGCACTGAATAATCATATCAAGAGAAACCGGGTTTTTAAAACAGTACATGCTTTCTTTTGAAATCGCCACGGTTCTCAAATCCAGAAATCTCATGAAAACAGCATATCTCAATGCGTAAAATCATAAAGTATGATGTATGCGACATATGATAGAAATATAAGCATATCCGTATATCATACAACATGGAACAGTAATATGACATATTAAGGGAAAACCGCTCTTTTAAAATGATTCCAGTTTTTAAAGATATCCCGCGGTTCCCAATTTCTCCAAAATCAAATGCAACATCGTCTGTGTATATGCAATAAGTATGTATGTAGGCATGAATGAACAAAGATATATATATACACAAGTATGTTATGTGAAGAGTCATATCATAATGCAGCAATCCTACTGTGTAGTGACATGGCAATTATCGATGATGAAGTGTGTGAGCCGGCAAATCTGTGTAAGTGTAACATACGCATCATCGATAATGGTGCAGGTGTACTAGCACAAGTATAAATAATGCGATGCAAATAACATGAATGCAGCATAAGGTAAATCATATGCAAATGCTGACGGGTATACGTATCTAACATGACTGAGTCGGTGAATCTATCAATCGGCATCTAGCTTCACAACATCACGTACGGTATAATCCATCGTACGACATCCTTAGTCAAGGGTATGGATCGAACCTCAAGTCAAACTCATCACGTATGGAAAATCATCGTACGGCGGCATTAAGCTAATAGGGATCCTATCAACCTATAAGACAATGAGGGTACGGCCTAATATCACGTACGGTCTATCATCCTTGATTCACAACATTCTATATATATGTATATATCTATATACCTATGTCCCAGGTCACATCCATAACGATCTCATATCAGGAGACGACAAGGTATCAATCATCTCAATCGACTCGCATCCGTATACCAACATATCATCAAATCATCATATTCGTCTTATATTCTTTTCATCGCATTTATATCTCATATCAAGTCAAGTTTACATAAACATTCTATCTCTACTATAAGTATAAGTATCTAATCTAACATACACACCCGGACCATACAATCAGATTTTTAAAGAAGCGAATTATAGTTTTGAAAATAGGGGTTACGGTGTTTTTAAGGAAATGATATCATTTGAAATTCCGTAACGTCTCTCAAGGTATCTTTTTAAAAGATACATACGATTCTTCAGTTTAGAATTATGTATGGTTCGGATGACACATCTACGTCGACTATCTAGTCCTATAGTATCTTAAACAACAATATCGTCAAACATCATCCTCAAATACCGTCATCACATATTAGCCGTATTATATCACTTCTAACTATCCTTAGTTTCTAATATGGTTTCACTAACTATCATTTAACTCTAACCCTAGTTTCCAAATCTAGATTTCCTTAACCATATTCTATAAATCAGTTTCCATCAAAACTTTGCGGGGGTGCTATACGCCATCCACCCGACTTCCCCAGTAGATATAGATCTACTCACCATAGTCTTCGCTTGCCGAAGTCGTTGACGCCACACTCCATCGCCTCGGAATCTACGCGAAGGTACCTACAATAACAACACATATCGCAATGCTATTAAAATCAAGTTCTAAAATCCAAAACGGCACGTGCGTTGCTCATAGGTTAGAACCTATAGCTTACGCGTACAAAACCAACAACTTACCCCAAGTCGTCGATGTACAAACATTCAACAACAAATTACAAATCCAAATATCAAAACTCATCATTCAAAATATGGAAAATATATCCTAAATCACACACAAGTATTCCCGGATTTTGACTCAGGTGAAAAGGGGTTCACAAACAAGCCTAGGGTGTAGTAGAAGGTGTATATGACATACTGGACCAACTAGACCCCAGCTCCCACTATAAAACCGGCCACAACCCATGAAATTCTGGCCAGGCCAGTTTTACTGGCTCCTCTGGGTTTCATCTTCGTAGGGTGGTCTCCTGGTGGTGTATCTAGGTCCCTGGTATTGTTTGCTACGCTCAAAAATCCCCCGGGTTGCTCCATATTTCCCTGCACGCCTTTTATTTCCACAAAACCGACATGAACTCAAATCCCAAATCCGTATTTTGGTTTCCCATACTCATTCTCAGGTATTATACAGCCCCTCCACAGCGACTCAAACATCATCAAACCACAATTTCATTCAAACCCTCACTAAGATTTTCTAATTTCCACAAATCACCACCAAACCATATCTAAACTAAACTAGAAGCTAAGAATTCAAACTAAACTAACATGGAAAGAGATATACCTCATGGATGAACTCAAAAGAACCCTAGTAGTCCCAATGTTGCCAAATTCTCACTTTGTTTGGTTCAATGTGATGAGCATGTAGAGGGGATCGTTTTTTGTGAAAGGGGTTTAGGGTTTTGGGGATTATTTAGAAATGGATCTAGGGTTATTTGAGTGGAGGGAAGTGGGGTTGAGGAAGATGAAGAGGGAGAAGAAAAATGATGGGGGAATAAAGTGGCAGCATCCCCCCCTCTCACTTATTCTCACACTCTCTCTCTCTCCAAGTCATCATTATGTCTCTTTTCTCTCTCCTCACTCATCATGACATCTTTTCTTTCTCTTTTCTCACCAAAACACATACACCTAAATAAAACAACACCATGAAATAACATGTAACATGTCATGGTGCATTTACCATGAAAAACTGTAGAAACACGGATTTGTCTTAATCACCATTAGCAGTGCACTAATCGGGTTTTTACCAAAACTGCATATAATACATTTTAAAATTACCAAATCCTTTAAATATATTTTTAAATGAATAAATCATTTTAATTTCCTTTTATTTCACAATTATTGGTATATATTTATACCCTTTTGCGAAAACCCCAATTCCGCAAATCGGGCAGTTTTCGGGAAAAATATTATTTTAATATTAAATTCCAAAAATAATATTTTATATTTTCTAAAATGTTACATTTAAGCTCCGCAATTAAAAACTACTGTTTTAAAATAACCGAGTGGTTTTTAAACTTTGTTCCAACGATTCAACTTTGGTTTATTTGCTTTGCATTAATCCAATGCAGTCCCATCATTTAACCTATCACTGCAGAAAACAACGAAAATACAACATACGCTTATGCCATCTGCATTTTCCACTGGACCCCGTCATCACCCGTTATGTTACTTAACTAACGACAAAGCGGGGGCTGGACTAGCGCGGATGCAAAACATAAGCAACGTCTACTAGATATCATATATAGATATGTACATTCGTCTGACGCAATAATAGGCATTCCAGATCACAGATGAATACATTGGATATATTAGGAAGTCTGCGTTTCGTTTGAGCCTTCCACAAAAGACGGTTTCCACGGTCGTGATGAATAGCCAAACCCCACCCTAGACCCCTACGGGTACGGCAAACTACCCACCAAGTACCCAAAGTGAAGCAGTCTCCCTCAACAACGTGAGTAGGCCACTTAGCACTTCCAAGTACCCGGTAGTTTGTGCACCCCATCTTGGGTCTATCCTAGGAGCAATAGACAGTAAATTAAATAATACAACGGTGGCTACAACCTCAACCCAGATGTGCGCCGCGAAATAATATTACAACAAATTACAATTTATATCGAATGAAAGATAAAAAAAAAACCACATTTCACATCCGTAGCTATTCATCCACGACAATCCAACAAGTTCATATACACAATCCAATATCACAGAAATGTGCAACCCCCAACTAACTGACATATAGCTGTAGGGTTCCTAGGCACTCTCAAGAGGTCTCACAAGGCATCAACCATGCCAATTTCAAATTTTAACGGTGCCGAGAAACCCTAACAAGATCGTTGGCTAGATTTCTAGGCGAAAAGGAAACTAGTTAACAACTTAACTACATGAACGGAAATACAACCTTTGTAGATCCAGTCCTCCAGCTCCACGGCTCCGTGATGAAGTCCTCTCCGCTGTCCAAATCAAATCCCGGGCTCTAGCGTCGGCTTCATCGGAGAAAGAGCGGGCTAGGTCATCGACGACGTGCCGAAGATGATCTACGTCGAGGCATCGCTAGATCAAGCTCCAACTTCACCAAGTCTAGAAAACTTGTGAAGGAAACACACTCTACTACTTGGCAAGAGGTAGAGGATGAAGAAATAGGAAGTGGGTAGACTTTAGAATTGGATTTCTCACTTGTTTTCATCAATCACCATTGATGAAGCAAGCTTCTTCATGTGATGAAGAAGAAGAAGAAAGAAATGAATATGATATATCATTTTAAATCCAAAAAAAAAATGAATACTTATCATATTCAAACCATGGTAATGTGTAGAGAGTTAATCATGGTTAAATGGAATGGTTAGGGTTAAGCATGAGACAAAATGGTCACTTGGTCAAAGTCTTCAAGAAGCTTCAACAACAAACAAAGTTAGCCACCATTTTCTCTTCATGCTTATCATTTCCAAAAATGAATAAACAAATAAATAAATGAATAAGAAAATGAAAAACAAAACCCTAACCATTTAAATAACCATGGTTCAATCTTTACACAAACTCAAGTAAGCATGTATCATCAAACATGATACAATCAAGTGCACAAAAGTATATCACATATACAACTTGTGAACTTCAAGTGAGAAAATCAATTTAAAGTGAACCAATACTAGTTAATGCAAAGTAATATATCAAATATATAATTATACATTAAATCATTAAATCAACACTTGATTCAATGATCCGGTCATATCGCATATAACCAACTAGTATCCAATGTATCGGCTTATCGAATCAATCCTTGAATCGATAACTAGGTCATATCGCATACAACCAGTCGATACATTCATCGCGAGAATGGAATACGGTATCACATACACGCATTATTCTCGGTCCCGCACATATCTCATATGCGCTCCTATTTCGTTTCGCTTGAGCCAGGAAACCTCTGTGTAGGACTCTAAAGACTCGTCAATACGCCGGCAGCAGGTGATGATCATATCAAACACCCACAAGCCGCAAGCGGTCTGCTAAACATAACGGCCACCCGGGTATTGAGCGATCTGAAGATCGACGAGCAAGCCCGCTCACACTCCAGTGAATTCAACCAGTAACACTACCGTACAGTCCGGTCTCGTCGTCTGATATGTCGCATATCTTGCCTAGGGGTGGTAAACGTCAGACCCCAATAGCTCGATAAGTCGTGTCGATATGAGGTCTATAACAATTCGAGAAACTACAGGTAACACTTACCAGTAAATCTCAGCAACCCTGGCCAGGGATTTCCGGTTATAGCCAATCGAACACAGCGCAACATCAACCCCCTATACCGGGAGAGACGAATCCCCTCCTATCGCTCATTGCCTCCATGTGACTCGGGACTGTACCCAAAAACCACCGTTTTGCATGCCCTCTTGGACGTGGTAAGATGGAAATCAAAGCACAGTGGGAACCACACAAGACTCTATGACGATCTCGGGTCAACAGACTACTCTGTACCAGTGTCACCAGAGAACTGCCATCTGACGTGAGGTATAATACCATCTGGGAGTTCTCGGCGAGTCCGTCCAGTGTACCTAGTCTCTACTGAGCACCCGTATATCATCTCTGATGTCAAACACCGATGGATATGGGATCATCCATCGCCCATCTGTATGGGTCGAGAAGGTACACGCTAGTCTACTCTGGTATATCGATGCCCCATCTCGATACACCCACGACTAGGGACCTTGAAGGATGTACTTATGGACTACCATGTCCCCACTAGTATGATCCGCATCATAGTCCAGGTAGTCAAGTACACATCCTAAGGGCTTTACCAACATGTAATAGAGAGACAATCTGTGTACACGTTAAGGTAAAGAGCAACCAGATAGCATACTATCATGTCGAGCAAGAAAGTCCTCCCTATATATGTCCCAGCATCCACTACAATATACATCCAATGTACAGTAATGGCCTCTAGGGCATACATATAACTAACAATCTCCTACTTGCACTAGGGCCATCTGTAGCAGTGGTTGTAGTATCTCATACTCAACCATCCCATAAAAGTCTCTCTCTGGGAATAGGCCTTCGTGAGTGGATCCGCCGTGTTGTCCTCTGAGTCTACTCTCCTGACCTCGATCCCCTGGAGATCAACCATCTCCATGATCAGGTGATACTGCCTTAGAATATGTCTGGATCACTGATGGGACCTTCGTTCCTTGGCATAAGCCACATCTCCATTGTCACACAATGGGAGGAATTAAGTTCATCTCATGAACTAATATACACCCAAACATCCTCTTTGGTAGCATCATATGTAGCGATGTATCTAGCCTTTATCTTCTAGTATGCCACGGTATCTAGCTTGGAACTCTTCCAACATACCGTCCCTTTACTGAGGGTAAAGACAATGCCTGTGACTGACATTCAGTCGTCTTTATCACCCTGGAACACTTCCAGTGATTCTCCCCAGGATCGATTGATACCATCTACAACTAGTGAGAATCCTAACATCCAATTAGATCTATCTCATAGATCCAAAACCCAGAATTTAGGAGGCATCACTTTGATCCTATATGGAGAATCATTGTGATAAGCGGAGATTGACCGAGCGTAGCATAGGAAACTCCTTCCCTATCAAGAGTATGTCATCCACGTACTCTACGAGGATCGTCACCATACTCCCTACTACCTTTTTGTTTATACAAGGTTCATCTACCATTTTGATGATGTCAAACTCTTTGACTAACACATCAAAACAGACGTTCCAACTCCGCGATGCCTGCTTTATCCTACAAAGCATCTTGCACACGTTTCCGCTGCTCCCACTGTCTACGAAGCCCTCTGGCTGTGTACTTATAGACGCACTCTTCTAAAACATCATTTAGAAAAGCAGTCATGACACCCAACCACCAGATATCGTAGTCATGGTATGTAGCCGTGACAAGTAGGATCTGGATGGACTTAAGCATAGGTGCTGGAAAAGGTTTCATCATTATCCACGCCTGGTCAATGATGCAAACTTTTAACAAGTCTAGCTTTGAAAGTCTCAACTTTTCCATCTACACCAAGTAATCTTCTCAAAATTTACTTGCTCCTGATGGGGATTTAACCCTTCAGATATAGCAACCAAAGTCCATACTTTGTTGGTGTATAAGGATTCCATCTCAGATCGATAAACATCCAGCCATTCTTACAGAGTCTCACTCCTGATGGCCAGCTCGAAACTAGTTGGGTCATCATCTCATGATGTAATCCTCGCTCCCACTGTCATAGAGAAACAGAGGTATCTCTCAGGTGGGTGAGGAACCCTACTAGATCGGCGGAGAGGCTGAGGTTAGTTGGAATCTACTGAATCCTTTGGTTCTACCAAATCATCAGCTGTAGTTTGTATAGCTGGAACCTTTCCAGTTCTACATTACAGACCTTGCCTCGAGCTTGTCCGGATTTTGCTTTTAGACATAGGCCGGACAACCCCAAATCTTAACTAACTTAAGACATGGGCTCTTCCCATTCCATATCACATATGAAGCGGTAGGCAACTGATTTGATTGGAACCCTATTCAATAGGTATGCAACTTCATAAGTGCATAACTCCCAAAAGGAAACAGGTAACTCAGTAGTACTCATCATAGAGCACACCATATCAAATAGGGTGTATCTGCTCTTCCCCGATATACCATCGTGCTATGGTGTATACGGAGGAGTAATGCTGAGAGAGAATCTCATTCTCCTTTAGAATAATCCAGGAATTCCGTGCTCAAGTATTCTCCTCCTTGATCTCATCATAGGACATAATACTTATACCCTCATTTTGGTTCTCTACTTCTCACTTATATTCTGTGAATATCTCAAAAGGTTCGGACTCATGTTTCAACAGGAACATATGTCTGAATCTAAAGAGATCATCAGAGAGTGTAATGAAGTACAAAGAACCAGTCCTGGCATGTGTAGACAGGGGACCTTTATACATCAACATGTATCATCCCAAGAGTACATTAACTCTTTCTCTGTTTCCATTAAACAGAGCTGGTGTCATCGTATCTTTGTGACATGACTGGCGAGTTTTACAAGATGTAAATTCAAACTGATTTAAATATGCATCTACATGTAACTACAGCCAGTCGGGTCGCATAGATATGACCTAGTCTACAATGCCTTAAGAAGGATTCGTTCATATCTGAACTCTTCCTCTTGTGTGTGTTCCGTATACTAAAGAACTGTAGTTTGATTTAGATCATCAATGCTTTTAGATAACATGCCTGAACCGATCAACTTTTGATATAGGAAATGTTCAAAACATTATCCAACTATACAAAATTTTATCATTTCTTTACTAATAAAGAGATAGATATGATTTTGTATATCAGGTTCGGTATCTAATAGCATTTGTTCAGAATCAATGTACTTATAATACAGGGTGATAGTGACCAACAGACTTGGCTGCAACACTTGCCCCGTTTTCTGTCTCATGAAACTTATCACCCGTTCTCAGTTCTCTACCTATCTGTAGCCCTATGTAACAGATTACATATCTGGGATCCTGATCCGGTATCATATACCCAGGACGCAGAGGATACTGAGAAACAGTTCTTTGTAATGAACACACCCGAAGATGATGCATCAGCATGCACTCTCTTCGTTTGGGCGGCACGGGAATTCTGGTATTCCCCAATTTCCTGCTCGGTCTTATAACAATTATAAGTTGGAGCGGGACCAACGTTCCCCAGCTCAGTATAACAAGCGGGTTCGGTCAATACTTCCATATTATTATCTTGATTAAGGCGTGATATGGTCGCTACCAGGAGAGAGAGAGAGAAGAAATCACTCAGCGTGCGCTCTTTCAAGAATAGATTGGTTATAATTTTATCTAATCAGGATGGCTCCCACTGCTTTTTATCAAATCTTCCTTCAAACCCTAAAAGGAAAGACTAGCCGGGATTAATTACACACTACAAGTTCGCCAATCTTTCAGCTAGACCAGTGTCGGTACTTTGAGGGAGGTCCCCCGTGCTTTCGCACGAACCTAATTAATGTAAACCTCGTTTTCCCAGAGGCGTAACCCCGTTGACACCTTTCTAGACACCTACTTGATCGGCTAATTGTAATGTGTAAAACTCTCCCAGGAGTAACTCTTACTCGCAGCGGGTATCGGGATCCAACTATCTCATAGAAGGTATGCAATCTCATTGCAAATTTCAACACTTGAAATTCCCGATAATATTTTGCCCCTAACGTGCTATGACCTTGACGAAAGCCAACAAACCATAGCCCGCTAGTCAAGTTCAACCCGTACATTTCTTGATCGAATTAAACCCACCCGCACGACCCTTGACGAAAGCCAACAAAGCTGCACGACTACCCTAATCCAATCGCATCGTATGCAGCAGATAAGCAGCACATAGCTACCGCACACTGCACCTTGACGAAAGCCAACAAATGCAGCACGAATACTATATACAACTTATCTGAAATGACGGAGGGCTACGACAGGTTTTTCTGAAAACCTATTGCGTAATGAACTTGTAGAATCAAATGATTTTAAAATGGAATGCTTTTGAGGCTTTTCTAGTTTTGCTAAAGGAGTCACTCCCGGTGAAGGGATCGTCGGTCCTTTCCTCGTCGAATGAGGTGCGGGATATATCATATATATCACTGTGCAAAGCAAAAACACTTAAAAGCAATCAAAAGACAAACCAAGTGTGTAGCATCTGCCAGTTATTGCTAAAGGAGTCACTCCCGGTGAAGGGATCTCGGTCCTTTCCTCATCGAATAAGGTGCAGGATATATCATATATACCGCTGTGCAAAGCAAGAACTGTAGCTACCTGTTTTATTTTGAAATTCAATTCTACAACATCTTAGGTTTCTTTTATTTCATTAATCTCATTAATGAAGTCCCATCATTTAAGTACCTAAACATCACAGATAAATACGACGTGCACTTATGCCATCCGCATTCGCCTCGATGTCCCCTCGTGCACCGTTAGGTTAGGTAACTAACGGCAGAGCAGGGAAGGGCTAGCGCGGGTCTAAAACATAAGTAACGCCTATATAATATATCATATATACTATATACTGTATCTATCACAGAACATCACATGATCACATCACAGATATCGCAGCAGAAGAATCATATGAAATATTGGATATACTAGGACGTCCGTGTTTTCAATACGAGCCAGTATAAAACACGGATTCCACGGTCGTGATGAATAGCCAAACCCACACCCCTAGACCCCTACGAGAGCGGCAAGCAACCCTACCAATTCTAGAGTTAGGAGACCCGGAGTCGACTCCTCGAGATGGTCTCCCACTGGACTCCAGAACCCGGTTACTTGTGCTCCCCTCCTTGGGTCTATCCTAGTGCGGAAAAGTAAATAATATACAAACGGTGACATCTTCCGCAACCTGGAAGTGTCCCAATAAAAGAATATTACATACAAGTTTTTTACATGAATGAAAATGAAAAACACCCATCTCACATAAAAACCCCCGGCTATTCAAACACGACGATCCAATATAACATATCCAGCAACACATAACATCACATGTCATCAACGTAAGTAAATATGCGCATCCCAATTGTCGTTGACATATAGCAAAGAAACCGGCGATATCACATATTACACTTACGGTCATAGAAAAGAAAGTGTAAAACTACAATAGTTGGAATCCGCAACCACCTCAGACATCGCATGCCTGACCAAATGAATTACTTAGACATCGCATGCCTAACAATTATAAACCCTGCATTTTAGTCTCATTATCGAAAACACTTTTCAATACCAAGTCGGGTAATTCAACAAGATTCCCGACATCCTGATCGAATGCTCGTCGCAAACTTCAGTAGACGGCTGCACCCCTGATACCGTCGACGAAGTGCACCAAGGCGGAACACCGCTACCGCGAGCACCCGAACGGATGCTTTCGACGACGGGGTTCTCCTACAGTCACTTGGTCGGGGCTATGGAGTGAGGCTGTCTATTAAGTTTACCCGGCGAGTATCCGCGTACGCTACGTGATTGCGACGGACTTTTGATCACATCAAAATTCCGTGGCAACCGATCAAGTGAGACTAAAGTGCTATGTTTATAACATTCATTCAGTTATCTCATAACTGCTTGTGAATTCCAATTGTTGTATCACATTCCAGATAAACAGAAAATGTTAAACTTTCCGATGGAATAGTCGAACACCCAAGTTTTCCCGATACTGATCAACACATGAAATAAGTCTAACAACATTCAGTTCGTGCCTCAGTACCAACGGTCCAGCCGTAGAAGGGTCAAGCCAACGCCTCACATGTGGCACGCCGTACTGCCCCAAACCCGAAGGTTCAAAGGGCGGTTCAAGACGGTCACATAATCGAGTTAAGGTTTGTTGTCTTCTAGAGGGTCCATCGAGTTACTTGCACTACTTAGAACGTCGTTAAACTACGGAAAAATCCAACACTTGGAAATTTCCCGACAGGGGAAAAATTGGGTATTTATATCCGGTCGAACTTTTTAACATATTCTAAAATCATCCGGAAATCACACAGACAAAATTTGATAATCCGATCGAACATTCGAATCCCCAAAACAACCTCAGAAAATTCAACTCTAGAATAAATATTAAAAATTCCCAGAAAAACCAGCATAATAAAATAGAAGTTACTGTGCAAACAGTGGAGGATGGCGTCATCATTTCGCCGCGGAACCGCCGCATAAGCCAGGCTTATGCCGCGGTTCCGCCGCACTATGAACAGTTCATGGGAAAAATTTTACACCATAATTCTTAGATTTCCCTGCTGATTTTTCTGCATATTTTTAATGTTGAAAAATCCCAGATTTTAGAAAAAGGACAGAGAGCATTTTGGAAATGGGTTTTCGGGTTCGTTCGGACTTCAAACTCCGTCTAGACTTCGTCTAAGGCTCTAGCTAGGCTCTGATACCACTGTAGGTCAGGCAGCCACCCTATCCAATGGGGTCGCCGTGGCACCAACGGGTCCCTCAGCCGCTACTTTTTACGCATGCCCCCTCGCGAGGACTACAACCCGCCGGAACATCTTCCGATCTCGGGACACCCTGGGGGTAAGAGCCTATGCTTCGCCACACTGTCACACAGTGAGAACCCCCCATAGGTTGACATCCAATGCCTAGTAGCTCTGATACCACTGTAGGGTTCCTAGGCACTCTCAAGAGGTCTCACAAGGCATCAACCATGCCAATTTCAAATTTTAACGGTGCCGAGAAACCCTAACAAGATCGTTGGCTAGATTTCTAGGCGAAAAGGAAACTAGTTAACAACTTAACTACATGAACGGAAATACAACCTTTGTAGATCCGGTCCTCCAGCTCCACGTCTACGTGATGAAGTCCTCTCCGCTGTCCAAATCAAATCCCGGGCTCTAGCGTCGGCTTCATCGGAGAAAGAGCGGGCTAGGTCATCGACGACGTGTCGAAGATGATCTACGTCGAGGCATCGCTAGATCAAGCTCCAACTTTACCAAGTCTAGAAAACTTGTGAAGGAAACACACTCTACTACTTGGCAAGAGGTAGAGGATGAAGAAATAGGAAGTGGGTAGACTTTAGAATTGGATTTCTCACTTGTTTTCATCAATCACCATTGATGAAGCAAGCTTCTTCATGTGATGAAAAAGAAGAAGAAAGAAATGAATATGATATATCATTTTAAATCCAAAAGAAAAATGAATACTTATCATATTCAAAACATGGTAATGTGTAGAGAGTTAATCATGGTTAAATGGAATGGTTAGGGTTAAGCATGGGACAAAATGGTCACTTGGTCAAAGTCTTCAAGAAGCTTCAACAACAAACAAAGTTAGCCACCATTTTCTCTTCATGCTTATCATTTCCAAAAATGAATAAACAAATAAATAAATGAATAAGAAAATGAAAAACAAAACCCTAACCATTTAAATAACCATGGTTCAATCTTTACACAAACTCAAGTAAGCATGTATAATCAAACATGATACAATCAAGTGCACAAAAGTATATCACATATACAACTTGTGAACTTCAAGTGAGAAAATCAATTTAAAGTGAACCACTACTAGTTAATGCAAAGTAATATATCAAATATATAATTATACATTAAATCATTAAATCAACACTTGATTCAATGATCCGGTCATATCGCATATAACCAACTAGTATCCAATGTATCGGCTTATCGAATCAATCCTTGAATCGATAACTAGGTCATATCGCATACAACCAGTCGATACATTCATCGCGAGAATGGAATACGGTATCACATACACGCATTATTCTCGGTCCCGCACATATCTCATATGTGCTCCTATTTCGTTTCGCTTGAGCCAGGAAACCTCTGTGTAGGACTCTAAAGACTCGTCAATACGCCGGCAGCAGGTGATGATCATATCAAACACCCACAAGCCGCAAGCGGTCTGCTAAACGTAACGGCCACCCGGGTATTGAGCGATCTGAAGATTGACGAGCAAGCCCGCTCACACTCCAGTGAATCCAACCAGTAACACTACCGTACAGTCCGGTCTCGTCGTCTGATATGTCGCATATCTTGCCTAGGGGTGGTAAACGTCAGACCCCAATAGCTCGATAAGTCATGTCGATATGAGGTCTATAACAATTCGAGAAACTACTGGTAACACTTACCAGTAAATCTCAGCAACCCTGGCCAGGGATTTCCGGTTATAGCCAATCGAACACAGCGCAACATCAACTCCCTATACCGGGAGAGACGAATCCCCTCCTATCGCTCATTGCCTCCATGTGACTCGGGACTGTACCCAAAAACCACCGTTTTGCACGCCGTCTTGGACGTGGTAAGATGGAAATCAAAGCACAGTGGGAACCACACAAGACTCTATGACGATCTCGGGTCAACAGACTACTCTGTACCAGTGTCACCAGAGAACTGCCATCTGACGTGAGGTATAATACCATCTGGGAGTTCTCGGCGAGTCCGTCCTGTGTACCCAGTCTCTACTGAGCACCCGTATATCATCTCTGATGTCAAACACCGATGGATATGGGATCATCCATCGCCCATCTGTATGGGTCGAGAAGGTACACGCTAGTCTACTCTGGTATATCGATGCCCCATCTCGATACACCCACGACTAGGGACCTTGAAGGATGTACTTATGGACTACCATGTCCCCACTAGTATGATCCGCATCATAGTCCAGGTAGTCAAGTACACATCCTAAGGGCTTTACCAACATGTAATAGAGAGACAATCTGTGTACACGTTAAGGTAAAGAGCAACCAGATAGCATACTATCATGTCGAGCAAGAAAGTCCTCCCTATATATGTCCCAGCATCCACTACAATATACATCCAATGTACAGTAATGGCCTCTAGGGCATACATATAACTAACAATAGCAATTAGCGAAAGTTTACAAACACATTAAACAGAACTTGAAACATTAAACAACAGTAAACTGCGACTTCGAAACACCTGGTATTTGCCACAGTAAAGAATTTACAGTAAAATCAAAATTGGCAAAAGCAAACAACTCCTGAAGTCCTAGATTAATGTCAAAAAGCCACACACTAAAAACGAAACATTTCTTCCCTATTAAGACCGAGCTCGCCGGAAATTTGGCCAATGTGGCCGGCCCAGTTTTTGAGGAAATGTCCCGTTTTTGTTCTGTATTCTTTTTACTGTTCAAATAGCACTCTGCACTTGTTAAAATAATTTTCAGAGCCCAATTAAAAATTGACAGAAACTTGAATCTAGGGTTCGTTGTTTTTGGGTCGTTTCGGTTTCGTAGTTTGACTTGTTGTTTAAACTGCTAGCTATAGTTTAGTAGGCTCTGATACCACTGTAAGTCCATGTCTCGCACCCCACGTATTCACGGAGAGGCGGAATATATGAAAAACAATTATCAAAGCTTCGTAACACAGACTTGAGCACACGGATCGTGTCTAAACCATTACTAGTAAATAGTATGACGTTTAACTACTCGGTCTCGAAGTTATACCTCATGGTGTAGAGTATTTAGATGGATTACTTTGTCTCTCTAAACCCTACGATCCTCAACACATGAGAACTTTTAGGGTTTGAGGAAGAAGATGAAGACTTGAGGAGAGAGAAGGTGTATGTGATAATGATAATGAATTATTCTCATGCTTGAATAATAATGAAGCATACAAATATCTCTTGATAAATATCTAGAAATATCTTGTAAGCTTCATTTAATTCAAAGGGTGAATCACCTCATGAGTCATAATTCATTTAATGAAAACCTACACCTCATCTCCTCCACCTCATTTCCTTCTAAAAGCTTCCCGACAAATTACGAGACTGCCCCTCCCATCCATATTTACAAAAAACACGAATAAACTGAGACTAAATAAATCCATCAGTATAATACTAGGATCTGGCTTAAACCAAAGCACACTAGTATTATCTGCCCGATCATAGTACGTGCACAAGTGTACGTAAGTGATCGCGGCCCTGCCGTAAAACCATGCGGCCTCTACACCTTTTGCCCGGTGCAGGGAAACCCTCTGTGTAGGACTCTAAAGACTCGACACTACGCTGGCAGTGGGTTTAACCACAGGCCACAAGCGGTACTAGCTGTACGTAATGGTCCCCAGATAGACGTCGATAAGAAGGCCGATAAGGTAACTCATCCGAACTCCTACTGAGACCGTATGTGACAATCTCCGTACAGTCCGGTCTATTCGTCTAAGAGTATCGCATATCGGGCCTAGGGGTATGGTGAACGTTAGACCCTTAATAGCGGTATAAGTCGTGTCGGAGTGTAGCCCAGAACACCCTGAGAAACTACTGGAACACCTACCAGTAGATCTCACTTGCCGTGGCCATGGACCTTTGTATAATGGCTCTCCAACACAGCACGATATCAAACCCCAATACTGGGAGAGACGAATCCTATCTAACCGCCATTGCTTCCAAGTGCTTCGGGACTGTACCCAACTACTACTTGTTTGCATGACTCCTTTGAGCCGTGGTAGGGTAGTGATCAAAGTACAGCGGGAACACACTCAAGGCGAAGTAGCAATGTCAAGTCGATGGACTAAGCTGTACTCATGTCACCTGGGAACTGCTACCTGACGACAGGTATAATAACCATCAGCAGTTCCCGGCGAGTCCTGTCCAGTGTACTCGTAACCTAACGAGCACCTGCATACTATCTCCAGTACGACGTACTGATGGCTATGGGACAGACCATCTCCCAACCTGGGATGAGTAACAATACACCAGTCTACTCCGGAGTATCGATGCCCCATTTCGATAATCTTACGACCAGGGACCTGTTTAAGGATGTGCTTATAGACTACCCAGCCCCTACTAGTGTGATTGTCATCACAACGCTGGTAATCAAGCAAAGATCCTAAGGGCTCTACTAATATGTATATGCGATATGCTAAAAGAAACATACGCACATATCTGAGTAGAAACAAACCAAGTAGCATACTATCATTTTTAGCAAGACTGTCAATACAACTGTGAATATCCCAAGCTTCCATTAGTAATATACAAGCCAGTATGATACAATAATGGCCTCTAGGGCATATACACTAACATTGTGGTCCACATCCACCGTAATAAGAGTTTGATTGGGTCAGGTACACTAGAGGACGGTATATACGTATTAAATCAAGATCAGGTTTTAAATGTCCAGAACACACTTAAAAGAAAATCTCCAGAATTAAATAAGGCTTTCTTATGGCATTGTAGACTGGGTCACATCAATAAAACACGATTGACGAAGTTACATAGAGAGGGATATTTGGATCCGTTCGAATATCAGTCTTAAGCAACTTGTCAATCTTATCTCATAGGAAAGATGACAAAGACTCCGTTCACCGGACACGGAGTAAGAGCGAGCGAGCTCTTAGGACTCATACACGGTGATGTGTGTGGTCCAATGTCTATACATGCACGAAGTGGTTATTCCTATTTCATTACTTTTACGGATGATTTCTCGAGGTATGGACATGTCTTCTTGATGAAACATAAATCCGAGGCCTTTGAGAAATTACGGGATTATAAGAATGAAGTGGAAAAACAAACAGGCAAAAGTATCAAGACACTAAGATCTGATCGAGGTGGTGAATACTTAAGTGCCGAGTTCTTGGGTTATCTAAAAGAGAATGGAATTCTCTGTCAGCTTTCACCTCCATACACACCACAACACAACGGTGTATCGGAAAGGCATAACAGAACCCTATTGGATATGGTACGTTCCATGATGAGTAATGTTGAGTTTTCGCGGTCCTTCTGAGGTTATGCACTAGAATCAGCTGCATATCTTTTGAATAAGGTTCCTACCAAGACTGTGCCTACCACACCATATCAGATGTGGAGTGAGAAGAAACCCTATCTTCAGTATCTAAAGATATAGGGATGTCCGGCTTTTGTAAAAAAAGTAGTATACGGACAAGCTCGAGGCATGCTCAATACTGTGTAAGTTTGTGGGTGCAACAACTCCAAATTCTGTGTACATAAAATTCATTTAAAATTAACGTACAATTGGGGTATTTACAATTCCTGTGAATTCTATAAGTATTCGTTTTGATTTAGAACAGCAAGAAATCACTTGTAGCACATTGGTAAATCCTTTCAATGCTGTGACGTAACCCCTGTGTTCGAATCCCCCCAGCCACATTATCTTTTTACTTATTTTTCTTTTAACCTTTTAGAAGCCCAAGAGTCTACACGTGCAACATGCGTAATAGGGTAAGTTACAGAATAATCAAACATGATAAATAGGCTAGTTGAAGCGTCAGGGACACGTGGCCCCAATCCAAGCCCCCACCTCCTTGATCCGACCGGCGAGATCAATTCTTGGCCCGGCGCAGCCGGCCAAACCAAGCCCAAATCCGATTTTTTGAATCCCTGCAGCCCTTGGACTCCCCTCTTTAACCCCTATCTGTTTGTTTTCCCTGCATTTTCCAGAGAATTAAAACCCCCTTTAAATTCTATTTTAATGCATTATTCATTCCCCCTAAACCCTAGATTACCCTATAAATACCCACCCCATCTTACACCCTTCTCACTCAGAATGCTCTTGCAAAAAAATTATACCAAAATCCCAAGTCTTTTAGTGTACAAGTAGAGTTAGTGAAGGGCGAAGCTCCGACGAACTTCCGAGAGATTCCGGCGACGAAACGACACCCCGAAGCTTTCTTTAGGACCCCCTCTCTTTCCTATTGACCCCAAGCCAGTAATTCCCCATTCTCTCTCTCTTTTGCTATTCCCAAACTCTTCATTCTTAAAACGTGTCGGAAGCGGAGTTATCCAGCTTCCGATTCACTTTTCTTTTAAAAACACAACTTTTTCTTAATAAAAAACCTAAAACTTTTAATATATTGTTTAGTAATCATTAACAAATATAATAGAACAAGTTTGACATCAAAATGATAACCATAGCAAGTTGTATTTCAGTTTTATATTAAAATACCTTTATGTTTCATATCGACATGTTTATACCTTTTAACCGTGTTATCTTTAGAAAAATCATGAGGTTATGACCTACCTCCTCACAACGCACATATCTAACATAGCACGATGAAATTTGGGAACATAGATTTGGGAAAATACGACTTTACATATAACTATCTTCAACTTATAAAACATTTTTCTATAAGAAGTGTATTTAACAAATCTTTGCAATTGCGCCTCTACAACCCGCTGTTGGGGACCCCGTTCGGTATGGTGCGGATTATCGCACATCCTCGGGCCTAGTAGAGCGAGATGCAGACCTCCTCACGGAGCATACGATCTCGAAAGATTTTTAATATATTTTTCTTTAGAAAATTTGATTTCTATTATAAATAAAACTTATATTTTTAATAAATATATATATATGTAATTAATATCAAAATATCTATTTTTAAATATTTATAATATTCCACATTTCCAAAATACAAGAAAAACAACCCATTTACAAGAAAATACCATACAATTCCAATATTTCAAATAAATACCTTATACTTTAAAAACTATGTCATATTCACTAGAAATTTCATATTGAATAAAAGAAACATCTAAGAAAAATATAAAGACGGTAATTAAATACTTGAGGTATGTTTTGAAAGTATAACAAAAGTATTTATATAAAACCCCCTCAAATTATACTAAATTACAATAAGGACCCTAGTAAACAAAGGTTTAAGCGGGACCAGTCTCTTAAGCCTCAGGGAGCCGGAGATATGGGTGCTTGCCTATTTAAGGTAGACAACTTAACAAATGGTGTTATCAACACGGTAATTGTCTTGGAAAAAGACACAAATTCTGCTGTCCATGTGCAGCAGTTACCGATAACACCAAAACTAATTCAGGATTTCAAGTTCTTTTTAAAAGTGTCTGACTCAGACTGAGTTTTAATCTAATCAATCTGACTTGAATGTGATTCAGGTACAAATTACAATACAACATGATTCAATATGAACCCATCTATGCAATCTATATCAATCTGTATTGACTAAACCCAGCCATAGATATATTCCATTTACATGATCTTCTATTATATCCGTTCCGTTACTGATATCATGGTTTCAGCAAGTCATCCATCTATATAATTTACAAGACAATACAACACAATCAATACAATCAAGACATCGTGGGGTTTATAAGGGGTAGATTGGTACGGAAGGTGTTAAAAGTGGCATGAGATTGTAACCATAACACACCTAACCTGAATATCCATTGCCGTTGTACCGTGGCTGAACGGTTCCTTATGCTCCGTATACCTTAGTCTCCGGAATAGTGGGACTCCTCTCGTATACACTGGCATTCTTCTTTACCAAGCTACAAACAACAGCGTTAACACTAAATACAACATTATAACAATATACTCTCTATTCTGCCTATTCCATTCTTGTCTATTTACGGGACTTACCGAGTGATTTGTTCGCTGACGACATTCTCTTTCTTCTTCTTTGGAATGTCGTCAGGTGATTCGGACTCACTAAAGATCGAGCCCAGCAGCGAAGACATGGACCAGTTACTGAAGATCTAGAGCTCTAGTTCACTTGTACATTACATTTCCTTTACATTTCTGTTATGCCACTGTTTAGGCATTGCTTTCATTCCATGTATTTACTTTTCAGTTGTATTGTAAAAAGAATGTTAATAAATAAAGTTGTTGTTTATTTACATCTTGTCTCTTGTGTACGTTTTATTTTATATTGCTTAGATACGCTTAGTGTGTTTACTTCTGAGTAAATACGTAGCGGCCTCGTCGCGTCCTCTACCCGTATACTGGGAAGCCGGGTGTGACAGGTTTTGTTTGTGGCCCATGCAGGTCAGTTCTGTGTGGACATACAGGTCAGCTCTGTATGGACATACAGGTCTTTTCTGCTTGGACAAGCTAAGCAATATAACACAAGAACCAGCAACTAAAAACATTCTTTACAATTCATATTCCTTGAATCTTACAATTTCATATACTTTGAATCTGTCTTAACCCAAATTTTTCTTTCAAGGTTATGGATTCCCCAAACAACACCAGCACGAATGTCAACAACACTCCCCCACCACTACCACTCACACCTACCGTCACTGCTCCGATCAGCGAGCAGACGGTTCTGCTTGAGGCAATCCGCAGCCTCCTGGAAGGACAGCAGTAGCAGACTGCTATTTTAATGAACCGACTAAAAGCAGAAGCCCCAGGGGTAAAGCAATTATGAGCTTTACACCCCAAGCAATTCTCAGGAAAAGAGAGCCCTCTAGAAGCAGAGGAATGGGCTCAAAGCGTTGAAGATGACCTGGCAGCAGCACAAGTGCCAGAGATAGCTTGTGTTCGAGTTGCGAAGCTGCAGCTCACGGACAATGCACCGGTCTGGTGGAGGCGGAAGAAAGCCGTCTTGACCAACCTATCGAATGGAGGACCTTTCGCGATCTGTTTGATGTGAAGTACTTCCCTGAGACTGCCAGATTCGACATGGAACAGCAGTTCATTCATTTACAACAGGGTTCGATGTGGACCAAGTCCATGGATGAGTATGACGTTGAGTTCACTATGCTCAGTCAGTAAGATATGTCTTAATAATTCGATTTTTCAAATATCACATAATACACAGCTAACACAAGTCCTTAACAGATTCGCAGCACATTTAATACCGACCGCTGAGATCGGATCCAGATGATTTCAGCAAGGGTTAGATCCGGAAATCCAGGCTGCTTTAGCTACAGGGGATTTCCCAACCCATGAATCGGCTCTAAAAGCTGCCCGTCGTTATGAGGCGGTAGTAAATATGAAGGGCAAACCCTAATCCTCCGGAATGAAGCGCCCTGCCACCCAGATGGCAGGAGGAGCCTCTTCAAGGCCACCATTTGTGCCCAGGAGACCGGGAGTACCAATCAACCGGCCTAGCTCAGCCTTTTGTACCTACTGCAGGAGAGATGGACATTTAGCGAAAGACTGCCGGTGAGCCAACCGTCTTTGCTTAGTCTGCGGCTCGGCTACTCATTATATTAGGTCTTGTCCCCGAAGACACAACCCAATTGCTGCACCCAGGCTAGCAATCACTTACCAGCAGAGACCAGCCCTTCAGGCACCTGCTCCAAGACTCGCTCTCCCTGCTCCACCACCTAGAGGACCACCGACTGCACCTCCTCCTCGTCAGTTCCATCAAGCTCAAATGAACGTTCAGAGGAATGCTCCTCCGGCCAGGAGGAATGTACCACGGCGACAGGCTTTCACGATGACCGTGGAAGAAGCTGAGGCCACTTGCCAAGTCATCACTGGTAACCCTTTCTTCTCAAGCTTTTCTTTCAGTCTTAACACCTACCTACATATTTTTCCCTATACCTAAAACCTATCCCACATAACTTAGGTACAATCTTAGTAGGCTCACTTCCTGCACTAGCACTCTTTGATACTGGAGCATCTCATTGCTTTATATCGCAATGATTCGTCCGAACACGTGCGATTCCAGTTAAACCGCTCGTATCCAGCTGGAATGTCAGTTTAGGGAACGGCATTCTAAAGGCAACATCGGGATACGACTTGTGTCCAGTAGTCGTCAGCAGCAGAGAATTCTATGCTAACTTCAAGGTGCTGGACATACTGAACTTTGATGTGGTTCTAGGTATGGATTGGCTCGGAACATTTTATGCTACCGTTGACTGTCGTCAAAGGAGGGTAGTATTCGAGATTCTAGACCATCGGGTCTTCTATTTCAAAAGTGGAGACCGTACCCTGGAGCCAAGTACATACAAAGCGAAACCAAAGAAGGCAGTGATTGCGGCAATTCAAGCGGAGGAAGGATCAAAGCCAGAAGTAGTTCGAGAGTTCGACGATGTGTTTCCTGACGAGATATCAGGTTTGCCTCCTGATCGAGCTCTTGAATTCAGCATTGATTTAATACCAGGAGCACAACCGGTAATCAAAGTTCCATATCGAATAAGTCCGGAAGGTTTAAAGGAGGTCCGAACTCAGTTGGACAAATTATTGGCGAAAGAATAGATTCGTCCCAGTACTTCAAGTTGGGGATCTCCAGTTCTGTTCATGAAGAAGAAGGAAGGTTCATACAGAATGTTCATTGATTATAGAGCCTTGAACGAAGTAACGAAAAAGAACAAGTATCTACTCCCGCGCATCGACGATCTGTTCGATCAGCTAAGTGGATCTTGCATTTTCTCCAAGTTAGATCTTCGTTTGGGTTATCATCAGGTGAAGGTCAAGGAATCTGATATCCATAAAACGGCATTCAGAACTCGTTATGGTCATTACGAATTCGTTGTGATGCCATTTGGGGTGACCAACACACCATCAATATTCATGAACCAGATGAATCAAGTTTTTCGAGAGTACCTAGACCGGTTTGTTATCATCTTCATCGATGACATCCTGGTATATTCTAAGAGTCGGAAGGAACACGCCGAACACTTGAGAATTTTCCTGGAAACCCTACGACAACATCAACTCTATGCCAAATACAGCAAATACGAATTCTGGCTACAGCAAGTTGGTTTTCTCGGGCACATTGTATCGGACGAAGGAATCTCTATGGATCCAGCGAAAGTTTCAGCAGTAAGAGAATGGCCGACACCGAAGTCAGTGAAGGACATTCGACATTTCTTGGGTCTAGCTGGATATTACCGAAGGTTCATTGAAGGATTTTCCAAGATTGCAACACCCCAGACCAAGCTCACACGTAAAGATGAAGACTTTGTGTGGTCAGAAGTATGCGAGCAAGCTTTCGTAGAACTCAAGTTAAGGTCAACATCAGCGCCTATTCTCGTTATACCGGACCTATCTGGAGGTTTTGAAGTGTGTTTCGATGCATCCGGTAAGGGATTAGGATGTGTTCTACATCAGCACGGTAAAGTTGTGGCTTATGCTTCAAGAAAGCTAAAGATTCATGGGTGCAATTACCCGACGCACGATTTGGAATTTGCGGCCATTATCTTTGCTCTTAAGATTTGGCGTCTTTATCTTCTTGGTGAACGAGTGAACATATACACAGATCACAAGAGTCTGAAATATGTGTTTACTCAGAAGGAGCTTAATATGCGGCAGAGACGATGGTTAGAACTCATGGCAGACTTCAACATCAACTTGCTATATCACCCAGGGAAGGTGAACGTAGTACCTAATGCACTTAGTCGCCAACCATTATCGATGAATCTCACCGCCCAGTGGAAACTTCAACAGGATTTGCATCAAATGGAGATTGAAGTATTCATGCCAGGTAATGCTTCAAGTTTGATGAATTTACAAGTTCAATCTACCATTGTCAATCAGATCAAAGCAGCTCAAGAAAGTGATGCTAAGTTGTAAAATATCAGAGAACAAGTGGAGAATAGACTCAGAACAGACTTCATCATCCATGAAGACGGATCTTTGAGATATGGCAGCAGATTGTGTGTACCAAAAGGTTCTGTGCGAGAAAAGTTGATGAAGGAAGCTCACAGCTCTCCTTTTTCAGTACACCCTGAAGGTATAAAGATGTACAAAGATCTGCGTCAAAATTACTGGTGGCATGGAATGAAGCGTGAAGTAGCCAGAAGCGTCGCTAAATTCTTGGTGTGTCAGCAAGTAAAGGCTGAACATCACAGGACTGCTGGATTACTTCAACCGTTACTGATCCCAGAATGGAAGTGGCAACACATCACAATGGATTTTGTGACTGCACTCTCTCACAGCACAAAGGGTAACGATGCAGTATGGGTTATTGTGGATCGACTCACAAAGTTGGCTCACTTCATCCCATTTCGAGTTGGCCAATCTACTGAAACATTAGCAAAGAAGTACATGGAGGTACGAATCTTTGTAAGATTTTTAAATCATTAAATATGTACTATCTCTGATACCCATGAACTCATACAGGAGATTGTGAGACTTCATGGAGTACCGGTTTGTATTGTCTCTGATCGTGACACTAGATTTCGATCGCAGTTTTGGCAAAATATGCAAGCGAGCTTGGGAACAAGTCTGAACTTCAGCACAGCTTATCATCCAAAAACAGATGGTCGGTCTGAGCGAACTATTTAGATCTTGGAAGATATGCTCAGAGCATGTATGCTAGACTTCGGAGGATCGTGAAAAGATCACCTACATCTTGTGGAGTTTTCGTACAACAACAGCTACCAAGCAAGCATAAGAATGGCACCTTTTGTAGCACTTTATGGAAGGAAGTGTCGATCGCCATTAAGTTGGGACGACATCGGAGATAGAGAGATCCTTGGACCTAAGATGATAGTAACAACTGTTGATGTGGTTTGTACTATCAAAGAAAAGATGCGCATAGCCCAAGATCGACAGAAGCACTGGGATGATGCAAAGCGCCGTCATTTGGAGTTCCAGCCAGGAGAACATGTATTTTTGAAGATATCTCCGAACCATGGAGTTATCCGTTTTGGAAGACGGGGTAAGCTAAGTCCGAGGTATATTAGACCGTTCGACATACTCGAACGAGTTGGTGAAGTGGCTTATCGCTTGGCACTTCCACCTTCATTGGAAGGAGTGCACAATGTGTTCCACATATCCCAACTCAGAAGGTATGTGAGTGACCCCAGCCAAATTCTTGATCACTCCGAGCTCACTGTACAGCCAGATTTATCTTGTGAGGAACAACCTATTGAGATTCTGGACAGGAAAGTGAAGTCACTTCGAAACAAGGAAGTCAACTTGGTTCGAGTGATGTGGAGAAAAGACACCCCAGGAGAATCGACATGGGAAAGGGAGGATGAGATGCATGCAAGATACCCTCACTTATTTGTAAACTAGTCCTTAAAATAAATTGTAAATTTCGAGAACGAAATTTTTGTAAGGAGGGTAGACTGTAACAACTCCAAATTTTGTGTACATAAAATTCATTTAAAATTAATATACAATTAGGGTATTTACAATTCCTGTGAATGCTATAAGTATTTGATTTGATTTAGAACAACAAGAAAGCACTTGTAGCACATTAGTAAAGCCTTGCACTGCTGTGACGTAACCCCTGTGTTCGAATCCCCCCGGCCATATTATCTTTTTAGTTATTTTTCTTTTAACCTTTTAGAAGCCCAAGAGTCTACACGTACAACACGCGTAATAGGGTATGTTAAAGAATAATCAAACATGATAAATAGGCTAGTTGAAGCGTCAGGGACACGTGGCCCTAATCCAAGCCCCCACCTCCTTGATCCGACCGGCGAGATCAATTCTTGGCCCGGCACCGCCGGCCCAACCAAACCCAAATCCGATTTTTTTTGGAACCCTACAACCCTTGGACTCCCCTCTTTAACCCCTATCTGTTTGTTTTCCCTGCATTTTCCATAGAATTAAAACCCCCTTTAAATTCTATTTTAATGCATTATTCATTCCCCCTAAACCCTAGATTACCCTATAAATACCCACCCCATCTTACACCTCTCTCATTCAGAATTCTCTTGCAAAACATTATACCAAAATCCCAAGTCTTTTAGTGTACAAGTGGAGTTAGTGAAGGGCGATGCTCCGACGAACTTCCGAGAGATTCCGGCGACGAAACGACGCCCCAAAGCTTTCTTTATGACCCCCTCTCTTTCCTCTTGAGCCCAAGCCAGTAAGTCCCCATTCTCTCTCTCTCTTTTGCTATTCCCAAACTCTTCATTCTTAAAACATGTCGGAAGCGGAGTTATCCGGCTTCCGATTCTCTTTTCTTTTAAAAATACAACTTTTTCTTAATAACAAACCTACAACTTTTAATATATTGTTTAGTAATCATTAACAAAGACAATAAAACAAGTTTGACAACAAAATGATAACCATAGAAAGTTGTATTTCAATTTTATATTAAAATACCTTTATGTTTCATATCGATGTGTTTATACCTTTTAACCATGTTATCTTTAGAAAACTCACGAGGTAATGACCTACCACCTCACAACACACATATCTAATATAGTACGATGGAATTTGGGAACATAGATTCGGGAAAATACGACTTTACATATAACCATCTTCAACTTATAAAACCTTTTTTTATAAGAAGTGTATTTAACAAATCTTTTCAATTGTGCCTCTACAACCCACTCTTGGGGACCCCGTTCGGTATGATGAGGATTATCGCACATCCTAGGGCCTAGTAGAGCGAGATGCAGACCTCCTCACGGAGCATACGATCTCGAAAGATTTTTAATACATTTTTCTTTAGAAAATGTGATTTCTATTATAAATAAAACTTATATTTTTAATAAATAAATATATATGTAATTAATATCAAAATATCTATTTTTAAATATTTATAATATTCCACATTTCCAAAATACAAGAAAAATATCTCATTTACAAGAAAATACCATACAATTCCAATATTTCAAATAAATACCTTATACTTTAAAAACTAGGTCATATTCACTAGAAATTTCATATTGAATAAAAGAAAAATCTAAGAAAAATCTAAAGACGATAATTAAATATTTGAGGTATATTTTGAAAGTATAACAAAACTATTTTATATAAAAAATCCTCAAGTTATACTAAATTACAATAAGGACCCTAGTAAACATAGGTTTAAGCGGGACCTGTCTCTTGAGCCTCAGGGAGCCGAAGATATGGGTGCTTGCCTATTTAAGCTAGACAACTTAACAAACGGTGTTATCAACAGGGTAATTGTCTTGGAAAAAGACACAAATCCCGCCGTCCATGTGCAGCAGTTACCAATAACACCAAAACTAATTCAGGATTTCAAGTTCTTTTTAAAAGTGTATGACTCAGACTGAGTCTTAATCTAATCAATCAGACTTGAATGTGATTCAAGTACAAAATACAATATAACATGATTCAATATGAACCTATCTATTCAATCTATATCAATTTGTATTGACTGAACCCAACTATGGATAAATTCCATTTACATGTTCTTACATTATATCCATTCCATTACTGATATCATGGTTTCGGCAAGTCATCCATCTATACAATTTACAAGACAATACAATACAATCAATACAATCAAGAAATCGCGGGGTTTATAAGGGGTAGATTGGTACGGAAGGTGTTAAAAGAGGCACGAGACTGTAACCATAACACACCTAACCTGAATATCTATTGTCGTTGTACCGTGGCAAAATGGTTCCTTATGCTCCGTATACCTTAGTCTCCGGAATAATGGGACTCCTCTCGTATATACTGGTATTCTTCTGTACCAAGCTACAAACAACAGCGTTAACACTAAATACAACCTTATAACAATAAACTCTCTATTCTGTCTATTCCATTCTTGTCTATTTACGGGACTTACCGAGCGATTTGTTCACTGACGACATTCTCTTTCTTCTTCTTTGGAATGTCGTTAGGTGATTCGTACTCACTGGAGATCGAGCCCAGCAGCGAAGACTTGGACCAGTTTACTGAAGATCCAGAGCTCTAGTTCACTTGTACATTACAATTGCTTTACATTTCTGTTATGCCACTGTTTAGGCATTGCTTTCATTCCATGTATTTAATTTTCAGTTGTATTGTAAAAAGAATGTTAATAAATAAAGTTGTTGTTTATTTACATCTTGTCTCTTGTGTACGTTTTATTTTATATTGCTTAGATACGCTTATCGTGTTTACTTCTGAGTAAATATGTAGCGGCCTCGTCGCGTTCTCTGCCCGTATACTGGGAAGCGGGATGTGACAGTGGGATACCCAAAGAACTCCAGGGGGTATCTTTTCTATTACGCAGAGGAACAAAAGGTTTTTGTTTCTCGTCATGCTCACTTTTTGGAAAATCAATTTTTGGAAAAAACTAGTGGGAGAGCAATAGAACTGGAAGAAATTCCAGAACCACAAGCTATTACTGAAAGCATGGTAGAACAAGGGGTTTCAAAAGAGCAGTACATCCTCGCGCCACTCCGCAGAACTAGTGTTAGTGATATGTATTCCCTAGAGGCTATTACCGTACATATGATGTATATTGTAATGGATGCTTGGACATATATAGGGAGGACTTTCTTGCTCGACATGATAGTATACTATCTGGTTGCACTTTATCTTAACATGTACGCTAATTGTCTCTATGTTACATGTTAATAAAGCCTTAGGATGAGTACTTGACTACCAGGACTATGATGCAGATCATACTAGTGGGGACGGTGTAGTCGCTAAGTACATCTTTCAAATGTTCCTAGTCGAGGGTGTATCAAGACAGAGCATCGATATACCAGAGTAGACTAGCGTATAGCTTCTCGACCCATGTAGATGGATGGTGGATGATCCTATATCCATTGGTGTTTGACATCAGAGACAGTATACGGGTGCTCAGTGGAGACTGGGTACACTGGACGGACTCGCCGAGAACTCCCAGATGGTATTATACCTCACGTCAGATGGCAGTTCTCTGGTGACACTGGTACAGGTTAGTCTGTAGACCCGAGATCGTTATAGAGTCTTGTGTGATTCCCACTGTGCTTTGATTTCCATCATACCACGTCCAAGAGGGCATGCAAAACGGTGGCTTTTGGGTACAGTCACGAGTCATATGGAGGCAATGAGCGATAGGAGGGGTTTCGTCTCTCCCGGTATAGGGAGTTGATGTTGCGCTGTGTTCGATTGGCTATAACAGGAAGTCTTTGGCCAAGGCAGTTTCAGAGATATACTGGTAAGTGTTATCAATAGTTTCTCGACCCGTTATGAGCCTCATATCGACACGACTTATCGAGTTACTGGGGTCTGACGTTTACCACCCCTAGACGAGATATGCGACATATCAGACGAAGAGACCGGACTGTACGGTAGTGTTACTGATTGGATTCGCAGGAGTGTGAGCAGGCCTGCTTATTGATCTTCTGATTGCTCAATACCCGGGTGGCCGTTACGTTTAGCAGACCGCTTGCGTCTTGTAGGTGTTTGATATGATCATCACCTACTGCCGGCGTATTGATGAGTCTTTAGAGTCCTACACAGGGGTTTCCTGGCTCAAGCGAAACAGAGTAGGAGGACATATGTGATATGTGCGGGACCGAGATTAATATGATATGTGATACCTTATTCGCGATTCGTGACATTGATCGGTTGCATGCGATATAGCCGGGTTATCGGATCAAGTGTTGATTCGATAAGTTGTTACACATGATATTAGATGGTTATAGCCGGATTATTAAATCAAGAGTTGATTTAATAATTTAATGTATAATTATATATTTGATATATTACATTACATTAACTAGTATTTGCTCACTTAAGATTTATTTTCTCACTAGATTGTGCACATTGTTTATATGTGATATATGCAAGTGTACATACCCAAAACCGAGCACCCCCCCTGAATTTTTGCATATTTCTAGTGGCTTGGTTTTGATGTTTCGGGTGTTGTTTATTTTTGCTAATTTTGCATGTGATGTAATTTTACACTATAAACAATTCGGGGTGTTTCGTATTCGTAGTTTTAATATTGTTTCGGGTGTTTCACATATTGTCTAGACAATGTTAAAAAGTTCGATCGAATGTCAAAAACTCATTATTCCAAGTTTAACGTATTCGGAAAAACATGCAAGTGATTCTTTGGACCCTCTAGAAGAACTTAAACCTTAACTGGATTATGTGGCCGTCAAAACTGCCACTTGAACCCTAGGGTTTGTGGTAGTTTAGCATTTCACATGTGAGGCGTTGGTTTGACCCTTCTACGGCTGGTTCATAGGTACTGAGGCATCTTCTGGGTATTACTAAAACTGTGCTCAAGTGTTGAGCTGTCGGGAAATTGTGGGACTTTGATGAATCGATCGAAGAGTGTAACTTCGTCCGGATATTATGTGATGGGATACAATATTTGGAATCCATATGTAGTTATGAGATAACTAAATTGAATGTTATAAATCTAGCGGTTTAGTCTCAGTTGATCGATTGCCACGGGATTTTGATGTGATCAAAAGTCTGTCGCAATCACATAGCGTACGCGGATACTCTCCGGGTAAACTTAATAGATAGCCACGCTCCATAGCCCCGATCAAGTGACTGTAGGAGAACCCAATCGCCAAAAGCATCCGTTCACGTGCTCGCGACAACGATGTTCTGCCTTAGTGCACTTCGTCGACGGCATCGGGGGTGCGGCCGTCTACTAAAGTTTCCGACGAGCATTCGATCGGGATGTCGGGAATCTTGTTGAATTGCCCGGCTAGATATTGAAAAGTGTTTTTGAGAACGAGACTAAAATGCGGGGTTTATAATTATTAGGCATGCGATGTCTAACGAATTCATTTGGTTAGGCATGCGATGTCTAAGGAGGTTGCGGATTCCAACTGTTGTAGTTTTTCACTTTCTTTTCTGCGACCGTAAGTGTAATATGTGGTGTATCGCCGGTTTCGGTGCTATATGTCAACGACAATTGGGATTCGCATATTTACTTACGTTGATGACATGTGATGTTATGTGTTGCTTGAATATGTTATATTGGATCGTCGTGTTTTGAATAGCCGGGGATTTATGTGAGATGAGGGATTTTATTTTCATTCATGTAAAATTCATTATATGTAATATTCTTTTATTGGGGCACTTCCGGGTTGTGGATGATGTCACTGTTGTATATTATTTACTTTTCCGCATTAGGATAGACCCAAGACGGGGAGCACAAGTAACCGGGTTCTAGGGTCCAGTGGGAGACCATCTCGAGGAGTCGAGACCGGGTCTCCTAACTCTAGAATTGGCAGGGTTGCTTGCCGCTCTCGTAGGGGTCTAGGGGTGTGGGATTGGCTATTTATCGCGACCGTGGAATCCGTGTTTTATACTGGCTTGATATAAAACACGGAAATCCTAGTATATCCAATATTTCATATATGTTCTTCTGCTGCAATGTTCTGTGATGAGATCATATTACTGTCTGAGACGAATGTTTATATTATATATATGAGATATATATTATATATTGTTGATTTCGTTTCAAATGTGATACTTGGGAAGCATAATAAATGGGACTTCATTAATGAGATTAATGAAATAAAAGAAACCTAAAGATGTTGTAGAAACTTGCCTCGAAAACTGGTAGCTCTAGTTCTTGGTTTGCATAGCGGTATTCCTTGTAGAATATCCAGCACCTTATTTGATAAGGAAAGAGCCGAGATCCCTTCACCGGGAGTGACCTCTTTAGCGAAACTAGCAGATGCTACAAACTCGGTTTGCCTTTTGATTGCTTTTATAGTTTTTGTTTTGCACAGCGGTATTTGTGAAATATCCTGCACCTTATTCGATAAGGAAAGAGCCGAGATCCCTTCACCGGGAGTGACCTCTTTAGCAAAACTAGTAAAATCCTCAAAGGCACTTCTTTTCAAAATCACTCGATTCTACAACGATATCAAGTTCATTACGCAAAGGGTTTTCTTAAAAACCTGTCGTAGCCCTCCGTCATTTCAGATAAGTACTTCATAGTATTCATGCTACGTTTGTTGGCCTCCGTCAAGGCGTAGAGTGCGGTAGCTATTTATGCTTATCTGCTTAAGCATATGATGCGACTGAGTTAGGGTAGTCGTGCGACTTTGTTGGCCTCCGTCAAGGGTCGTGCAGGTGGGTTTAATTCAATCGGGAAATGTACGGGTTGAACTTGACTAGTGGACTATGGTTTGTTGGACTCCGTCAAGGTCATAAGACACTAGGGGTAAAATATTATCGGGAATTTCAAGTGTTGAAATTTGCAATGAGATTGCTTACCTTCTATGAGATAGTTGGATCCCGATACCCACTGTGAGTAAGAGTTACTCCTGGGAGAGTTTTACACATCACAATTAGCCAATCAAGTAGGTATCTAGAAAGGTGTTAACGGGGTTATGCCTCTGGGAAAACGAGGTTTATTTTAATTAGGTCCGTGCGAAAGCACGGGGAACCTCCCTCAAAGTATCGGCACTGGCCTGGCCGAAAGATTGGTGAACTTGTAGGGTGTAATTAATCCCGGCTAGTCTTTCCTTTTAGGGTTTGAAGGAAGATTTGACTAAAACTGTGGGAGCCATCCTGATTAGATATATTAATAACCAATCTAATCTTGCAAGAGCATACGCTGAGTGTTTTCTTCTCTCTCTCTCCAGGTAGCGACCATGTCACGCCTTAATCAAGATAATAATATGGATGTATTGACCGAACACGCTTGTTATACTGCGCTAGGGAACGTTGGTCCCGCTCCGACTTATAATTGTTATAAGACAAAGCAGGAAATAAGGGATTACCAGAATTCACATGCCGCCCAAACGAAGAAAGTGCATGATGATGCATCTTCTTCGGGTGTATTCATTACCGAGAACTGTTTCTCAGTATCCTTTACGTCCTGGGTATGTGATACCGGATCAGGATCCCGTATATGTAATCTGTTACATGAGCTACAGATAGGTAGAGAACTGAGAACGGGTGATAAGTTTCAAGAGTTGGAAATGGTGCAAGTGTTGCAGCCAAGTTTGTTGGCAGTTATCACCCTGTATTACCAAATACATTGATTCTGAACGAATGTTATTAGATAACGAACCTGATATACAACATCATATCAGTCTCTTTATTAGTAAAGAAGGATATAATTTTTTATTGTTGGATAATATTTTGAACATTTCCTATATCAAAAGTTGATCGGTTCAAGCACGTTATCTAAAAGCATATACATTCTAAATCAAACCACAGTTCTTAACGTACAGAACACACACAAGAGGAAGAGTTCAGAAACAAACGAATCCTTCTTGAGGCATTGTAGACTAGGTCATATCAATGTGACCCGACTAGCTAAGTTGTATTTAAATCCATATTTAAATCAGTTTGAACTTACATCTTGTGAAACTTGCTAGTTATGTCACAAAGATAAGATGACCATAGCTCCGTTTATTCGAAATAGAGAAAGAGTTAGTGAACTCTTAGGATTGATACATGCTGATGTATGAAAGTCCCATGTCTACACATGCCAAGACCGGTTTTTTATACTTCATTACATTCACTGATGATCTCTCAAGATTATGACATATGTTCCTGTTGAAACACAAGTCTGAAACTTTTGAGATATTCAAAGAATATAAGTTAGAAGTAGAGAACCAAAATGGGTATAAGTATTATGTCCTATGATGAGTTCAGGGAGGAGAATACTTGAGCACGGAATTCCTACACTATTCTACAGGAGAATGAGATTCTCTCTCAGCATTACTCCTCCGTATACACCACAGCACGTTGGTATATCGGGGCGGAGAAATCACACCCTATGTGATATGGTGTGCTCTATGATGAGTACTACTGAGTTGCTTATTTCCTTTTGGGGGTTATGCACTTGAGAAGCTGCATACCTATTGAATAGGGTTCCAACCAAATCAGGTGCCTACCATTCCATATGGGATATAGTATGGGAAGAGCCCATCTCTTAAGGATGTTAAGATTTGGGGTTGTCCGGCCTATGTCTAAAAGCAAAATCCGGACAAGCTCGAGGCAAGGTCAGTTCTGTGGAAGTTTGTTGGATATCCCAAGCATTCGCAAGGGAATATCTTCTACCACTCTGAGGAGCAAAAGTTGTTTTGTTTCTCAGCATGCCACCTTTGGGAAAGGGAATTTCATGTGAAGAAATTAGTGGTCATGAGGTAGAACTGGAAGTAGTTCCAGCTATACAAACTGCAGCTGATGATTTGGTAAACCCGGAGGATTCAATAGCTCCCAACGAACCTCAGCCTCTCCGCCGATCTAGTAGGGTTCCTCGTCTACCTGAGAGATACTTCGGTTTCTCTATGACAGTGGGAGCGAGGGTTGCATCATGAGATGATGACCCAACTAGTTTCGAGCAGGCCATCAGGAGTGGGGACTCTGTGAGAATGGCTGGATGCTAAGCGATCTAAGATGGAATCCATATACACCAACAAAGTATGGACTTTGATTGCTTTATCTGAAGGGTTAAATCCCCCTCAGGAGCAAGTATATCTTGAGAAGATTACTTGGTGTATATGAAAAGTTGAGACTTTCAAAGCTAAGACTAGTTTTATATGGATCTCGTCGTTGACCAGATATGGATAATGATGAAACCTTTTCTAGTCCCTATGCTTAAGTCCGTCCAGATCCTACTTGCTATTGCTGCATACCATAACTACGATATCTGGCGGTTGGGTGTCATGACTGCTTTTCTAAATAGTGATTTAGAAGAGAGAGTCTATAAGAACACAGCCCGAGGCCTTCGTAGACAATGGGAGCAGCGGAAACGTGTACAAGTTGCTTTATGAGTTAAAGCAGGCATCGCGGAGTTGGAACATCTGTTTTGATGTGGTAGTCAAAGAGTTTGACTTCATAAAAATGGTAGATAAACCTTGTATATACAAAAATGTAGTAGGAAGTATAGTGATGATCCTCGTATTGTACGTGGATGACATACTCTTGACTGGAAAGGAGTTTCCTATGCAACGCTCGGTCAATCTCCTCTTATCACAAGGATTCTCCATATAGGATCAAGGTGATACCTCCTAAATCCAGGGTTTTGGATCTATGAGATAGATCTAAGTGGATGTTAGGATTCTCACTAGGTGTAGTGAGATGGTATCAATCGATCCTGGGGAGAATCACTGGATAGGATCCAGGGTGGTAAGGACGACTGAATGTCAGTCACAGGCATTGTCTTTACCCTCAGTAGAGGGACGGTATGTCGGAAGAGTTCCAAGCTAGATACCGTGACAAATCTAGATGATTAAAGGCTAATACATTGCTACCTAAGATGCTACTAAAGAGTCAGTCTGGATGTATATTAGTTCATGAGATGAACTTCGTTCCTACCATTGTGTGACAATGGAGTTGTGGCTTTTGGCCTAGGAACCCCCGTCCCATCAGTGATCCAGACATATTCTTAGGCAGTATCACCTGATCATGGAGATGGTTGATCTCCAGGGAGATCGAGGTTAGGAGAGTAGACAACGCGGATCCACTTACAAAGGCCTCTTTCCCAGTAAAGACTATTATGGGATGGTTGAGTATGAGATACTTCAACCACTGCTGATTGTTGGGTATGAGATACTACAACAGATGGCCCTAATGCAAGTGGGAGATTGTTTGTGATATGTATGCCTTAGAGGCCATTACTGTACATATGATGTATATTGTAGTGGATGCTTGGACATATATAGGGAGGAATTTCTTGCTCGGCATGATAGTATGCTATCTGGTTGCACTTTATCTTAACATGTACGCTAATTGTCTCTATGTTACATGTTAATAAAGCCCTTAGGATGAGTACTTGACTACCAGGACTATGATGCAGATCATACTAGTGGGGACAGGGTAGTCGCTAAGTACATCCTTCAAATGTTCCTAGTTGAGGGTGTATCGAGACAGGGCATCGATATACCATAGTAGACTAGCGTATAGCTTCTCGACCCATGTAGATGGGCGGTGGATGATCCCATATCCATTGGTGTTTGACATCAGAGACAGTACACGGGTGCTCAGTGAAGACTGGGTACACTGGACGGACTCGCCGAGAACTCCTAGATGGTATTATACCTCATGTCAGATGGCAGTTCTCTGGTGACACTGGTACATGTTAGTCTGTTGACCCGAGATCGTCATAGAGTCTTGTGTGATTCCCACTGTGCTTTGATTTCCATCATACCACGTCCAAGAGGGCATGCAAAACGGTGGCTTTTGGGTACAGTCCCGAGTCACATGGAGGCAATGAGCGATAGGAGGGGTTTCGTCTCTCCCGGTATAGGGAGTTGATGTTGCGCTGTGTTCGATTGGCTATAACAGGAAGTCCTTGGCCAAGGAAGTTTCAGAGATATACTGGTAAGTGTTATCAGTAGTTTCTCGACCCGTTATGAGCCTCATATCGACACGACTTATCGAGTTACTGGGGTCTGACGTTTACGACCCCTAGACGAGATATGCGACATATCAGACGAAGAGACCGGACTGTACGGTAGTGTTACTGATTGGATTCGCAGGAGTGTGAGCAGGCTTGCTTGTTTATCTTCTGATCGCTCAATACCCGGGTGGCCGTTATGTTTAGCAGACCGCTTGCGGCTTGTGGGTGTTTGATATGATCATCACATACTGCCGGCGTATTGACGAGTCTTTAGAGTCCTACACAGGGGTTTCCTGGCTCAAGCGAAACAGAGTAGGAGCACATATGTGATATGCGCAGGACCGAGATTAATACGATATGTGATACTGTATTCTATTATCGCGATTCGTGACATTGATCGGTTGTATACGATATAGCCGGGTTATCGGATCAAGTGTTGATTCGATAAGTTGTTACACATGATATTAGACTGTTATAGCCGGATTATTAAATCAAGAGTTGATTTAATAATTTAATTTATAATTATATATTTGATATATTACATTACATTAACTAGTATTTTCTCACTTAAGATTTATTTTCTCACTAGATTGTGCACATTGTTTATATGTGATATATGCAAGTGTACATGTTTGTATCTTGCTTGATGATACATACAAGTTGGGTGTATGAGACTTATATCATTATTAGGTTAAATTAGGGTTTTGTTTATTTCTTAAAATATTAACAAAAGAGATAAACTTGGTCAAAGTTATCAAGCTTGGAAGAAGCTTGTAGAAATTTTGACAAAGTCCACTCTTTTGTCATCTCTTAAGATATTACTTAACCTAACCCTTAACCTTACATCTTAGTTAAATCTCTACATGAGTTAAGCATGATGACTTAACTCACCCATGGTTACTTAATTCATTTGGATGAATTATTGTGATGGGTTCTTCTTCTTCTTCTTCAAGCTCCATGAAAAAGCTTGCTAGCTCTATTGGTGCTATGAGAAAAAGTGTGAGAAAATCAATTCTAAAGTGAGCCCACTTCCTACTTCAACATCCTCTACTACTTTCCATGTAGTATAGGGTGTTCTCTTCACAAAGTTCATGACCTAGTGAAGGAATAGCTTGAGTTAGTGTCTCCCCGACGTAGATCATCTTCGGCCTCGAAGTCTTCGAAGCAAGCACGTTCGTTTCCTCAACGGAGCCTCTCTAGAGTCCGGGTTTTGAGATCGCAGTGGAGGGGACTACTACACAGAGCTATTTGAAGTGAAGGACCGGTCTACAAAGGTTGTATTCCTTGCTCACTACATATTGCTAAGTGTTTGCATTAGTTTTCCGTATTATTTCTAGTTAACGATTCTAGTTAGGGTTATCTAAATCGACAAAATTTTAATTTGTCATGGATGATGCCACCCGAAACCTTGCTGCCGTCGTACGTAACCCTTCAACTAGTAGGCAGTCTCATCTGCCCGATAGATACTACGGTTTTCTCATAGACGGGGATAGAAAGGATTGCATCATTGACAATGATGAGCCGACTAGCTTCCAGCAAGCCATTCAGAGCGGTGACTCGGTAAAATGGCTGGATGTAATGTGGACCGAGATGGAGTCCATGTACACCAATAATGTATGGACTTTGGACATTGCTCCGGAAGGGGTATGTCATGACCCGCAGGGTACGGAACGTGACTGGCACTTAAGTTACGAAACGTCTCAAGACGTCCGTAAAATAAGTAAGCCAAAGCCCAGAACCCAAAACCAAATAAGCAAAGAATGAAGGAAAACCAATCCATTGAAAGCGAGTTTATCAATTAAGTCATATAAAAACCTTTTTAAAAACAATACAAATTTTTCTGAAAATTTCGGCAGAGTCTCCTTTGTAAATACTGGCCCCCAAAATGGGTACAACAAGAATATATATGAATCCAACAAATAAGGCATCCCCAAGCGGGAGCTAGCTCTTCGCCACAAGGCGGTCACAAATCCCACGCAATATAAAACAATATCATGCAAAATAATCATAAAGAAGCATGAGAAAAACAGCATGTCGACTCAAGTGAGCTCGACCCCAAAATACAGCATAAAAAGTCCACAAATCTCACAGTCTCATCTCTAGGTCAATATACAACAATACTGATAGAAACAGTAGATGGAGTACACTAGATACAAAGAATATACAAGGTGGTACAAAAATAATGATATAACCCACCTAAGAGCAAAACCTCGAGTCCAGGCAAAAGAAGCAAGTGCGCCCGCCGCTACTGTACTGACGGAGCGGACCTGAAAAAGGCTGTGGCACAACGGGGGTGAGTTGCCAACTCGTGAGTAATAAATAACATCTATACAGGCTATCGAATGCATGCACACAAGCATCCTAGCATCTATAATACAGGTATGGCAGGACATAATGGCAGGTATGTATGCAATATGAATGTACTAGCAGGTATGAATGCAATGCGAATCAACTCATGATCTGAATGTGTAAGTATAAGAATCATGTTTTTCCTCTAGGAACCTCTTTTGAAATACCAGCACAATACCAATAGAATCAACAAGAACCTGTGTCCAGCAACGACACCTCAAAACTATCACAAATCTCATATATCCATGTCATAGTATCTCTGGCCTCAGCCATCCGGCTGACCCAGCTCAATATCAAAATCTCATCAACTCGCGGCCACGGTCGGTATCCTCTGGATATCCGCCGTGCCAAACAGTCACCGGTAGGTAATCCGTCCCCTACCAGGCTCAACGTCAACACCACATTCATCTTGCCCCGGGGTACCATACCGGGCCCACCATGTACCCGTGACGGTTCCTCCACTCCTCGACACGGATCTCGAAAACCACAGCAAACTCATGGTGGACGACACTTACATCACTAGAAAACCGCAATTTACATATTTTAAAAAAATATAATAAGTTTAGAAATTTTGCGGCTTTCCCCCGAAATCCAGAAATATCATAAAATCTCAAGAAATCCTCATAAGTGCATATATCAATGGTGATGAATGCATATGGTATCAATAATTAAGCTACGATGTATGATTAATAGACTAGGCATGAACAAATAATATGATGAGGTACATGCACATGAATAGCAATCCTACGATTTCATTTTAAGGAATTAAAGGCAATAGCACAGGTTTAAGCATCAATTAGTAAAAGGTTTCAAATTATAGGTTATCTATTGTGGTGGCATGGCAATTACCAGGGCGTGTGTGTAAGCATGAATAGTGCTCGTGCTGCATATAAAAACCCTGGCAATGGTGCAGGTGTCCTATAAAATGGGTTCGCATATGTATGTCAATATAAGGCATGGATGAAGCAAATAATCATATAAGTATTACACCCCTAATTACTAACATCACTAAGAATCTTTTAAGTTACTAAAACTATCGGGCGGCTTGTGCCATCCAACGATAGTCCTCCGTAGATGTTACATCTACTCACCGGAATCCCTAGCTAGTCATGTCCAATCACCGCTTTCCCCTTTCGTGCCGCGTCTGACGTCTCCGCGACCGAACCTGGAATTACATCAATACCAAACATAAGGTTACATATCAGGAACGACGCAAAACCCAAAAGAAGATACTAACGTTCACAAGCTAGTTACAACGTGCACAAAGTGCGCGGAACACACGCGAAAATCGCAAAAACTGCAAAAATCGCCGATTTGGTCGCCCGGCAAAACTAAAACCCGACTACTAAAAAATCCGCACTCATGCATCCTAAATGTCATAGGATATGCCAACAATATAATCTAGATATCGCAATTAATTCGCCATAATAATTATATAAAAACCTAGTAAGCTAGAAATTGCAAATTTGGTGCAAATATCGACAATTAGCGACAAAGTTAACACAATCCAACACAACAATCCAAACTAACTCACTAGATAGCCACTACACTAATTTTAAACCATTAACTATGCTTCAAAACATATTTTCCACAACCAACCCTTCTCTTGATTTTTGGTAATTAGCAAAACAAGGAAAATATCACACAAGATTAACTTGGATTAGCATAACATCAAGCCACTTAAGCAAAGTAACCATATAGATTGGTTAAGTAAACAACTAGATAGCTAATTAGCTTTAATTAACTAAATGATGGTTTCTAAAAACCCTAGTTTAACTCTAACCATAAACCTTTAAAAACTAGATTAGAAACTAACGCTAAATTAACACTAGATTTTAGCCCAATTAGCAAGTTAACCACTTAGATTAAGCTAACAAAATAACTAGATAACAAAATAGCTTAATTAACCTCTTAATGGTGTTCTAAACCCTAAATTAATTTGAAACCACAAACTTTAAAAAAAACTAGTATGCAAATAGCACTAAAATTAACACTAAAACAATTTTCAAAGTTCAATTAGCCCACTTTAAACTACAATTTAACCAAAGATTGAAATTATACCTCACAATCTATGGATCTAGCATGATCATTTGCCTCTAAAAATGCCTCCTTTCCACAAGATTTAAACCAATTTGGGCTTGAAAAGAGATAGAATAGGGTTTTGTGTTGAATTTGTGAAGAAATCTATGGATTTTTGTTGAATTTTGATGGAATTGTGATGAATTTTGAAAAGAAAAAGAGAAGGGAAATTTGGGACAGCACCTGGGAAGCTCTCAGCCAGAGGACGGAAGTGGGGAGTTGTGAGGAAATTGTGAGAGAAAAATCCAAAGTCAAAACCCTCATATCTCACTAAAAACCCATACCCAAATTACTATATTTTAATCCTATTCAAACCCATTCAATCACAATAGTTTAAGTCAAATAGAGGGGGGGAATGGGCTGTTGCAGGAGTGGTGGGGCCGGCCTTGGGGAGTGGGGGTGAGTGGGAGAGGTTACAAAAAGAATCCCATGCAAAAAGACCCCCCACAAGTCCAAAATTGCAAGTTTTAGCTTAAAATTCAATAAATTTCGTTTTCCATAATAAAAATTAGTTAAAACTAAAAAAAAAATTACTAAAAATTTATTTCACTACTAGATTTTAATTAACATGATTTTAAAGCTAAAATTTAGCCCATTTAAATTTGTATTTATCGCTAATTTAATGTATTTTCTTACCGGCTTAAAATAATATTAAAAAATTGAAAAATAGGGAAAAAAATTTAAATGACCCAAATTTAATAAGTAACTCATTAGCTACCAAAAACTAGCAATTACCTATCCAAATTAGGTATAATTAGTCCTAAACTGCAAAATAACAAAAAAGACGGTTTTCGGAAAAATACCGAATTTTCACCGATTTTCAGGAAAACTCCAAAACGACTTTTCAAGACGCTACAATCTTCCCCCCTTAAACAAATTCGGTTCCCGAATTTAAAAATATAACTACGCGTACCTTCAAAGAGATGAAGGAATTTCTTCCGCATCTCTCCCTCGGCCTCCCAAGTGATCTCTTCGCTGCTCGGGCTGCGCCAAAGAACTTTCACGGACGGCAGAACCTTTGATCGAATTTTCTTCACTTGCCGATCCAAAATCTCAACTGGCTCCACGGCGAACGAAAGGTCGGGCTCGAGCTGAACTGTCTGATGCTGAATTGTGTGGGAAGGGTCATGAAGATAACGGCGTAGCATCGATACGTGGAAGACGGGGTGAACATCGGGAAAGCTGGGTGGAAGAGGCAAACGATATGCAACAGCGCCGACACGCTCGAGGATCTCGAAGGGACCTACGAATCTAGGGCTAAGCTTCCCCTTTTGCCCAAAACGCATCACGCCCTTCATCGGAGAGACTTTCAGAAAAACATGGTCGCCAACTACGAACTCTAATCTGCGACAGCGCCTGTCTGCATAGGATTTCTGCCTGCTCTGAGCCGCTCTCATCCGGTCTCGGATCAACTGTATCTTCGCTGTCGTCTCCTCAACAAGCTGTGGCCCCAAACTACTGCTCTCGCTGAGCTCTGTCCAACAGACGGGCGATCTGCATCTCCTCCCATACAATGCCTCGAAAGGTGCCATCTGAATAGTATCCTGGAAGCTATTGTTGTAGGAGAACTCCACTAGAGGTAAATGACGATCCCAGCTACCGCCGAAGTCTAAAACGCACGCTCTGAGCATGTCCTCGAGAGTCTGAATGGTCCGCTCTGACTGTCCGTCGGTCTGCGGATGAAACGCTGTGCTGAAGCTCAAACGAGTGCCCAAAGCCTCCTGAAGTCTCTGCCAAAGTCGGCTGGTGAACTGGGTGCCTCGATCTGGCACGATACAAGTCGGTACGCCATGTAGTCGCACGATCTCGTCAATGTAGAGCTGAGCATACTGAGCGAAGCTGAAAGTGGTCTTCACTGGTAGGAAGTGAGCCGCTTTCGTCAATCTATCCACGATCACCCAGATGGAGTCGTACCCTCGACTGGTCCTGGGTAGACCCACAACGAAGTCCATCGAAATCTGCTCCCATTTCCACTCCGGAATGGGTAACGGCTGCAGCTCTCCTGCGGGCCTCTGGTGCTCGGCCTTGACTTGCTGACAAGTCAGGCATCTCGATACAAACTCCGCAATGTCCCTCTTCATCCCGTCCCACCAGTAGGTCTCTCTCATATCATGGTACATCTTGGTGGAACCGGGGTGGACACTATACACTGATCGGTGTGCCTCCGCAAGAATGTCGCGCCGTAATCCATCAGCATCTGGTACGCACAGTCTAGATCCATAGCGTAAAATCCCCTGATCGTCAATCACGAACTCGGAAAAATCTGCCCTGACCCATCTGTGCCATGATCTCCGAGCAACGGTCGTCACTGCGCTGTGCCTCAAATATACGGTCAAGCAACTGTGGGCGTGCACGAACCTGCGCGAGCTGTCCCCCTGTCTGAGTGAACTCGAACTCAACTCGGCTGTCGCATAACATCTGCCAATCTGCTGACGACTGCCTCTGCACTGCGCGCAAAAAGGATAGACTACCCCCGGGCCTCCTACTCAACGCATCTGCCACCACGTTCGCCTTGCCTGGGTGATATAAGATCTCGCAGTCGTAGTCTTTCACCAACTCCATCCAACGACGCTGTCTGAGATTCAGGTCTCGCTGCTGAAATATGTACTTTAAGCTCTTGTGATCGGTGAATATCTGACACGACTCGCCGTATAGGTAATGTCGCCAAATCTTCAGTACAAAGACCACTGCAGCCATCTCCAAATCGTGAGTGGGGTAGTTCTGTTCATGCTTCTTCAACTGCCGAGAAGCATAAGCGATCACCCAGCCATGCTGCATCAATACGCATCCTAATCCCACTCGCGAAGCATCACAGTAGACCACAAATCCGCCTGATCCCGAAGGCAAAGATAATACCGGCGCCGTAGTCAAACATGTCCGCAGCTGCTGAAAACTGCGCTCGCACTCCTCCGTCCAGACGAAAGGAACTCCCTTCCGGGTCAAACCGGTCGAAGGTGCAGCTATACGGGAGAAGTCCTGAACAAAACGCCTGTAGTAGCCTGCCAGGCCTAGAAAACTACGGATCTCAGTAACCGATGTAGGTCGGGGCCACTGCTGAACAGCCTCAATCTTCTTCGGGTCCACACATATGCCGTCTCTCGTAACCACGTGACCCAAGAATCCGACGCTGTCCAGCCAGAATGCACACTTGGAGAACTTTGCGAACAGCTGGTGCTCCCTCATAGTCTGTAACGTAATCCGCAAGTGCTGCTCGTGCTCCTGTCTGCTCTGGGAGTACACTAAGATATCGTCGATAAACACGATGATGAACAAGTCAAGATACGGCCTGAAAGTACGGTTCATCAAATCCATGAATGCTGCTGGGGCGTTGGTGAGTCCGAATGACATCACCAAAAACTCGTAGTGGCCGTAGCGCGTGCGGAAAGCTGTCCTCGGTATATCTTCCTGTCGAACTCGCAGCTGATGGTATCCTGATCGCAAGTCGATCCTCGAAAAATACCCCACACCCTGAAGCTGGTCGAACAAATCATCAATGCGTGGCAACGGATATCTGTTCCGAACGGTAACTTTGTTCAGCTGGCGGTAGTCGATGCATAAGCACAAACTTCCATCCTTCTTCTTGACAAACAGGACCGGAGCACCCCATAGAGAAACACTAGGTCGAATAAGCCCCTTATCTAACAAATCCTGCAACTGATCCTTCAGCTCTCGAAGCTCTGCCGGGGCCATCCGATAAGGCGGTATAGAAATAGGCTCCGAGCCGGGAAACAAATCGATGAAGAACTCAACATCGCACTCAGGTGGTAGCCCAGGTAGCTCATCAGGGAAAACATCAGGGAACTCACAAACAACCGGGACCCGGTCCAACGGAACCTCTGCAGCTCGAGTATCACAAATATACGCTAAGAATCCCTGACATCCCTTCCGCAAGAGCTGACCAGCGCGAAGAGACGAAATCAAGCTGGGAAGGGTGACTCTGCGGTCTCCCTGAATAACAAAGACTGGCTCCTCCGGAAAGCTAAATCTGACTGCCTTCTCACGGCAGTCCACCGAAGCATAACAGGTGGCTAGCCAATCCATGCCCAGAAGCACATCAAAGTCCAACATATCGAGGAGAATAAAATCAACCGATGAATCCCTCTCCCCGATACGAACGGAACACAAACGAAATACAAAACGAGCGACAAACGACTCGCCTACCGGAGTAACAACAACAAGTGGATGATCTAATGATGACGACTCACGGCCCAACATCGGTGCAAAGTGTGTAGATACGTACGAATGTATGGAACCTAGGTCGAACAATACCCGTGCATCGAAAGAACAAACTGGCAAGGTACCTGTCACAACGGCGTTGGATGCCTGCGCATCATGCGGTGTCAAAGCAAATACTCGGGCCTGTCCTCCACCGATAGTGGGCTGACCTCGACCTCGGCCTCTGCCTCCTCGTCCTCTATGAACAGGACCGCCGCGTCCACGGCCTCTGGGTGCACCTATCTGACGTGAAGCATCTCCAGTGGTAGGAAGTAGAGCTCTCTGAGGAGGGGGTGGTGATGGTGGTAAGGTAACATGTGGCACTGTCGCCGCTCCCTGTCGTCTCACCGGACAGTCTCTGATACGATGATGCAGGCTACCACACCAAAAACATCCTAACCATGGCTGCTGACCATATGGGTGAAGGCGATACAACTGGCCCTTAAAGAATCCGCCACGGCCTCTGCGAACACGCCTAGGTGCTAATATATCAGTGCGAATCCGACTCGGTCTCGAAACGACCGTAGGCGGAGTAGTATCCGATCTCTGCACTCGATTGACCTCTACTAAGGATCCCACCATCTGTCGTAGCTCCTGCATGCCTCCCATCATCTGTCGCAGCTCCTCCATACCGGACTCAAGCCTATCCATACGGCCTGGGGAAGGCGGATCAGTCTGTCCCTGCGGTGTAGGCATACCCCCCTGCTCAGTCCTAGTCTCGGACGAGCCAGCTCGAATCTCGTCTCGAGCGGCAGCCCTCTGTGCCCTCGTAGCCTTCGGCGGCATAGTGGCTCGTACAGAAAAAGGATAATAAGAACAGTGCAATAGAATCATAGGATACACGGAAATAAAGAAGGAATTTCAAGCAAGTATATCCTAAAGTCACTTAGGCAGAGTACCGTATCGCAAGTATGCCGCGGACATACACACGCTACGTTACCCAACTTAAGTCACTTACTCCATCTACCAAGGGTCATCCTACACTCAAAAAGGTAAAACCTATCGCTCTGATACCAACTTTGTCACGACCCGCAGGGTACGGAACGTGACTGGCACTTAAGTTACGAAACGTCTCAAGACGTCCGTAAAATAAGTAAGCCAAAGCCCAGAACCCAAAACCAAATAAGCAAAGAATGAAGGAAAACCAATCCATTGAAAGCGAGTTTATCAATTAAGTCATATAAAAACCTTTTTAAAAACAATACAAATTTTTCCGAAAATTTCGGCAGAGTCTCCTTTGTAAATACTGGCCCCCAAAATGGGTACAACAAGAATATATATGAATCCAACAAATAAGGCATCCCCAAGCGGGAGCTAGCTCTTCACCACAAGGCGGTCACAAATCCCACGCAATATAAAACAACATCATGCAAAATAATCATAAAGAAGCATGAGAAAAACAGCATGTCGACTCAAGTGAGCTCGACGCCAAAATACAGCATAAAAAGTCCACAAATCTCACAGTCTCATCTCTAGGTCAATATACAACAATACTGATAGAAACAGTAGATGGAGTACACTAGATACAAAGAATATATAAGGTGGTACAAAAATAATGATATAACCCACCTAAGAGCAAAACCTCGAGTCCAGGCAAAAGAAGCAAGTGCGCCCGCCGCTACTGTACTGACGGAGCGGACCTGAAAAAGGCTGTGGCACAACGGGGGTGAGTTGCCAACTCGTGAGTAATAAATAACATCTACACAGGCTATCGAATGCATGCACACAAGCATCCTAGCATCTATAATACAGGTATGGCAGGACATAATGGCAGGTATGTATGCAATATGAATGTACTAGCAGGTATGAATGCAATGCGAATCAACTCATGATCTGAATGTGTAAGTATAAGAATCATGTTTTTCCTCTAGGAACCTCTTTTGAAATACCAGCACAATACCAATAGAATCAACAAGAACCTGTGTCCAGCAACGACACCTCAAAACTATCACAAATCTCATATATCCATGTTATAGTATCTCTGGCCTCAGCCATCCGGCTGACCCAGCTCAATATCAAAATCTCATCAACTCGCGGCCACGGTCGGTATCCTCTGGATATCCGCCGTGCCAAACAGTCACCGGTAGGTAATCCGTCCCCTGCCAGGCTCAACGTCAACACCACATTCATCTTGCCCCGGGGTACCATACCGGGCCCACCATGTACCCGTGACGGTTCCTCCACTCCTCGACACGGATCTCGAAAACCACAGCAAACTCATGGTGGACGACACTTACATCACTAGAAAACCGCAATTTACATATTTTAAAAAAATATAATAAGTTTAGAAATTTTGCGGCTTTCTCTTGAAATCCAGAAATATCATAAAATCTCAAGAAATCCTCATAAGTGCATATATCAATGGTGATGAATGCATATGGTATCAATAATTAAGCTACGATGTATGATTAATAGACTAGGCATGAACAAATAATATGATGAGGTACATGCACATGAATAGCAATCCTACGATTTCATTTTAAGGAATTAAAGGCAATAGCACAGGTTTAAGCAACAATTAGTAAAAGGTTTCAAATTATAGGTTATCTATTGTGGTGGCATGGCAATTACCAGGGCGTGTGTGTAAGCATGAATAGTGCTCGTGCTGCATATAAAAACCCTGGCAATGGTGCAGGTGTCCTATAAAATGGGTTCGCATATGTATGTCAATATAAGGCATGGATGCAGCAAATAATCATATAAGTATTACACCCCTAATTACTAACATCACTAAGAATCTTTTAAGTTACTAAAACTATCGGGCGGCTTGCGCCATCCAACGATAGTCCCCCGTAGATGTTACATCTACTCACCGGAATCCCTAGCTAGTCACGTCCAATCACCGCTTTCCCCTTTCGTGCCGCGTCTGACGTCTCCGCGACCGAACCTGGAATTACATCAATACCAAACATAAGGTTACATATCAGGAACGATGCAAAACCCAAAAGAAGATACTAACGTTCACAAGCTAGGTACAACGTGCACAAAGTGCGCGGAACACACGCGAAAATCGCAAAAACTGCAAAAATCGCCGATTTGGTCGCCCGGCAAAACTAAAACCCGACTACTCAAAAATCCGCACTCACGCATCCTAAATGTCATAGGATATGCCAACAATATAATCTAGATATCGCAATTAATTCGCCACAATAATTACATAAAAACCTAGTAAGCTAGAAATTGCAAATTTGGTGCAAACATCGACAATTAGCGACAAAGTTAACACAATCCAACACAACAATCCAAACTAACTCACTAGATAGCCACTACACTAATTTTAAATCATTAACTATGCTTCAAAACATATTTTCCACAACCAACCCTTCTCTTGATTTTTGGTAATTAGCAAAACAAGGAAAATATCACACAAGATTAACTTGGATTAGCATAACATCAAGCCACTTAAGCAAAGTAACCATATAGATTGGTTAAGTAAACAACTAGATAGCTAATTAGCTTTAATTAACTAAATGATGGTTTCTAAAAACCCTAGTTTAACTCTAACCATAAACCTTTAAAAACTAGATTAGAAACTAACGCTAAATTAACACTAGATTTTAGCCCAATTAGCAAGTTAACCACTTAGATTAAGATAACAAAATAACTAGATAACAAAATAGCTTAATTAACCTCTTAATGGTGTTCTAAACCCTAAATTAATTTGAAACCACAAACTTTAAAAAAAACTAGTATGCAAATAGCACTAAAATTAACACTAAAACAATTTTCAAAGTTCAATTAGCCCACTTTAAACTACAATTTAACCAAAGATTGAAATTATACCTCACAATCTATGGATCTAGCATGATCATTTGCCTCTAAAAATGCCTCCTTTCCACAAGATTTAAACCAATTTGGGCTTGAAAAGAGATAGAATAGGGTTTTGTGTTGAATTTGTGAAGAAATCTATGGATTTTTGTTGAATTTTGATGGAATTGTGATGAATTTTGAAAAGAAAAAGAGAAGGGAAATTTGGGACAGCACCTGGGAAGCTCTCGGCCAGAGGAGGGAAGTGGGGAGTTGTGAGGAAATTGTGAGAGAAAAATCCAAAGTCAAAACCCTCATATCTCACTAAAAACCCATACCCAAATTACTATATTTTAATCCTATTCAAACCCATTCAATCACAATAGTTTAAGTCAAATAGAGAGGGGGAATGGGCTGTTGCAGGAGTGGTGGGGCCGGCCTTTGGGAGTGGGGGTGAGTGGGAGAGGTTACAAAAAGAATCCCATGCAAAAAGACCCCCCACAAGTCCAAATTGCAAGTTTTAGCTTAAAATTCAATAAATTTCGTTTTCCATAAAAAAAATTAGTTAAAACTAAAAAAAAAATACTAAAAATTTATTTCACTACTAGATTTTAATTAACATGATTTTAAAGCTAAAATTTAGCCCATTTAAATTTGTATTTATCGCTAATTTAATGTATTTTCTTACCGGCTTAAAATAATATTAAAAAATTGAAAAATAGGGAAAAATTTTTAAATGACCAAAATTTAATAAGTAACTCATTAGCTACCAAAAAATAGCAATTACCTATCCAAATTAGGTATAATTAGTCCTAAACTGCAAAATAACAAAAAAGACGGTTTTCGGAAATATACCGAATTTTCACCGATTTTCAGGAAAACTCCAAAACGACTTTTCAAGACGCTACAGGGCAAAACCCATAGGCTACAAATGGATCTTCAGAAAGAAGATTGGTGTAGATGGACAGATTGAAACCTATAAGGCTAGACTTGTTGCAAAAGGTTTGCGTCAAAGACCTGGTTTGGACTATGATGAACCCTTTTCTCTAGTGGCTATACTCAAATCCATTCAGATCCTTCTTACCATTGTTGCCTTCCACGATTATGAGATCTGGCAGATGGACGTATAGACCGCTTTTCTGAATGGACATTTGGAAGAGTACGTCTATATGGATCAGCCAGAGTGTTTCATTCAGAGTGGGAGCAGCGGGAAAGTGTGCAAGTTGCTTAAGTCCATTTATAGACTAAAGAAGGCATCGCGGAGTTGGAACATCTGTTTTGATGAGACGGTCAAAGAATTCGACCTTATTAAAAATCCAGATGAACCTTGTATTTATAGTAAGATTGTAGCGAGAACTGTGGTATTCCTCGTCTTGTACGTGGATGACATTCTCTTGATAGCAAATGATATTCCTATTCTACAATCAGTCAAAGAATTCTTGTCACAGAGGTTCTCCATGAAAGAACTGGGTGATTCCAACTACATTCTGGGGATCCAGATCTATCATGATAGATCAAAGAGAATGATGGGACTTTCACAGTCAAGGTACATCGACACCATACTGAAAAGATTTAGTATGGAAAATTCAAAGCACGGTAGTCTACCGGCTTGTTACGGAATCACCCTCTCCAAAGAGATGTCTCCTAAGACTGATTTGGAAAGGGCTCGCATCACATCTATACCCTACGCTTCTGTGGTGGGCTCTATAATGTATGCGATGTTGTGTACCAGACCAGATGTTGCTTACGCACTAAGCATGGTATGCCGGTATCAGTCAAACCCAAGAGAGAAGCACTGGATAGCAGTAAAGAACATTCTTAAGTACCTGAGAAGGACTAAGGAGATGTTCTTGGTGTATGGCGGAAAAGACCTCCAAATCTAGGCCTTGGCTGACTCCAGCTTCCAGAGTGACAAGGATGACTCCAAGTCCATGTCGGGTTATGTCTTTACCCTCATTGGAGGTGTGGTCTGTTGGAAGAGCTCCAAGAAGGACACCGTTGCTGACTTGACGATGGAAGCGGAGTATATCGCTGCTTGTGACGCCTCAAAAGTGGCAGTCTGGATGAGGAAGTTCTTAACTGAACTTCAGAAGGTTCCAACCAATGTTGATCCAATACCGTTGTATTGTGACAACAATGGCGCTATAGCTTTAGCGAAGGAACCCAGGTCCCATCGGAGATCCAGACATATCTTAAGGTAGTACTACCTGATCAGGAAGATCGTTGATCACCGGGAGATCAAGGTGAGGAGAGTAGATACGGAGAACAACACTGCAGATCCACACACAGAGGCAATCACTCAGACACAGTTCGAGAGGCTATTCGAGATCATAGGTCTGCGATATGTTAATACATGGCTTTAGTGCAAGTAGGAGATTGTTAGTGTTATATGCCCTAGAGGCCATTATTGTATCGTACTGGTTTGTATATTACTTAATGGAAGCTTGGGATATACACGGATATAGTAATAGTCTTGCTCGAAATGGTAGTATGCTACCTGGTTTGTTTCTACCTCAATATGTGCATGTGTTTTTTAGCATATCGCTTATATATATTGGTAGAGCCCTTAGGATCTTTGCTTGATTACCAGCGTTGTGATGGCAGTTATACTAGTGGGGGCTAAGTAGTCTATAAGCACATCCTATACAGGTCCCTAGTCGTAGGATTATCGAGATGGGGCATCGATACTCCAGAATAGACTAGTGTATACGCTTCCCATCCCAGCAGGGGAGATGGTCTGTCCCGCAGCCATTAGTACGTCGTACTGGAGATAGTATGCGGGTGCTCATTGGGTTATGAGTACACTGGACAGGACTCGTAGAGAGCTGCTGGTGGGTGTTACACCTATTGTAACATTTCAGGAGAATAAAATATTATTTTAGAATTTAAATAATTAAATTAATAAGCTTCAGGAATATTATTAAGTACAAGGATTTTTTTTGATGAAAGGGTATAACTATATACCGATAAATTGGAAAATATTCTGAAAATTTATAAGAATTATTGAAATGAAGGTGTTTATGCGATATGAGCATTTATAGATTTTTAAATACTTATTTGTAAATGGGCTAAATGGTAAACTCAATCAATTTTCACTAATCTTGCATTATCATGCTTATGCATATGACATGCACCATGTCATGTTACACACTTGCTTCATTTTTATTTTGAACCATGACATCTTTGTTTTTCTTTTATATGCATATGAGTTTTTGTGTTTAAAATTGAAAAAGGAAAACGAAAAGAAAAGAAAAGAAAAGATTAAAGAGAAGGGTATGGGCAAGAGAGAGAAGAGAGAGAGGTGAGGGGTTCTTTGACCTTGGTCTCATTCCTGCATTCCCTTCATTCTCCTTCTCCTTCCTCACTCCCATGGCTGCCCTCTCTCCCCCACCTCCTCTACTCCTCACCACAACCTCAATTCCACATCAAAACCCTGCATCCTCTTCACAAAAAATGTGCACAAGCTCACTACAAGCATTGGGAACAATAAAAGTTTGGATTTTGAGCACTTGGGGCAACTCAAGAATTTTCTTGAGTTTCCAAATGAGCTATAATTCTAGACTCCTAGTCAAGTATTAGTGTGTAGTATGTCCTATTGTAGTTAGAGTTAAAACTTTTGCGGTTTAGTGATCTTTGAAATTTCTAAGTTGAGGATTAGGTGATATTATGATGTGTGAGGTTGTAATTGAGATGTATTAGTGACTACAAACCCCTTTGGGTGTTGAAACTTAGACCAAACCAGAGCTAGAACCCCAAACTTGAACTTGAGATATCTAAATGTCAGTTTTGTGTTTAATTGGTGGCCTACAGGGAATCTGGGATGACCTGGAACCTTTACGAGAAAAACTAGCAACACCATTAACCTAGATTGAGCACTAGGAGACCACCCTGCAAAGACGAACCCATTCCAAGCATCCCAAACTGAGCAGGCCGGTTTCTGGGGTAATTTGGCCGGCCAAGTTGTGGAAGTTTATGTCTAGGTTTGGTCTGTAGCTCATATACCCACTATACTACACCACTGTATTGCTAGTTTAGCCCAATTTTACCTGAACCAAAATCTGTAACCTTTTTCTTGATGTGTTGTTCTGTTTTGTGACTTTAAATGACTTGGATTTTTGGATATTGTGTTTTATATTGATCGATTGGCGTTTGTACGTCGATGCCGAGGGTTATTTGGCTCTTTTGCATGAGTAGATCATAGGTTCTAACCTATGTGTGATCCGTGTGCCTTTTTTTCGTGTGCGATTTCGATTTACGATACTATGTGTTTATATGTGTAGGCACCCTCACGTGGATTTCGTACGACAAGGGAAGAGCATGGCGACATCGACTTCGGCAAGCAAGGATCAAGTGAGTAGATATATATCTACGGGGGAAGTCGGGTGGATGGCGTATAGCACCCCCGCAATTTCGTAGGATATGAAGTGTTTATATGTATGTGTGTGTGTGTGTACATATGTGTTGTTACGAGATATCTATACTTAGAAAGAAGGATTTTAGGAGAGCATGGGTTAGTTTTAGTGTAATTGGAAGATAACGTTTTTAGTTAGTTTCTTAGTCGTGAACCCTAGAATAAGATTGACACACACATACACATGCACACACGTGATATGGTTTTGGGTGTTTATGTTTATATGTATATATGGATGCGTTGATGCATACACACGCATGCGCGCGCGCGCGCACGCACACACACATATACGTATATGTATACACGGGTGATGAGGATAGTATATGATACTCGGAGGAGAGTTGATATGATCGGGCATGATGCCGTGAGATCAGTTATGTGATTTGGGTCGTGTTATGATATACTACATGATAGTATAGTGGATCGATGGCGATGTGTTTTATTCACACACGGATATATGTTTGATGGTATCGGAATATACTAGACTTTAGATCAGTATCCCTAATTCAGGATATGATGATAATGATACTAGATAAATTATGAGTTATATATGATATTTGATCCGTACCCTGATTTGGGATGCCGTACGATGGATTTTTACCGTACGATGTATAAATATGATGATTGATCCGCACTCGGGACTCGAGAATGTCGCATTATATATTTTATCGTACGTGACGCTATTGAGGCGGGATCACCGACTACTAGATATATCGACTTAGACTTTGGTGGATTTCCTTACCTTTTCGTTTAGTCTCTTAGCTTCGTCATGTAGTTTACTTGGTAGATGTTAGACTGGGCTCGAGTCATACTTATTTCCAAAACTAACGAATCGTGAGTATTTTAAAGACAGGCCGAGGGATACTACGGATTTTTCAAAGGATGTACCTTTTCTTAAAAACACCGTAGCCCGTATTTTCTAAAAACCACGATTCGTACTATTTCAAATGTCAACACTGTATGACTCGTATATATAAAAGTGTATATCCTTCATTATTGCGATTACTATTCATTCTCGGTCTAATTCATGTTGTTTTTATTGCATTGCATGCTTATACCTGTGTTTTCCTTAATTATTATAAACCCATGTTGTCAGGACACCAGCACCATTACCGATGATGCGTATGTCCACGAACACTTGCTTGCCGGCTCACACACATCATCATCGGTAATTTCCATATCACGTACACCTTAGAGAATAGTATTCCATTGACATAACTTGCTAGTTGATAGTTCCAATATGTTATTGCTGTGCTAGTTTAGATATTGCATTACTTACTTGGATATTTCATGCATTTGTACATTCATTTTGATACGTAATATTGTGGGGCTTTACGCCGGTATTCACTGTTATTGACTCTTGATTATGAGATTCGGATTTTTCCATGAGATTTCTGGATTTGGAGAAACCGCAAAGATTTATAAACTCATTTTTCATTTCAAAAGATAGAAATTTGCGGTTTTCTCGTGATATGATATTTGTGATGTCCACCATGAGTTTTCTTGGTTCTCGAGTGGTATCATACACCCGATTCGAGGTAGGGGAGGGACCGTCTACGGTGGATCGTGGACACGGTACGGTACCCCAGGGCAAGAAGATCGTATAGAAAGGCGTTTGAGCCCGGCAGGAGAGCACTACCGACCGGTGATTGTACGGAAACTCGACGGATATCCGGAGGATACCGTTCGGAGTTATGAGAGAGATGGATATGGGCCGATCCTGATCATGCGGAGCCCGAGATTTTGAGAGTTTGATGATATGGGCCAGTCTGGATTGCCGGAGCCCGAGATATTGAGATATTGGGATATACATTTTATGTCGATGCTTGACACAGATTCTCTGTTGATTTTATTGATGATACTTGGATTTTTATACAGAAATCTCACTGAGATAAGAAAATAGTTTTCTCATTCATGATGTACTCTGTTTTCATTCTTAATGCATTTGTACGTTATATATTAACATGCTACTACCTGAGGCACTGACACGAGCACTTGGTATTATACTGATGTTAGATGATTACCTCGTCATTATTAGATGCTTCAGGTTATATATATTATCAGGATATTATTGTATGACCTAGGATATAGTCATACATGCGATTTCTTCTCGGTGATGTTTTCTACTCACGAGTTGGCAACTCACCCCCGTTGTGCCACAGTTTCTTGTAGGTTTTGACGTACAGGTTTCGTTGCGGCTTGCTGACACACTGCTTACTTCCGGGTGATTGCTTTGGTAGGTGGGTTCACTTGCATCGTGACCACCATTGTACTTGTATTTATTTCAGTTGTATCTAGTAAACTCCATCAACCAGACTTGTATTATTGATAGACTTAGAAAACCAGTTGTATATTCTTTCGACCTTATAGTCACGCACCTGTATTATTATGGTTTTCTCTGGTTTTCTTGGGGATGTTGTTTTCTTTTTGAATTTGGATCCTCGCCTTCGGCGTTGTATATTATATTGCATTGCGTGGTTGTTTCCTCCAATTAGCGAAGAGCTAGCTCCCGCTTGGGGATGTCTTTATTCATCATTATATGTATTTCATGTGTTGTACCCGTTTGTGGCCAGTTTTTACAAAGGAGACTCTGCGGAATTTTTCGGGAAAATATGATGTTGCTTCTATATGTTTAACATCACTTATTTTTTTAAAACTACTTGTTTTAAATAAGTATTCCTTCACTCTCTTTTCAAATGGTTTAGATTTCTGGGCTTTTGGCTTACTTGAATTAGGTCTGGTCCAATAGACTTCACACCTATCGTCGGGTAGCAATTCCCAGGTGACATGAGTACAGCTTAGTCCGTAGAATTGACACTGCTACTTCGTCTCGAGTGTGTTCCCACTGTTCTTAGAATACTACCCTACCACGGCTTAAAGGAGTCATGCAAACAGGTAGTAGTTGGGTGCAGTCCCGAAGCAGTTGGAGGCAGTGGCGGTTAGATAGGATTCGTCTCTCCCGGTATTGGGGGTTGATACCGCGCTGTGTTCGGAAAGCCATTACACAAAATTCTTGGCCAAGGAAAGCGAGATTTACTGGTAGGTACTCCAGTAGTTTCTCAGGGTATTTTGGGCTACACTCTGACACGAATTATTGTGCTATTAAGGGTCTGACGATTACCGCCCCTAGGCCCAATATGCGATACTCTTAGACGAACAGACCGGACTGTACGGAGATTGTCACAGATAGGCTCAGTAGGAGTTTGGATGAGTTTTCTCATCGGCCTTCTTATCGATAGATACCTGGGTAGCCGTTACGTGCAGCTAGTACCGCTGACATGCTTATGGTTAAACCCACTAGTACAGGCCGTATGGTTTTATGGCAGGGCTTCGATCACATATGTATACTTATGCACGTACGATGTTCGGGCGGAAAATACTAGTGGGCTTTGGTTTAAGCCGAATCCTAGTATTATATTGATGGATTATTTTCGTCTCATTTTATTCGTATTCTTTGGAATACGGATACGGGTATGTATATACGGATGAGGGGCATTCTCGTAATTTACTCGAGAAAGCTTCTAGAAGGAGACACCTCATTAGAGTTTTTATTATTTTTGATTAAAGATTAATGAGGTGGAGGAAATGAGGTGGAGGTTTACAATAAATGAAGTATGGCTCTTGGTGACTCATGGTATGACTCACCTATTAGATATTTTGTGAAGCATGCTTGATATTTGTTAAGATATTTATCTCATCAATTATTGTATGCTTCATCTATTCATCACAAATGAGCCATCTTTATTTTTATCTCACTCTTCACTCTCTTTTCCTCAATTCTCCTTCTTCCTGTAGCCTTTTATGTCTCATGTGTTGAGAAACCTAAGGCTAATAGAGACATACTAATCCATCTACACTCTCTACATCATCTAGAACATCTAGTTTAGCGAACTAGATGTCGTAGTTACCTCGGATTTGAGGTTGGAGCTCGGACTATAGACTCTCGGGTGGATCGTCTTTAACTCGAGGAGGCCGACGAGAAAGCATCGATCCGTTACGATCCTTGGAGCTTATGACGAGGTGGGGGACTGCAAAGAAGACCCAAAGGATATGTAACGTAAGGTATAAACTTCTTTCCGAGTAGTTAACCTCATAGTAGTTTGCTAGTTAGGGTTTAGCATCGATCCTGGAGTTCAAGTCGGTGTTGCGACACCCGTAAAAATCATTTTTTACGTATTCCGCCTCCCCGCGAACCCGCGGGGTGCGCGACATCGACTTACAGCCGCATATATCATCTCCACTCCTACTTCACGTTTGCGTTTCTCCAGAACACTCCGTATCACTAAGAAGATCCATATTGTTTGGATATGACCATCGTATAGTTATATACGAACTCGAAGGAACTTGCTCCAGTTTGAGGATGGTTTTCGGTTCAGGAGAAATCGAATAGGATTATTCGGGTTGTCTTTTATCTTTACCTTCTCTCGGATTGCAAGGGCTCCTAGGATTAGGAGAGTACAACTATTACGCTTATTGGACAGTCTTCTTCCAAACCATAGGCTGGTGCTGAAAAGTAGGGAAGGAAGAAAACCATTTAGCCTAAGAGTGGTGTACAGAAGGTAATAAATAAAGACAAATAAAAGGATTGGAGAAATGGTAAGGAAATATGCGGTTACAGTCATGAATCAGGATAATAGAAGAGGCATTACTAGGAATACCGGGATACCCCTTCGAAATATTTTCATGTTTCAGTTTTTCTATGCAGTGTTAATTGAAAACTGTTTTCCCAATTAGGTTCTGACTCCAGAGTATGTATTTACCAGATTTGATTCTCACATATGTATAGCGTTATAGATGATGAGTGGGAGTAGAATATTGGGAATTAGGTGATTATATCCTCATTATATCGGAATTCTTTGTAATTAGTGATATTTGAGGAAATCACATGGGTTTTGCCTGACAGCAAATTTTTGATTTTGAATATCCGTTGTTATGTACCAATTTCAAACTGATATATCTATACGTTTATTTTATAAAGTTAGATATAACTTTTGGAAATTATGTCTGTGACATTTACCTATATCAGTTGACGATTATGTAAGGTGCATTCAACAGCGGTGTAATTTTTCTTAACCATAGTATAGTTTTTCAACCTACGACGCACAGGGTTTGAGTTATTTAACTCAGATAACTTATACAAAGTATTGTATGTTGTCCAGTGTCCATTAGGACAAAAGGGTTGGTACTCGTGCTATATTCTGTTTACTTTTGACTTCTCTAGTTTTAAACAAGTATTTCGTTGAAATATAAGATCCAAATTTTGAGAAGTTATAGGTATAAGAATAAAATAGAGAACCATATGTTGCAAAGTATCAGGATTCTTCAAAATGATCGAAGATGTAGATACTTGTGCTAGGTATTCCAATTATAGTAATGGTTTTGAGAACTTGCTTCTCTTTCAGGTTACTCATGCGTGGATGTATTCCTAGATGAGTAATGTTGCTTGGCCTTTTTCCATTTGGTTGATATACACTGGAGACAGCTGTATGTATATTGAATCTGGTTCCAATTAAATTAGTGTCTTAGTTTCTATAGTGGATATAGAATGGATCATATCTTAACGATGTTAAGGTATATGGAGTTTTCCAACTTATGCTTAAAACCAGAAGCTGGGTAAACTCGAGGCACGTTTCAGTAATGGCAGTTTGTGGGTTATCCCAAGCATTAACAAGGGTTAACATTCTACCATCAGGAAGATCAATAGTTATATTGTTCTTGACTCGCCACCAGTTTTAGTAAAATGGATTCTTTTTCAGAAAACATTAGTGGGGGTATGATAGAACTGGAAGTTATTCCAGAACCACAAACAATTACTGAGAATTTAAGTAGAACCTAAAGATTCAATTGAATTCGACATTCCATTAGCCACTCCGCAGATTTGGTGGGTAACCTCAGGAACCCGAGAGGTACTTCGGACTTCTCAGAGACGGTGATAGGGAGGTTCTTATTTACCCAGACTTGCCATTGCTACTGTTCTAGACTGTAAGACCTGGCAGGAGGATGAGTATAACGTCGTTCTAAACTAGTTTTATAAGTGCACATGTATATGACTCTGCCATAGGGTTGTTGTAGTCAGTGGGAGCGGCGGAAGTATAGTGGGCAAGTAGCTTATGTCTATTTATATACTAAAGCGGTTATAGCGGAAATAAATCATCTATTTTTGATGTGAAAGTCGTGGAGCTGGACTTCATCAGAATAAGAGATGGATCTGGTAAGAAGGTAGTAGAGAGTGATGTCCTGGTATTTGGATGACATGCACTTGATGGGAAGAGATCTTCCTATACTACGATCGGTTATATGCTGTGGTTGTCACAAAGTGTTTCTCCACATAAGATATGGATATAATATCAGGGATTCTGGTCACTAGATCTATGGTTTTAAATCTAGATTTGGGAAGTGTCCCAATTTGGGTACTTTGACAATATTCTAAAGTGTTTTAGAATGGACGACTCCTGGCGAGGCGGTAGTACCCGCAGGTGATGGAGTCACCCTCTCTAAAGAGATGTCTTCTAGACTAATGGCGAGAGGGATTTGCATGATTAACATATCACTTGCTTAGGCAATTGAGTCAATCATGAGATGTCAAGTACCACACCAAATATTGCTTTTGCACTAGATGCAATAAGCATATATTAATCTAATCCTGGAGAAACATTGGGAAGCAGTTATGAACATAAGTGGATGTTCTTGGGATATGGTAACGGCAGCCTCCTTCGGGAGACGGTTATCATTTCGGGCTTCTAAGGTGACTTAGATGACAAAATGGCTGTCAGGGTTATAGTCTTCCCTCTTTTGAGGGACAGTATATTGGATAGGTGGTCCAAGCGGATACTGTGCAAGGCATGGCACAGGATACTGATTAAATTCAGTGGACAATACAGTCTAAGAAGTTTGTTGGATTTGGAGTTCATTTGTGAACTGGGTCCCATCAGAGATCCAGACAAATTCTAAGACATGTATTGCTCATTTCGGGAGATAGTATTTCTCCACGAAGTTGAGATATAGAGAGATATAGAAAGAAACATTAGAGCAGATCCACTCATTGAGGCTATTTCTCGAACGCAATTGTTTCACAAACGAGCTTTGTGAAACTGATTAGTAGAGAAGTTGGGTGTTCGGTATTTCATAGGCTGTAAGTATGCGACACCGCAATAATTAGCTTTATGTGCAAGTGGGAGATTGTTGGCTATAGTGTTGGCTATAGTGCCCTCAAGGCAATTATTATAATCGCAGGCACGTGATTATGATGATTGAAGGAGGACCTATACGGATAAAACAGTCTTACTCAAGATGATAGTATGCTATCTGGTTTGTCTTTATCATCATGTACATGCTTTATGTGGTATTACAGATCACTATTACATGTTGATAGAGCCCATAGGATTATTGCTTGACTACCAGCATTATGATGGGATCATATACGTGAGAGCTGGGTGGTCTATAAGCACATCCTTAAATGTCCCTAGTCGTGGGAGTATCGAGACTGGGCATCGATACTCCAGAGTAGACTAGTGTATACTGATCAAGACCCCGACGAGGGGCGGTGGCCAGGTCATACAAGCCATAGGTGTTAGTTTGTTCACCTAAGATAGTATACAGGTGCTCATTAGGTTATGAGTACACTGGACAGACTCACCGGGAACATGCTAGTTGGTATTATACCTATTGTCAGATAGCAGTTCCCAGGTGACATGTGTACAGGTTAGTTTGTCGACTTGAGATCGTCATTTTTCTCGTGTGAGTTCCAACTATGCTTTGATTACTACCCTACCACGGCTCAAAGGAGTCGTGCAAATAGGTTTTAGTTGGGTACAGTCCCGAGCCACATGGAGACAGTGAGCGGATCGTCGGGGATTCTTCTCTCCCGGTATTGGGGGTTGATGTCGCGTTGTGCAAGGGTGGCCATTACCATAAATTCTTATCCATGGTAGTCGAGATTTACTGATCTAGGATCAGCAGTTTCTCTGGTGGTGATGGGTTTCATACCGACACAAAATGTCGCGTTATTAGGGGTCTCACTTTATCCACCACCTAGACTCGATATGCGATACTCATAGACGAATGGACCAGACTGTACGGATATTGTCACTGACAGGCTCAGTAGGGGTTCGGATGAGTTTGCTCGTCGGCCTTCCTTTCGCTCAATACCTGGGTAGCCGTTATGTATAGCTAGTGCCACTGACGTGCTTGTGGTTAAACCCACTGCCAGCGTATTGATGAGTCTTTAGAGTCCCACACAGAGGGTTTTCACGGTTCATGTGATATGGTGCAGATGACGTATGTTGGTACATACAGGTGTCCGATTAAATATGTGTACACGCTACACGGACTTTAATTGGACGGTTGATAATACTAGCGGCTTAGGATTAAACCGGATTATTAAATCAAGTTTTGATTTAATAATTTATATATATATATATATATATATTGTTGGATATAGTGCCCTCAGAGTCAATTATTGGATCACAGGCACGTGATTGCAATGATTGAGGGAGGACCTATGCCGGTAGGACAGTCTTACTCGAGATGATAGTATGCTATCTGGTTTATCTTTATCATCGTGTACTGCTTTAGGTGACCTTACAGGTCACTATTGCACGTTGATAGAGCCCCTAGGATTCTTGCTTGACTGCCAGCAGTATGAGGGCGATCATATACGTGGGAGCTGGGGTCTATAAGCACATCCTTAAATGGTCCCTAGTCGTGGGAGTTTCGAGACAGGGCATCGATACTCCAGAGTAGACTAGTGTATACAGTCGAGACCCCGACGAGGGGCGGTGGCCGGTCTCACAAGCCACTGGTGTCAGTTGGTTCACCTAAGATGTGTTAGTTATATGTATGCCCTAGAGGCCATTACTGTACATTGGATGTATATTGTAGTGGATGCTGGGACATATATAGGTAGGACTTTCTTGCTCGACATGATAGTACGCTATCTGGTTGCTCTTTATCTTAACATGTATACTTTCTGTCTCTCTGATTACATGTTGATAAAGCCCTTAGGATGTGTACTCGACTTCCAGGACTATGATGCAGATCATACTAGTGGGGCCTGGGTAGTCCATGAGTACATCCTTTAATGTTCCTAGTCGTGGGAATATCGAGACGGGGCATCGATATTCCAGAGTAGACTAGCGCATATCTTCTCGACCCATATGATGGGCGATGGATGATCCCATATCCATTGATGTTTGACATCAGAGATGGTATGCGGGTGCTCAGTGGAGACTGGGTACACTGAACGGACTCGCCGAGAACTCCCAGATGGTATTATACCTTACGTCAGATGGCAGTTCTCTGGTGACACTGGTGCAGCTTAGTCTGTTGACCCGAGATCGTCATAGAGTCTTGTGTGTCTCCAACTATGCTTTGATTTCCACCCTACCACGGCTCTACTGAGTCGTGCAAACAGGTGGTTTTTGGGTACAGTCCAGATTCACATGGAGGCAATGAGCGATAGGAGGGGATTCGTCTCTCCCGGTATTGGGGGTTGATGTTGCGCTATGCACGACTGGACATAACAGGAAATCCCTGGCCAGGGTTGCAGTGATATACTGGTAAGAGTTATCAGTGGTTTCACGATTGTTATGGACCTTATATCGGCATGACTTATCAAGCTACTGGGATCTGAAGTTTACCACCCCTAGGCGAGATATGCGACATATCAGACGAACTAACCGGACTGTACGGTAAGTGTTACTGGTTGGATTCACAGGAGTGTGAGCGGGCTTGCTCGTTGATCTTCTGATCGCTCAATACCCGGGTGGCCGTTACGTTTAGCAGACCGCTTGCGGCTTATGGGTATTTGATATGATCATCACCTGCTGCCGGCGTATTGACGAGTCTTTAGAGTCCTACACAGAGGTTTCCTGGCTCAAGCAAAACGAAATAGGAGCGCATATGAGATATGTGCGGGACCGAGAACAATACCAGTATAAGATACTGGATTCGATTCTTGCGATTTGTAACATTGATCGGTTATATGCGATATAGCCGGGTTATCGAATCAAGTGTTGATTCGATAACTTGTTACTATTGATATTAGTCGGTTGTATGCAATATGACCGGATCATTAAATTAAGTGTTGATTTAATGATTTAATGTATAATTATATATTTGATATATTACTTTACATTAACTCGTATTGGTTCACTTAAGATGGATTTTCTCACTTGATGTGCACATTGTATATATGATATAGTTTTGTGCACTAGTTTGTATCATGTTTGATGATACATGCAAACTTGGGTGTATGTTTGATTTGAACCATGTTTAGGTTAATGGTTATGGTTTTAAATTATTCACTTATTCATTTTATTTATTTTCTTTATTTCTTTTGGCTAAAATGAAATGGTTGCTAATTTTGTCTTTTGTGGAAGCTTCATGAAGCATTGAATTAGTAACCATTTTGTTTTATATTTAAACCTAACCATTAGCTAAACTAGGGTTTGCTCTCTACAAGAGTTAAATCTAACCCAAGGTTGCATTATGATAAGATCAATTTGATTTTATTATTCTTTCATCATTCTCATGATATTCTTCTTCTTCTTCTTCATCTTCATAAAGAAGAAGAAACCTTGCTACCTCCAATGGTGAAATGATCAAATGAGTGAGAAATCCAAATCTAAAGTCAACCCACTTCTTATTTCTTCATCTTCTACCTCTTGCCAAGTAGTATAGGGTGTTTTCTTCACAAGTTTCATGACTTGGTGAAGTGGGAGCTTGATCTAGTGATGCCTCGACGTAGATCATCTTCGGCATCGAAGCCGACGACCAAGCCCGCCCATTTCTTCGATGAAGCCGATGCTAGAGTCCGGAATCTGATTTGGACAGCGGAGGGACATCATCGCGGAGCTTAGGAAGTGGTGGACCGGATCTACAAAGGTTGTAGCCCCTTTCCTTTTAAGTTAAAGTCGTTAACTTGCATCGCATAGCCTATAAATCTAGTTAACGATCCGTATTAGGGTTTGTAGGCACTTGTAAAATTTGAAATTGGGCATGTTTGATCCCTTGTGAGACCTCTAGTGTGTGCCTAGGAACCCTACAGTAGTATCAGAGCCTGGCTAGAGCCTTAGGCGATGCGTAGACGGAATTAGAAGTCCGATCGAACCAAAACCCAAACCCAAAAATGCTCTCTGTACATTTTTGTAATTCGTGGTTTTTTGAGAATTAAAAATATGCAGAAAACTCAGCAGGGGATTCTAAGAATTACTGTACAAAATGGGACCCATGATTCGATCATTGCGCGGCGGAACCGCGGCATTAGCATGGCTAATGCGGCGGTTCCGCGGCCATTTAATCTCTTCATTCAAAACATTTTGCACAGTAACTTCTTTCTTGCATTGCTGAGTTTCCTGGGAATTTTTAAATCTCACTTTGGAGTTGAGTTTTCTGGTTTGTATTGGGGGTTCGGAGATTCGATCGGACTGTCTAATTTTGTCAGTGTGTTTTTCCGGATAATTTCAGAATATGTTAAAAAGTTCGACCGGATATAAATACCCACTTTTTCCCCTGCCGGGAAATTTTCAATTGTTGGATTTTTCCGTAGTTTAATGAAGTTCTAAGTAGTGCAAGTAACGCGATGGTCCCTCTAGAAGACAACAAACCTTAACTCGATTATATGACCGTCTTGAACTGCCCTTTGAACCTTAGGGTTTGGGGCAGTACGGCGTGCCACATGTGAGGCGTTGGCTTGACCCTTCTACGGCTGGACCGTTGGTACTGAGGCACGAACTGAATGTTTTTAGACTTATTTCATGTGTTGAGCTGTATCGGGAAAACTTGGGTGTTTCGACTGTTCGATCGGAAAGTTTAACATTTTCTATTTACCCGGAATGTGATACAATAATTGGAATTCACAAGTAGTTATGAGATAACTGAATGAATGTTATAAACATAGCAGTTTAGTCTCACTTGATCGGTTGCCACGGAATTTTGATGTGATCAAAAGTCCATCGCAATCACGTAGCATACGCGGATACTCGCCGGGTAAACTTAATAGACAGCCTCACTCCATAGCCCCGACCAAGTGACTGTAGGAGAACCCCGTCGCCGAAAGCATCCGTTCGGGTGCTCGCGGCAGCGGTGTTCCGCCTTGGTGCACTTTGTCGACGGCGTCGGGGGTGCGGCCGCCTACTGAAGTTTGCGACGAGCATTCGATCAGGATGTCGGGAATCTTGTTGAATTGCCCGACTTTATATTGAAAAGTGTTTTCGATTTTGAGACTAAAATGCGGGGTTTATAATTGTTAGGCATATGATGTCTAAGTATTTCATTTGATTAGGCATGTGATGTCTAAAGAGGTTGCGGATTCCAACTGTTGTAGTTTTACACTTTCTTTTCTGTGACCGTAAGTGTAATATGTGATATCGCCGGTTTCGTTGCTATATGTCAACGACAATTGGGATGGGCATATTTACTTACGTTGATGACATGTGATGTTATGTGTTGCTGGATATGTTATATTGGATCGTCGTGTTTGAATAGCCGGGGTTTTTTTATGTGAGATGAGTGTTTTTCTTTTCCATTCATGTAAAAACTTGTATGTAATATTCTTTTATCGGGGCACTTCCAGGTTGCGGAAGATGTCACCTTTTGTATATTATTTACTTTTCCGCATTAGGATAGACCCAAGGAGGGGAGCACAAGTAACCGGGTTCTAGGGTCCAGTGGGAGACCATCTCGAGGAGTCGAGTCCGGGTCTCCTAACCCTAGAATTGGTAGGGTTGCTTGCCGCTCTCGTAGGGGTCTAGGGGTGTGGGATTGGCTATTCATCAGGACCGTGGAATCCGTGTTTTATACTGGCTCGTATTGAAAACACGGACGTCCTAGTATATCCAATATTTCATATGTATCTTCTGCTGTGGTTTATCTGTGATGTGATCATGTGATGTTCTGTGACAGATATTGTATATAGTATATATGATATATTATATAGACGTTGCTTATGTTTTACACCTGCACTAGCCCTGCCTCGCTCTGGCGTTAGTCACCTAACCTAACGGCGTAGACGGGACATCGAGACGAATGCGGATGGCATAAGCGTACGTTATATTTATCTGTGATGCTTAGGTGGACTTAAATGATGGGATATTCATTAATGAGATTAATGAAAGAAAATAAACCTAATTGATGTTGTGGAATCGAATTTCAAAATAAAAACAGGTAGCTACAGTTCTTGCTTTGCATCGCGGTGTTCATTACAGAACATCCAGCACCTTATTCGATGAGGAAAGGACCGAGATCCCTTCACCGGGAGTGACTCCTTTAGCAATAACTGGCAGATGCTACAACCCTCGGTTTGTCTTTTGATAGCTTCTATAGTTTATGCTTTGCACAGTGATATATATGATATATCCCGCACCTCATTCGACGAGGAAAGGGCCGACGATCCTTTCACCGGGAGTGACCCCTTTAGCAAAACTAGAAAAGCCTCAAAAACATTCCATTTAAAAACCATTTGATTCCGCAACGAGATCAAGTTCAAAGCGTTAAAGGTTTTCACAAAAACCATTCGCAACCCTCCGTCATTTTAGGAAGTAGAGTACTTAGTATTCGTGCTGTGTTTGTTGACCTTAGTTAAGGCACAGTGTACGGTAGCTAAGTGATGTCTTCCTACACCGCATATGATGCGATTAGTTAGGACAGTCGCGTGACTTTGTTGACCTTAGTTAAGGGTCATGTGGGTGGGTCTAATTAATCACGAAATGATGGGTAGAACTTGACTAGTGCTTATGATTTGTTGACCATAGTTAAGGTCATAAGTGCTAGGGGTAAAAATCTTTATCGGGAGTTTCAAGTGTTGGAATTTGCAATGAGATTGCATACCTTCTATGTGATAGTTGGATCCCGATACCCACTGCGAGTAATTGTTACTCCTGGGAGAGTTTTGCACTTTACAATTAGCCGATCAAGTAGGTGTCTAGAAAGGTTTCAACGAGGTTACGCCTCTGGGAAAACGAGGTTTACTGTAATTAGGTCCGTGCGAAAGCACGGGGAACCTCCCTCAAAGTACTGAAACTGGCCTGGCTGAAAGATTGGCGAACTTGTAGAGTGTGATTAATCCCGGCTAGTCTTTCCTTTTAAGGTTTGAAGGAAGATTTGATAAAAACAGTGGGAGCCATCCTGATTAGATAAAATATATAACCAATCTAATCTTGAAAGAGCGCACCCAGAGTGTTTTCTTCTCTCTCTCTCGTGGTAGCGACCATATCACGCCTTAATCAAGATAATAATACGGATATTGACCGAACCCGCTTGTTATACTGAGCTGGGGAACGTTGGTCCCGCTCCATCTTATAATAGTTATAAGACCGAGCAGGAGTTAGGGCAATACCAGAATTCCTATGCCGTCCAAACGAAGAAAGTGCATATGATGCATCTCCTTCGGGTGTGTTCATTATACAGAACTGTTTTCTCAGTATCCTCTGCATCCTGGGTATTTGATACAGGATCAGGATCCCAGATATGTAATCATGTTACATAGGGCTACAAAAGGGTAGAAAAACTGAGAACGGGTGATAAGTTTCATGAGACAGAAAACGGGGCAAGTGTTGCAACCAAGTCTGTTGGTCACTGTCACCCTGTATTAACAATACATTGATTCTGAACAAATGCTATTAGATACCGAACCTGATATACAAAATCATATCTACCTCTTTATTAGTAAAGAAATGATAAAATTTTGTATTGATGGATAATGTTTTGAACATTTCCTATATCAAAAGTTGATCGGTTCAGGCACGTTATCTAAAAGCATTGATGTTCTAAATCAAACTACAGTTCCTAGTATACAGAACACACACAAGAGGAAGAGTTCAGAAATGAACGGATCCTTCTTGAGGTATTGTAGACTAGGTCATATCAATGCGACCCGACTAGCTTAAGTTACATAGTAGATGCATATTTAAATCTGTTTGAATTTACATCTTATGAAACTTGCGAGTCATGTCACAAAGATATAATGACCTCAGCTCTGTTTATTGGAAACAGAGAAAGAGTTAGTGAACTCTTGGGATGATACATGTTGATGTATAATGGTCCCCTGTCTACACATGCCAAGACCGGTTCTTTGTACTTCATTACATTCTCTGATGATCTCTCAAGATTCAGACATATGTTCCTGTTGAAACATAAGTCCGAACCTTTTGAGATACTCACGGAATATAAGTTAGAAGTAGAGAACCAAAATGAGGGTATAAGTATTATGTCCTTTGATGTGATCAGGGAGGAGAATACTTGTGCATGGCTTTCCTGGACTATTCTAAAAGGAAAATGAGATTCTCTCTCAGTATTACTCCTCTGAATACACCACAGCACAACGGTGTATCGGGGCGGAGCAATCGCACCATATTGGATATAGTATGCTCTATGATGAGTACTACTGAGTTACCTATTTCCTTTTAGGGAGTTATGCACTTATGAAGTTGCATACCTATTGAATAGGGTTCGATTCAAATCAGTGCCTACCACTCCATATGAGATATGGTATGGGAAGAGCCCATCTCTTGAGTAAGTTAAGATTTGGGATTGTCCGGCCTATGTCAAAAGCAAAATCCGGACAAGATCAAGGCAAGGTCAGTTCTGTAGAACTGGAAAGGTTCCAGCTATACAAAACTACAGTTGATGATTTGACAGAACCAAAGGATTCAATAGTTCCCGACGAACCTCAGCCTCTCCGCCGATCTGGTAGGGTTCCTCATCCGCCTGAGAGATACCTTGGTTTCTCGATGACAGTGGGAGCGAGGAATGCATCATGGGATGATGACCCAACTAGTTTCGAGCAGGCCATCGAGAGTAGGGACTCTGTAAGAATGGCTGGATGCTTAGCGATCTGAGGTGGAATCCTTATACACCAACAAAGTATGGACTTTGGTTGCTATATCTGAAGGGTTAAATCCCCATCAGGAGCAAGTATATCTTGAGAAGATTACTTGGTGTAGATGGAAAAGTTAAGACTTTCAAAGCTAGACTTATTAAAGGTTTTAGTCATCAACCAGGCGTGGATAATGATGATACCTTTTCTAGTGGCTGTGCTTAAGTCCATCCGGATCCTACTTGCCACAGCTACATACCATGGCTACGATATCTGGTGGTTGGGTGCCATGACTACTTTTCTAAATAATGATTTAGAAGAGAACGTCTATAAGAACACGGCCAGAGGGCTTCGTAAACAGTGGGAGCAGCGGAAACGTGTGCAAGATTGCTTTACAGAATAAAGCAGGCATCGCGGTGTTGGAACGTCTGTTTTGATGTAATAATCAAAATGTTTGACTTCATCAAAATAGTAGATGAACCTTGTATATACAAAAAGGTAGTTGAGAGTAAGGTGGTCATCCTCGTATTGTACGTGGACAACATACTCTTGATAAGAAAAGAGTTTTCTATGCTACGCACGGTCAATCTCCGCTTATCACATGGATTCTCCATATAGGATAAAGATGATACCTCCTAAATCCTGAGATTTGGGTCTATGTGATAGATCTAAATGGATGTTAGGATTCTCACTAGTTGTAGTGAGATGGTATCAATCGATCCTGGGGAGAATCACTGGAAGTGTTCCAGGGTGATAAGGACGACTGAATGTCAGTCACAGGCATTGTCTTTACCCTCAGTAAAGGGACGGTATGTTGGAAGAGTTCCAAGCTAGATACCGTGGCAAACTAGACGATAAAGGCTGGTAACATCGCTATTAAACATACTACCAAAGAGGCAGTTTGGGTGTATATTGGTTCATAAGATGAACTAGGTTCCTACCATTGTATGACAATGGAACTGTGGCTTTGGCCTAGGAACCCTGGTCCCATCAGTGACCCAGACATATTCTGAGGCAGCATCACCTGATCATGGAGATAGATGATCTCTAGGGTGATCGAGGTTAGGAGAGTAGACTCAGAGGACAACACGGCGGATCCACTCACAAAGACCTTTTCCCAGAGAGAGACTTTCAGGGGATGGTTGAGTATGTGATACTGCAACCACTGCTACAGATGGCCCTAGTGCAAGTGGGAGATTGTTAGTTATATGTATGCCCTAGAGGCCATTACTGTACATTGGATGTATATTGTAGTGGATGCTAGGACATATATAGGTAGGACTTTCTTGCTCGACATGATAGTACGCTATCTGGTTGCTCTTTATCTTAACATGTATACTTTCTGTCTCTCTGATTACATGTTGATAAAGCCCTTAGGATGTGTACTCGACTTCCAGGACGATGATGCAGATCATACTAGTGGGGCCTAGGTAGTCCATGAGTACATCCTTCAATGTTCCTAGTCGTGGGAATATCGAGACGGGGCATCGATATTCCAGAGTAGACTAGCGCATATCTTCTCGACCCATATGATGGGCGATGGATGATCCCATATCCATTGATGTTTGACATCAGAGATGGTATGCGGGTACTCAGTGGAGACTGGGTACACTGAACGGACTCGCCGAGAACTCCCAGATGGTATTATACCTTACATCAGATGGCAGTTCTCTGGTGACACTGGTGCAGCTTAGTCTGTTGACCCGAGATCGTCATAGAGTCTTGTGTGTCTCCCACTGTGCTTTGATTTCCACACTACCATGGCTCTACTGAGTCGTGCAAACAGGTGGTTTTTGGGTACAGTCCAGATTCACATGGAGGCAATGAGCGATAGGAGGGGATTCATCTCCCCCGGTATTGGGGGTTGATGTTGCGCTATGCACGACTGGACATAACAGGAAATCCCTGGCCAGGGTTGTAGTGATATACTGGTAAGAGTTATCAGTGGTTTCACGATTGTTATGGACCTTATATCGGCATGACTTATCAAGCTACTGGGGTCTGACGTTTACCACCCCTAGGCGAGATATGCGACATATCAGACGAACTGACCGGACTGTACGGTAAGTGTTACTGGTTGGATTCACAGGAGTGTGAGCGGGCTTGCTCGTTGATCTTCTGATCGCTCAATACCCGGGTGTCCGTTACGTTTAGCAGACCGCTTGCGGCTTGTGGGTATTTGATATGATCATCACCTGCTGCCGGCGTATTGACGAGTCTTTAGAGTCCTACACAGAGGTTTCCTGGCTCAAGCAAAATGAAATAGGAGCGCATATGAGATATGTGCGGGACCGAGAACAATACCAGTATAAGATACTGGATTCGATTCTTGCGATTTGTAACATTGATCGGTTATATGCGATATAGCCAGGTTATCGAATCAAGTGTTGATTCGATAACTTGTTACTATTAATATTAGTCGGTTGTATGCAATATGACCGGATCATTAAATCAAGTGTTGATTTAATGATTTAATGTATAATTATATATTTGATATATTACTTTACATTAACTCGTATTGGTTCACTTAAGATGGATTTTCTCACTTGATGTGCACATTGTATATATGATATAGTTTTGTGCACTAGTTTGTATCATGTTTGATGATACATGCAAACTTGGGTGTATGTTTGATTTGAACCATGTTTAGGTTAATGGTTATGGTTTTAAATTATTCACTTATTCATTTTATTTATTTTCTTTATTTCTTTTGGCTAAAATGAAATGGTTGCTAATTTTGTCTTTTGTGGAAGCTTCATGAAGCTTTGAATTAGTAACCATTTTGTTTTATATTTAAACCTAACCATTAGCTAAACTAGGGTTTGCTCTCTACAAGAGTTAAATCTAACCCAAGGTTGCATTATGATAAGATCAATTTGATTTTATTATTCTTTCATCATTCTCATGATATTCTTCTTCTTCTTCTTCATCTTCATAAAGAAGAAGAAACCTTGCTACCTCCAATGGTGAAATGATCAAATGAGTGAGAAATCCATATCTAAAGTCAACCCACTTCTTATTTCTTCATCCTCTACCTCTTTCCAAGTAGCATAGGGTGTTTTCTTCACAAGTTTCATGACTTGGTGAAGTGGGAGCTTGATCTAGTGATGCCTCGACGTAGATCATCTTCGGCATCGAAGCCGACGACCAAGCCCGCCCATTTCTTCGATGAAGCCGATGCTAGAGTCCGAAATCTGATTTGGACAGCGGAGGGACATCATTGCGGAGCTTAGGAAGTGGTGGACCGGATCTACAAAGGTTGTAGCCCCTTTCCTTTTAAGTTAAAGTCGTTAACTTGCATCGCATAGCCTATAAATCTAGTTAACGATCCGTATTAGGGTTTGTAGGCACTTGTAAAATTTGAAATTGGGCATGTTTAATCCCTTATGAGACCTCTAGTGTGTGCCTAGGAACCCTACAAGATGTATACAGGTGCTCATTGGGTTATGAGTACAGCAGACAGGACTCGCCGGGAACATGCTAGATGGTCTTATACCTGACGTCAGATAGCAGTTCCCTGGTGACATGTGTACAGGTTAGTTCATCGACCTGAGATCATCATTTGTCTCGTGTGAGTTCCCACTGTACTTAGATTACTACCCTACCACGCTCAAAGAAGACGTGCAAACAGGTTTTAGTTGGGTATAGTCCCGAGCCACATGGAGGCAGTGAGCGCATCTGCAAGGGTTTATCTCTCCCGGTATTGGGGGTGAGGTCGCGCTGTGTCTAAGAGAGCCATTACACGAAGTCCTTGGCCAAGGCAAGAGATTTACTGGTAGGTATTCCAGTAGTATCTCACGGTGTTCTGGACTACACTCCGACACGACTTGTACCGCTTTTGGGGGTCTGACTTTTACCAACCCCCTAGGCCCGCCATGCGATGCTCATAGACGAACAAACCGGACTGTACGGATATTGTCACTGACAGGATCAGTAGGATGTCAGTATGAGTTCGCTCACAGACGTCCTTTTTGGGCAATACCTGGTAGCCCGTTACGTATAGGCTAATACCTCTGACGTGCTAGTGGTTAAATCCATAACCAAAGTATTGACGAGTCTTTAGAGTCCCCCACAGACCAGTTTCTCAAGTTTCGGGCGAAACGCTGTAGAGGCCGTATGGAGATATGGCAGGGTTCGATCAGATACGTGCGATATTGCATGGATCATGATTGGACGGATAATACTAGCGGGGTTTGGTTTAAACCGGATCCTAGTATTATACAGTGTAGATTTTGTCTCTTTGCATTTGTATTCAGTGGGAATACAAATGCGGGTATGTATATACAGTCGCGGGGTTTTCCTGTAATTTATTACGGGATCAGTTTTCTGAAGTTGCCAGTTTGCATTCCGTTCCGGCCAGTTTTCCTTTGTTCCTTCCCGGCCGGACTTTTTCCGATGGAGGGGGTTATTTGCAGTTGTGCAAATTATCTTTTGTGGAGGTGTTATTTGTATATGTGGCTTTATGATATGACTAGCATCATGAGATTCCTTTTTAATCACTTCCTTTTGCATTAAGTGAGATGGGAATGGATGAGAGTTGATGTGAGGCTTGATTTGGCTTATGGTCACCCTTTGCTTTTACTACTCTCACCTTCCTTCGTGTTTTGATTCCTCCACCATTTTTATCATCATAAGGCCGGCCACTTTTGAGAGGAGAGGGTGTGTGTAATTTTTGGAGAGAAAAATTATGATCTCATTTCATTCTTCTTGCCACAAAATACTAGTTCACTCAAAAGTTCATTTTCTCCTCCATCATGGCAACTTCACTACCCGTAAGAGACAAAGCATTCTACGTTGTTCCTACAACACCCTTGGGCACGTCGACTCGCCAACTTCGTGCCCGAGTTGCCTCGGTCCAGAGGTAGGAGCCCGTAAAAGAACCCGGCGACGTGGTGCCCGTTCCGACGAGGAGATGAAGACCGGAGGTTCCGCGAGGACATCGGAGTGGAGGCGAAGACCGAAGGACACGGATCGCTTGGTATAGCTTTTCTAGTTTGCTAGAGTTAGATTAATGGCCCGATCCGGGATTTTAGTGCGCGGTGGTGCCGGTTTCTAGTTTTTTTGAAAAGTTCCGTTTCCGCATTCCGGCGTCGGATTGACGGCCGGGGCGCCGCCGTGCACTTACAATGGTATCAGAGCCACGCCATTATCCTAGTCTAGCTTGCTCTAGCATGTTTAGAACTCGATCGAACAAAAATCCCAAAAACCGTATTTTCAAATGCATAAGTTTCTGTCGAAATTTTTTTGGCTCGAAAATTTTTTCAGTACATTGCAGAAATAATTGCAGGGAATTCTAAGCATTCTGGGAAAATTCGATGCAATGATTTCTCAGTACGACCGCGGAAACGCGGCCAAACCCCTGGTTTGGCCGTGGTGGCAAAGTGTTATCATTGCACCAAATTTTACCAGTAGGCTTCTGACTTGGGAATAGGGTTTTTGGAATATTCTGTTTGGGCCCAGATTTTCTTTGAGTGCTGCAGTAGTGCTTGGAGCCCACTTCGGTAAATTTGATCGATCGAAAACTTTAAACATGTTAGTTCACAGTATTTACATTATATCTGCGACCGTGAATGTCATTTGATCGATAAATCCTGTCTAACTTCTATAGCCCTTTTGGACGGATTTGCGAACTTGACATTCACGTTGATGTTCTGTGTTGTGCTGTGATGTTGCGGATTGGTCGTGGGGGATAGCCTGGTTGCAGTGGTAGTACAGTTTTGATTTTATATGTACATTTGATATTGCGGGGCGAGCGTCCGACATGTGGACTGTCGTCACTGCCTGTTTGTATTATTCTTTTGGGGCACGACCGGGTCGAGGTCGATGTACCCGTTGTATGTATATTTTACTTTCTGTACTAGGATTACCCCGCGGAGGGGTGCACGGATAGCCGGATTCTAGAGGGCAACGGGCCCGCATCTCATGGCATTGAGACGGAGGGGGCTTCACTCTAGAATTGGCGGGCTATTCGCCGCACTCGTAGGGGGTATAGGCTGACCCAGGAGGGGTGCCCAAGTTACCGGATTCCGTGAAGTGCTGGGTGGTCCATTCACGTTGCTGAAGGGGGCTTCCTCGCTTCAGGTTTTGGCGGGTAACTTGCCGCGCCCGTAGGGGTCTAGGATTTCATTGCACAGGCTATCCACACGACCAGGGGAACGTTAGGTTTCAGTAGCGGCTCTGTGAAACCCGGGGATCCCAGATATCTGTATTGTTCTGTGATACTGGTTACATTTCTGTGATGTTGCATTTTATCACGCCTTGAGCGAATATTATATATTGATATATATACTAGTAGATGTTGTATATGTTTTGCATCCGCGCTAGTCCAGTCCCCGCTCTGTCGTTAGTTAAGTAACCTAACGGGTGATGATGGAACCAGTGGCGAATGCGGATGGCATATACGTACATCATTATTTTCGTTCTTTTGTGGTGTGATCAATTGATGGGACTGCGTTGATTCGGATCAATGCAAGCTAAATAAACCTATTCTGATGTTGTTGGAACATTTTTCAAAAAGCTGTTATTGCAAGGACATTCTCTTTTGTTTTGCACAGTGGTATTCAGTTGGAATATCCTGTTCCTCAGTCGACGAGGAAAGGGCCGAGATCCCTTCACCGGGAGTGACCCCTTGGACAAAAGTTTGCGTCAGGGAAATAACTTCACTATAGCCGATTACTTTTGTTTTGCATCGTGGTATTCAGTTGGAATATCCTACAGCTCATTCTACGGGGAAAGAGCCGAGATCCCTTCACCGGGAGTGACCTCTTTAGTAAAGTTTTTAGTCACTATATTTTTATAAAGCTATCCGGTTCCTTCAACGATATCATGTTCATTACGTTAAAGGTTTTCTCCAGAAACCATTCGTATCCCTCCGTCGTTTTAGACGGGTAGCAAGTAGTATTCATGCTATGTTTGTTGGCCTTAGTCAAGGCATAGTGTATGGTAGCTGCTTGTTACCTTTCTGCTGCATAGATAGATGCGTTGGTTTAGGACAGTCGTATAGCCTTGTTGGCCCTAGTCAAGGGCTTGTATGGGTGGGTTCAAATTAACCTGGACAATGACGGGTAGAACTTGACATGTGACTTATGATTTGTTGGCCTTAGTCAAGGTCATAAGAGCATGGGGCAAAAATCCACATCGCGAGTTTCTAAAGAAACTGAAACTTGCCAGATATGCGCATACCTTCTGGAGTGTGATAACGTGAGCGGATTCCGTCACGTTATCATGCGATGATAGTTGGATCCCGATTCCCACTGATGAGTTGGTTTACTCCTCGGGTGATCCCGACTAATTCTTCTTTCAGGTTTGGAGAAGAATTTGACGGTACAGTGGGAGGTTTCCAGATTAGATAAAGTGATAACCATTCTGATCTAGGTTAGAGTGCACGCTGAGTGTTTCTTTTCTCTCTCTCTTTAGCAACGACCATTGACCCGACCCTAGACTATGACTCATTGACCAAAATTAACCGAACCTTCTTATAAGACTGGCTTTTGGATTGTCAGAGTTGCATACCTCATTGCCACTCCTACTTTTACCCTTTTCTCCAGGACACCCCGTATTACTACGAACGTCCACTTCTATTGGACCAAAACATCGTATGGTTATATACGAACTCGAAGGAATTTATTCGAAGATGGTTTCCGGTTCTGGAGAAAACGAATAGGACTATTCAGTTGTCTTTTCCTTTTACCTTCTCTCTGGTTGCGAGTGCTCCTTAGATTAGGACAGTACACCTATTACGCAAATTAGATAGTCTTCTTCCAAACCTTAGGCTGGTGCTGAACGGTGGGGAGTGAAGAAAACCAATTAGCGTAACGATGGTGTACAGAAGGTATTAAGTAAAGACAAATAAAGGGATTAGTAAGAGGGCAAAGTAAATTGTGACTGCTATTCACGACCAAACCAAGTATTTCATTACCACTCCCACTTCACCTTTGTATTTCTCCAGAACACTCCGTATCACTACGAAGATCCACAGTTTATTGGATACTCCATCATATGGTTATATACGAACTCGAAAGGAACTTGTTCCAGTTCGGGGATGGATTCTGGTTCAGGAGAAATAGGAATAAGGTTTATTCGGTTGTCTTTTATCTTCACCTTCTCTCGCATTGCGAGTGTTCCTAGGATTAGGACAGTACACCCATTATGCTGATTGGATAGTCTTCTTCAAAACCATAGGTTGGTGCCGAACGGTAGGGAAGGAAGAAAACCATTTGGCCTAAAGGGGTGTACAGAAGGTAATGACTAAAGACATATAAAGGGATTTGGAGAGATGGCAAAGAAATATACGGTTACAGTTGTGAATCTGGATAATGGAAGAGGCATTACTAGGAATACCCAGATACCCTATCGAAACATTTCAATGTTTCAGTTTCACTGTGTACTGTTAAAAGAAAACCGATTTTCCAATTAGACACTTGCTCCAGGGTATGTATTTACCAGGTATAATTCTCACATCTGTATGGTTTTACAGATGATGAGTGGGAGTAAGTTATTGGGAATTAGGTGATTATCCTCATTATATCGGAATTCGTTGTAATTGGTGGTATTTGAGGAAGTCACCTGGGTTGTTTGCCGGACGGCGAATATTTGGTTTTGAATATCCGTTGTTATGCACCGATTTAAAATCGATATATCTGTACGTTCATTTTTATGAAGTGAGATATAACTTTTTGAAATTATGTCGATGACATTTACCTATATCAGTGGATGGTTAGGTTAGGAGCATTAAACAGCGGTGTAATTCTTCTTAACCATAAGTACAGTTTTCAACCTACGACACACAGGGAATGAGTTATTAGACTCAGGGGACTTATACAGAGTATTGTATATTGTCCAGTGTCCATTAGGATAGACGGGTTGGTCCTCGTACTATATTCTGTTTACTTATGACTTCTCTAGTTCTTAGACAAGTGTTTCGTAGAAACTCAAGGTCTAAGTTTTGAGAAGTTATAGGTATAAGAGTAAAGTAGAGAACCAGATGTTGCAAGTATCGGGATTCTTCAAGGTGATCGAAGATGTAGATACTTGTGTATGGTATTCAGTTGATAGTAATGATTAAGAGAACTTGCTTCTCTTTCAGGTTACTCATAATTGGAAGCACTCCTAAGTTGAGTAATGCTAATCGGCCTCTCTCCATTTACTTGACATGCACTGAAGACAGCTGCATGATTTGAATCTGGTTCAATTAAATCAGTGCCTCTGTTTCTATATTGGATATAGAACAGTTCATATCTTAACGATCTTAAGGTACGGGGAGTTGTCTGGCTTATGCTTAAAACCAGACTCTGGATAACTCAAGGCACGTTTCTGTAATGGCTGTTTGTGGGTTGACCCAGGCTATGATGAGGGTTGACTTTCTACCATCTGGAAGATCAATAGCGATATTGTTCTTGACTCGCCACAGTTTTAATAAAAATGGATTTTTTCAGAAAACAGTAGTGGGAGTATGGTAGAACTGGAAGTGATTCCAGAACCGCAAACGATTACTGAAAATTTGATAAGAACCTAAAGATTCAATCAGTATTGACATTCCATTGGCCACTCCGCAGATGTGGTGGGTAACCTCAGGCACCCGAGAGGTACTCCGGTAGCCTCAAGGACGGTGACAGGGAGGTTCTTGTTTACCCAGACTTGCCATTGCTGTTGTTCCAGACTGTGAGACCCGGCAGGAGGATGACTATAGTGTCGTTCTAAACTAGCTTTAGAAGTGTACGTCTATATGACTTTGCCAGAGGGTTGTCGTAGTCAGTGGGAGCAGCGGAAGTATTGGTGGACAGGTAGCTTATGTCTATTTATAGACTAAAGCAGATATAGCGGGGATAGATCATCTATTTCTGATGTGACAGTCATAGGTTTGACTTCATCAGAATAGGGGATGGATCTGTTAAGAAGGTAGTAGGGTGTGATGTCCTGGTATTTGGATGACATACACACAGTAGAAAGTGATATTCCTATACTACGATCGGTTATACTTTGGTTGTCACACAGTGGTTTCTCCTCATAGGAATTGGATATTATATCAGGCACTCTGGTTACTAGATCTATGGTTTTAGATCTAGATTTGGGTAGTTTCCTAATCTGGGTACTTTGACAGCATTCTATGAGTATTTAGAATGCACGACTCCTGGCACGGTAGTGTACCTGCAGGTGATGGAGTCACCCTCTCTAAATGTGTCTTACAGACTAAAGTAGAGAGGGATGTGCATGATTGGCAGATCACTTGCTTAGGCAATTGAGTCAATCATGAGATGTCAAGTACCACACCAGATGTTGTTCTTGCAGTAGATGCAATAAGTTGATATTGATCCAATCCTGGAGAAACATTCGGAAGCAGCTTTAGAACATAAGTGGATGTTCTAGGGATATGATAACGACAGCCTCCTTTAGGAGACGGTTATCATTTCAGGCTTCCAAGGTGACATGGATGACAGAGTGACTGTCAGAGTTATAGTTTTCCCTCTGACGAGGGGCAGTATTTTGGACAGGTGGTCCAGGTGGATACTGAGGGAATGATGGCGCAGGATACTGATTAAGTTCAGTTGACGATACAGTCTAAGAAGTTTGGATTTGGAGTTCATTTATGAACTAGGTCCCATCAGACATCCAGACATATTCTAAGACACGTATTGCTCATTTCGGGAGATGGTTTTCTCCGCGAACTTGAGATATAGAGAGACATAGAAAGAAACATTAGAGCGGATCCACTCACTGAGGCTGTTCCTCGAACGCAATAGTTTCACAAACGAGCTTTGTGAGACTGACTAGTAGAGGAGTTGGGTGTTCGGTATCACACGGGCTGTGAGTATGCAACATCGCAATAATTAGCCTTGAGTGCAAGTGGGAGATTGTTGGATATAGTGCCCTCAGAGTCAATTATTGGATCACAGGCACGTGATTGCAATGATTGAGGGAGGACCTATGCCGGTAGGACAGTCTTACTCGAGATGATAGTATACTATCTGGTTTATCTTTATCATCGTGTACTGCTTTAGGTGACCTTACAGGTCACTATTGCACGTTGATAGAGCCCCTAGGATTCTTGCTTGACTGCCAGCAGTATGAGGGCGATCATATACGTGGGAGCTGGGGTCTATAAGCACATCCTTCAATGGTCCCTAGTCGTGGGAGTTTCGAGACAGGGCATCGATACTCCAGAGTAGACTAGTGTATACAGTCGAGACCCCGACGAGGGGCGATGGCCGGTCTCACAAGCCACTGGTGTCAGTTGGTTCACCTAAGATGTATACAGGTGCTCATTGGGTTATGAGTATACCGGACAAGACTCGCCGGGAACATGCTAGTTGGTCTTATACTTGACGTCAGATAGTAGTTCCCTGGTGATATGTGTACAGGTTAGTTCATCGACCTGAGATCGTCATTTGTCTCATGTGAGTTCCTACTGTACTTAGATTACTACCCTACCACGCTCAAAGGAGACGTGCAAACAGGTTTTAGTTGGGTACAGTCCCGAGCCACATGGAGGCAGTGAGCGCATCTGTAGGGGTTCGTCTCTCCCGGTATTGGGGGTGAGGTCGCGCTGTGTCTATGAGAGCCATTACATGAAGTCCTTGGCCAAGGCAGGAGATTTACTGGTAGGTATTCCAGTAGTATCTCACGGTGTTCTGGACTACACTCCGACACGACTTGTACCGCTTTTGGGGGTCTGACTTTTACCAACCCCCTAGACCCGCCATGCGATGCTCATAGACGAACGGACCGGACTGTACGGATATTGTCATCGACAGGCTCAGTAGGGTGTCAGTATGAGTTCGCTCACAGACGTCCCTTTTTGTCAATACCTGGTAGCCCGTTACGTATAGGCTAATACCTCTGACGTGCTAGTGGTTAAATCCACAACCAAAATATTGACGAGTCCTTAGAGTCCCCCACAGACCAGTTTCTCAAGTTTCGGGCGAAACGCTGTAGAGGTCGTATGGAGATATGGCAGGGTTCGATCAGATACGTGCGGTATTGCACGGATCTTGATCGGACGGATAATACTAGCGGGCTTTGGTTTAAGCCGGATCCTAGTATTGTACAGTGTAGATTTTGTCTCTTTGCATTTGTATTCAGTGGGAATACAAATGCGGGTATGTATATACAGTCGTGGGGTTTTTCTGTAATTTATTACGGGATCAGTTTTCTGAAGTTGCCAGTTTGCATTCCGTTCCGGCCAGTTTTCCTTTGTTCCTTCCCGGCCGGACTTTTTCCGATGGAGGGGGTTATTTGCAGTTGTGCAAATTATCTTTTGTGGAGGTGTTATTTGTATATGTGGCTTTATGATATGACTACCATCATGAGATTCCTTTTTAATCACTTCCTTTGCATTAAGTGAGATGGGAATGGATGAGAGTTGATGTGAGGCTTGATTTGGCTTATGGTCACCATTTGCTTTTACTACTCTCACCTTCCTTCATGTTTTGATTCCTCCACCATTTTTATCATCATAAGGCCGGCCACTTTTGAGAGGAGAGGGTGTGTGTGATTTTTGGAGAGAAAAATTATGATCTCATTTCATTCTTCTTGCCACAAAATACTAGTTCACTCAAAAGTTCATTTTCTCCTCCATCATGGCAACTTCACTACCCGTAAGAGACAAAGCATTCTACGTTGTTCCTACAACACCCTTGGGCACGTTGACTCGCCAACTTCATGCCCAAGTTGCCTTGGTCCAGAGGTGGGAGCCCGTAAAAGAACCCGGCGATGTGGTGCCCGTTCCGATGAGGAGATGAAGACCGGAGGTTCCGTGAGGACATCGGAGTGGAGGCGAAGACCGAAGGACACGGATCGCTTGGTATAGCTTCTCTACTCCTTTTCTAGTTTGCTAGAGTTAGATTAATGGCCCGATCCAGGATTTTAGTGCGCGGTGGTGCCGGTTTCTAGTTTTTTAGAAAATTTTCGTTTCCGCATTCCGGCGTCGGATTGACGGCCGGTGCGCCGCCGTACACTTACATATATTATATATGTATTCTAGTATTATTGTTCACTATTCATTTTCTCTCTTGGCTATTCGTATTTTTGTAAGAATACGCTTATATATATATTTCGATACGTATACCAGGCTGTATTCCGTATTTATACGGAATAGCTTCTAGAAGTTGGACATCTCATTATTTGATTTTCACTTTAGAAAATCATTTAGGGAAATGAGGTGGAGGGGTGAGGTGGCATGAGCATGGTGAGGCATGTAGAGAAGCATAGCTCTTGTTTATTTTATTAGAAAATGAAAGAGATATTTTTTGTTGCATGGTTAAAAATGGCTTAGCTATATTCTCTACATGCCATCCATTTTTATTTTATTCACTGTTTTTACTCTCACTCTCTCTTGGAGAGACATAGCCATTTTTCTTGAGTTGCATTTCCTCACCTCCATCTTCATCTTCTTGGGTTGCTCATTTGAGCTCATGTAATGAGAGAAAAGTATAGTGAGACATTCCTACACCTCCACTCTCCATTGCTAGCAATCTTGGAGCGTCGGTTACCTCGCTTGGCGTGGCTGGAGCCAGCGTCGTTTCCCTCCGGTGGATCATCATCGATGGAGGAATACCGGCAACCAAGTTCGATCCGTAACCCCTAGGAGCTAATGAAGGTGGTAGAAGACCGAAGGACACGGATCATTCGGTATAAACATTCCTAACTCCTTTCTTTAGTTTGCTAGATTAGGGTTTAGGGTAGATCCGGGCATCGGGTTGTTCTAGCGACAGTTTAGAAAAATTTTGTTCCGCAATCGGCTACGGTTTGATGGCCAGGGCGCTGGCATAACCTAACATATAGTGCCCTCAAGGAAATTATTGTAATCGCAGACAGGTAATTATAATAATTGAGGGAGGACCTATACGGATAGAACAGTCTTACTCGAGATGATAGAATGCTATCTGGTTTGTCTCTATCATCATGTACATACTTTATGTGGTATTATAGATCACTATTACATGTTGATAGAGCCCATAGGATTCTTGCTTGACTACCAGCATTATGATGGCGATCATATACGTGGGAGCTGGATGGTCTATAAGCACATCCTTAAATGTCCTTAGTTGTGGGAGTTTCGAGACTGGGCATCGATACTCCAGAGTAGACTGGTGTATACTGATCGAGACCCCGACGAGGGGCGGTGCCCAGGTCTCACAAGCCATTGGTGTTAGTTTGTTCACCTAAGATAGTATACAGGTGCTCATTGGGTTATGAGTACACTGGACGAACTCGCCGGTAACATGCTAGTTGGTATTATACCTATTGTCAGATAGCAGTTCCCAGGTGACATGTGTACATGTTAGTCTGTCGACCTGAGATAGTCATTCATCTCGTGTGAGTTCCCACTGTGCTTTGATTACTACCCTACCATGGCTCAAAGGAGTCATGCAAATGGGTTTTAGTTGGATACAGTCCCGAGCCACATGGAGGCAGTGAGCAGATCGTCGGGGATTCGCCTCTCTCGGTATTGGGGGTTGATGTCGCGTTGTGCACGGGTGGCCATCACCAGAAATCCTTGGCCAAGGTAGCCGAGAATTACTAATCAGGGATCAGTAGTTTCTCAGGTAGTGATGGGTTTCATACCGACACGAAATGTCGCGTTATTAGGGGTCTGACTTTATCCACCCTGTAAGTCGATGTAGCACACCCCATATAGTAAGTGGGGAGGCGGAATTTGCAAACAACGATTTTTTAAATCAACAACATCGACCTAAATACCCGGATCATAATGTAAACCTTAACTAATAAAATAACTAAGAGGTTCTAACTACTGTGAAAGAAGTTTATACCTCCGTAACCAATTCCTTATTTCCTTTGTTGTCCTCCTCCTCTTCTTAAGCTCCCGAAAGAGTCTACGGAACGCGCTTGGTCATTAGCATCCTTGGGTCAAAGATGATCCACCCAAGAGTGACTACTTTGAGCTCTTACCTTTAATATGAGGTAACTAAAGAACCTAGTGTGCTAATCTAGGTAGTTTAGGTGATGTAGAGAGTGATTAGGTATTGTTTAGTCTCTTGAACCGTAGGATTCTCAACTCATGAGACAAGTTAGGGTTTAGAGAAAGAAGTTGATGGCTTGGAGGAGAGAGGGTGTGTAAGATATTATGAAATGAAAATGGCTAGCTTAGATAATTATGAAGCATAGAAAAATATAAAATCAAGCATGCTTCAATAATCATCATATGAGACACTAAGAGAGTCACCTAGCAGCCATGCCTCATTTATTGTAAATCAACACCTCACCCTCCACTTCATTTATTCATGTAATCAAAAAGAATAAATAACAAATGAGGTGTCTTCTTCTAGAAGCACTATTGTCAAAATTACAAGAATACCCCTCATCCGTATATACATACCCGTATCCGTATTCCAAAAAATACGAATACCCAGAGACTAAATAATCCGATAATCTAATACTAGGATCCGTCTTAAACCAAAGCCCACTCGTATTATCCGTCCGAATCATGATCCGTGCACAAGTGCACATATATGATCGAACCCTGCCGTAAAACCATGCGGCCTCTACATCGTTTCGCCCGAAGCAGGGAAACCCTCTGTGTGGGACTCTAAAGACTCGAAAGTACACTGGCAGTGGGTTTAACCACAAGCACGTTAGCGGTACTATCTGCACGTAACGGCTACCCAGGTACAAATCGAAAAGAAGGCCGACGAGCAAACTCATCTGAGCTCCTACTGAGCCTATCCGTGACAATATCCGTGCAGTCCAGTCTGTTCGTATGAGAGTATCGCATGTAAGGTCTAGGAGGGTAGAAAAACATCAGACCCCTAATAACCAAACAAGTCGTGTCGGTGTGGCTCAAGACCATCTGAGAATCTACTGGTCCAATCACCAGTAATTCTCAATCCGCCGTCGCCAGGGACTTATGGTATTAACCAACCGATCACAGCGCGACATCAACTCCCTATACCAGGAGTGACAAATCCCCAACAGTCGCTCACTGCCTCCATATGGCTTGGCACTATACCCAACTAAAACCTGTTTGCACGACTCAGTAGAGCCATGGTAGGGTAGTATCAAAGCACAGTGGGAACTCACACGAAACAAATGATGACCTCTGGTCGACAGACTATCTGCACACATGTCACCTGAGAACTGCTATCTGACGCTAGGTATAATACCATCTAGCCAGTCCTCCGTGAGTCCTGTCCGGTGTAATCACTCCCTGTGAGCACCTGTATACAGTCTTAGGTGCATCTCACCAATGGTTGCGGGACCAAACCATCGCCCCTCGTCAGGGTCTAGATATGTATACACTAGTCTACTCTGGAGTATCGATTCCCAGTCTTGATACTCCTATGACTAGGGACATTTTAAGTATGTGCCTATCGACTACCTAGCTCCCACAAGTATGACTGCCATCACAATATTGGTAGTCAGACAAAGATCCTACGGGCTTTATCAACATGTATACAAGATATGAAATACAAAGTAAAACACATCACATGTTAAGATAAATACAAACCAAATAGCATACTATCATATTGAGCAAGATTGTCCTATACATATATATCCCTAGCTTCCTATACAATGAAGGCCTCTAGGGCATACATATCCAACAATCTCCCACTTGCACTAAGGCATGTAATTGGCGCAATAAATACCCACTGTCAGCACTAGATCCAGTTGCTGGCGTACCGCATGCCCAATATCTCGAACAGACTCTCAAACTGGATTTAAGGGATAGCCTTGGTGAATGGATCCGCCATGTTATCTTTTGTGTCCACTCTCTGCACCTCGATCTCCTGGCGATCCACGATCTCCTTAATCAGGTGATACCGCCTCAAGATATGTCTGGATTTCTGATGGGACCTGGGTTCCTTCACTAATGCTATAGCCCTATTGTTATCATAATACAAGGGTATTGGATTGGCAATGGACGGAACCACCTGAAGTTCAGAAATGAACTTCCTCATCCAGACTGCCTCTTTTGCGGCATCGTTAGCAGCTATATACTCAGCTTCCATCGTTGAGTCTGCGACGGTGTCTTGTTTGGAACTTTTCCAATAAACCGCCCTTCCATTGAGGGTAAACACATAACCGAGACGGATTTAGAGTCATCCTTGTCACTCTGGAAGATGGAATCGGTAAAATCCTCGATCTGGTGGTCCCTATTACCGTATACCAAGAACATCTCCTTAGTCCTTCTCAGGTACTTGAGAATGTTCTTAACCACTATCCAATGCTCCTCACTCGGGTTAGACTAATACCTGCTTACCACACTAAGTGTGTAAGCTACATCTGGTCTGGTACATAACATCACATACATTATAGATCCTACTGCTGAAGCGTTGGGTATAATTCCCATGCGAGCTCTCTCTTCATCAGTCTTTGGAGACATCTCTTTGGAGAGGGTGATCCCGTGACAAGCGGATAAATTACCACGCTTAGAATCTTCCATACTAAACCTCTTTAGTATGGTGTCAATGTACCTGGACTGTGAAAGTCCGAACATTCTTTTAGACCTATCACGATAGATATTAATCCCCAGAATGTAGGAGGCATCACCCAAGTCTTTCATGGAGAACTTCTGTGACAAGAAGAGCTTGACTGATTGTACCATAGGGATATCATTCCCTATCAGGAGTATTTCGTCCACGTATAGCACCAGGAAGACTACTGGTCCTTCTACAATCTTCCTATAAATACATGGTTCATCTACATTTTTTATAAAGTCAAATTCTTTGACTGTCTCATAAAGAAGATGTTCCAACTCCGCGATACTTTCTTTAATCCATAAATGTATTTAAGCAACTAGCATACCTTTCCATTGCTCCCACTGTCTAAGAAACCCTCTGGCTGATCCATGAAAACACTTTCTTCTAAATTTCCATTCAGAAAGGCTATTTTCACGTCCATCTGCCAGATTTCATAGTCATGGAAGGCATCTATGGCAAGCAGGATCCGAATGGATTTAAGCATAGCTACTGGAGAAAAGGTTTCATCATAGTCCAATACTTGTCTTTGACGAAAACCCTTTACAACAAGTCTAGCTATGTAGGTTTCCACTTGTCCATCTACACCAATCTTCTTTTTGAAGATCCATTTGCATCCAACTGGTTTAACCCCAGGAGGAGCAACTTCCAAAGTCCATACTTTATTAGTGTACATGGATTCCATTTCGGATCTCATAGCATCCAGCCACTTCACCGAGTCTTTACTCATGATAGCCTGCTGAAAATTAATAGGCTCGTCATCATCGATAATACAATCCTTTCGATCCCCATCTACGAGAAACCCATAGTATCTCTCAGGCGGACGAGAAAGCCTACTAGATTTGCGGAGTGGCGTCGGTTCGTCGGGCTCTATTGAAACCTGAGGTTCTACTAAGTCCTCGGCAGTAGTTTGGGGTTCTGGAATTTCTTCCAGTTCTACCGCGCTCCCACTAATTTCTTTTGCAAGAAATTCTCTCTATAAAAATACTATGTGGCGAGCAAAAAATACCTTTTATTCTTCAGTGTGGTAGACAAGATATCCCCTTGAATTCTTGGGGTATCCCACAAACTTGCACAAAACCGATCGTGCCTCGAGCTTGTCCGGATTTTGCTTTTTGACAAAATCTGGACACCCCATATCTTTAGATACATGAGACATGGTCTCTTCCCACTCCACATTTCATATGGAGTGGTAGGCACAGACTTAGTTAGAACTCTATTCAATAGGTATGCTGCTGATTCCAGCGCAAAACCCCAGAAGGAAAGTGGTAACTCAGCACTACTCATCATTGAACGCACCATATCTAATAGTGTTCGATTCATTCTTTCTGATACACCGTTATGCTGAGGTGTATAAGGAGGAGTAAGCTGAGAGAGAATTGCATTCTCTTTTAAACATTCAAGGAAACTGGTACTTAAGTATTCTCCACCTCGATCAGATCGAAGCACCTTGATACTTTTACCAGTTTGTTTCTCCACTTTATTTTTATACTCCTTGAATTTCTCAAAGGCCTCGGATTTATGCTTCATTAAGAACACATGTCCATACCTTAAGAAATCATCAGTAAAAGTGATGAAGTAGGAGTAACCGCTTCGTGCATGTGCAGACATCGGACCACATACATCGCTGTGTATGAGTTCCAAGAGCTCAGTGGCTCTTTCTCCGTGTCCATTGAACGAAGATTTGGTCATCTTTCCTTTGATACATGATTGACAAGTTGCATAAGATACATATTCAAACGGATCTAAGTATCCATCTTTATACAACTTAGTTAACCTTATTTCATTAGTATGACCAAGTCTGCAATGCCATAAGAAGGCTTGGTTTGAATCTGGAGGCTTTCTTTTGAGTGTGTTTTGGATATTGAAAACTTGATGTTGATTAAGTATGTATATGTCGTTTTCCAGTGTGCCTGACCCAATCAGTTCTTGATTTAGGTGAATGTTCTTGACATTTCTTTCAAATGCAAAATTATATCATTTATTAGATAATAAAGACACTGATATAATATTACAAAGCATACTGGGAATACAAAAATAACTGTACAACACCAAAATGTGTCCGCTAGTCAACCCCAGGTGTTAATCGCCTACTGCAATAGCATCAACATTTGCTCCGTTGCCCACCCTGAGGGTCATATCACCTGCCTTCAGTGCTCTACGGTTTCTCAGAGCCTGCAAAGAATTACAAATGTGAGAACCTGAACCGGTATCTAGTACCCATGATGTAGAGTTCACTGAAAAACAGTTTTCGATTACGAACACACCTGAAGCAGAAGCATCAGCTTGCTTCGTGTCCTTGCCTTTGGCTATGAAAGCCCTGCAATCCTTCTTCCAGTGCCCCTTCTTATGACAGTAGTAGCACTCACTCTTGTCAGCTTTTACTCTCCCCGATTGGTTCGTTCCCTTCACCTTTTTGATACCACCTTTCGGTTTGGTGGCGTTCATCTTCTTTTTCCCCTTAGCTTTCGCTTTGGATTTAGAAGAGGATGATTGGCCAACATACATAACGGGTGTCTTCTCCTTTATCAAGGAGCTCTCCGCTACCCTCGACATGTTGAGGAGCTTTGGAAGATCAACTTCCATATCGTGCATGTTGAAGTTCAGCACGAACTGAGAGAAGGTGTGGGGAATGGACTGTATATTTAAGTCAATGTATAACTCATTCTCTATCACACATCCTAGATTTGCGAGTTCCTCAATGAGACTGATCATCTTTAGGACGTGCTCTCCTACAGGTGATCCTGGGGCTAATCTCATCTGGAATAATTTCCTTGAGGTCTCGTATCTTGCGATACGAGAGTGCTCTCCATACAATTCCTTGCAATGGAGAAAAATGGATTTAATATCCATACTTTTGTGTTACTTCTGGAGTTCATTGTTCATGGACGCCAGCACGATGCACTTAGCTTTCTCGCAATCCAGATCCCAAGTTTTGCGGACCTCTTTGTCCACAACTGATGAATATGGTCCTGGGACAGGGGAAGCAGTACCGGTGATAACATATGCCACTTTGTCATAAGTCAGCGCAATGTTGACGTTCCTGAGCCAATCTTTATAGTTTGGCCCTGTCAGTGAATTTTTTTCGAATAGTAGTTTGAGTCCTGTCATTGGTAGCTGTCAGAGAGAGAGAGAAAAGAAACACTCAACGTATGCTCTTTCAAGTTTAGATTGGTTATTAGTTTATCTAAACAGGATGGCTCCCACTGTTTCCTCGAATTCTTCTTCAAACCATAGAAGAAGAATTAGTCGGGATTAATCGCACGTCATACTACTTGCTTAACCTTTCAGCCAGGCTAGTGTCGGTACTTCGAGGGAGGTTTTCCAACGCTTTTGCAAAGTTCCTTAATTATGTAACCTCTTTTCCCTGGAGGCGTAGCCCCGCTAACACTGTTCTAGACACCTACTTGGTTTATAGTATTGATTGTTAAGTGAAAAATTCTCCCGAGAGTAATCCTACTCATCAGTGGGATCGGGATCCAACTATCATTGTGTGATGACCGAGATGGAAGCCACTCTAGTCACCACACTCCAGAAGGTATGCTAAATCTGCAAGTTTCCTTTATATTTGAAACTCTCGATGTGATTTTTGCCCCAAGCTCTTATGACCCTGACGAAGGCCAACAAATCATAAGATGGAAGTCAAGTTCTTCCCGTCATTGTCCTGATTAATTTAGACCTATCCGTACTCGCCCTTGATGAAGGCCAACAAGGCTGTAGACTTTCCTAAACTAATTCATCTATTTGTGCTACAAATAAGCAACACACCGCTACCATTCGCTATGTCTTGACGAAGGCCAACAAACATAGTATGAATACGATGTGTTGTTTATTTGAAACGACGGAGGGCTACGGATGTTTTTTAGTGAAAACCGTGAACGTAATGAACTTGATATAATCGAAGAAACCATGATAGCTTTTTAAAAGGAGTGGTTTAGACTCCGCATTTAAAAATTGCTTTTTGAAGAAAACGGAGTGGTTTTGAAATTGTTCCAACAATTCATTTTAGGGCTTGTTTTCTTTGCATTAATGAATTAATGCTATCCCATCATTTCATCCTACCATTGCAGAAAGAAACAAAAATACAATATACGATTATGCCATCCGCATTCGCCATGGGGTCCCATCATGCACCGTTAGGTTACTTAACTAACGGCAAAGCAGGGGCTGGACTAGCGCGGGTGCAAAATATAAGCAACGTCTAATATATATATATATATATATATATATATATATATATATATATACATACATACATTCGTCTCATGAAATAATAGGCATTCCAGATCACAGATGAATATATTGGATATACTAGGAATTCCGCGTTTCTTTTAAGCATATAACGAAAGTCGGATTCCACGGTCATGATGAATAGCCAAACCCCACCCTAGACCCCTATGGGTGCGGCAAACTACCCGCCAAATCCCCGAAGTGAAGCAACCTCCCTCAGTAAAATGAGTAGTTCATTCGGCACTTCAAGAACCCGGTAGTTTATGCACCCCTCCTTGGGTCTATCCTAGGAGCAAAAACGGTAAAATGAAATAATACAACGGTGACTACAACCTCAACCCGAATGTGCCCCGCAAAATAATATTACATCAATATTACAAATTTACATCGAATGAAAGAATAAACTCTCTTCTCACATCCCTGGCTATTCATCATTGACGATCCAATAATCCATATACATAAACCATCACTGATCACAACACAGATCTGTGCAACCCCCACTAATCGACGTATAGCGATTAGCAGACGTTCATCACAGGTATCAAACACAGAAGATCCGATTAGCTAAAGTACTTAGAATTTTGATCGATGACCAAATATGAATCTACCACAAGTACATCACTGTACAAAAACGAACCTGGGCAGAAACAAAATATCCCAAAAACCATAAATCAACAGAATAGACCCACTGTAGAAAATCGAGCCGAGTCACCCTTGACTCGGCTGCGGAACGGCGGCCAAACACATGGATTGGCCGTGTTTCCACGGCAGTCTTGGGGATTCAGGGACCCAAATTTCTCCAGTGTTCTTAAAAAACCATGCACGTATTTTTAAGGCCTCTAAAAATATTTTTGGGCCGGTTTTTAAAAACGATAGAAAACGTGCATTTCGGATGTGATTTTGGGATTTCTTCGTCGATCGAATTTCTAACACTTTGCTAACTAGCTAGTTATGGTTTTGTAGGCTCTGATACCATGTAAGTCGATGTAGCACACCCTATATGGTAAGTGGGGAGGTGGAATTTGCAAACAACGATTTTTTAAATCAACAACATCGACCTAAATACCCGGATCATAATATAAACCTTAACTAACAAAATAACTAAAAGGTTCTAACTACTGTGAAAGAAGTTTATACCTCCGTAACCAAGTCCTTCTTTCCTTTGTTGTCCTCCTCCTCTTCTTAAGCTCCCGGAAGAGTCTACGGAACGCGCTTGGTCGTTAGCCTCCTTGGGTCAAAGATGATCCACCCGAGAGTGACTACTTTGAGCTCTTACCTCTAATATGAGGTAACTAAAGAACCTAGGGTGCTAATCTAGGTAGTTTAGGTGATGTAGAGAGTGATTAGGTATTGTTTAGTCTCTTGAACCCTAGGATTCTCAACTCATGAGACAAGTTAGGGTTTAGAGGAAGAAGAAGAGAGCTTGGAGGAGAGAGAGTGTGTAAGATATTATGAAATGAAAATGGCTAGCTTAGATAATTATGAAGCATAGAAAAATATAAAATCAAGCATGCTTCAATAGTCATCATATGAGTCACTAAGCGAGTCACCTAGTAGCCATGCTTCATTTATTGTAAATCAACACCTCACCCTCCACCTCATTTATTCATTTAATCAAAAATAATAAATAACAAATGAGGTGTCTTCTTCTAGAAGCACTCTTGTCAAAATTACAAGAATACCCCTCATCCGTATATACATACCCGTATCTGTTGAAGGGTTACCCTAGCGTCCCGTCCATCTCACGTGGCCAAATGCGGAACAAATAATTTTCTTACGAATGAAACTTGGCGCTAGACTAAACCCTAAAACCGGATCTTTCCATAAAACTAACTAGCTACACTAAGAGAGCTATCTACTATGATAGAAAGCTCACCAAATGAACCAAGTCCTTCGTTCTTCGTTCTTCATCATATGCTCCAAGTGGCCTCCTTGAACTTGTTCGATTACCAACTCCGGCTCCATCGGTCCTCCGGGATCGAGCTTGTTCTTCGGCCTTACTTTGTCGTAGTTGATCTACCTGAGGGGTATGATCCATGGTTCTAGCTTTTTGCTAAATATCAAAAGAGCAACTAGAGAACTTGGGATGCTAGTCCAAGTAATCTAGGATGTAGTTTTGGAGTTCTAAGTGTGAAGCTATCTCTTTCTTGCCTCTTCACTTGATTCTCAACACATGAGAAGGTGGTGAAGAGGAAGAAGATGGAGGTGGAGGAAGCTAGAGAGGAGGGAGGAGCTTGGAGAGAAAATGGAGTTCAAGAAAATAATGAGCAAGCATGAAAGAGAAATTCACACACTTTGGTTTTGTGTATGAATTCTTTCAATAAACAATAGCAACCATACTTCAATAGTAAACCCAAAATGAATTATAAATTCATTTGTTCACTATTGAAGCATGGTCACTCCCATTCCTCCCTCACCTCTCACTTTACACCTCATTTCCAATTATGAAATAAAAGGAAAATCCAAAATGAGGTGGTCACCTTCTAGAAGGAAAACTGTAATAAATACGGATTTTCGACTACTGTACAAATATACCGACAATCAGATAAAAAATCCGAACGCCCAAAAGAGATAGAATAACACAAAGAATGTAATACTAGAATATACATATAGAAATACATATATGTAAATTATTAAATCAATACCTGATTTAATAATCCGGCTCAAACCCTAGCCGGCTAGTATTACCAACTGTCTGATCGAAAGTCCGAGTACAAAGTACATCAATCGATCGAACCCTGCACGTATCCAATACGGCAACTATACCATTTCGCCTGAATCAGGGAAACCCTATGTGTGGGACTCTAAAGAATCGACAGTACTCTGGCAGTGGGTTTAACCACAAGCACGTCAGCGGCACTAGCTGTACGTAACGGTTGTCCAGGTACCTGTCGAAAAGGAAGGCTGACGAGCAAACTCGTCCGGATCTCCTACTGAGCCTATCCGTGACAATATCCGTACAGTCCGGTCTCTTCGTCAAAGAGTATCGCATACCGGGTCAAGGGGATGGTGACGTCAGACCCTAACAACCTGATAAGTCGTGCCGATGTGGCTCAGGACCAATCCGGGAAACTACTGATCAGCCTATCAGTAGATCCCAACTGCCTTGGCCAAGGTCTTATGGTCCTGACCCATCGAATCACAGTGCGATATGGACTCCCTATACCGGGAGAGACGAATCCCTGACAATCGCGCACTGCCTCCATGTGGCTCGGGACTGAACCCAACCAAAACCTATTTGCACGACTCAGTAGAGCCGTGGTAGGGTATTGATCAAGGCTCAGTGGGAACTCACATGAGACAAATGCCGATCTCGGGTCAAAAGACTAACCTGTACACATGTCACCTGAGAACTTCCATCTGACGATAGGTATAGTACCACATGGAAGTTCTCGGCGAGTCCGTCCAGTGTACTCACACCCAGTGAGCACCTGTATACGATCTTAAGTGCATCAAACCAATGGCTGCGGGACCAACCATCCCCGGCGGGGGTAGAAACGTATACACCAGTCTACTCTGGAGTATCAATGCCCAGTGTCGATACTCACGCGACTAGGGACCATTTAAGGATGTGCTTATTGACTACCCTGCTCCCACAAGTATGATCGCCATCACAACGCAGGTAGTCAAGCAAGATCCTAGGGGCCTTATCAACATGTAACCGCAATATGTAATAACGAGTATGACATATGCCATGTTAAGATAAAGACAAACCACAATAGTATACTACCGTATCGAGTCTTTATCAATATGTGCAAACCAGATATAATAACAATAAATACACATATCCCGATAAAGACAAGTCAAATAATATACTATAAAACTGAGGAAGATTGTTCTGTACATACATATCCCTAGTATCCATATGTATACATATACAATACTGGCCTCTAGGGCATATACATCCAACAATCTCCCACTTGCACTAAAGGCCAGTGATTGGCGTACCGAATACCCAACGTCTGCTCTAAGGCCAGCTGCTGGCGTACCGCATACCCAACATCCCAAAAAGTCGCTCGAACTGTGCTTGAGGGAGGGCCTTTGTAAATGGATCTGCCGTGTTGTCTTTCGTATCCACTCTCTGGACCTCGATCTCCTGGCGATCTACGATCTCCCTGATCAGGTGATACTGCCTTAAGATGTGCCTGGATTTTTGATGGGACCGTGGTTCCTTCGCTAAAGCTATAGCCCGATTGTTATCACAATACACTGGTATTGGATCAACAATGGACGGAACTACCTGAAGTTCAGCTATGAACTTCTTCATCCAGACCGCCTCTTTTGCGGCATCGCTTGCAGCAATGTATTCAGCCTCCATCGTCGAGTCTGCGGTGGTATCCTGTTTGGAACTCTTCCAACATACCGCCCCTCCGTTGAGGGTAAACACAAAACCCGAGACAGACTTGCTGTCATCCTTGTCACTCTGGAAGCTTAAGTTGGTAAAGGACTCGACCCTGAGGTCACCATTACCGTAAATCAGGAACATCTCCTTAGTCCTTCTCAGGTACTTGAGAATGTTCTTTACTGCTGTCCAGTAGTCCTCACTTGGGTCCGACTGATACCGGCTCACCACGCTTAGCGCGTAAGCTACATCTGGTCTTGTACATAGCATCGCATACATTATAGATCCTACCGCTGAAGCGTAGGGTATAGTGCTCATACGAACCCTCTCCTCGTCAGTCTTGGGAGACATCTCCTTGGAGAGGGTGATTCCGTGCAATGCGGGTATGTTACCGCGCTTGGAATCTTCCATACTAAATCTCTTTAGTACGGTCTCTATGTACCTGGACTGTGAAAGTCCCAGTAGTCTCTTGGATCCATCTCTGTAGATCTTGATCCCCAGAATGTACGAGGCATCACCTAGGTCTTTCATAGAGAACCTTTGTGATAAGAATAGCTTGACCGATTGTAGCATAGGAATGTCATTTCCTATCAAAAGAATGTCGTCCACGTACAAGACTAGGAACACGACAGTCCGTCCTACAATCTTCTTATATATGCAAGGCTCATCTTCGTTCTTGATGAAGTCAAAGTCCTTGACTGTCTCATCAAAACAGATGTTCCTGCTCCGCGATGCTTGCTTTAATCCATAAATGGATTTGAGTAACTTGCACACCTTCCCGCTGCTCCCACTGTCTATAAAACCTTCTGGCTGATCCATATAAACGCACTCTTATAAACTTCCGTTTAGAAAAACCGTTTTTACGTCCATCTGCCAGATCTCATAGTCATGGAAGGCAGCAATGGCAAGCAGGATCCTAATGGATTTGAGCATAGCCACTGGAGAAAAGGTTTCATCAGAGTCCACTCCTGGTCTTTGACGAAAACCTTTTGCAACGAGTCTAGCCTTATAGGTTTCCACCTGCCCATCTACACCAAGTTTCTTCTTGTAGATCCATTTGCATCCAACGGGTTTTACCCCAGGTGGAGCAACTTCCAGGGTCCACACTTTATTGGTGTATATGGACTCCATTTCAGATTGCATAGCATCCAACCACTTATCAGAGTCCCTACTGATAATGGCCTGCCTGAAACTAGTAGGATCATCTTCTTCCAAGATGCAATCCTCTCGATCCCCATCTATGAGAAAACCGTAGTATCTCTCGGGCGGATGAGAAATCCTACTAGATCTGCGGAGTGGCTGAGGTTCGTCTGGGATTACTGAATCTAGTGGTTCCTCCAAATCTTCAGTTACATTTTGTGGTTCATGGATTTCTCCCAGTTCTACCGTACTCCCACTAGTTTCTTTTGCAAGAAACTCCCTTTCTAAGAAGGTAGCATGGCGAGATACAAACACCTTCTGTTCCTCAGTATGGTAGAATAGATATCCTAGTGAATCCTTAGGATATCCCACAAATTTACATAGAACTGACCGTGCCTCTAGTTTGTCCGGTTTCTGTGTTTTCAAATAGGCTGGACAACCCCATATCTTAATGAATTTAAGACATGGTTTCTTGCTACTCTATATTTCATATGGAGTGTTGGGCACGGATTTGGATGGAACTTGATTCAAAAGGTATGCTGCTGTCTGAAGTGCATATCCCCAGAATGAAAGAGGCAACTCAGCATTACTCATCATGGAGCGAACCATATCCAATAGGGTACGATTCCTCCGCTCCGATACACCGTTGTGTTGTGGTGTGTAAGGAGGAGTAAGCTGAGAGAGAATTCCATTCTCTTTTAAGTAATCTAGGAATTACGTGCTCAAGTATTCCCCTCCCCTATCAGACCGGAGGATCTTAATACTTTTGCCAATCTGGTTCTCTACTTCCTTTCTGAATTCTTTGAATTTCTCAAAAGCTTCAGATTTGTATTTCATGAGATACACATATCCGAACCTAGAGAGATCGTCAGTGAATGTGATGAAGTACGAGAACCCACCCCTTGCATGTATAGACATTGGACCACACACGTCACTGTGTATGAGTCCTAAGAGCTCTGCTGCTCTTTCTCCATACCCAGTGAACGGAGATTTGGTCATCTTTCCTTTGAGACAGGGCTGACAAGTTTCATAAGATGAAAATTCGAACGTATTCAAGAGTCCATCTTTATGTAACTTACTCAGTATTTTCTCTCCGATATGACCAAGTCTACAATGCCACAAGTAGGATTCGTTCGTGTCTGAACTCTTCTTCTTGCGTGTGTTTTGTATATTGAGAACTGTATTCTGATTTAGAACATAGATACCATTACACGGTGTACCTTCTGCAACCAGTACCTTATCAAGGTAAATGTTCATGATATTTCTATCAAGAACAAAGTTATATCCATCTTTATTAAGTAAAGAAACTAATATTATGTTGCAAAGCATGGAAGGTACATAGTAGCAATTGTTCAAAATTATAGTATTGCCATTTGGCAACACTATGTGATATTCATCGACGGCCGCAACATAAACTTGTGCTCCGTTCCCTACTCTGAGGGACATATCACCAGGTGCAACTATCCTACTTTTTCTCAATCCCTGCAATAAATTACAGATATGAGATCCTGATCTGGTATCGAGTACCCAGGAGGTAGGACTGACCGAAAAACAGTTCTCAATAACAAGAACACCTGAAGAATACACGACAGTATGTTTCTTCTTCGATGGGTTTATCAAGGAATTCAAACTTTCCTCTTTCCCTTGCCCATACATATGACTGTTGTCGTAAGTAAGAGCCGAACCGACGTTCCCCAGCCCCGAATAAGAATTCGGATCGGTCAAGCGATACATTTTATTATCTTGATTAGGGCGTGAAATGGTTTCTACCTGGAGAGAGAGGGAAAACACTCAGCGTGCACTCTTGCAAGATTACATTGGTTTATTTTATCTAACCAGGATGGCTCCCACTGTTTCCTCAAATTCTTCTTCAAACCCTAAAAGAAGAACTAGTCAGGATTAATCGCACGTCACAATACTTGCTTAACCTTTCAGCCAGGCCGGTGTTGGTACTTCGAGGGAGGTTTTCCAACGCTTTCACGAAGTTCCTTAATTACATAACCACTTTTTCCTGGAGGCGTAGCCCCGCTAACACCTTTCTAGACACCTACTTAGTTTATAGCATTGATTGTTAAGTGTGATAATCTTCCGAGAGTAATCCTACTCATCAGTGGGATCGGGATCCAACTATCATTATGTGATACACTAGATGGAATCCACTCTAGTCACCACACTCCAGAAGGTATGCTAAATCTGCAAGTTTCCTGTATATTTGAAACTCCCGATGTGGTTTTTACCCCTAGGACCCAAGTGACCTTGACGAATAATCAACAAATCAAAAGGTCCTAATCAAGTTCAACCCGTCGTTATCCTGGATTGCATTAGACCCACCCGCATGATCCTTGACGAATAATCAACAAAATCATGCGACCATCCTAACCAATCGCATCTATCTGTGCAACAGAGAACTATTAAGTCAAGTTTGGGGGGAAGCAGGCGTCGACCCAACCTTGAAAATCTCATTCCTTAACCTAGGGAAATTGATAAAATGAGAAATGCCAGCTATATGAGATAAGATGGAACCGCGATGCTTGCTTTAATCCATAAATGGATTTAAGCAGCTTGCACACCTTCCCGCTGCTCCCACTATCTACGAAGCCCTCTGGCTGAGTTATGTACACGCACTCTTCTAAATCACCGTTTAGAAAGGCGGTCTTAACATCCATTTGCCAGATTTCGTAGTCATGATATGCAGCGATGGCAAGCATGATCCGGATGGATTTAAGCATAGCCATTGAAGAAAAGGTTTCGTCATAGTCCATACCTGGTCTTTGACGAAAACCCTTTGCAACAAGTCTAGCTTTGAAAGTCTCCACTTTCCCATCTACACCAAGTTTTTTCTTGAAGATCCACTTGCTCCCAATGGGTTTTACCCCTCAGGAGCAACTTCCAAAGTCCATACTTTGTTGGTGTACATGGATTCCATCTCGGACCGCATTGCATCCAGCCATTTCACTGAGTCCCTACTCGTGATGGCCTGCTCGAAGCTAGTTGGGTCATCATCCTCCATGATGCAATCCTCGCTCCCACCATCCATGAGAAAACCGTAGTATCTCTCAGGTGAGTGAGGAACCCTACTAGATCGGCGAAGTGGCTGGGGTTCGTTGGGAACTACCGAATCCTCTGGTTCCACTAAATCCTCAGTTTGAGTTTGTGTAGCCGGAATTTCTTCCAGTTCTACGTCGTTGCCACTAATTTCTTTTACAAGAAATTCCTTTTCTAAAAAGGTGGCATGTCGAGAAACAAACACCTTTTGTTCCTCGTTATGGTAGAAAAGATATCCATATGAATGTTTGGGATATCCCACAAACTTACATAGAACCGACCGTGCCTCGAGTTTGTCCGGATTTTGCCTTTTGACATAGGCCGGACAACCCCATATCTTAACTCGTTTAAGACATGGTCTCTTCCCACTCCATATCTCATATGGTGTGGTAGGTACAGATTTAGATGGAACTTGATTCAATAGGTATGTTGCAGTCTCTAGCGCATACCCCCGGAAGGAAATAAGTAACTCAGCTGTGCTCATCATAGAGCGCACCATATCTAATAGGATGCGGTTCTTCCGTTCCGATACACCGTTGTAGCACACTCACTAAGTGTAGTGAGTAGGTATCAAGCTGATCCTGGAGAGAGTCACTGGACAACTGTGAAGAGCATTCTTAAGTACTTACGAAGGACTAAAGAGATGCTCTTGGTGTATGGTAACGGAGAACTCCAAGTGGAGTCATTTACCGATTCGAGCTTCCAGAGTGATAAGGACGACTCTAAGTCGCAGTCGGGATTTGTCTTTACCCTTTACGGAGGGGCGGTTAGCTGGAAGAGTTCCAAGCAGGAAATCGTGGCAGACTCGACGATGGAGGCTGAATACATCGCTGCCAACGATGCTTCCAAAGAGGCTGTCTGGATCAAGAAGTTCATTACTGAACTTGGAGTGGTTCCATCCATTGAGCATCTAATACCTTTGTATTGTGATAACAATGGAGCGGTGGCTTTGGCCAAGGAACCCAGGTCCCATCAGCGATCCAGGCATATTCTAAGGCGGTATCACCTTATCCGGGAGATAGTTGATCGCCGGGAGATCGAGGTCAGGAGGGTTGACACGAAGAACAACACAGCGGATCCACTCACGAAGGCCATTCCCCAGATATAGTTTGAGAGACTCTTCGGGATGCTTGGTATGCGATACTACAGCAGCTGGCCCTATTGCAAGTGGGAGATTGTTAGTTGTATGTATGCCCTAGAAGCCAGTATTGTACAGATGATGTATATTATATTGGATGCTTGGACATATATAAAGAGGACTTTCTTGCTCGATATGATAGTATGCTATCTGGTTGCTTTTTATCTTAACATGTATACTTGTCTCTTGATGCTGTCTTATAGTTACATGTTGGTAAAGCCCTTAGGATGTGTACTTGACTACCAGGACTATGATGCAGATCATACTAGTGGGGCCATGGTAGTCCATAAGTACATCCTTTAATGTTCCTAGTCGTGGGTGTATCGAGACAGGGCATCGATATACCAGAGTAGACTAGCGTATACGCTTCTCGACCCATGAGATGGGCGATGGATGATCCCATATCCATTGGTGTTTGAAATCAGAGATGGCATACGGGTGCTCAGTGGAGACTGGGTACACTGGACGGACTCGCCGAGAACTCCCAGATGGTATTATACCTCACGTCAGATGGCAGTTCTCTGGTGACACTTGTACAGGTTAGTCTGTAGACCCGAGATCATCATAGTGTCTTGTGTGATTCCCACTGTGCTTTGATTTCCACCTTACCACATCTAAGAGGGCGTGCAAAACGGTGTTTTTTGGGTACAGTCCCGAGTCACATGGAGGCAATGAGCGATAGGAGGGGTTTCGTCTCTCCCGGTATTGGGGGCTGATGTTGCGCTGTGCTCGATTGGCCATAACAGGGAAGTCCCTGGCCAGGGCTGATTTAGAGATTTACTGGTAAGTGTTACCAGTAGTTTCTCGACCCGTTATGAGCCTCACATCGGCACGAGTTATCAGTTATTGGGGTCTGACGTTTACCACCCCTAGACTTGATATGCGACATATCAGACGAGGAGACCGGACTGTACGGGAAGTGTTACCATTATACTTTTACAGGAGTTGGAGCGGGCTTGCTTGCTGATCTTCTGATCGCTCAATACCCGGATAGCCGTTACGTCCAGCTAGTACCGCTGACGGCTTGTGGATGCTTGATGTGATCATCACCTACTGCTGGCGTATTGACGAGTCTTTAGAGTCCTACATAGAGGTTTTACTGGCTCAGGCAAAACGAAATAGGAGCGCATATGTGATATGTACAGGACCGAGAATAATGCGTGTATGTGATACCGTATTCTATTCTCGCGACTTTTTGTATCGGTCGGTTATATGTGATATAACCGGGTTATCGAATCAAGTGTTGATTCGATAAATCGATACATTGAATGTTAGTCGGTTATATGAGATATAACCGGATTATTAAGTCAAGTGTTGATTTAATAATTTAGTGTATAATTGTATATACTAATTTACATTAACTAACATTTGTTCACTTAAGGATTTTTCTCACATGTGCACAACTTTAATATATATGTGATATATATTAAAATGTGTTTTCTTTATGTATCATGGTTGTTGATACATCATTCATGGGTGTGCAAGACATACACCATTCTATTTTAAATGGTGGTTTATATTTATTTAAGGTAATTACAAATTAGTGGAGCTTTTGTCATAAGCATGAAGCTTGTAGAAGCTTGTGGATGCTTTGACAAAGTCCACTAACTTTATTTTACTTTAGATTTTTATTAACCTAACCATTTTGGATTAGCCATGGTTATGTCTCTACATGAGTTAGTATATGATACTTACTCACCATGGTTAGCTTACTCACTTGATCATTATCTTTCTCTCATTATTTCTTCATCTTCTTCCTTGAGCTAAAAAGCTCTCTAGGGTTTGATCCAAAGTGAGAAACATTGTGAGAAAATAAATTCTAAAGTGAACCCACTTCCTATTTTTCCATCCTCTACTAGACTAGCACTTTAGTTTAGGGTGTTTACTTCACTAATTCTCTAGTTAATGAAGTAGTAGCTTGAGTTGGTATTCCCTCGACGTAGATCATCTTCGGCCTCGAAGACTTCAAGCAAGGACGCTTCTTTCGCCTCGTGAAGCCATGCAAGAGCCCGGGAGAACAATGATCGCAGCGAAGGGACTACGCCAAGGAGCTTTAGAAGTGAAGGACCGATCTACAAAGGTTATATTTCGTATTCACTTAGTTGTAAATATTATTTACTAGCATGTGTAACCCTAATTATCTAGCAAAGATCTTGTTTAGGGTTGTTAGGCACGGCTAAAATTTTAATCGGGCATGGTTGATGCCTTCTTAACCCTTGTTAGAGTACCTAGTAACCCTATACCGTTCACTGTGCCTTGACAAATAATCAACAAACACAGCACGAATACTAAGTAGTAATTATCTGAAACGACGGAGGGCTAAGGCTGGGTTTTTGGCGAAAAACCCGTTAACGTAATGAACTTGATATCGTTGAAGGAACCTGAGTAGTTTTGTAAATATATAGTGGCGAAAACTTTTGCTAAAAAGGTCACTCCCTGTGAAGGGATCTCGGCTCTTTCCTCGTCGAATGAGATGCATGATATTCCAAACTGAATACCTCGATGCAAAGCAAAAATAGTCGACAATATTAAAGTTATTACCCTGACGCAAACTTTTACTCAAGGGGTCACTCCCGGTGAAGGGATCTCGGCCCTTGCCTCATCGAATGAGGTGCAGGATATTCCAAACTGAATACCACTATGCAAAGCAAAAGAGAACGTCTGTAATGTCAGTTTTTAAAGCTTGGTTCCAACAACATCTTTTAGGTTTATTATCTTGCATTAATTAAAATTAATGCGGTCCCATCAATTTGTAACCTATCACACCAGAAAAGAACGAAAATAAAATGTACGTATATGCCATCCGCATTCGCCACGGGGCTCCGTCATCACCCGTTAGGTTACTTAACTAACGACAGAGCGGGAGCTGGACTAGCGCTGGTGCAAAACATATACAACATCTACTAGTATATATATAAGTATATATAACATTCGTCCCAAGCATGATAATAAACAACAACACAGATAACATTACAGAATGGTGGATAATCTTGGAGCCCCGGGTTTCATTTGAGCCATAAATAAAACCCGACGTTCCCGGTCGTGTGGATAGCCTGTGCAATGAAAACCTGTACCCCCTACGAGTGCGGCGAATAGCCCGCCAGTTCTAGAATGAAGCCTCTTCCGTCTCAGCGCCTTGAGATGCGGGCTTGTTGCCTTCTAGAACCCGGCTATTCGTGCACCCCATCGGGGGGTAATCCTAATACAGAAAATGAAAATAATATATACAACCGGTGGCATCGACCTCATCCCGGTCGTGCCCCAAAATAATATACAACCAGGCAGAGACGGCAGTCCACATGTCAGACGCTCGCCCCGCAATAACAAATGTACAAATGAATGTAAACTGTATTTCTAACATTACACCACATGCTATCCACCACGACAATCCAACCACAAGCACAGCACAAGCACACAACATCAACGCGAATGTCACGTTCGCAAAACCCGTCTAAAAGAACATATAGCAGTTAGACGAGTTTTACCGATCGAGTGACATTCCCGGTCGCAGATAAAAGTGAATGTACTGAAAATAAAAATACGTATTTTAAAATAACGATCGACTAAACTTTCCAAGTGGGCCCCAAGTATTAAACCAACACTGTAACAAATCTGGGCCCAAAAAGTAATTATTCCAGAAACCCCAAATTCAAATAAATGAGGCCCAGAAAAAATTTGAACACGTGGGCCCCCAAATTAGCCGCGGATCCGCCGCCAATAGAGGGTTTCCACGGTGGATCCGCGGCGGTTTAGAGGGCTCACGTGCCAAATTTTCTTCTGTGGTCTTAGAAAAGCCTGAATGATTTTATGAGAGCAAAATATTGATTTTTCGAGCACTTTAAAAATCGACAGAAACATCATGTGAGGAAATGCAATTTTTGAAAAATCCAGTCGATCGTTATTCTAAACACGATTTAACAAGCTAGTATAGGTTTTATAGGTGTCTCTGATACCATGAAGGGTTACCCTAGCGCCCCGGCCATCTCACGTGGCCAAATGCGGAACAAAAATTTTTCTTACGAATGAAACTTGGCGCTAGAGTAAACCCTAAAACCGGATCTTTCCATAAAACTAACTAGCTACACTAAGAGAGCTATCTACTATGATAGAAACCTCACCAAATGAACCAAGTCCTTCGGTCTTCGTTCTTCATCATATGCTCCAAGTGGCCTCCTTGAACTTGTTCGATTACCAACTCTGGCTCTATCGGTCCTCCGGGATCGAGCTTGTTCTCAGGCCTTACTTTGTCGTAGATGATCCACCTGAGGGGTATGATCTATGGCTCTAGCTCTTTGCTAAATACCAAGAGAGAAACTAGAGAACTTGGGATGCTAGTCCAAGTAATCTAGGATGTAGTTTTGGAGTTCTAAGTGTGAAGCTATCTCTTTCTTGTCTCTTCACTTGATTCTCAACACATGAGAAGGTAGTGAAGAGGAAGAAGATGAAGGTGGAGGAAGCTAGAGAGGAGGGAGGAGCTTGGAGAGAAAATGGAGCTCAAGAAAATAATGAGCAAGCATGAAAGAGAAATTCACACACCTTGGTTTTGTTTATGAATTCTTTCAATAAACAATAGCAACCATACTTCAATAGTAAACCCAAAATGAATTATAAATTCATTTGTTCACTATTGAAGCATGGTCACTCCCATTCCTCCCTCACCTCTCACTTTACACCTCATTTCCAATTATGAAATAAAAGGAAAATCCAAAATGAGGTGGCCACCTTCTAGAAGGAAAACTGTAATAAATACGGATTTCCGACTACTGTACAAATATACCGGCAATCAGATAAAAAATCCGAATGCCCAAAAGAAATAGAATAACACGAAGAATGTAATACTAGAATATACATATCGAAATACATATATGTAAATTATTAAATCAATACCTGATTTAATAATCCGGCTCAAACCCTAGCCGGCTAGTATTACCAACTGTCCGACCGAAAGTCCGAGTACAAAGTACATCAATCGATCGAACCCTGCACGTATCCAATACGGCAAATACACCATTTCGTCTGAATCAGGGAAACCCTCTGTGTGGGACTCTAAAGACTCGACTGTACTCTGGCAGTGGGTTTAACCACAAGCACGTCAGCGGCACTAGCTGTACGTAACGGCTGCCCAGGTACCTGTCGAAAAGGAAGGCCAGCGAGAAAACTCAACCTGATCTCCTACTGAGACTATCCGTGACAATATCCGTACAGTCTGGTCTCTTCGTCAAAGAGTATCGCATACCGGGTCTAGGGGATGGTGAACGACAGACTCTAACAACCTGATAAGTCATGCTGATGTGGCTCAGGACCAATCCGAGAAACTACTGATTAGCCTATCAGTAGATCCCAACTGCCTTGGCCAAGGTCATTTGGTCCTGACCAATCGAATCACAGTGCGATATCGACTCCCTATATCGGGAGAGACGAATCCCCGACAATCGCTCACTGCCTCCATGTGGCTCGGGACTGAACCCAACCAAAACCTGTTTGCACGACTCAGTAGAGCCGTGGTAGGGTAGTGATCAAGGCTCAGTAGGAACTCACACGAGACAAATGCCGATCTTAGGTCAAAAGACTAACCTGTACACATGTCACCTGAGAACTTCCATCTGACGATAGGTATAGTACCACATGAAAGTTCTTGGCGAGTCCGTCCAGTGTACTCACACCCAGTGAGCACCTGTATACGATCTTAGGTGCATCAGACCAATGGCTGCGGGACCAACTATCCCCGGCGGGGGTAGAAACGTATACACCAGTCTACTCTGGAGTATTAATGCCCAGTGTCGATACTCACGCGACTAGGGTCCATTTAAGGATGTTCTTATGGACTACCCTGCTCCCATAAGTATGATCGCCATCACAACGCAGGTAGTCAAGCAAGATCCTAGGGGCTTTATCAACATGTAACCGCAATATGTAATAACGAGTATGACATATGCCATGTTAAGATAAAGACAAACCACAATAGTATACTACCGTATCGAGTATTTATCAATATGTGCAAACCAGATATAATAACAATAAATACACATATCCCGATAAAGACAAGTCAAATAATATACTATAAAACTGAGCAAGATTGTTCTGTACATACATATCCCAAGTATCCATATGTATACATATACAATACTGGCCTCTGGGGCATATACATCCAACATCCGTATTCTAAAAAATACGAATACCCAGAGACTAAATAATCCGATAATCTAATACTAGGATCCGGCTTAAACCAAAGCACACTAGTATTATCCGTCCGAATCATGATCCGTGCACAAGTGCACGTATATGATCGAACCCTGCCGTAAAACCATACGGCCTCTACATCGTTTCGCCCGAAGCAGGGAAACCCTCTGTGTGGGACTCTAAAGACTCGACAGTATGCTGGCAGTGGGTTTAACCACAAGCACGTCAGCGGTACTAGCTGCACGTAATGGCTACCCAAGTACAAATCAAAAAGAAGGCCGACGAGCAAACTCATCCGAACTCCTACTGAGCCTGTCCGTGACAATATCCGTGCAGTCTAGTCTGTTCATCTGAGAGTATCGCATATAAGGTCTAGGAGGGTGGAAAAATGTCAGACCCCTAATAACCAAACAAGTCATGTCGGTGTGGCTTAAGACCATCCGAGAATCTACTGGTCCAATCACCAGTAATTCTCAATCCGCCCTGGCCAGGGACTTATGGTGTTGACCAACAAATCATAGCGCGACATCAACTCGCTATACCGGGAGTGACGAATCTCCAACAGTCGCTCACTGCCTCCATATGGCTTGGGACTGTTCCAACTAAAACCTGTTTGCACGACTCAGTAGAGCCGTGGTAGGGTAGTAATCAAATTACAGTGGAAATTCACACGAGAAAAATGACAACCTCAGGTCGACAGACTATCTGCACACATGTCACCTGAGAACTGCTATCTGACGCTAGGTATAATACCATCTATCCAGTCCTCCGTGAGTCATGTCCGGTGTACTCACTCCTTGTGAGCACATGTATACAGTCTTAGGTGCATCTCACCAATGGTTGCGGGACTAAACTATCGCCCCTCGTCAAGGTCTAGATATTTATACACCAGTCTACTCTGGATTATCGATTCCTAGTCTTGATACTCCTATGACTAGGGACATTTTAAGGATGTGCCTATCGACTACCCAGCTCCCACAAGTATGACTGCCTTCACAACGTTGGTAGTCAGACAAAGATCCTACGGGCTTTATCAACATGTATACAAGATATGAAATACAAAGTAAAACACATCACATGTTAAGATAAATACAAACCAAATAGCATACTATCATATTGAGGAAGATTGTCCTATACATACATATCCCTAGCTTCATATACAATGAAGGCCTCTAAGGCATACATATCCAACACCCCCTAGACACGATATGCGATACTCTTAGACGAACTGACCGGACTGTACGGATATTTTCACTGACAGGCTCAGTACGGGTTCGGATGAGTTTGCTCGTCGGCCTTCCTTTCGCTCAATACCTGGGTAGCCGTTACGTACAGCTAGTGTCGCTGACATGCTTGTGGTTAAACCCACTGCCAGTGTATTGATGCGTCTTTAGAGTCCCACACAGAGGGTTTCCCTGGTTCTGGTGAAATGTAGTAGTCGTATTTGATACGTGTAGGGTTCCGATCAAATGAGTGTACCGGTTACCCGAACTTTCGATTGGACGGTTGATAATACTAGCCGGCTCAGGTTTGAGCCGGATTATTAAATCAGGTATAGATTTAATAATTTACATATATGTATTTCGATATGTATATTCTAGTATTATGTTCTTTGTGTTATTCTATCTCTTTGGGTATTCGTATTTCGGTACGAATACATGTATGTATATACAGTAGAATGTAATTCGTGTTTTTCCGGAAAACATTCTAGAAGGTGGACACCTCATTTTGGATTTACTCATTTGTTAAAGATGAGATAGTGAGGTGGAAATTAAGAATGGAGAGTATGGTGAGAACCATGCTTGCATAGTGTGCACAAATGACTTGTTAATTCATTTGTGCATGCTATTCAAGTATGGCTTGTTTTTAAGAAAATGAAAAAACGGTTTTACAAAACTAAGCCATGAGATTTTCTCTCTCCATGAGAGGCTTCATTATTTTAAGATGGTTCATTTTTTTGAGCTCTCTTCCTCTCACCATTAGCATCACTCTCATCTTGGTTATCTTGAGTTTCCTCCACCTTCATCTTTTACCTCCTCTCAACCCTCGCATGTGTTGAGAATCATGAGAGGAGGTGAGATGAGATAGATAAATATTTAGAACACTCACTACATCCTAGGCTTTCTAGGTTAGCAATCTAGAATCCCTAGTTGCTTCACTTGCTTTCGATATGGAGCTAGAACCATAAGCTACAGACTCTCAGGTGGATCATCTTCGATGGAGGGAGACTGGTGACCAAGCTTGATCATGGTGGCCTCTAGAAGCTTGGGATAAAGGTTGAAGACCGAAGGACACGAATCATTCGGTATAAACATTCCTAACTCTTTTCTTTAGTTTGCTAGATTAGAGTTTAGGGTAGATCCGGGCATCGGGTTGTTCTAGCGCCAGTTTAAAAATTTTTGTTCTGCAATCGGCCACGGTTTGATGGCCAGGGCACTGGCATAACCCAACAATATCGCCATGTATTTGTTGTAAGAAAATTTTTGTCAGATCCACGATCTGAACTTGTTTGCATCATTAGAGAGAGATTCAAGATGTTTAGCTTAGTTTCCTAGAATGGAGGTTGCATACTATAAAGGATTCGGTGTCCTTGGATACAAATTTGAAGTTAAGGACATAGAAACATCTCGAACCACTCAGAATAGTGGGATTGCGATCATAGGATCGGATGGTGTGATTTATTATGGATACTTAAATTGCATACTTGGCATCCAATATCCTGAACGATAAGAACCGTTTTATATATTTCAGTGTATTCGGTACGATACACAAACCGATACAGATAAGTGGAGAAACAATCTCGGAACTTGGAAAGATGAATATGGATTGACTAGTGTAAACACACTTCGATTTTATGGTCAGGAAGATCTATTTATCTTTCCGCAACAAGCATTTCAAGTATACTACTCATAGTGCTTGAAGCATTCGGGATGGAGTGCCGTATGCCGTTGGAAACCCATAGATGTTTTCTATGTTCCAGAATTCTAGAATCGTATAGAGGACAGCGATGAGGATGAAGAAGAGATAAGACTTAGAGTGATCCTACCGTCTGTCTCCAAAGACGGGTTGTCTTCAGCTGATCGTGAAGTTACGTGGGTTAAGAATAATATCGATGATGAAATACAAGTAGATATGTCTAATGCGTCTACGAAACGAAAAAGGTTATCAGTAATGTTACATTATCACTTCACATTTTTACGATCTATACATATATTGCATACATATGTAATGATTGTACTTTTATCTACGTTTGATGATGACGTCAGGAGTAGTGAGGGGCGGCAAGAGCACATGCCGTAGCAGCGGCAGAGGCGAAAGCAAAGGCAGAGCGGTTATGCCGCCCGGGGAGCTGCATGGGGAGCTCCAGAGCACTGGTCTTGCACCCCGATCCGTATCCCCTTCGGATGACTCCTTCCGTGTGGACTTTGTCACACCTCCAGGTATATTGCACGCATATTTATTTCGAATATAATATTATAAATATACATGCATATTTATTTTAAAATTACTTATATAGTTAATTTTTAATTGTCTAGCAGTAGGTGGTACGTCCACATCAGAGGCAGAGGCCACTACCGCACCTGCAAGTATGTTTATATATCCTATATTGCATGCATATTGATTTAGAATGTTATATTATAGATATACACACATTCTTTTTGCAATTATTTATATAATCAATTTTTGATTGTCTAGCTATAGGTGGTGCCTCCACATCCCTGGCAGAGGTCACCACCACACCTGCAGGTATGTTTATATATCTTATATTGCATGCATATCGATTTAGATTGTTATATTATAGATATACACATATTCTTTTTCTAATTACTTATATAATCTATTTTTAATTGTCTAGCTGTAGGTGGTGCATCCACATATGACGCAGTGGCTACTCCCGCCACTTCCGTACCCTCCGCGCAGTCTGCAGGTTAGTATTCTTAAATATAAAATCTTTTATCGTCAATGTTTACATATACTCTATGAATAACCATGAACTTCATGTAATTTTATCGTCAATGTTTATTTTCTAGTTGGAGGGGATGCGTCCACGTCTGGGTCACCGGATGTTCCTCACCGGAGGTACTATCATCCCACTCGTGCTGCTGCCCGGGCTCGGGCTCAGGCTCAGGCTAGGCTTATGCTGCGGTTGCCGGAGGTATATATTGCACTTCAATTTTCGTTAATTCTTGATTTCTAAATACTGTTTTGTCTTGATATTGCTTGTCTTGATATTTCTTGTAGATGTAGGGCAGCCCCACCCCGAGAGGGGGACTCGAGGGCCGAATCAGTCCCACAGGCTGAGGCCCAATAGAGTTAGGGGAAGACACCATTCCCCTTCTTCTTTACCCCCGATTATTGCTATACCGGCGATTATTCCGAGAGCTTCGGCCGATATATGGGGGATGAGAACCGCGTCCAAAAGAAGTATCTTCTTCACGTTGAGTGGGGCGATCAGCACCGGCACTCCTTTGCCCTCTTCTGGGATCAGGCTTGGATATTAATATATATTTTCATTTGACTTATCAAATAAATTTTTATTATTTAACACTTATAATTTAAATACATTATTTTCTTTTATTTGCAATTGGATTATGACTTTCAGCCTGTACCCGACCCTGATAACCCTGACAGAGTGCTCGATCTTCATTCTCTTTACCTAGCCCTCATGAAGAACATGCAATCTAAGGTCCGATATAATAGAAAATGAGCTGAAGATCGATTGCTACATGCTATAGCTTGCGACCTCCGAGGCGGAGAAAGCGGCTCTCCTACATTCTCCGGCCTTTGCCAGGGTCAACGTAGATACATGGCATCTCTTGTGCCGGCATTATGAGTCTGAGCGCAAACAGGTTTGTAATTTAAATATAATTCATTGTTTAGTATATAATTTATTTTTTGTATCGCTTAATTAGAAAACTAAATTTGATTGTATTGTGCAGAAACAGGCCAATCAAAATAAGAAAAATAGAAAGTCGACGAAGAGGGGTCACCCCACTTACACAGGTGGCTTGAGGAACATTACTCGTACCATGGAGGCATCGGTAAATTACAATAAATCTATTTTGCAATATTACGAGTTTTTTTATAATATATGTAATTTTTTGGCGAATTGCAGAGAGCTCAAACCCTAGCACAGAGTGGTACACCGAGCGTGTTGACCGCGTATCTTGCCGTCTATGGCACCTCGACAGATCCTGCCACGGACGAGCTTCGATTCTTCGACACTGCTACCCAGGAGTATTGCATAAGTGTTAATATTTATTCTAATTCGAATGAAATTTTTGTTTTGATAAGTTCAAATTTAAATGATATATATAATTATGTTTTAATGCTTAACGTGGGTGTAAGAGCGAGTGGCGGAGTAGGCGGAGGTATCGGGGATCGATTTCAGTGGACATCCGATCATACTGACCCCAGTCCTAGACGCCGCACATGGAGGGTACCACGGAGGTTGAGAGAGAGGCCGGGGACTTGGTCCTAGCAGGGCCCATATGAAGTTGGCCTCCACTCCGGCGGTTACTTCTCTTACCTCACATAAGCGACGTCAGGAGCATGATGTTGCCGCATTGAAGACCACCATCGAGGAGTTGAAGGAGATGTTGGTACGTGTATTACTTATTTGTAAAATATTATATCACATTATAGATAGTAGCATATGCAATATTACTAGCCTGAGCTTATTTGGTTTTAGACTTAAGTTTGATTAATCAGACTTACATAAAACTATCTAATTAAACTGAACTCTATAATCATAACCATACCACATCTTTCTTCATTTTGGAGTTTAAAAGGTTATGATTATCTAAACCCAAAACTTTAGAAGAAAACATTGCTTTGTAAATTAGATAACTCCAAAACCAAACATCCAATCAAAGCTAAACAATTAAGGAGAAATACAGGCTTACAAGTTAAAGTAAGTACCATTTCTACCTCCACTTAAAATATACTACGGTTTTCCAAACTAGATACCCAAACTAGGCCTAAATTCCTAAGTATTCTTAGATTGAAGGAAAAAAGCATAGCCCTGAATGTGTGCAATTTCAACATGTATAAATTCTCATGCATAATATATGAATTTCAAGAGAACGTATGGAATCTCAACAAAGCATATATAAATTTGCGGTTCAGCAATAATCCGATAATTATACGAATTCAACTAAAATCTAATACACCGTTCTTACTCGTTTATTACACAAATACAAAATTTTACAGATTCGGCAGGCTACTTCGGTTGCGGCTCCATATGCCTCTCTTTCGGCTGCGGCTCCGCAGGCCACTATCTCGGCTTTAGCTGTGCACGCCACTCCTATAACTCCACAGCCCATCCAGACTCTTGCACATACCGCTCCTTCATTAGTCGAGTTTTTGACGACCCAGGGCTGCACGGAAGAGCAGATGCGTCAGATTATGGTGATTATTAGAGGTGGAGGAGCTAGACCGAGATAGAATAGGTTTATTTATATTTTTGAGGATAGATGTACTTATTTGATACATATTGTATGTTTTGGACAATATCGGTGGTTGTTTGGATGTTTACGATGATATTAGATTGATTATTTATCATGTTTGTTTATTTCTTTTATATTATGCGTGAGATTTTGTTTATGAATATTTCTGTATTCGTCTACATATATATATATATATATATATATATATATATATATTATTGTGCACAGGGCGAGGAAAAAACGGGCATTCTTTTTTTTTTAAAAAAACTGAAATTGTAAGTCTCTGTCGCTCACCCAGCAAGCTAGCGAGGAGGCGGAACAAATAAAAATCGAAACTTTCTTACATAGCAACATAGACTAAAGCTAATGGATCTTTTCCAAACCATTACTAACGAACTGCGGAGGTTTAATCTACTGTGATACGAAGATTATACCTCACGAAAACGGTCCTTCGGTTCTTTTCTCCACTGTCCTCCTCGTCCATGTGAGCTCCAAGGATCGATCCGGATCTTGGTCACCTCCGCGGCCTCTTAGAGTCGAAGACGATCCACCCGAGAGTCTATAGTCCGAGCTCCACCTCAAGCCGAGGTAACTAGGGCAACAAGTTTGCTATTCTTGATGTCCTAGGTGATGTAGAGGAAGAAGATGGATTTGTTTGTCTATTTAGAACCCAATTTGCTCAACACATGAGACTATTAGGAATTTCTAGTGAGGAGGAAGAAGAAGAACCATGGGAGCTCTCTTTTGATGAGAGAAAATGAGCAAGAGATAATGATCCATATAAAATATATTTAGTAATCCTTTATCATGATAATTTTGATGGCTACCCTTGATTTGACCATTATCATCTCAAAGATAAATCCAAATGAATAAGAAGGATTTAGTGCTCTCAAAATATCTAAGTCAACAATAGTCAACTAGGTCAAATGGTCAAGCAAGGTCAAATGGTCAAACCAATTAGCCATAACACAAATGTCATTAAAAAGATTAATAAACATTTTCCCCACCTCATAATGGTTTTGACCAAGTCAATGGTCGAAACCCTAATGAGGCAACTTCTTCTTCGCTCCTCACAACCGTGCATACACACCCGCATCCGCATTCCATAGAATACGAATACACAGAAGACAAAACTAATCCATCTGTAAAATACTAGGATCCGGCTTAAACCAAAGCCCACTAGTATTGTCTGCCCGAACATCATGCGCGCACAAGTGCACGTAAGTGATCGTAGCCTTGCCGTAAAACCATACGGCCTCTACACCTTTTGCCTAGTGCAGGGAAACTCTCTGTGTGGGACTCTAAAGACTCGACACTACGCTGGCAGTGGGTTTAACCACAGACCGCAAGCGGCACTGGCTGTACGTAACGGTCCCCAGGTAGATGTCGATAAGAAGGCCGATTAGGTAAACCCATCCGAACTCCTACTGAGCCTGAATGTGACAATCTCCATACAGTCCGGTCTTTTCGTCTAAGAGTATCACATGTCGGGCCTAGGGGGCAGTAAACGTCAGACCCCTAATAGCGGTACAAGTCATGCTGGAGTGTAGCCCAGAACACCCTGAGAAACTACTGGAAATACTACCAGTAAATCTCGCTTGCCCTGGCCAAGGACTTTGTGTAATGGCTCTCCTAGACACAGCGCGATATCAACCCCCAATACCGGGAGAGACGAATCCTATCTAACCGCTACTGCCTCCAAGTGCTTCGGGACTGCACCCAACTACTACCTGTTTGCACGACTCCTTTGAGCCGTGGTAAGGTAGTAATCAAAGTACAGTAGGAACACACTCGGGGCGAAGTAGCAGTGTCAAGTCGACGGACTAAGTTGTACTCCTGTCACCTGGGAACTATTATCTGACGATAGGTATAGTACCAACCAACAGTTCTCGACGAGTCCTGTCCAATGTACTCGTAACCTAATGAGCACCCGCATACTATCTCCAGTACGACGTACTAATGGCTGTGAGATAGACCATCTCCCCTGCTGGTATGAGAAGCGTATACGCTATCGATGCCCTGTCTCGATAATCCTACGACTAGGGACCTGTTTAAGAATGTGTTTGTAGATTACCCACCCCCCACAAGTGTGACTACCATCACAACGCTGGTAATCAAGCAAAGATCCTAAGGGCTCCACTAATATGTATAAGCGATATGCTAAAAGAAACACATGCACATATTGAAGTAGAAACAAACCAAGTAGCATACTACCATTTTTAGCAAGACTGTCTATACAACTGTGAATATCCCAAGCTTCCATTAAGTAATATACAAACTAGTATGATACAGTAATGGCCTCTAGGGCATATACACTAACAATCTCCCACTTGCACTAGGGCCATGTACTGGCGTATCAAAGACCTATCATCTCGATCAGCCGCTCGAACTGAGTCTAGGGTATGGCCTTTGTGAGTGGATCTGCAGTGTTATTCTCTGAATCTACTCTCCTCACCTCGATCTCCCTGATCAGGTGGTACCGCCTCAAAATGTGTCTGGACTTCTGATGGGACCTGGGTTCCTTCGCTAAAGCTATAGCGCCGTTGTTGTCACAATACAGCGGTATTGGATCAACAATGGTAGGAACCACCTGAACCTCCGTGAGGAACTTCTTCATCCAAACAGCTTCCTTTGCGGCATCGCAAGCAGCTATGTACTCCGCTTCCATCGTTGGGTCAGCAACGGTTTCCTGCTTGGAGCTCTACCAGCAAACCGCCCCTCTATTGAGGGTAAAGACATAACACGACATGGACTTGGAGTCATCCTTGTCACTCTGTGTAAGTCCACGGTAGCGCCCCGGCCATCTAATAGACGCCAAATGCGGAACAAAAACTTTTTACAACTGGCGCTAACGCGTACTATAACCCGGATCTGCCATTAAAGCTAAACTAACAAATTACAAAGTGGATAGAAATGTTATACCGAACGATCCGAGTCCTTCGGTCTTCAACCATCATCCCACGCTTTGTTACGGCTGCTCCGATCTCCTGAATCTCCAGTATCGTCGTCCAGGTGGCACCACGTCGACGGATCTTTAAACGGCTCCCGCCTCTGAACCGAGGCAACTCGATCGTCAAGTTTGCTAAAAGAGACGACCAAGATGATGTAGAGAATGAGTAGAACACTTTGTCTCGTTACGTCCAAGGCTAAGGACGAACAGTTAATGAAGTTGTCTTTTGGATCGAATGGAAATGAGAAATGGATCATATCTAATTTCTATGCACCAAAACTTATATCTTTTTCCCAATTAACAACCATGATCCTTCACAAATGAATGGCCGGCCATATTTGTAGAGGGGGGAGGTGAGTGTAGGAGAGGGGAGGGTCACCATAATAATAATGAAGAGGATGAGTCATTATACACCTTGTATGAACACATTAAATGTTAACCAATGAACATAAACCTAGTCATTAACCTAGTCATCCTTGCATTAAATGAATCATTAAATGCACTAATGAGTCACTTAACACCTCACCATCCTAGTCATCATCTAGAAGCTTCCACACTCATCTCAAGAAAAGATAAATCCGTATTTAACCGAATGTTAAATACGGCCGATAGAAAACTGGAAACTGGCAACTTCCAAAAGTGATCCTGAAACGAATTTCAGGATAACCCCGTAACAGTATAAACATACCCGCATTTGTATTACGACCGAATACAAATGCAACTGAGACAAAGATATTATATCTACACAGCATAATACTCGGATCCGGCTTAAACCAAAACCGACCGGTATTATCTGCACGAAAAACGACACGTGCGAAAACGCACGTGCATTTTCCGAACCTTGCCATAATACCTTACGGCCTCTACAACGTTTCGCCCGAACTTGGGAAAGTGTCTGTGGGAGACTCTAATGACTCATCAACACACTGGCACTGGGTATAACCTCTAGCACGTCAGAGGTACAAGCTGTACGTAACGGTTGGCTATGTATTGATTGGAAGGAAAGCTGACGAGCGAACTCATCAATAAACCCTACTGAGCCTAACAGTGACAATATACATACAGTCCGGTCCGTTCGTCTATAAGTATCGCATATCTGCCTAGGGGGCTAGTAACGTCAGACCCCCAATAGCGGTATAAGTCGTGTCAGAGAGTGGCCCAGAACACCTTGAGATACTACTGGAGTACCTACCAGTAAATCTCCTGCCTCGGCCGAGGGCTTTGTGTAATGGCTCTCCTAGACACAGCGCGATCTCACCTCCAATACCGGGAGAGACGAATCCCCTGCCGATCCGCTCACTTGCCTCCATGTGGCTCGGGACTGTACCCAAGAAAGACCAGTTTGCACGACTCCTTTGAGCCATGGTAGGGTAGAAATCAAAGCACAGTGGGAACTCACACGAGACAAATGACGATCTCAGGTCGACAAACAAACCTGTACACATGTCACCAGGGAACTGCTATCTGACGATATGTATAATACCAACTAGCATGTTCCCGGCGAGTCCTGTCCGGTGTACTCATAACCTAATGAGCACCTGTATACATCTTAGGTGATCCAACTGACACCAGTGGCTTGTGAGACCGGCCACCGCCCTTCGTCGGGGTCTCGACTGTATACACTAGTCTACTCTGGAGTATCGATGCCCTGTCTCGAAACTCCCACGACTAGGGACACTTTAAGGATGTGCTTACAGACCCCTGCTCCCACGTATATGATCGCCATCATACTGCTGGTAGTCAAGCAAGAATCCTATGGGCTCTATCATCATGCAATAGTGAACTAAAGCATGTATACGATGATAAAGACAAACCAGATAGCATACTATCATCTCGAGCAAGACTGTCATATCGGTATAGGTCCTGCCTCAATCATTGCAATCACGTACCTGCGATCCAATAATTGACTTTGAGGGCACTATATCCAACAATCTCCCACTTGCACTTAAGGCTAATTATTGCGATATCGCATACTCACAGCCCGTGTGATACCGAACACCCAACTCCTCTACTAATCAGTTTCACAAAGCTAGTTTGTAAAACTCTTGTGTTCGGAAAATAGCCTCAGTAAGTGGATCCGCCCTGATGTTTCTTTCTATGTCTCTCTTAATCTCAAGTTCGCGGAGAAAGTCATCTCTCGAATCGAGTAATACCTGTCTTAGAATATGTCTGAATATCTAATGTGACCTAGTTCATAAATGAACTACAAATCCAAACTTCTTAGACTTTATTGATAACTGAACCTAATCAGTTTCCAGCACCATGCCTCCCATAGTATCCTCTTGGACCACCTGTCCATAATACTGTCCCTCGTCAGAGGGAAAAACTATAACTCTGACAATCATGTCACCTTTGAAGCCTAGAATGATAACTGTCTCCCGAAGGAGGCTGCCGTCATCAATTCCGTAGAACATTCACTTATGTTCTAAAACCGCTTCCTTATGTTTCTTCAGGATTGGATTAATATAAACTTATTGCATCTAGTGTAAAAACAACATCTAGTGTGGTACTTGACATCTCATGATTGGCTCAATTGCCTAAGCAAGTGATCTGCCAATCATGCACATCCCTCTCCCCTTTAGTCTGTAAGACACCTTTAGAGAGGGTGACTCCATCACCTGTAGGTACACCACCATGCCAGGAGTCAACTATTCTAAAAACTATTAGAATACTGTCAAAGTACCCACATTGGGAAACTACCCAAATCTAGATCTAAAACCATAGATCTAGAAACCAGAATGTCATATATTATATCCATATCCTGTCTGGAGAAACAACTGTGTGACGACCACAGTACAACTGATCGTAGTATAGGAATTTTACTTCCTCCTCTGTGTATGTCATCCAAATACCAGGACATCACACCCTACTACCTTCTTAACAGATCCATCCCCTATTCTGATGAAGTCAAAACCATGACTGTTACATCAAAATTTGATGATCTTATCTCCACTATATTTGCCCAAGCCTATAAATAGACATAAGCTACTTGCCCACTATGCTTCCGCTGCTCCCACTGACTACGATAACCCTCTGGCAGAATAATATATACGTACACTTCTAAAGATAGTTTAGAATGACGCTATATTTATCCTCCTGCTGGGTCTCATAGTCTGGAACAACAGTAGTGTCAAGTCTGGGTAAACAAGAACCTCCCTGTCACCGTCCTTGAGGCTACCGGAGTACCTCTCGGGTGTCTGAGGTTACCCACCATATCTGCGGAGTGGCTATTGGAATGTCAAACCTGATTGAATATAAACGTCCTATTAAATTTTCCGTAATCGTTTGCAGTTCTGGAATCACTTCCAGTTCTACCATACTCCCACTACTGTTTTCTGAAAAAATCCATTTTACTAAAACTGTGGCAAGTCAAGAACAATATCACTATTGATCTTCCAGATGGTAGAAATGTCAACTCTCGTCAAAGCCAGGGTCAACCCACAAACTGCCATTACAGAAACGTGCCTTGATTTATCCAGTGTCTGGTTTTAAGCATAAGCTGGACAACTCCCCGTATCTTAACATCGTTAAGATATGAACCATTCTATATACAATATAGAATTAGAGGCACTAATTTAATTGGAACCATATTCAAAAACATGCAGCTGTCTCTAGTGCATATCAACTTAATGGAGAGAGGCTAATCAGCATTACTCAACTTAGGAATCCATCCAATTATGAGTAACCTGAAAGAGAAACAAGTTTCTTAAAACCATTACTTGAATACCAATCACAAGAATCTACATCTTCGATCTCTTTGAAGAATCCCGATACTTGCGATACTTGGTTCTCTACTTTATTATTATACCCACAACTTATCAAAACTTAGACATTGTATTTCTACGAAACACTTGTCTAAAAACTAGAGAAGTCATAAGAAAACATAACATAGTATGAGGACCTACCCTTTTGTCCTGATGGACACTGGACAACATACAATACTCTGTATAAGTCCGCTAAGTTGAATAACTCAAAATATGTGCGTCGTAGGTCGAAAACTGTACCCAGGTGATTTCCTCAAATATCACCAATTACAACGAATTCCGATATAATGAGGATGATCACCAAATTCCCAATAACTTACTCCCACTCATCATCTGTAAAACCATACAGATGTGAGAATGTAACCTGGTAAATACATACCCTGGAGTAAGTATCTAATCGGGAAATCAGTTTTCTTTTAACAATGCACTGAAACATGAAAATGTTTCGTAGGGATATCCTAGTATTCCTAGTAATGCCTCTTCCATAAATCAATTCATGACTTTAACCGTATATTTCATTGCTATCTCTCCAAATCCCTTTATTTGTCTTTAGTCGTTACCTTCTGTACACCTTCGTTAGGCTAAATGGTTTTCTTCCTTCCCTACCGTTCGGCACCAGCCTATGGTTTGGAAGATGACTATCCAGTAAGCATAATAGGTGTACTCTCCTAATCCTAGGAGTACTCGCAACTTGAGAGAAGGTGATGATAAAAGACAACTGAATAATACCTTATTCTATTTCTCCCAAACTGGGGAAAAAAGCAAAGGTGAAATAGGAATGGCGATGAAGTACGTGGTTTGGTCGTGAATGATAACAGTCGTAATTTACTTTGCCCTCTTTCTAATCCCTTTATTTTGTCTTTACATATTACCTTCTGTACACCCTACTTAGGCTAATTGGTTTTCTTCATTCCCTACCTTTCGGCACCTGCCTATGGTTTGGAAGAAGACTATCCAATAAGCGTAATAGGTGTACTCTCCTAAACTAAGGAGCCCTCGCAACCTTAGAGAAGGTGATAATAAAAGACAACTGAATAAACCAATTCTATTTCTCCTGAACCTGGATCCACCCTCGAAGAAGTCTCTTCGAGTTCGTATATAACCATACGATGGATCTATCCAATGGAAGTGGATGTCCGTAGTAATACAGGGTGTTCTGAGAAATGCAAAGGGTAAAAGAAGGAGCGGCAATGACTTATGAAACTTGGACAATCCAAAAACCAGTATTTTAAGAAGGTTCGGTCAACTTGGTCACTGAGTCATAGTCCAGGGTCGGTCAAAGGTCGCTGCCAAAGAGAGAGAGAGAGAGAGAAAAGAAACACTCTGCGTACACTCTAACCTAGATCAAAATGGTTATCAATTTATCTAATCAGGAAACCTCCCACTGTTATCTCAAATACTCCTCCAAACCTGAAAGAAGAATTAGTCGGGATCACCGAAGAGTAAACCAACTCATCAGTGAGAATCAGGATCCAACTATCATCGCATGATAACTTGATGGAAGCCACTCAAGTTATCACACTCCAGAAGGTATGCGCATGCCTGGCAAGTTTGCTGTATGTTTGAAACTCCCGATATGATTTTTGCCTCATGCTCTTATGACCTTGACTTTGGCCAACAAATCATAAGTCACATGTCAAGTTCTACCCATCATTGTCCAGGTTTATTTGAACCCACGCGTACATACCCTTGACTTTGGCCAACAAGGTAATACGACTGTCCCAAACCAACACATCTATCTATGCAACAGATGAATATTCAGCAACTACCAAACACTATGCCTTGACTTTGGCCAACAAACATAGCTTGAATACTACTGACTATCCATAAGAAATGATGGAGGGCTACGGCTGGTTTTTGGCGAAAAACCTTTAACGTAATGAACTTGATCTCGTTGAAGGAACCTGATAGCTTTTTATAAAAATATAGTGGCGAAAACCTTTTGCTAAAGAGGTCACTCCCGGTGAAGGGATCTCGGCACTTTCCTCGTGGAATGAGGTGCAGGATATTCTAACTGAATACCGCGATGCAAAGCAACTTGTAATCGACTATAGTGAAGTTATTACCCTGACGTAAACTTCTGCCCAAGGGGTCACTCCCGGTGAAGGGATCTCGGCCCTTGCCTCGTCGAATGAGGTGCAGGATATTCTAACTGAATACCGCTATGCATAACAAAAGGAAACATCTTTGTAATAACACCTTTTAAAATTTGTTCCAACAACATCAAATATAGGTTTGTTTTATCCTTGCATCGATCAGAATCAACACAGTCCCATCAATCAATCACACCAGAAAAGAACGAAAAATAAAATGTACGTATATGCCATCCGCATTCGTCACTGGGTCCCGTCATCACCCGTTAGGTTACTTAACTAACGACAGAGCGGGGACTGGACTAGCACGGGTGTAAAACATATACAACATCTAATAGTATATATACCAATATACAGTAATCGCTCCAGGCATGATAATATGCAACATTACAGAAAAGTAATAAGCATCACAGAACAATACAGATAATCTGGGATCCCCGGGTTTCACAGAGCCGCTACTGAAACCCGACGTTCCCCTGGTCATGTGGATAGCCTGTGCAATGAAACCTAGACCCCTACGGGTGCGGCAAGTTACCCGCCAAAACCTGAAGCGAGGTAGTCCCCCACAACATAGTGAATGGAACACCCGGCACTTCACGGAATCCGGTAAATTGAGCACCCCTCCTTGGGTCAACCTGTACCCCCTACGAGTGCGGCGAATAGTCTGCCAATCCTAGAGTAAGTCCATTTGCCTCTCAAAGCCATGAGATACGGACCCGTTGCCCTCCAGAACCTGGCTATCCATGCACTCCTTCGCGGGGTAAACCTAGTACAGAAATAAAAATATGTACAACAGGTACATCGACCTCAACCCGGTCGTGCCCCAAAAGAATATTATACAACAGGCAGTGACGGCAGTCCACATGTTGGACGCTTGCCCCGCAATAACAAATGTACAAATAAATCCAAACTGCACTATCATTGCACCCTGCTATCCACCACGACATATCAGCAACATCACAGTACAACACAGAACATCAATGCGAATGTCACATTCGCAAACCCGTCTAAAAGAACTATAGAAATCAGACGCGGTTTACCGATCAAATGACATTCCCGGTCGGAGATATAATGTAAATACTGCATACTAACAAGTTTAAAATTTCGATCGACAAAACTTCCCGAAGTGGGCCCCACGTACATCTGCTGTACAGTAACAAAATCTGGGCCCAAAAGAACTATACCAAAAACCATAATTTCCAATTTAGAAACAACAGGAGAAAAATTGCCAACTGAGTCACCAAAAGAGCCGCGGTTCCGCGGTCAAAGCCAGGCTTTGACCGCGTTTCCGCGGACGTACGGTCGACTCAGTTGGTCGTTTTTCTCCAGTCTTCTACAAAATCCCAGCTTGATTTTCTGGCATATGTAAAATTATTTTTAGACATCATTTAAAATTAACAGAAACTCAGAACTTGGAATTTGCGGTTTTCGAAAATCCGTTCGATCGATATTTTAAACGCGTTAGCACAAGTTAGTGAAGCTTAATGGTGAGGCTCTGATACCACTGTAAGTTTACGGTAGCGCCCCGGCCGTCTGATAGACGCCAAATGCGGAACAAAAACTTTTTACAACTGGCGCTAACGCGTACTATAACCCGGATCTGCCATTAAAGCTAAACTAACAAATTACAAAGTGGATAGAAATGTTATACCGAACGATCCGAGTCCTTCGGTCTTCAACCATCATCCCACGCTTTGTTGCGGCTGCTCCGATCTCCTGAATCTCCAGTATCATCGTCCAGGTGGCACCACATCGACGGATCTTTAAACGGGCTCCCGCCTCTGAACCGAGGCAACTCGATCGTCAAGTTTGCTAAAAGAGACGACCAAGATGATGTAGAGAATGAGTAGAACACTTTGTCTCGTTACGTCCAAGGCTATGGATGAACGGTTAATGAAGTTGCCTTTTGGATCGAATGGAAATGAGAAATGGATCACATCTAATTTCTATGAACCAAAACTTCTATCTTTTTTCCAATTAACAACCATGATCCTTCACAAATGAATGGCCGGCCATATTTGTAGAGGGGGGAGGTGAGTGCAGGAGAGGGGAGGGTCACCATAACAATAATGAAGAGGATGAGTCATTATACACCTTGTATGAACACATTAAATGTTAACCAATGAACATAAACCTAGTCATTAACCTAGTCACCCTTGTATTAAATGAATCATTAAATGCACTAATGAGTCACTTAACACATCACCATCCTAGTCATCATCTAGAAGCTTCCACACTCATCTCAAGAAAAGATAAATCCGTATTTAACCGAATGTCAAATGCGGCCGATAGAAAACTGGAAACTGGCAACTTCCAAAAGTGATCCTGAAACGAATTTCAGGATAACCCCGTAACAGTATAAACATACCTGCATTTGTATTACGACCGAATACAAATGCAACTGAGACAAAGATATTATATCTACACAGCATAATACTCGGATCCGGCTTAAACCAAAGCTGACCATTATTATCTGCCCAAAAAACGACACGTGCGAAAACGCACGTGCATTTTCTGAACCTTACCATAATACCATACGGCCTCTACAACGTTTCACCCGAACTTAGGAAAGTGTCTGTGGGGGACTCTAATAACTCATCAACACACTGGCACTGGGTATAACCTCCAGCACGTCAGAGATACAAGCTGTACATAACGGCTGCCTATGTATTGATTGGAAGGAAAGCTGACGAGCGAACTCATCCATAAACCCTACTAAGCCTAACAGTGACAATATACATACAGTCCGGTCCGTTCGTCTATGAGTATCGCATATCTGCCTAGGGGGCTAGTAACGTCAGACCCCCAATAGCGGTATAAGTCGTGTCAGAGAGTGGCCCAGAACACCCTGAGATACTACTGGAATACCTACCAGTAAATCTCCTGCCTCGGCCGAGGGCTTTGTGTAATGGCTCTCCTAGACACAGCGCGATCTCACCCCCAATACCGGGAGAGACGAATCCCCTGCCGATCCGCTCACTTACCTCCATGTGGCTCGGGACTGTACCCAAAAAAGACCTGTTTGCATGACTCCTTTGAGCCATAGTAGGGTAGAAATCAAAGCACAGTGGGAACTCACACGAGACAAATGACGATCTCAGGTCGACAAACTAACATGTACACATGTCACTAGGGAACTGCTATCTGACGATATGTATAATACCAACTAGCACGTTCCCGGCGAGTCCTGTCCGGTGTACTGATAACCTAATGAGCACCTGTATACATCTTAGGTGATCCAACTGACACCAGTGGCTTATGAGACCGGCCACCGCCCCTCGTCGGGGTCTCGACTGTATACACTAGTCTACTCTGGAGTATCGATGCCCTGTCCCGAAACTCCCATGACTAGGGACACATTAAGGATGTGCTTACAGACCCCTGCTCCCACATATATGATCGCCATCATACTGCTGGTAGTCAAGCAAGAATCCTATGTTGGATATAGTGCCCTCAGAGTCAATTATTGGATCGCAGGTACGTGATTGCAATGATTGCGGAGGACCTATACCAGTAGGACAGTCTTACTCGAGATGATAGTATGCTATCTGGTTTGCCTTTATCAGTCGTGTATAGGTTCAGGTGACTGATCACTGTTACACTTTGATAGAGCCCTTAGGATCTTGCTTTACTACCAACAGTATGATGGCGATCATATACGTGAGAGTTGGGTGGTTTATAAGCATATCCTTAATTGTGGTCCCTAGTCGTGGGAGTTTCGAGACAGGGCATCGATACTCCGGAGTAGACTAGTGTATACAGTCGACTCCCCGACGAGGGGCGGTGGCCGGTCTCACAAGCCACTGGTGTCAGTTGGATCACCTAAGATGTATACAGGTGCTTATTAGGTTATGAGTACACCGGACAGGACTCGCCGGAAACCTGCTAGTTGGTATTATACATATCGTCAGATAGCAGTTCCCTGGTGACATGTGTACAGGTTAGTTCATCGACCTGAGGTCGTCATTTGTCTCATGTGAGTTCCCACTGTGCTTTGATTTCTCCCCTACCACGGCTCAAAGGAGTCGTGCAAACATGTAGTTTTTGGGTACGGTCCCGAGACACATGGAGGCACGTGAGCAGATCGGCAGGGGATTCGTCTCTCCCGGTATTGGGGGTGAGATCGCGCTATGTCTAGGAGACCCATTACACAAAGCCCACGGCCGTGGCAGGTGATTTACTGGTAGGTACTCCAGTAGTATCTCAGGGTGTTTTTAGGCTACACTCCGACACGACTTATACTGCTATTGGGGGTCTGACGTTACTAGCCCTGTAGGCAGATATGCGATACTCATAGACGAACAGACCGGACTGTATATACATTGTCACTGTTAGGCTCAGTAGGGTTTCCGGATGAGTTCGGTCATCGGCATCCCTTGAGGTCAGTCCATGGGCAGCCGTTACGCACAGCTAGTGCCGCTGACGGCTTGTGGTTAAACCCACTGCCAGGGTACTGACGAGTCATTAGAGTCCCCCATAGACAGTTTCCCAAGTTCGGGTGAAACGTTGTAGAGGCCGTATGGTTTTATGGCAGGGTTCAGAAAATGCACGTGCGTTTACGCACGTGTCATATTTCGGGCAGATAATACTGGTGGGCTTTGGTTTAAGCCGGATCCGAGTATTATACTGTGTAGATATAATATCTTTGTCTCAGTTGCATTTGTATTCTGTCATAATACAAATGCGGGTATGTTTATACTGTTACGGGGTTATCCTGAAATTCGTTTCGGGATCGCTTTTGGAAGTTGCCAGTTTCCAGTTTTCTGTCGCCCGTCTTTTAACATTCGGTTAAAGGCGGATTTATCTTTTCTTGATATGAGTGTGGAAGGTTCTAGAAGTTTCTAGAAGAGGTGACTAGGTTAGAGTGGTGTTGATGTTTCATTGGGTGCATTTAATGATTCATTAATGCTAGGATGACTAGGTTAGTGAATCATTGTTTTGCATTTATTGTCTTAGTGAGTCATTGTTATGATAAGCTTTCTCTTGTTGTCACCTCCCCCTCTCCTATACTCACCCCCCTCCTATATGATGGCCGACCCTCCCCTCCTCTTGATGATTATGGTTGTTAGAAAAAAGGTAGAGTTTTGGATGTATGTAAATTAACATATTCATATCTCATTTTCATAACGATCCAAAAGGCAACTTCATTAACCGTTTGTCCATAGCTTTGGACGTAACGAGACAAAGTATTCTACTCATTCTCTACATCATTCTTGGTCGTCTCTTTTAGAAAACTTGACGACCGAGTTGCCTCGAGTCAGAGGCGGGAGCCCGTTTAAAGAATCGTTGACGTGGTGCCACCTGGACGAGCAGATCAGAGATCGACGAGATCGGAGCAGCCGCAACGGAGCGTGGGATGATGGTTATAGAATGAAGGACTCAGATCGTTTGGTATAACCTTTCTACTCTCTTTACAGTTTGTTAGTTTAGCAATAATGGCAGATCCGGATTATAGTATACGATAGCGCCAGTTAAAAGTTTTTGTTCCGCATTTGGCGTCTGTTAGACGGCCGGGGCGCTACCGTAGACTTACATCCTATGGGCTCTATCATCATGCAATAGTGAACTAAAGCATGTATACGATGATAAAGACAAACCAGATAGCATACTATCATCTCGAGCAAGACTGTCATATCGGTATAGGTCCTGCCTCAATCATTGCAATCACGTACCTGCGATCCAATAATTGACTTTGAGGGCACTATATCCAACACTCTGGAATTTGGAGTCAGTAAAGGCCTCGATCTGGAGGTCTTTTCTTCCATACACCAAGAACATCTCCTTAGTCCTTCTCAGATACTTGAGAATGTTCTTTACTGCTATCCAGTGTTTCTCCCCTGGGTCAGACTGATACCGGCTTACAATGCTCAGTTCGTATGCTACATCTAGGCTGGTACACAACATCGCATACATTATAGAGCCTACCGCAGATGTGTAGGGTATAGATGACATGCGAGCCCTTTCCAAATCAGTCTTGGGACATCTCTTTAGAGAGGGTGATTCCGTGACAAGCCGGTAGATTACCGCGCTTTGAATCTTCCATACCGAATCGTTTCAATATGGTGTCGATGTACCTGGACTGCGAAAGTCCCAACATCATCTTGGATCTATCACGATAGATTTGGATCCCCAGAATGTAGTTGGCATCGCCCAGGTCCTTCATGGAGAACCTCTGTGACAAGAATCCTTTGACTGAATGTAGCATAGGAATGTCATTTCCTATTAAGAGAATGACATACACGTACAAGACGAGGAATACCACAGTTCTCCCTACAATCTTACTATAAATGCATGGTTCATCCGGATTTTTGATAAAGTCGAATTCTTTGACAGTATCATCAAAGCAGATGTTCCAACTCCATGATACCTGCTTCAGTCCATAAATGGACTTAAGCAACTTGCACACTTTACCGCTGCTCCCACTCTGAATGAAACCCTCCGACTGATCCATATAGACGCACTCTTCAAAATTTCCATTTAGAAAAGTCGTTTTTACGTCCATCTGCCAGATCTCATAATCATAGAAGGCAGTAGTGGCAAGAAGGATCTGAATGGATTTGAGCATAGCCACTGGAGAAAAGGTTTCGTCATAGTCCAAACCAGGTCTTTGACGAAAACCCTTCGCAACAAGTCTATCTTTATAGGTTTCAGCCTGCCCATCTACACCAATTTTCTTTCTGAAGATCCATTTGCAGCCTACGGGTTTTACCCCTTCTGGAGAAATGTCCAAAGTCCAAACTTTGTTGGTGTACATGGACTCCATCTCGGTCCGCATTGCATCCATCCATTTTACTGAGACACCGCTCCGAATGGCTTGCTGGAAGCTCGTAGGCTCATCATTTTCAATGATGCAATCCTCTCGATCCCCGTCTATGAGAAAACCGTAGTATCTCTCTGGCGGATGAGACTGCCTACTACTCCTGCGAAGTGGCGCTGGGATGTCCGGTTCTTCTGAAATTTCTGGTTCTACCAAGCTTTCAGTAATAGCTTATGGTTCTGGAATTTCTTCCAGTTCTATTGCGCTCCCACTTGTCTGATTTTCTAAAAATTCAGTTTCCATGAAGCAGGCATGACGAGAAACAAATACATTTTGTTCCTCTGCGTAATAGAAGAAATATCCCTTAGAGTTCTTTGGATATCCCACAAACTTGCACTGTACTGAGCGTGCCTCGAGTTTGTCCGTATGCTGCTTTTTGACAAAAGCTGGACATCCCCAAATCTTAATGTGTTTAAGATAGGGTTTCTTCCCACTCCACATCTAATATGGTGTGGTAGGCACTGACTTAGTAGGAACCCGGTTCAAAAGATATACTGCTGTTTCTAGTGCATAACCCCAGAAAGATTGCGGTAACTCAGCTATACTCATCATGGAACGAACCATATCTAATAGGGTTCGATTCCGCCTTTCCGATACACCATTATGGTATGGTGTGTATGGAGGAGTAAGCTGAGAGAGAATTCCATTCTCTTTTAAGTAGCCCAGAAACTCGGCACTCAAGTATGCACCACCTCGATCAGATCTCAGTGTCTTGATACTTTTGCCTGTTTGTTTTTCCACATCATTCTTGTATTCCCGGAATTTCTCAAAGGCCTCGGATTTATGCTTCATCGGGAAGACATGTCCAAACCTAGAGAAATCATCCGTAAAAGTAATAAAGTATGAATAACCACTTCGCGCATGTGTAGACATTGGACCACACACGTCACTGTGTATGAGTCCCAAGAGCTCACTCGCTCTTACTCTATGTCCAGTGAACGGAGTCTTTGTCATCTTTCCCATGAGACAAGATTCACAAGTAGCATAAGTAATCAGTCGAAAATATTGCATTTTTAACACATCAATTTCTTTACTATTTGCAATCATCTAAAGGTGTTCGGTATGAATATAGCACATATTAGCAATTTGTCTGTAAAATACCAAATAACATGTGTTATACATTATAACCGGCATTTTGATGGAAATTGAGTGTTTATTATTGCACGCATGATCTTTGTACATCGCAACACTTGTCTCGAGATTGTGTGCAGGAAATTCCAGGTAAAGAGCCAAAACTGCTAAAAGTGCTGATAAAAATACGCCAAGTCCAAGACTTGTGATCTGGCAGTGAACAAGAAAGTATAAAAATATTCCAGACATCATAAAAATACCATAAGGCCAACACCAAGCAGCACAGGAGTTTCCATGCACCAATACTACCAAACGGCCGCGGATCCGCGGCCGAATGGGCCTATTTGCGGTGGATCCACGGCCACGAAGACACGTCATCGGCGGATTGTTACTTCAGATCTCTCCTTTCACTGGCCAAACTTCTTCAAGGCGTTTCGGTCTCCAAATATCTCCAGAAGCTCCTCCTCTAATAGCCAAGCTTCTTGTACAAGCCTAATACCTCCAAGCTTCTCAAGCAAGCTAGCTAACTACTTTAATCTAGAAGCTTCCTTCATAACTACCAAGCTTGCAAGAGAAGCTAAACCTAGCTTAGCTTCTAAAGGAAGCTAAACCTAATCAAGCTTCTAGGGGAAGCAAAAGAAGAAGGCTATATAAAAGGACCCAAGGCTTCATCACAAAGGTTGTTGAAAATTGAGCCAAAATTCCGCAAGTTGAGTGACACAACTTGCTACTTAAAACCCTACCCCGAATCCAATTCAAAAGCCAAATCAAGATCATCGAGTACCAAATCAAGCAAGCATCCAACAAGCCTTTTTGAAGCAACGTCGATCTTCATCCGAGCAAGTGATCCACGACGATCCGCGACTCAAGAAGACGATGCGAAGCTAGTTCGACGATCGAGTTCTCTCCTCAATTCTTGTAGTCTTTGAGTGAATTGTAACGAAATATCGAATAATAAAAGGTGAAAATTCTTGATCTTGTTTTTCTTTACATTTGAGCATTATGATGAGTTGTCAATTCTTGATTGTTTTCTTTTTCATGATGTTTGAGTGAAAACTCCGCTCGTGGAGGAATCGAGAAAATTGATAGATGATGATGATTAAATTCTTGAACGATTCTTAAGTCTTATGAGTTTTGTAAACTCTAGGAAATTGAATCATCGACAATCTAGTTTTGAGCAAGATGCTTTCTTGAATGTTTTCGCTCCAAATTAGAGATCAACGATCGATGATTGAATTTCCTAGAGGTTAGAATTTGAATGCTAATCAACGAAAGGACAAGGGATGATGATGAAGAAACCCTAGTTTCTTCAAGAGATCCCTAAACCTCGTTGATCGTCATCGATCTAGCAACAAATCATCAATAGATAAGAATTTGTAATCATAATTCTTCATCATCACTATCGATTGGATCAATTCCTACGAGCCTCTTTACAAATCTTGATAATTCAAACAATTTGGGAACATTTCTTGATTCTTGATTTTAGATCTTTACTTTCTTTAAGTTTCTTGAAAATAAAAACTCATAAATCTTGAATCAATCTTCCTTTATTCTTTTAATTTACAAATCAACTAAAACAAGATCGATCAAATCTCACTTTCCCTGTGGACGATCCGCACTCGCTAACGAACCTACAATTGACACCATTATTGATTGCGGTTTACAAATTTCTTTGATTGTGATCTTTACATTTTTTTCAAAACACGACATCGAAATCGATTATCAATCAAATGGCGCCATTGCCGGGGATAGTGTGCTAATTTGTTCGTTTTTGAAATTTAAGTTGAAAGATTTATTAATCTATCAGAATTTTTAGATCAAAATTCGCACAAACACTAAACGATTTGTTGTGATTTATTGCAAGGAGATCTGGAATCTGTGGAGCAAGAGGAAAAATTTTCTGAACATTCCAGAGAGTTCAGTAAGTGAACAGGAGAATCTGCAAGAAATTTTGTGCAGGGACCTTGACATCTCGCGGCGGAACCGCGGCAATTTAGTGCTTCTCGCGGTGGATCCGCGGTTCAATTAGGGTTTCGCTGTACCAAAATTCTCAGGTATACTTCTGTCTTTCTTATCTCCTCCCTGCTCTGTCCATTAACCAATTTCTGCAGGATTCTTTGCAAAAATTCGCAGCGCCGCAAAAAGAAAAATTGTTGCGTGTTTGATCTTGGTTGTTTGCATTTTTAATTCAGAAATTAAGGGGCAAAGACCAAATTCAGATTAGGTGGGAAGTTCATTACCCTTCCTAAGCCCCAAAAATCACAAAACTGCATCCGCATTACCCTCATTAACTGAAAAATATCTAGACATGACTCTAAGGACCGTCGCGCTCAAATAGGACAGAAAGAGGTCGTGGGTAATCTATTGCTTATCCGCGTTTCTTTTGTGGTGTCTAAGGCAAGTGTGTCTAAGGAAAGTGGTTACTTAATTAGGCCCACTACTTACGTAGTGGAGAACCTCCCACTTACTTGGCACTTACCTGGCCACAGGAAGGGCAAAGAGGCAGTAGAGGATCTATCTTGCGACTTGTCTTCTGGAAGTCTAGGAGCGGTCTAGAGACTTGACCTAGGTGACCACTAGATTTAGGGTTGCTTGCTGCATTGTTTGTGATTTCTTTTTTTCAAAATTCCGTATCTTTTTCAAAACAAACACCAATCCACATTTTCCTTAATTATCACAACGCTGCCACTTGTGCTAAACCATTTAGTGCATGCTCGGCTGGACATGGGATTCTAGTGCCCGTCTTGTCCGCGTTCCCCCTATCGACTCTGAAGTCGGTATTTCTACGTCTACTTCTTCTTTACCCACCACCACACCCATTTTGATGGACAATTCTCCATCAAACTTCTTTAACACTACTCTGCCACCGTCCGCAGGTGCACAGAATCTACCCCGCATCTTTCACCAAGAGAGATGTTATCCTATGCGAGGTCCTGTTTTGACCTGTCTCACCATTCCACCAGCCAATGGGGACAACTTTGAAATCAAACCCCAATATATCAATCTTCTACCCAAATATCACGGTCTCGAGTCTGAAGACGCATATGTCTTTATTACCAAATTTGAAAATGTATGTGCTATGATGGGTACTTCACAGCATTCTGTGGATGCTATGCATCTACGTATTCTCCTACTTACCTTGTGAAATATAGCCGAGAAGTGGCTTTATAACACAGCCGCACATTCTATTTCAAACTGGGATGAATTCATCACAGCTTTCCTAAAGAAATTCTACCCCAATCATAAAACAGCTAGAGTCCGTAGCAAAATAAATCAATTTACCCAGCTTCCAAATGAACCATTCTCGAAGTGTTTTGAACGCTTCAAGGATCTGTTAGTCCAATGTCCATATCACGGAATTTCTAGATGGGATCTATGCAGAATCATATATGAGGGCATTAATCCTACAACAAAACAGAACCTTGAATCCATGTGTCAAGGCACCTTCATGACTAAAGATGATGGTGAAGCTTAGAGATTCTTAGAAGATTTCGCTGAAAAATCTTTACAGTGGGAGAGTGTAAACCAGTCATCGTCTAGGGGTGGCATTCACCAAATTGATGTTTCCATAGGAGTTAGAGCTGAAATTGCAGCAATGCAAAAGAAACTCGAAGCTATGGAACATAAATTTTTAGAAGCCTCCCTAAATTAGATGTCACTCCCCAAAACTGTATGTGGATGCTGTTCTGATCCATCACATCTTACGGAAGAATGTCCATTGAATTATCCGTTTCAAGGTCAAGAGTATACCAATGCTGCTTTCCAACAAAGACCTAGAAACGATCCGTATTCTTCCACTTATAATCAGGGTTGGAGGAATCACCCTAACTTTGCTTGGAACCAACAACAAAATCAAAACACGGTTCCAAATCAAAACAACTTCCAAAGGGCTCCTCCACCACAACAGCAACCACTTCAACTGAGTCAGCACCCCTACCAATCACAAAACTTTCAAAACCAGGTCACACACCTGCACCGTATAATCCTTTGCAGTTGACCGGTTCTGATGAATCCTCTTCACTCGCACAAACCATGAATTTAATTCTGAAAAATTTCATGCAAGTGTCGGCTGAGATTCAGTCTTCTGTCGATGATATAAAGAAAAACTCCACCTCCCAAGCTGCCGAAATGAGTGCGAGAGAGAAAAGGAAACTTTCGTCTCAACCTCTACCGAATCTTGGGCATTACAATGTGAATGTCATCACAGCGTTGAGATCAGGAAAAGTGCTGAATAATCACGTTGGGGAAGAGATTGATGATAATGAAAATTTTATCAATAATACCCCGGCTGAGACCTTACTTTCCACACACACTTCTACTTCTGATCCTTGTTCTTCTATCCCACCACCTTCTTGCGAGCCTATTCTTCGTTTCCCTCAAGGCTCGTCACCTCAGCAAACCTCTTCTAGTCCACCAAAGATGATCCCCACTCCTATTCTGGGATCACGTCCACACACATCACCTTCTCCAATGATGGACCCAGCTCTTATTGCTAAAGCTCCTTATCCGAATCGGTTAAGGGGTAACAAATCCAGTCCACATATGGAGAAGATTATGGAATTGTTTAAACAGGTTAACATCAACATCCCTCTTCTAGATGCTATTCAACAAGTCCCCGCTTATGCGAAAATTCTCAAAGACTTGTGCACTAGGAAGAGGAAGACTCAAGTGCCAAAGAAGATCTTCATGACTAATAATGTTAGCACTGCTTTTACCCCACAGCTACCAAAGAAACGTAAGGACCCAGGATGTCCTACAATCTCGATTTCTATTGGGGGTAAAAACATCAACCGTGCTTTACTTGACCTGGGCGCAACTGTTAACCTGCTTCCATATTCTGTCTATGAGCAGTTAGGGATTAGAGAGTTGAAACCTGCTCATTGCACTCTCCGAATGGCAGACCGTTCAATCACCAAACCTAGGGGTGAACTGGAGGATGTGTTGATAAAAGTCGGGGAATTTGTATTCCCTGTGGACTTTATTGTTCTTGATACACAACCTGTAGCAAACCCACGGAACCAAATTCCGGTGATTTTGGGTCGACCATTCCTTGTCACTTCCAATGCTGTCATTAACTGTCGAAACGGTTCAATGGACCTATCTTTTGGAAAAATGACAATTGAACTGAACATCTACAAAATTGGAAGTCAGCCATCTGAACCCTCTGCTCACATACTTGATGTCTGTTCTGTCCATGAGATTGCTCCCGAAAGTTGCGAAGTTGATGAACTTTGCTTTGAAGATCTCGACGACACTAGTACATCAATGTTTGATCTTTCACATCTTAGTGAGGACACTCTTTCTACGCTTGAGTCGGACACTCTTGACTCATCACCTTCCGAGTCTGTATCTTTTGCAGGCTACGAGATTCTTTGTGACTCTGAATATCATTCGATGACCCCACCTTCTATTATTTCTCCGCCAGCATTAGATCTCAAACTTTTACCTTCTCATCTTAAAAATGCATATTTAGGTGAGAATGAGTCTTTACCTGTGATCATATCCGCTTCTCTAGCCTCAAAGCAAGAGAATGCGCTTATGACAGTATTGAGATCTAATAGGCAGGCGTTTGGTTGGACTATGGCTGACATCAAAGGGATTAGTCTCTTGATTGTAGAACATCATATACATCTGATGGATGAAGCCAAGCCAACCCGAGAACCGTAGAGACGGTTAAACCCCGTCATGAAGGATGCGGTTAAAAAAGAAATCGTCAAATGCCTTGACAATGGTATCATTTACCCAATCTCCGATAGCCAATGGGTGAGTCCAATTCATGTCGTCCCTAAGAAATCTGGCATCACAGTCATTACCAATGAGGCTAATGAGTTAATTCAGACATGCACTCAAACTGGGTGACGTGTATGTATTGATTATAGAAAACTCAATGCCGCAACGAGGAAAGACCACTTTCCTCCACCTTTCATTGACCAGATGCTAGAACGCTTAGCTGGACGTGAATATTATTGCTTTATGGACGGATACTCTGGCTATAACCAGGTCCCTATTGCCAAAAAAGATCAAGCCAAAACCACATTTACTTGTCCTTTTGGTACCTTTGCTTATAGACGCATGCCCTTTGGGTTATGCAATGCTCCCGCTACATTTCAGCGGTGTATGATGGGGATATTCTCAGACATGGTCGAGAATTTTCTGGAGATTTTCATGGACGATTTCTCGATATTCGGAGATTCTTTTTCTGACTGCCTACCACATCTTGACGCAGTTCTTACTCATTGTAAAGAGAAGAACTTAACTTTGAATTGGGAAAAATGCCATTTCATGGTCCAAGAGGGAATTGTGCTTGGACATGTGATTTCATGGAAAGGCATTGAGGTTGACAAAGCTAAAATAAATGTCATTCAAAACCTTCCTCATCCCAAATGCGTCAAGGATATACGATCTTTTCTTGGCCATGCAGGCTTTTATCGGAGATTCATTAAGGATTTTAGAAAAATTGCTAGACCTTTAAATCTTCTCTTAGCCAAGGACGCAACCTTTCACTTTGACTCGGATTGTGAGGCAGCATTCGAATCACTCAAACACTCTCTCACTACAGCCCCCGTTCTATCATCTCCAGATTGGAACCACCCGTTTGTGCTTATGTGTGATGCATCAGATTTTGCAATTGGTGCAGTCTTAGGACAACACATTGAAAAGATGCCACACGTGATCTATTATGCAAGTAAGACCCTGAATGATGCTCTGATTAACTATACAACTACTGAGAAAGAACTTTTGGCAGTTGTATTCGCATTAGAAAAATTCAGGCCTTACTTGATTGGCTCACCAATTGTTGTGTACACTGACCACTCCGCCTTGAAACATCTTTTGGCGAAGAAGGATGCTAAAGGTAGGCTAATACATTGGATCCTTCTATTACAAGAATTTGATCTTGTTATTAAAGATAAGAAAGGATGTGAAAACATTGTACCCGACCATTTTTCGTGCATCTCTTCTTCACCAGTGACCCTGCCGATCAATGATTCTTTTCCGGACGAACAACTCTTGAATGTATCCGATGAACCTTGGTTCAGGGATATTGTGAATTATCTTGCCACGGGACTTATTCCCCGCGAATGGTCAAAACGGGACAAACATCGATTTCTATCCTAAATAAAACATTTTTACTGGGATGAACCATATCTGTTTAAGTATTGTCCTGACCAGATCATTCGCAGGTGTGTCCCTAATGATGAATTCAAGAGTGTTCTATCTTTTTGTCATGATCAGGCATGTGGGGGTTATTTCGGTACTCGAAAAACGGCGGAGAAGGTTTTGCAATGCAGTTTCTATTGGCCGACTTTATTCAAAGATGTATTTGACCATTGCAAAACGTATGCACAGTGTCAACACACGGGTAGGATTTTCCGGAGAAATGAGATTCCACAGCAACCCATCTTAGTGGTTGAAATTTTTGACGTGTAGGGCATTGACTTTATGGGCCCTTTTTCCCAACTCCTTTGGGAATCTGTACATATTGCTTGCGGTTGATTACGTCTCAAAGTGGGTTGAAGCTATTCCTTGTCGCACTAATGACAAAAAGTTTGTCATTAATTTCTTAAAAGAAAACATCTTTTCGCGATTTGGACACCCACGCTCTATCATTAGCGATAACGGGACACATTTCTGCAATCGGTCTTTCGAGACTTTAATGCGGAAATATGCAATCAACCATAAACTTTCCATACCCTATGATCCCCAAACAAGCGGGCAGGCTGAGATTTCAAACAGACAAATCAAACAAATTTTGGAGAAAACTGTTGCTAAAAATCGAAAAGATTGGTTAACCAAATTGACAGATGGTCTTTGGGCGTTCTGAACTGCATATAAAACCGATCTAGGTATGCCTCCTTATAGACTAGTGTTTGGTAAGGCTTGTCACCTGCCGGTCGAGATTGAGCACAATGCAATGTGGGCCATTAAAGAAATCAACTTTGACTTAAATCAAGCCTGCAACTTTCGGAAGCTGCAATTAAAAGAGCTAAGCGAACTCCGCGATGAAGCTTATGATAATGCTGTAATTGTAAAGAATCGGACTAAGGTATTTCACGATAAAAACATTCTGAGAAAAACTTTTACACCTGATCAACAATTCCTTCTTTATGATTCACGACTCCATCTTCATGCGGGTAAGCTACGATCTCGGTGGAAAAGACCTTTTGTTGTGCGGTCTGTATACCCGCACGGGGCAGTCGAGGTTGAAAATATTGAAAACGGTACAATTTTCATAGTAAATGAACATAGATTAAAACCGTATTTTTCCACTGACCCCACGGAGGAGCTCCTGTTTTTACAGGAGCCACATTATCTTGATTAAAATTCCTCCGTCTCACCTCCATGTCTTGTAAAATACTGTATCATCTTTAGAATGGAGGTGAGTGAAAAGAATAAGTTTGGGGGAGAATTTTCACCATCATATTTATTGCCCCCATTAATAAATTTCCTCCCAAGCTTACAGGTTTTTATGATCTAGCGGATGGCAACAGTGAGGACACTGTTGAAAACAAGTTTGGGGGAAGTTTATGCTTATTTACGCATCATTTGCATATCACTTTGCATAAGCACAAAGCATATAAAAACATATAAACATATAAAAACATATAAAAATTTAAAAAAAAATCAAAAGATATAAATATTTAATATTTAATTTGATAATAAAAGATTAGATAGTGAAAAATTACATCCAAAAGATTAGAAAAATTTAAGAAAACCAAAAAAATTAGAAGTTTTCTTAAACGAACTAGTAATAAGTAGTTATGAGCCGTTGTCCCAAGGGTTAGTAAGATGAAGGAAGTCACTAATCTGAGGATAAAAATAAGTCTGAAAAATAGTTCCTATTCTGGAAGCCAAACATTTGAACATTGATACCCTACTATACGCACTTACACACGTCTTGAAACTCGGGATAGTAGAGAATACCTTGAAATGCTCTTGTCTAAACGCCAAAGTATGAAGGAAATAATAAATGAATAAAAAAATATAAAATGGTGAAGAAAAATGAACACTGGTTTTGTTATCACCAAGACAGCAATAAAAAAATATAGCGAGGGTGCTTCATCACCTAGTGCCTTAGACCAACTGGTCTGGGAGTCACTGCTAAGCCTTAGGTGGTGCAAGACGAGGAAAATATTAATACACCTAATAAGCAAGCACATGAATAATCGGTCGGTTAGTACCTCAAGAAGTGTTAACGGTCGCATGAAAAATGTGTGAGCAATCCCATCTAAAATATTCATTAATTAAAAAGTACTGAGGCAGATGGACAAGAGTATGATAGCTTGAATTGAATTCTCCAAGTGTAGGGATGTCTTTTACACACACGTAGGGTTATATGATCGGTGTTTGGAAGAAATATAGGAATGAAGAATAAAGACGATGTTTTATTGAGGGATGATGTGATTTCTAATATCTTTTCATGACTATTAAGATAGGGCTCATGACAACCGAAAAGCTAGTATTAGTTGGAAACTCTAATTTTCAAAGTCTTTCTTTTATAATTCTTATCTTTACATGTAACTTTCACGGTCTTCCTTTTATTATTGGATTTTATGGGTGCAATCCGCTGAAAACCCTCAGGAGACAACACTCCTCCTACTAGGGACACCTAGAGGTTTAAAGGCTTGTTGCACGTGCTCAGTGCAATCGTGTTGCCTACGAAAGTGTGCTAGTTAGTTTTTTCTTTTTCTTTTCTCCTTCTCTTTCTAATAAAACAAGTTTGCTCGAGACGACCAAAAATAAGTTTGGGGGAATTTGATCAGTCGAAAATATTGCATTTTTAACACATCAATTTCCCTACTATTTGCAATCATCTAAAGGTGTTCGGTATGAATATAGCACATATTAGCAATTTGTCTGTAAAATACCAAATAACATGTGTCATACATTATAACCGGCATTTTGAGGGAAATTGAGTGTTTATTATTGCACGCATGATCTTTGTACATCGCAACACTTGTCTCGAGATTGTATGCAAGAAATTCCAGGTAAAGAGCCGAAACTGCTAAAAGTGCTGATAAAAATACGCCAAGTCCAAGACTTGTGATCTAGCAGTGAACAAGAAAGTATAAAAATATTCCAGACATCATAAAAGTACCATGAGGCCAACACCAAGCAGCACAGGAGTTTCCATGCACCAATACCTTCAAACGGCCGCGGATCCGCGGCCGAATGGGCCTATTTGCAACGGATCCGCGGCCATGAAAACACGTCATCGGCGGATTGTTGCTTCAGATCTCTCCTTTCACTGGCCAAACTTCTTCAAGGCATTCCGGTCTCCAGATATCTCCAGATGCTTCTCCTCTAACAGCCAAACATCTTGTACAAGCCTAATACCTCCAAGCTTCTCAAGCAAGCTAGCTAACTACCTTAATCTAGAAGCTTCCTTCATAACTACCTGTTAGTGTATATGCCCTAGGGGCCATTATTGTATCATACTAGATTGTATATTACTTAATGGAAGCTTAGGATATTCACAGTTGTATATACAGTTGTAGCGTTTTGAAAATCGTTTCGGTGAAATTTCGGAAAATCGGTAAAATAAGGGGGTTTTCTGTAAAAAGTCAAAATTCAAATATCTTTATTATAAAATTAAATATACATATTCTAGCTATGTAATTGCTAGTATTTGGTGTTTATTGACCCACTGGTGAAATTTCAAATTTTCTGAAAAATTTTCCGAAATTAATTATTTTAATATTATTTTAAGCCGTCACTAATATATTTAATTAGGGAAAATTACAAATTCGAATGAGTTAAAACAAATTTTGTGCATCATAAAACATTAAATAAAATTTTATCATGTGATTTTTGAAACGAAATCGTTTACCAAAACGGTTTAGAAAATATCGAAGAAAAAGGCTTTTTTCGGTGAAATTAGTGTTAACGGAATTGGGGTATAACATTTATCCTTTCCCAACCCACTCACCCACACACACACACCCACAAGGACATGGCTGCCCCTCACCCACACACTTTACACTTCATGAGAAAAGAAATGAGAAAAGAAAAAGGAAAGAGTAAGGAATGAAGTCAAAAGGGGGTATGACTTTGACCTTGGGTTGACTAGATGACTTTTTCCCTACCTCACTCTCTCTCCTCTCACTCCCCCCATTGTAGCCGAGCTCCTTCCCCTCCCCCAACAGCAGCAGCCCCTTCATTTCCCCTTCTCATTTCTCATCAAAAAGTTCAGCAAAAATGCTTCAAATCCACAAAAAAATCAAAGCTAAATCCAAAATCCAACACTTACCCATTATTCTTTAGCTCATATAGCATGGATCTTAGTGTATAGAAGCTAATTTGGGAGGCTAAGTTGCATGTAGATCTACAAGTTTTGTGAGGTATAAATCTTTGTTCCATGGTTTGATTATTGATTAGTTACTTAATTGTTGATATCATACTTCAAGTGAAGCTAATTAGGTGTTTATTAGGTTTATTTGCTTATTTAGAAAATTCAAGAAATGGTTTTGAATTGCAATTAGGGTTCTTATCATGTAATCATGGTTAAAATGAGTGGATTAACATGTTAATGTGATGCTAAAACTAACCTAGTTGCTAGTTTACTAATTGAGGCTTGTAATTGTTAAAATTGGAATTTTATGCAAACTAGGTTTTGGAAATTTATTGCAAATGTTAAACTAAAAATCTAATTAGGTTTTTCATGACTTCATTAACATTATTAAGTGTAGTTTAATGCTTTAGATCATGCAAATCTAAGCTAGATTGTAGTTTGTGCATTTTTGCTATGAAATTGTTAAAATTGGTAATGTTTGCAAACTAGATTTTTGAGATTGATATTAAGAATTAAGTTTAAAATCTAATTAACATTGGTATGACTTAATTAAGATGGTTAGTGAGCCTTATGGCCATTAGTTTTGTTAAAACATCATGTTTTGTACCAAAACGGGTAAATTTTGCTTGCTAGATTTTCGGAAAAATAGCTTTTAAAGTGAGTTTGAGGTTTTTGTGAATTACAACCTATTTCATATTATAATTAGTGCTTGTGATTGTACAAATGAGTGTGTTTGGGTTTTTCTCGATGGTTTGGCGTTTGTACGCCGACGTCGAGGGTTTTTAGGTTGATTTGTGGAAGCAAACCATATGTTTTGACCTATGTGGGATTCGTGAGTCGTTTTGGTCATGAGTCGGATTTTAATGCGATACGGTGCGTTATGATATGTAGGTACCCCATGTGGACTTCGAGACGACAAGCAAGCGCGTGGCGACGTCGGCACCGGCGAGCGAAGACCAGGTGAGTAGATTTGTATCTACGGGGAGAAGTCGGGTGGATGGCATATAGCACCCCCGCAGTCCGTGGTGGTGTATACGGATGCGTATACACACCAACAATTATTATATGTTATTTGGGATTAATAACGATATTTAGGATGGATATTGGTGTGTTGGATTATTTTAGTGTTGCGAACCCTAGGGTAGTGTTGCACTACACATACACACATACATACTTGCATACATTCCTATTTATATGTGCTCATGGGATTCTTTATAATTATGTGTTCACATGGGTATGGGACTATGTGTTCACATACGGATTTGAGGATGATACTTGGGATTGAGCTGAGTCGATGAGATTTGTTTTGTGGTTGTGATATCGGTGATATGGCAGGATTCGTACTTGAGGTACGTCCTGGTGTTATAGCGGATCTTGGGACGACGATACGGGTGAATAGTGTTATTAATAAAATGGTCGACATGTGATCGTGATATGAGATATGATATGCTAGGATATTGATACTAGGCCGTATTGGGCGATGTATACCCCTTGATGATGATATGTGCTGATGATATCGGTTTGTACGAGATTGTCGATCAGTAGTCAGATCATGAGTATATTGAGGATATTAGTATTGTACTAGACATAGGTCGGTACCCTAGACTATGATCTTGGATAAAGAGGATACCAGAGAAATAGTGTGAGGAATATGATATTGACCTGTACCCAGATTTGGGATGCCGTACGACGGATTTACGTACGAGCTACAGTGATGATTGATCCGCACTCTTGACTTGGGATGCCTGATTATAGATATGGTATCGGATGTGATATTATTGAGGCAGGATCACCGACTATACATATATAGGTATGTATATGTATCGACTCAGATGATAGGCGGTTTCCTTACCTGTAGTTCAGCTTGTTAGTTCAGCCGTATAGTTTAGTGTAGTTGTTAGATTAGATTAGACTCCTACCTATTTCAAAACTAGCGGATCGTGGTTATTTTAAAAGATAGGTCAAGGGATCTACGGATATTTCAAAAGACGTATCCTTTTTTAAAAAACCACCGTAGCCCCTATTTTCAAAACCCCGCGATTCGTGTTATTTCAAATGGCACCATTATTTAATATTTAGCTCCCGCTCATTATGGTTGCTCGCTCCGCATCGCATACTTACATTGTTATTTCATATTGCATTGTTGATATTATGTTGTTAGGACACCAGCACTATTACCGATGATGCGTATGTACCACGTACACTTACTTGCCGGCTCACACACATCTTCATCGTTAATTGCCATGTCACGCACACCCTAGAAAATATTATTGCTTAACTTCGCTTGATAGCTAGTAGTTTGACATGATATTAGTGTACTTACCTTATATGCCAGATTAGATATTGTAGTTATTACTGTCGCTTCATGCATACCGTTATTCATTGTTATGCCGCATTCATGGATTCTCATGCATATATTCACTTTTTACGTGCTATTGAGGTTTTGGATTCGGATTTCCATGAGATTTTCTGGATTTGGGGAAAACCGCAAAACATATACAAACTTCTTCTTTCTCTTTTTAAATGAAAAGCGCGGTTTTTCCCATGATGTATGAGTCGTCCACCATGAGTTTGCTGATGGATTTCGAGACCCGATTCGAAGAGTTGGATGAACCGTTTCGGGTATATGGTGGACCCGGTAAGGTACCCCGGGGCAAGAAGCTCGTGGTGATGACGATGAGCCTGGCAGGGGGAGACTACCTACCGGTGATTTTACCCGACGCGTCGGATATCCGGAGGATACCGTCGTGGTCTTGAGATGGATGGTAGGGGCCAGTCTGGACTGACGGCGCCCTAGATATTGTGATTGAGACATTGAGATTTCGAGATATTGAGGTACAGAGACTGTGATACAGAGATATCAAGATATTGGGATTACGTTTTGTGCCGATGCTAGGCACTGTTTTATGCTGATTTCCTTATGATACCTCATTTTAAAAATACAAAGAAAATCTCACTAATTTATGAAAACAGTTTCTTACATGTACTCTGTTTTCATGCGTTCATACCTCATTCATATGATATATTGCTACCTGAGGCACAGACACGGGCACATGAGATCACACTCGGGTTAGATATTACCCTAGCCATTGTTATAGGCTACATGTTATTCATATATTTGAGGATATATTATGATCATTGACCTAGGTTGCGTTATTTATGCGATTTCTGTGCGTAGATATTTTTCTATTCACGAGTTGGCAACTCACCCCCGTTGTGCCCCAGTTTCTTGCAGGTTTGCCGTACAGGTTTCATTACGGCTTGTGGGCATAGTTTCCTTCGGGTGATTTGCTAGTAGGTGGGTTTACTTGTATCGTACCCCCATTATATATCTTGTATATTATTATTCTGTTGTATCTAGAAGTTCCATCAACCAAACATGTATTATTTTTGAGATAGAGACCAGTGATGTTATTTTTTCGACCTTAGAGTCGCGCGTTGTATTTCTATGGTTTTCTTGTTGTTTTGAGTTCCTTTTGAGTTTTGATCCTCGCCCTTGGCGTTGTTTATTATATTGCTTGTGTGGTTGTGACCGTCGATTGACGAAGAGCAAGCTCCCGCTTGGGGATGCCTTTTTATTGATTTCGTATACTATTCATGTTGTATCCGTTTGGGAGCCAGTATTTACAAAGGAGACTCTGCCGAAATTTTCAGGAAATACTTGATGTTTTTTTTAAAACCGCATAATTCGGTTTATGCTATTAAAACTACTTGATTTTAAATTGGTTTTCCTTCACTCTACTACTTTTCTTGGTTTGGATTTCTGGGTTTTCGGCTTACTTAGATTACGTACGCCTCGAGACGTATCGTAGTTTAAGTGCCGGTCATTTTCCGTACTTTCGGGACGTGACAAAGTTGGTATCAAAGCGTTAGGTTTTACCTTCGGAGCGTAGAATGACCCTTGGTTGATGGAATAGGTGACTAAAGTAGAGTGGCGTACCGTGGGTATGTTCCGCGGCATACTTACGATACGCTACTCCACTTAAGAAGCCTTAGGATGTACATTTCTTTGTTCAGTATTATATTCATTCCTGATCTAGCTTCATCGGTACCAGTTACGGTTTGCTGCCACGATTACGGGCAGGGAGAGCTACGGTTAGAATTGCGGTCAGCACAAGCTCGTCACGAACGAGGACTGACCAGGGTGTAATTTTGGTGACACACGATTGCGGAGATGTGTCTTTTTACTGTGTTTCGCGCCACGAGCGTTTGGCGGATCGCCTTTATGAGATTTCTCAGACGTGCCGATTAGTACCAGAGGATTGGGCCACCGACAGAGGCCAGCCAGATTTTGATGACCGTTGGTGTATTGCTTATTAATGATGGTCGAGGCACTGTTCAGCGTGCAGACGAGCGAGCCAGTTATTGCTGCGAACGATGAGATATTGCCCCAGATGCTGGAGCTATTGCAGTACGAGTTGTACTAAGAGATCATAGAAGGTCGCTAGTCATCGAGGATGAATGACTAGGACATGTGGATCGTTCACCTACCCCGATGTGAGGTCATCAGATAGATTGATTCCAGCTAGAGACGACTTCACGCGGAAACGTTGAGAGTCGACAGAGACGATCGAATGTCAGAAACCTATTTTTCCAAGTTTAAGTAGTCGGAAAGACATGCAGGCAATTCTATAGTCCCTCTAGAAGAATGAAACCCTAACTCGACATAATGACCGTGTGAAAGCCTTTGAACCTTAGGGTTTGCGGCAGTTCCGCGGCGCCATTAGTGAGGCTTGGGTTTGCCCTTCTACGGCTGGACCACCGATGCTGTGGTATGTACTCGATACTATTAAACTGTGCCCAAGATGTTGAGCCCTTGGGGGATTATGAGGTTTTGACAATCGATTGGATGGTTCGACTTAATTCGGATGCTAGGTGCTGAGATGCATTTCTTGGGAGACTCCCGATACGAGGATAGCCGTTGGAGCTCAGTCCATGCAGCCGCGATGAGATGAGTCCAAAGCAGACGACATTAGAGAAAAGTGAAGTAAGTGGTTCGTACCAGATCTAGATGAGATGATGTTCCACTCCGCCGACATCAGAAATGCAATGCGCATGCCGAGGCATGGTACTTGGATTTACCTTCCAGAAGGAGTCGCGATGAGTATGCAGCCGTTACGGAACAAGAAATTGATATGGTAAAGGACGATGACTTTCGGACAGTTCGGCAGAGACGAGATTTGGGAGAGACCTCGACAGGACCTTTCTGGAATAAATTACGAGAAGACCTGGACCTAGGAGTGGTCATGATACACACACCAGCAGGCCAGATTTCAGGATCGTCGACGAGACATGCTATGAGTGACCACGACAGTTGGCCAGAGATTCTTGGAGGATATGCTTGAGCGGGACTATTCCGCCATACTTGATTTGCGTATTTTGGGCGATTTATTCGCATGATTGATTTTGATGATTGAGTTTCATGATATTTGTCTTCATGGACCATGGTTGCACCTGCTGAGTATTTACGATTTTTGCACGGTTGTTGCACTTGATATCGTTTTCGTGCCTTGGTTCTCATGTTTGTGATTATATGGATTTCATACAGTTGAGTTGATTTGTGCGTATATACGCACACGATTTGGTTTTTGCACTCGGTATGATTCACATATGCTTGCAGTGCAGTGATACGCATTTTGTGCACTTAGATGCACTGGACTTCGATTTCGATTGTGATACTCGATATTTGTTTTGTGCACCTTGTGCACCTGATTTAATTTTGCGCATGTTCGGCGCTTGATATTAGATTTCATGATTTCGTGCATGATGGTTGCCCCTGGTTTTGGGTTTTCGCTCATGTTGAGCGCATGTCTTGAGATGCGATTTTGGTGCACACCAAATGCACTAAATCGAGATTTTTTTCATGCATGTCAGATGCACCTGATTTTGCTGTCAGGCACACACGTTGCCTACGACAGATGCTTTGTGCACACCCGATGCACTTAGATCTTGTTTCTGTGCACTTGTATGGCACGTATATGGATTTTGATTGTCGTGCGCACCAGACGCACGTAGTATTCATACGCGTATTTTGGGATTAATTTCTTATAGAGCTGTACGTTTTTATGATATTGCTATGTGTTTTCGTACTGAGCAGGACTAGTCAGAGGAAAGTACCTGAATATATTTTGCATGCATTGATAGTTATTGAAGGGATTTCCAAAAAGCGAGCTATAGCCTCAGTATTTACCTACGTGTCTGATATGACACGAAATGATTAAAACAAGGAGACCTTTCTAAATTGTTTCCAAAACGGCGGAACGTACATTTCAAACAAAGGTATATATGTATATAGTTATTTTCTTATGATAGATGTCCGCCACTATGCAGTGTTATACGCGTTGCACAGCGACTTAAAGAGATTTGGCATGCATTTCCTTCAGATACTTACAGATATAGATTCGATATTTACATGTATAGTTTCGAGTTATATCATATTGGTTTTGATTTGGATTTTGCATTGATGTCTTCCCCATGACTCCGATGATTGCGAGATGCTTGACGGAGTTTTGATTTGAGTTATATGCTCATTTTTCATGCGCATGCGCTGTGCTACAATTTGTTTTATGTATTTACAATTTCGGAGCCCCGACGACTTGATGGTTTTGGTTTAGATGTTTTAGTATTTGGGGGGAGTTTTAATTTAAATTCGGGGACCGAATTTCTTTAAGCGGGGAAGATTGTAGCGTTTTGAAAATCGTTTCGGTGAAATTTCGGAAAATCGGTAAAATAAGGGGGTTTTCTGTAAAAAGTCAAAATACAAATATCTTTATTATAAAATTAAATATACATATTCTAGCTATGTAATTGCTAGTATTTGGTGTTTATTGACCCACTGGTGAAATTTCAAATTTTCTGAAAAATTTTCCGAAATTAATTATTTTAATATTATTTTAAGCCGTCACTAATATATTTAATTAGGGAAAATTACAAATTGGAATGAGTTGAAACAAATTTTGTGTATCATAAAACATTAAATAAAATTTTATCATGTGGTTTTTGAAACGAAATCGTTTGCCAAAACGGTTTAGAAAATATCGAAGAAAAAGGCTTTTTTTCAGTGAAATTAGTGTTAATGAAATTGGGGTATAAAAGTTATCCTTTCCCAACCCACTCACCCACACACACACACCCACAAGGACATGGCTTCCCCTCACCCACACACTTCACACTTCATGAGAAAAGAAATGAGAAAAGAAAAAGGAAAGAGTAAGGAATGAAGTCAAAAAGGGGTAAGACTTTAACCTTAGGTTGACTAGATGACTTTTTCCCTACCTCGCTCTCTCTCCTCTCACTCCTCCCATTGTAGCCGAGCTCCTTCCCCTCCCCCAACAGCAGCAGCCCCTTCATTTGCCCTTCTCATTTCTCATCAAAAAATTCACCAAAAATGCTTCAAATCCACAAAAAAATCAAAGCTAAATCCAAATCCAACACTTACCCATTATTCTTTAGCTCATCTAGCATGGATCTTAGTGTATAGAAGCTAATTTAGGAGGCTAAGTTGCATGTAGATCTATAAGTTTTGTGAGGTATAAATCTTTGTTCCAGGGTTTGATTATTGATTAGTTACTTAATTGTTGCTATCTACTTCAAGTGAAGCAAATTAGGTGTTTATTAGGTTTATTTGCTTATTTAGAAAATTCAAGAAAGGGTTTTGAATTGCAATTAGGGTTCTTATCATGTAATCATGGTTAAAATGAGTGGATTAACATGTTAATGTGATGCTAAAACTAACCTAGTTGCTAGTTTACTAATTGAGGCTTGTAATTGTTAAAATTGGAATTTTATGCAAACTAGGTTTTGGAAATTTATTGCAAATGTTAGACTAAAAATCTAATTAGGTTTTTCATGACTTCATTAACATTATTAAGTGTAGTTTAATGCTTTAGATCATGCAAATCTAAGCTAGATTGTAGTTTGTGCATTTTTACTATGAAATTGTTAAAATTGGTAATGTTTGCAAACTAGATTTTTGAGATTGATATTAAGAATTAAGTTTAAAATCTAATTAACATTGGTATGACTTAATTAAGATGGTTTGTGAGCCTTATGGCCATTAGTTTTGTTAAAACATCATTTTTTGTACAAAAACGGGTAAATTTTGCTTGCTAGATTTTCGGAAAAATAGCTTTTAAAATGAGTTTGAGGTTTTTGTGATTGCAACCTATTTCATATTATAATTAGTGCTTGTGATTGTACAAATGAGTGTGTTTGGGTTTTTCTCGATGGTTTGGCGTTTGTACGCCGACGTCGAGGGTTTTTAGGTTGATTTGTGGAAGCAAACCATAGGTTTTGACCTATGTGGGATTCATTAGTCGTTTTGGTCATGAGTCGGATTTTAATGCGATACGGTGCGTTATGATATGTAGGTACCCCATGTGGACTTCGAGACGACAAGCAAGCGCGTGGCGACGTCGGCACCGGCGAGCGAGGACCAGGTGAGTAGATTTGTATCTACGGGGAGAAGTCGGGTGGATGGCGTATAGCACCCCCGCAGTCCGTGGTGGTGTATACGGATGCGTATACACAACAACAATTATTATATGTTATTTGGGATTAATAACGATGTTTAGGATGGATATTGGTGTGTTGGATTATTTTAGTGTTGCGAACCCTAGGATAGTGTTGCACTACACATACACACATACATACTTGCATACATTCCTATTTATATGTGCTCATGGGAATCTTTATAGTTATGTGTTCACATGGGTATGGGACTATGTGTTCATATACGGATTTGAGGATGATACTTGGGATTGAGCTGAGTCGATGAGATTTGTTTTGTGGTTGTGATATCGGTGATATGGCAGGATTCGTACTTGAGGTACGTCCTGGTGTTATAGCGGATCTTGGGACGACGATACGGGTGAATAGTGTTATTAATAAAATGGTAGACATGTGATCGTGATATGAGATATGATATGCTAGGATATTGATAATAGGCCGTATTGGGCGTTGTATACCCCTTGATGATGATATGTGCTGATGATATCGGTTTGTATGAGATTGTCGATCAGTAGTCAGATCATGAGTATATTGAGGATATTAGTATTGTACTAAACATAGGTCGGTACCCTAGACTATGATCTTGGATAAAGAGGATACCAGAGAAATAGTGTGAGGAATATGATATTGACCTGTACCTAGATTTGGGATGCCGTACGATGGATTTACATACGAGCTATAGTGATGATTGATCCGCACTCTTGACTTGGGATGCCTGATTATAGATATGGTATCGGATGTGATATTATTGAGGCAGGATCACCGACTATACATATACAGGTATGTATATGTATCGACTCAGATGATAGGCGGTTTCCTTACCTGTAGTTCAGTTTGTTAGTTCAGCCGAATAGTTTAGTGTAGTTGTTAGATTAGATTAGACTCCTACCTATTTCAAAACTAGCGGATCGTGGTTATTTTAAAAGATAGGTCAAGGGATCTACGGATATTTCAAAAGACGTATCCTTTCTTAAAAAACCACCGTAGCCCCTATTTTCAAAACCCCGCGATTCGTGTTATTTCAAATGGCACCATTATTTAATATTTAGCTCCCGCTCATTATGGTTGCTCGCTCCGCATCGCATACTTACATTGTTATTTCATATTGCATTGTTGATATTATGTTGTTAGGACACCAGCACCATTACCGATGATGCATATGTACCACGTACACTTACTTGCCGGCTCACACACATCTTCATCGGTAATTGCCATGTCACGCACACCCTAGAAAATATTATTGCTTAACTTCGCTTGATAGCTAGTAGTTTGACATGATATTAGTGTACTTACCTTATATGCCAGCTTAGATATTGTAGTTATTACTGTCGCTTCATGCATACCGTTATTCATTGTTATGCCGCATTCATGGATTCTCATGCATATATTCACTTTTTACGTGCTATTGAGGTTTTGGATTCGGATTTCCATGAGATTTTCTGGATTTGGGGAAAACCGCAAAACATATACAAACTTCTTCTTTCTCTTTTTAAATGAAAAGCGCGGTTTTTCCCATGATGTATGAGTCGTCCACCATGAGTTTGCTGATGGATTTCGAGACCCGATTCGAGGAGTTGGATGAACCGTTTCGGGTACATGGTGGACCCGGTAAGGTACCCCGGGACAAGAAGCTCGTGGTGATGACGATGAGCCTGGCAGGGGGAGACTACCTACCGGTGATTTTACCCGACGCGTCGGATATCCGGAGGATACCGTCGTGGTCTTGAGATGGATGGTAGGGGCCGGTCTGGACTGACGGCACCCTAGATATTATGATTGAGACATTGAGATTTCGAGATATTGAGGTACAAAGACTGTAATACAGAGATATCGAGATATTGGGATTACGTTTTGTGCCGATGCTAGGCATTGTTTTATGCTGATTTCATTATGATACCTCATTTTAAAAATACAAAGGAAATCTCACTAATTTATGAAAACAGTTTCTTCGTTTACATGTACTCTGTTTTCATGCGTTCATACCTCATTCATATGATATATTGCTACCTGAGGCACTGACACGGGCACATGAGATCACACTCGGGTTAGATATTATCCTAGCCATTGTTATAGGCTACATGTTATTCATATATTTGAGGATATATTATGATCATTGACCTAGGTTGCGTTATTTATGCGATTTCTGTGCGTAGATATTTTTCTATTCACGAGTTGGCAACTCACCCCCGTTGTGCCCCAGTTTCTTGCAGGTTTGCCGTACAGGTTTCATTACGGCTTGCGGGCATATTTTCCTTCGGGTGATTTGCTAGTAGGTGGGTTTACTTGTATCGTACCCCCATTATATATCTTGTATATTATTATTCTGTTGTATCTAGAAGTTTCATCAACCAAACATGTATTATTTTTGAGATAGAGACCAGTGATGTTATTTTTTCGACCTTAGAGTCGCGCGTTGTATTTCTATGGTTTTCTTGTTGTTTTGAGTTCCTTTTGAGTTTTGATCCTCGCCCTTGGCGTTGTTTATTATATTGCTTGTGTGGTTGTGACCGTCGAGCTCCCGCTTGGGGATGCCTTTTTATTGATTTCGTATACTATTCATGTTGTATCCTGTTTGGGAGCCAGTATTTACAAAGGAGACTCTGCCGAAATTTTCAGGAAATACTTGATGTTTTTTTAAAACCGCATAATTCGGCTTATGCTATTAAAACTACTTGATTTTAAATTGGTTTTCCTTCACTCTACTACTTTTCTTGGTTTGGATTTCTGGGTTTTCGGCTTACTTATATTACGTACGCCTCGAGACGTATCGTAGTTTAAGTGCCGGTCATTTTCCGTACTTTCGGGACGTGACAACAGACTTGCTAAAAATGGTAGTATGCTACTTGGTTTGTGTCTACTTTAATGCGTGCATATGTTTCTTGTAATGTATCACTTCTACATATTTGTAGAGCCCATAGGATCTTTGCTTGATTACCAGCATTGTGATGGCAGTCACACTAGTGGGGGCTGGGTAGTCTGTAAGCAACATCCTATACAGGTCCCTGGTCGTTGGATTATCGAGATAGGGCATCGATATTCCGAAGTAGACTAAGTGTGTACGCTTCTCATCCCAGTTGGGGAGATGGTCTGTCCCACAGCCATCAATACGTCGTACTGGAGATAGTATGCAGGTGCTCATTAGGTTACGGGTACACCGGACAGGACTCGCAGAGGAACTGATTGGTTGGTATTATACCCATCGTCAATTAACAGTTACCAGGTGACATCAGTACAGCATAGTCCGCAGACTTGACACAGCTACTTCGCCTCGAGTGTATCCCACTGTTCTTAGATTGCTACCCTACCACGGCTCAAAGGAGTCATGCAAACAGGTAGCAGTTGGGTGCAGTCCTGAGCACTTGGAGGCAGTGGCGGTTAGATAGGATTCGTCTCTCCCGGTATTGGGAGTTGATATCGCGCTGTGTCAGAGAGCCATTACGCAAAGTCCCTGGCCAGGGCAAGCGAGATATACTGGTAGGTTCCAGTAGCTTCTCAGGGTGTAATAGGCTACGCTCCGACACGACTTATACAGCTATTAGGGGACTGACGCTTGCCGCCCCCTAGGCTCAATATGCGATAGTCTTAGACGAACAGACCGGACTGTACGAAGATTGTCACATCAGGCTCGGTAGGGGTTCGGATGGTTTTCCTCATCGGCCTTCTTATCGACATCTACCTGGGGACCGTTACGTACAGCTAGTGCCGCTTGTGGTCTGTGGTTAAACCCACTGCCAGCGTAGTGTCGAGTATTTAGAGTCCCACACAGAGAGTTTCCCTGCTCCAGGTGAAACGATATAGAGGTCGTATGGTTTTACGACAAAGGTTCGGACGCATACGTGTGTTTACGCACGTACGACTTTTCGGACAGTTTTTACTAGTCGGCTTTGGTATAAGCCAGATTCTAGTATCGGGTTATTGGATTTATACAGTCTAAATTTTTTCCGTGTTTTCATGGATTGGAGAGGCGTTCTCGTAATTTGTCGGGAAGCTTCTAGAAGAGTGGTGGCTTAGGGGGTAAGGTGGCATTACATTAAATGAGATTAGTGACTCATTTGTGTGATTCATCCATGTTATTAATGCATCATAAATGCTTAATGACTCATGGAGATGAATCACTCATAGATATTTATGAAGCATGGTTGTTAATTCTATTATTTCATTTTTGGATAAATAAATAATGCTTCATATATATTATGATAGATCATTATCTCATTTCATTATCATCTTCACCTTCTCTCTCCTCAAGCTCACTCTCTCTTCAAACCCTAACCCTAACCTCTCATGTGTTGAGATCAAGGGTTAGCTAGACTAATACATCCATAACCTCACTCTATATCCCCTAGGTATCTTAGATTAGCACTTTGAGCAACCCAGTTATCTCAAGTTAGAGATAAAGCTTGGCGTAGGAGCTCTCGGGTGGATCATCTTTGATTCGAGGAGGCCGTTGAGGTGCCGATGTTCCTAGGAGCCTACGAGGAGTGGAGGACCGTGATGAAGACCCGAAGGACAAGTAACGTGAGGTATAACTTCGTATCCAAGTAGTTAAACCTCTAGTAGATAGTTAGCAATGGTTTAGATACGATTCATGCGCTCAAGTCCGTGTTACTAAACTTTGATAATCGTTTTTCATATATTCCGCCTCCCCGCAAGTTCGTGGGGTGCGTGACATAGACTTACAGTGGTATCAGAGCCAACTAAACCATTACTAGCTTGTTAGCAACTAGTTAGAAGTTCGATCGACGGAAAACGCGAAAACGAAACACCCCGAATCCCAAGTTTCTGTTAATTTTAAAAGTGTCTGAAAAAATATTTGACATACCTTAAAATTCACAGCAGGGTATTTTAAGAATAGTGGGAAAATACGAGATTCCAACTCGGTGTTATGGCCGCGCATCCGCGGCAATAGAATGCTTGTGCCGCGGATCCGCCACCGAGTCAACGCCGAGTTGACTCGGATTTGCTCTGTTATTCCTATATTTGGGTGTATTGTTTTCCTGTATGTTCTGTTTCTATCCAAGTTACTTCAGTGCAGGTTTGCTTTTGGGATAGACACGGAAAAGGGAAGTCGATCGATATTCTAAGTTATTTGCTAATTGGGTTTCTATCTGTAATGTTTAATGTGTTCGTAAACCTCCCTTAACTGCTAGTATGTCGGTTGGCAGGGGGTTGCACATTTCTGAAATGTTTACTGCTTGTGTATATGAACTGTGTTGGACTGTTGTGATGATTAGCCGGGGTTTGAGATGTTTTTAATATTCATTCATTCAATATAAATGTAATTTGATGTAATATTCTTTTGCGGGGCATATCCAGGTTGCGGTTGTAGCCACCGTTGTATTATTTCTTTTTACTGTTTTTGTTCCTAGGATAGACCCAAGGTGGGGTACACAAACTACCGGGTACGTCAAAGTGTTTAGTGGCCTACTCACGTTGTTGAGGGAGACCGCTTCACTTCGGGTACTTGACAGGTAGTTTGCCGTACCCGTAGGGGTCTAGGGTGGGGTAATGGCTATTCATCACAACTGTGTAATCCATCTTTTATTGCAGGCTCAAAGCAAATGCGGATTGCTAGTAAATCCAATAAAGTTCATCTGAAATCTGGAATGCTTATTATTGCATCTGATGAATGTACAATATCTATATATGATAGCTATTAGACGTCACTTATGTTTTACACCCGCGCTAGCCCAGCCCCCGCTCTGTCGTTAGTTAAGTAACCTAACGGGTGATGACGGGACCCAGTGGCGAATGCGGATGGCATAAGAGGACGTGGTATTTTCGTTGTTTTCTGCAATGATAAGATTAATGATGGGACGCATTATAATAATGCAAAGAAAATAAACCAAAGTTTAATCGTTGGAACAAATTTAAAAGAAACCACTCGGTTATTTTAAAAGATCAGAATTTTTTAAATTACGGAGCTTTAACCACTCATTTTAAAAGGTATCAGGTTCCTTCGATTATATCAAGTTCACTACGTTCACGGTTTTGCCAAAACCATTCGTAGCCCTCCGTCATTTCTTATGGATGGTCAGTAGTATTCAAGCTATGTTTTTTGGCCCTTAGTCAAGGCATAGTGTTTGGTAGCTGCTGGGGTATTCATTTGTTGCATAGATAGATGCGTTGGTTTGGGACAGTCGTATTACTTTGTTGGCCCTTAGTCAAGTGTATGTACGGGTGGGTTCAAATTAACCTGGACAATGACGGGTAGAACTTGACATGTGACTTATGATTTGTTGGCCCTTAGTCAAGGTCATAAGAGCATGGGGCAAAAATCCACATCGGGAATTTCTAAAGAAACTGAAATTTGCAGAGAGATGCATACCATTTTGGAGTTTGATGAATGTTGGTAGGATTCCTTCAACATTATCATACGATGATATTTTGGATCCCGATCCTACTGTGAGTACAAGCTACTTATCAGGAGATTCGTCACTTAACGATCAATGCTATAAACCAAGTAGGTGTCGAGAAAGGTGTCAGCGGGGCTACGCCCCCAGAGAAAAGAGGTTATTTAATTAAGGAACTTCGCGAAAGCGTTGGAAAACCTCCCTCGAAGTATCGACACTGGCCTGGCTGAACGGTTAAGCAAGTATTGTACGGTGAGAATTGTCCTGACTAATTCTTCTTTTATGGTTTGAGGAAGGATTCGAGAAACAGTAGGAGCCATCCTGTTTAGATAAACTTAAAACCAATCTAAACTTGCAACAGCATCATGCTAAAATGTTTTCTTCTCTCTCTCTTAAATTGCAGCGACCTTATGACCACACCTAGGTTACATCTAGATAACAAATTGACTGAATCTGACTTATATGACTGGCAAAGGTCTGTCCTAATGTCCATTGGCTATGACATGCTGGACCACCCTATTACTACTCAAGATCCCGCAGTCCCAGGTCCAGTTTCCACTGTCGCGGATATGGATATCCGTCAGACAAGGGAAAAAGATAAAGCGAAAGCTAAGTGCCTCGTGTTAGCTTCAGTTGATGGTGTATACCAGAAGCAGCACGAGAAGATGGACTTAGTTTCCATCTTTCTCCATAATAAAGATTTATATGGAGAGTAATCTCATATCACTAGATATGAAACCTCGAACGAATTAATTCAAGCGAGGTTGGCTGACGGGTCATCTGTAGGGGACAACATCCTTACAATGACTAGCTGTATTAATGAGCTCCAGGACCTGGAGACCGCGTTGGGAAACGAGTCAGATACTGACTTGATTCTACAGTCTCTACCTTCCACCCTGAAGCAAACCAGGGAAGTAGAAGGAAAGAGAAGGGCAAAAGTTTCGGGACTGGAAATAGTAAAAGAGGGGCGTTCCTATTGTTATTGAATTGGGCATAGGCAGAAAGATTGCAGGGCTTTAGAAGCCAGTAGCCAGGATACAAAGCATGTTGTGGCTTCAGCCTCAAGTGTGTTTGTGATAGAGAACTGTATGTCAGTTAACCCTACTTCCTGGGTATTGGATATCGGGTCAGGATCTCACATCTGTAATTCGTTACAGGCTCTGAGAAACCATAGGGTTATCGGGATAGGTGATATGACCCTCACAGTTGCTAACGGAATGAGCATGGACGCTGAATCCGTAGGAGAATATCATCTAGGACTGACGACTGGGCAGATATTGATTCTGCGTAACTGTTTTAATGTACCAGGTACAACTTGTAATATCATATCTGTATCCTTATTTTCTAAGGAAGGATATGATTTTACTTTTATAAGCGATGTGGTTCACATCCACCTAAATCAAGTTATGATTGGGTCAGGTACATTACAAAACGGAATGTACGTATTAAATCAAACTCAGATTTTCAGTATCCAGAACACACTTAAAAGAAAGTCTCCGGAATTAAATCAGGCTTTCTTATGGCATTGTAGACTGGGTCACATCAATGAGAGAAGGTTAACTAAGTTACATAGAGAAGGATATTTGAATTCATTCGAATATCAATCTTATGCTACTTGTGAATCTTGTCTCATAGGAAAGATGACAATGACTCCGTTTACTGGACACGGGGTAAGAGCAAGCGAGCTCTTGGGACTCATACACAGTGACGTGTGCGGTCCAATGTCTACACATGTGCGAGGTGGTTATTCCTACTTCATTACTTTTACGGATGATTTCTCTAGGTATGGATATGTCTTCTTAATGAAGCATAAATCCGAGGCCTTTGAGAAATTCCAAGAATATAAGAATGAAGTGGAAAACCAAACCGGCAAAAGTATCAAGACACTGAGATCTGATCGAGGTGGTGAATACTTAAGTGCCGAGTTCCTGGGTTACTTAAAAGAGAAAGGAATTCTCTCCCAGCTTACTCCTCCATACACACCACAACACAACGGTGTATCAGAAAGGAGGAATCGAACCCTATTGGATATGGTTCGTTACATGATGAGTAAGGCCGAGTTACCGCGATCATTCTAGGGATATGCACTAGAATCAGCTGCATATCTTTTGAACCAGGTTCCTACCAAAACTGTGCCTACCACACCATATCAGATGTGGAGTGGGAAGAAACCCTGTCTAAAACATTTTAAGACATGGGGATGTCCAGCTTTTGTAAAAAGGCAGCATGCGGACAAGCTTGAGGCACGCTCAGTACAGTGTAAGTTTGTGGGATATCCAAAGAACTCCAAGGGATATTACTTCTATTACGTAGAGGAACAAAAGGTTTTTGTTTCTCGTCATGCCTAATTCTTAGAAGCTGAATTTTTAGAAAATCAGAAGAGTGGGAGCGCAGTAGAACTGGAAGAAATTCCAGAACCACAAGCTATTACTGAAACCTTGGTAGAATAAGAAGGTTCAGGAGAACAGGACATCCCGACGCCACTCCGCAGGAGTAGTAAGCAATCTCATCCTCCCGAGAGATACTACGGTTTCCTCATAGACGGGGATAGAGAGGATTGCACTATTGACTATGATGAGCCTACTAGCTTCCAGCAGGCCATTCAGAGCGGTGACTCAGTAAAATGACTGGATGCAATGCGGACCGAAATGGAGTCCATGTACACTAACAAAGTATGGACTTTGGACATTGCTCCAGATGGGGTAAAACCCGTAGGATGCAAATGGATCTTCAAAAGAAGATTGGTGTAGATAGACAGGTTGAAACCTATAAGGCTAGACTTGTTACAAAGGGTTTCCGTCAAAGACCTGGTTTGGACTATGATGAAACCTTTTCTCCAGTGGCTATGCTTAAATCTATTCGGGTCCTTCTTGCTATTGCTGCCTTCCACGATTATGAAATCTGGCAGATGGACGTAAAGACGGCCTTTCTAAATGGTAATTTGGAAGAGAGCGTCTATATGGATCGGCCAGAGGGATTCATTCAGAGTGGGAGCAGCGGTAAAGTATGCAAGCTGCTTAAGTCCATTTATGGACTAAAGCAGGCATCGCGGAGTTGGAACATCTGTTTTGATGATGCTGTCAAAGAATTTGACTTTATCAAAAATCCAGATGAACCATGCATATACAGTAAGATTGTAGGGAGAGCTGTAGTATTCCTCGTCTTGTACGTGGATGACATTCTCCTAATAGGAAATGATATTCCTATGTTACAGTCAGTCAAAAGATTCTTGTCACATAAATTCTCCATGAAAGACCTGGGTGATGCCACCTACATTCTGGGGATCCGGATCTATCGTGATAGATCAAAGAGGATGTTGGGACTTTCACAGTCCAGGTACATAGACACCATAGTGAAGAGATTCAGTATGGATGATTCTAAGCGTGGTAACCTACCGGCTTGTCACGGAATCACCCTCTCTAAAGAGATGTCTCCCAAGACTGATTTGGAAAGGGATCGCATGTCGATTATACCTTACGCTTCTGCGGTAGGCTCTATAATGTATGCGATGTTATGTACCAGACCAGATGTAGCATACGCATTGAGCATTGTAAGCCGGTATCAGGCAAACCCAGGAGAGAAGCACTGGATAGCAGTAAAGAACATTCTCAAGTACCTGAGGAGGACTAAGGAGATGTTCTTGGTATATGGCGGAAAAGCCCTCCAGATGGAGGCCTTTGCTGACTCCGGCTTCCAGAGTGACAAGGATAACTCCAAATCCATGTCGGGTTACGTCTTTACCCTCAATGGAGGGGCGGTCTGTTGGAAGAGTTCCAAGCAGGAGACCGTTGCTGACTCAACAATGGAAGCGGAGTACATAGCTTCTTGCGATGCCGCAAAAGAAGCTGTCTGGATGAAGAAGTTCCTCACAGAACTTCAGGTGGTTCCTTCAAGTGTTGGTCCAATACCTCTGTATTGTGACAACAACGGCGCTATAGCTTTAGCAAAGGAACCCAGGTCCCATCAGAAATCCAGACACATCTTAAGGCGGTATCACCTGATCAGGGAGATCGTAGATCGCCGGGAGATCGTAGATTGCCGGGAGATCGAGGTGAAAAGAGTAGAGACAGAGAATAACATTGTAGATCCATTCACAAAGGCCCTTCCTCAGACACAGTTCGAGAGGCTATTCGAGATGATAGGTCTACGATATGCTAGCTCATGGCCCTAGTGCAAGTGGGAGATTGTTAGTGTATATGCCCTAGGGGCCATTATTGTATCATACTAGATTGTATATTACTTAATGGAAGCTTGGGATATTCATAGTTGTATATACAGTCTTGCTAAAATTGGTAGTATGCTACTTGGTTTGTGTCTACTTTAATATGTGCATATGTTTCTTGTAATGTATCACTTATACATATTAGTAGAGCCCATAGGATCTTTGCTTGATTACCAGCGTTGTGATGGCAGTCACACTAGTGGGGGCTGGGTAGTCTGTAAGCAACATCCTATACAGGTCCCTGGTCGTTGGATTATCGAGATAGGGCATCGATATTCCGGAGTAGACTAAGTGTGTACGCTTCTCATCCCAGTTGGGGAGATGGTCTGTCCCACAGCCATCAATACGTCGTACTGGAGATAGTATGCAGGTGCTCATTAGGTTACGGGTACACCGGACAGGACTCGCAGGGGAACTGATTGGTTGGTATTATACCCATCGTTAGTTAACAGTTCCCAGGTGACATGAGTACAGCATAGTCCGCAGACTTGACACTGCTACTTCGCCTCGAGTGTGTCCCATTGTTCTTAGATTGCTACCCTACCACGGCTCAAAGGAGTCATGCAAACAGGTAGCAGTTGGGTACAGTCCGGAGCACTTGGAAGCAGTGGCGGTTAGATAGGATTCGTCTCTCCCGGTATTGGGAGTTGATATCGTGCTGTGTCAGAGAGCCATTACGCAAAGTCCCTGGCCAGGGCAAGCGAGATATACTGGTAGGTTCCAGTAGCTTCTCAGGGTGTAATAGGCTACGCTCCGACATGACTTATACAGCTATTAGGGGACTGACGCTTGCCGCCCCCCAGGTTCGATATGCGATAGTCTTAGACGAATAGACCGGACTGTACGAAGATTGTCACATCAGGCTCGGTAGGGGTTCGGATGGTTTTCCTCATCGGCCTTCTTATCGACATCTACCTGGGGACCGTTACGTACAACTAGTGCCACTTGCGGTCTGTGGTTAAACCCACTGCCAGCGTAGTGTCGAGTCTTTAGAGTCCCACACAGAGAGTTTCTTTTCTCCAGGCGAAATGATATAGAGGTCGTATGGTTTTACGACAAGGGTTCGGACGCATACGTGTGTTTACGCACGTACGACTTTTCGGACAGTTTTTACTAGCCGGCTTTGGTATAAGCCAGATTCTAGTATCGGGTTATTGGATTTATACAGTCTAAAGTTTTTCCGTGTTTTCACGGATTGGAGGGGCGTTCTCGTAATTTGTCGGGAAGCTTCTAGAAGAGTGGTGACTTGGGGGGTAAGGTGGCATTGCATTAAATAAGATTAGTGACTCATTTGTGTGATTCATCCATGTCATTAATGCATCATAAATGCTTAATGACTCATGGAGATGAATCACTCATAGATATTTATGAAGCATGGTTGTTAATTCTATTATTTCATTTTTGGATAAATAAATAATGCTTCATATATATTATAATAGATCATTATCTCATTTCATTATCATCTTCACCTTCTCTCTCCTCAAGCTCACTCTCTCTTCAAACCCTAACCCTAACCTCTCATGTGTTGAGATCAAGGGTTAGCTAGACTAATGCATCTATAACCTCACTCTATATCCCCTAGGTAGCTTAGATTAGCACTTTGAGCAACCAAGTTATCTCAAGTTAGAGATAAAGCTTGGCGTAGGAGCTCTCGGGTGGATCATCTTTGATTCGAGGAGGCCGTTGAGGTGCCGATGTTCCTAGGAGCCTACGAGGAGTAGAGGACCGCGATGAAGACCCGAAGGACAAGTACATGAGGTATAACTTCGTATCCGAGTAGTTAAACCTCTAGTAGATAGTTAGCAATGGTTTAGATACGATTCATGTGCTCAAGTCCGTGTTACGAAACTTTGATAATCGTTTTTCATATATTCCGCCTCCCCACAAGTTCGTGGGGTGCGTGACATGGACTTACACTACCAAGCTTACAAGAGAAGCTAAACCTAGCTTAGCTTCTAAAGGAAGCTAAACCTAATCAAGCTTCTAGGGGAAGCTAAAGAAGAAGGCTATATAAAGGGACCCAAGGCTTCATCACAAGGTTGTAGAAAATTGAGCCAAAATTCCGCAAGTTGAGTGACACAACTTGCTACTCAAAACCCTAGCCCGAATCTAATTCAAAAGCCAAATCAAGATCATCGGGTACCAAATCAAGCAAGCATCCAACAAGCCTTTTTGAAGCAACGCCGATCTTCATCCGATCAAGTGATCCACGACGATCCGCGACTCAAGAAGACGATGTGGAGCTAGTTCGACGATCGAGTTCTCTCCTCAATTCTTGTAGTCTTTGAGTGAATTGTAACGAAAAATCGAATAATAAAAGGTGAAAATTCTTGATCTTGTTTTTCTTTACATTTGAGCATTATGATGAGTTGTCAATTCTTGATTGTTTTCTTTTTCATGATGTTTGAGTGAAAACTCCGCTCGTGGAGGAATCGAGAAAATTGATAGATGATGATGATTAAATTCTTGAACAATTCTTAAGTCTTATGAGTTTTGTAAACTCTAGGAAATTGAATCATCGACAATCTAGTTTCGAGCGAGATGCTTTCTTGAATATTTTCGCTCCAAATTAGAGATCAACGATCAATGATTGAATTTTCTAGAGGCTAGAATTTGAATGCTAATCAACGAAAGGACAAGGGATGATGAAGAAGAAACCCTAGTTTCTTCAAGAGATCCCTAAACCTCGTTGATCGTCATCGATCTAGCAAGAAATCATTAATAGATAAGAATTTGTAATCATAATTCTTCATCATCACTATCAATTGGATCGATTCCTACAAGCCTCTTCACAAATCTTGATAATTCAAACAATTTGGGAACATTTCTTGATTCTTGATTTTAGATCTTTACTTTCTTTAAGTTTCTTGAAAATAAAAACTCATAAATCTTGAATCAATCTTCCTTTATTCTTTTAATTTTCAACTCAACTAAAACAAGATCAATCAAATCTCACTTTCCCTGTGGACGATCCGCACTCGCTAACGAACCTACAATTGACACCATTATTGATTGCGGTTTACAAATTTCTTTGGTTGTGATCTTTACATTTTTTTCAAAACACGACATCGAAATCGATCATCAATCAATAAGACTGATACTCGAACGGATTAAAATATCTCTCTTTATGTAACTTCGTTAACCGTGTATCATTGATGTGACCCAGTCTACAATGCCATAAGAAAACCTGATTTGTTTCTGGAGACTTTCTTTTAAGTGTGTTCTGGACACTGAAAACCTGAGCTTGATTTAATACGTATATATTGTTATCTAATGTACCTGACCCAATCAGAACTTGATTTAGGTGGATGTGGACCACATCGCTTACAAATGTAAAATCGTATCCTTCCTTAGATAGTGAGGATACAGATATGATATTACAAACCAGACTAGGTACATAGAAATAGTTACTTAGAATCAATATCTGCCCACTTGTCAATCCCAGGTGATATTCCCCTACGGATTCAGCGTTCACGCTCATTCCGTTCGCAACTCTGAGAGTCATATCACCTACCTTGATAACTCTACGGTTTCTCAAAGCCTGTAATGAATTACAGATGTGAGATCCTGATCCGGTATCTAGTACCCAGGAAGTAGAGTTAATTGGCATACAGTTTTCTATTACAAATACACCCGAAGCCAAAGCCACAATATGCTTCGAATCCTGGCTACTGGCTTTGCAAGCCCTGCAATCCCTCTGCCAATGTCCTTTCCTGCAACAATAGGGACGTCCCTCCTTCGCTATATCTAGTCCCAAAACTTTTGCCCTTCCCTTTCCTTCTACTTCCCTGGTTTCCTTCAGGGTGTAAGTAGAGGGCAGAGACTCTAGAACCAAGTCAGTATTTGACCCGTTCTTCAGCGTGGTCTTCAGGTCCGTGAGCTTATCAAAATATCTAGTCTCTGTAAGGATGCTGTCCCCTATAGATGACCCGACAGCCAACCTAGCTTGAAGCAATTCGTTCGAGGTCTCATATCTTGCGATACGAGATTGCTCTCCATATAAATCATTGTTATGGAGGAAGACAGAAACAAAGTCCATCTTCTCGTACTGCCTCTGGTATGTACCAATGACTGAGGCCAACATGAGGCACTTGGCATTCGCACAGTCTTTTTCCGATGTCTTACGGATATCAGTATCCGTGACGATGGAAACTGGTCCTGAGACGGCAAGGGTTTGATTAGTGAAAAGTTGTCCCAATTTTTCATGGGCAATGGACATCCGAACTGACCTTTGCCAGTCATTACAGTCAGATTCAGTTATTTTATTATCTAGATGTAACCTATGTCTGGTCACTGGGTCGCTGCAATTAAGAGAGAGAGAAGAAAACACTTAGCATGATGCTCTTGCAAGTTTAGATTGGTTTTTAATTTGTCTAAACAGGATGGCTCCCACTGTTTCTCGAATCCTTCCTCAAACCATAAAAGAAGAATCAGTCGGGATTGATCTCACCGTACAATACTTGCTTAACCGTTCAGCCAGGCTGGTGTTGGTACTTCGAGGGAGGTTTTACGACGCTTTCGCGAATTTCCTTAATTAAATAACCTCTTTTCCCTGTGGGCGTAGCCCCGCTAACACCTTTCTAGACACCTACTTGGTTCATAGCATTGATCGTTAAGTGAGAAAATTTCCCGAGGAGTAGGATATACTCACAGTAGGATCGGGATCCAAATATCATCGTGTGATAAAGCTGAAGGAATCCTACCAAAATCATCACACTCCAAATGGTATGCAGCACTAGCAAGTTTCAGTTTCCTTAGAAACTCCCGATGTGGATTTTTGCCCCATGCTCTTATGACCTTGACTTTGGCCAACAAATCATAAGTCACATGTCAAGTTTCACCCGTCATTTTCCAGGTTAATTTGAACCCACCCGTACCTACCCTTGACTTTGGCCAACAAAGCAGTACGACTGTCCCAAACCAATGCATCTATCTATGCTACATATGAATATCCAACAGCTACCAATCACTATGCCTTGACTTTGGCCAACAAACATAGATTGAATACTATTGACTATCCATATGAAATGACGGAGGGCTACGAATGGTTTTAGCGAAACTGTGAACGTAGTGAACTTGATATAATCGAAGGAACGTAATAGCTTTTTAAAAAGGAGTGGTTTAAGCTCCGCATTTAAAAGTTTTGCTGTTTTGAAAAAACCAAGTGGTTTTGAAATTGTTTCAACGATTCAGCTTTGGTTTGTTTTCTTTGCATTAATTTAATGCGTCCTATCAATTAATCCTACCATTGCAGAAAACAACAAAAATATGACGTACGCTTATGCCATCCGCATTCGCCACTGGGCCCCGTCATCACCCGTTAGGTTACTTAACTAACGATAGAGCGGGTGCTGGACTAGCGTGGATGCAAAACATAAGCAACGCCTACTAGATATCATATATAGATATATATACATTCATCAGATGCAATGATAGCCATTCCAGATCACAGATGAACACATTGGATATACTAGGAATCCACGCTTCGTTTGAGCCTGCAACGAAAGACGGATTACACGGTCACGATGAATAGCCAAACCCCACCCTAGACCCCTATGGGTGCGGCAAACTATTCGCCAAATACCCGAAGTGAAGCAACCTCCCTCAACAACGTGAGTAGACCACTCAGCACTTCAAACTACCCGGTAGTTTGTGCACCCCACCTTGGGTCTATCCTAGGAGCAAAAACAGTAAAAGAAATAATATACAATGGCGGCTACAACCTCAGCCCGGATGTGCGACCATAAAATAATATTACATCAAATTACAAATATTACATTGAATGAAAAATGAAAACTCTCATCTCACATCCCCGGCTATTCATCACGGCAATCCAACAAGTTCATATCCACAAACCAACATCACAGATCACAGATATGCACAACCCCCAATAATCGACGTATAAAGATTAGTAGACGTTCAGTACATATAACATTTCACAAACACAGAATATTAAACGATGTTAAAGTTACGACTTCGAAACACCCGCAGTACTACAGTGAATAACTTTCAGTAAAATCAAAATCGGCCAAAGCAAACAACTCCTGAAACCGAAGATATAAGTCAAAAGGACACGAACAAAAATTGAAGCATTTCCTACATAGGGAGGCCGAGGTCGCCGGTCCTGAGGCCCATGTGGTCGGTCCCACCTTGGAGAAAATGTTCCAGTTTTGTTCAGTGGTCTTTTTACTGCTCAAATGACACTCTGTACTTGTTTAAATAATTTTCAGAGTGCAATAAAAAATCGACAGAAACTTCAATCTTGGGTCCGTTGTTTTAGGGTTGTTTCAGTTTCGTAATTTTAACTGTCGTTTAAACTGTTAGTGATGGTTTAGCATGGCTCTGATACCACTGTAATTCTCTATCGCTCACCCCGCAAGCTTGCGAGGGTTAACGGAACAAGTAAAAATCGAAACTTTCTTACATAGCAACATAGACTAAAGCTAAAGGATCTTTGCCAAACTATTACTAAATAACTACGGAGGTTTAATCTACTGTGATACGAAGATTATACCTCACGAAAATGGTCCTTCGGTTCTTTTTTCCGCTGTCCTCCTCGTCCATGTGAGCTCCGAGGATCGATCCGGATCTTGGTCACCTCCGCGGCCTCCTAGAGTCGAAAACGATCCACCCGAGAGTCTATAGTCCGAGCTCCACCTCAAGCCGAGGTAACTAGGGCAACAAGTTTACTATTCTTGATGTCCTAGGTGATGTAGAGGAAGAATATGGATTTGTTTGTCTATTTAGAACCCAATTTGCTCAACACATGAGACTATTAGGAATTTCTAGTGAAGAGGAAGAAGAAGAACCATGGGAGCTCTCTTTTGATGAGAGAGAATGAGCAAGAGATAATGATCCATATAAAATACATTTAGTAATCTTTTATCATGATAATTTTGATGGATACCCTTGATTTGACCATTATCATCTCAAAGATAAATCGAAATGAATAAGAAGGACATAGTGCTCTCAAAATATCTAAGTCAACAATAGTCAACTAGGTCAAATGGTCAAGCAAGGTCAAATGGTCAAACCAATTAGCCATAACACAAATGTCATTAAAAAGATTAATAAACATTTTCCCCACCTCATAATGGTTTTGACCAAGTCAATGGTCGAAACCCTAATGAGGCAACTTCTTCTTCGCTCCTCACAACCGTGCATACACACCCGCATCCGCATTCCATAGAATACGAATACACAGAAGACAAAACTAATCCAACTGTACAATACTAGGATCCGGCTTAAACCAAAGCCCACTAGTATTGTCTACCCGAATATCATACGCGGACAAGTGCACGTAAGTGATCATAGCCCTGCCGTAAAACCATACGTCCTCTACACTTTTGTCCAGTGCAGGGAAACTCTCTGTGTGGGACTCTAAAGAATCGACACTACGCTGGCAGTGGGTTTAACCACAGACCGCAAGCGGCACTAGCTATACGTAACGGTCCCCAGGTAGATGCCGATAAGTCGATGAGGTAAACCCATCCGAACTCCTACTGAGCCTGAATGTGACAATCTCCGTACAGTCCAATCTATTCGTCTAAGAGTATCGCGTGTCGGGCCTAGGGGGCGGTAAACATCAGACCCCTAATAGCGGTACAAGTCGTGCCGGAGTGTATCCCAGAACACCCTGAGAAACTGCTGGAAACACTACCGGTAAATCTCGCTTGCCCTGGCCAGGGACATTTTGTAATGGCTCTCCTAGACACAGCGCGATATCAACCCCCAATACCGGGAGAGACGAATCCTATCAAACCGCTACTACCTCCAAGTGCTTCGGGACTGCACCCAACTATTACTTATTTGCACGACTCCTTTGAGCCGTGGTAGGGTAGTAATCAAAGTACAGTGGGAACACACTCGAGGCGAAGTAACAGTGTCAAGTCGACGGACTAAGTTGTACTCCTGTCACTTGGGAACTGTTATCTGATGATAGGTATAGTACCAACCAACTGTTCCCGACGAGTCCTGTCCAGTGTACTCGTAACCTAACGAGCACCTGCATACTATCTCCAGTATGACGTACTAATGGCTGTGGGATAGACCATCTCCCCTGCTGGGATGAGAAGCGTATACGCTAGTCTACTTCGGAGTATCGATGCCCTGTCTCGATAATCCTACGACTAGGGACCTGTATAAGGATGTGCTTATAGATTACCGAGCCCCTACAAGTGTGACTGCCATCACAACGCTGGTAATCAAGCAAAGATCTTAAGGGCTCCACTAATATGTATAAGCGATATGCAAAAAGAAACACATGCACATATTGAAGTAGAAACAAACCAAGTAGCATACTACCATTTTGAGCAAGACTGTCTATACAACTGTGAATATCCCAAGCTTCCATTAAGTAATATACAAACTAGTATGATACAGTAATGGCCTCTAGGGCATATACACTAACAGATATAATGTCCCTCATGATTAATCCGTAGGGGAAACAGTTGCCCCTACGGATTAATCCGTAGGGGCACATTTTGCCCCTACACATTTATCCGTAGGGACAAAATATCTGATATTTCGTCCCTATGGACTCACTAACATGGGCAAAACTTGCCCCTACGGCATAATCCGTAGGGGCATTTAAAAGGCCCTACGGATAACTCCGTAGGGGCTATTATTTTATTTTTTAAACGGATAAATTAAAAAATATTATGTCCCTACGGAATAATCCGTAGAACCAAATGCCCCTACAGATTACGCCATAGGGGCAATATTTACTCCGTAGGGGCACGAAGCTATTTTATGTCCCTACGGATTAATCCGTAGGGGCTATGGTTTGCACCTATGGCTAAATCCGTAGGGCAAGTGGATATTGTAGTAGTGACTCGAACCAGCAGTTTGTGAAGGCAGGCTGCAGCCTACGTGTATAATAGGATAGCTAGAATGTCACTTTATTAATCTCTATTATTATAATGCAACTCCAAAGAACTCTTCATTTTTGCCATAAGAATTTTAAGCCGGAGAAAATTTCTCCAAATTATTTCTCATATAATGCCCTCCATATCATCAACCTATTTAAACACTTTATATATCATCAAATTCAAATTACAATCAATCCCCCCCTCTCCCCTCCCCCCCCCCACACTTTGTTTATTAACCTAAATATTTAAAATGCTATAACAATTATCCAAACAATACGATGTTAACTACATTTTTACATGCATTGCACGTGCAAAATACTAGTGTATGTTTATGAGCAAATGTCAACAAAAATGCTTTATTCATATGATGGGTTCTACAACGGTATACTGCCAGAGTGTATGATATTAGTCTCCGAATAAACAAATGAACAACAAATAGCAGACATGCATAAAAATAGATAAAGCTTTTTCTACATATATGTATCTTTATCTTTACTATTATAACTAGAACATACGGGGTATCCAAAAAAAATTCTCCTTTTGTCCAATTAGATATTACAAAAAATACGAAAATTCCCTCTTGGAACTCTAACCCCAAAGAATGCCAATTCATACTCTCAAGCTAACGAATTTACATTTTTACCTTTCCAGTCAGATGCAAATAATTTAAATTAGGTTGACACACATCCCATAATTATTTTCCTATACATGAGCATCACACGTGCAAAAGCTCCGGTATAATTTAAGCCTTCGAACCCAAGGCCAGTGGATGTGGCCTCCTTCACTTGAAGAGTCAAAAAGATGAAGGAAACATATTGCAAAATATCAAGCAATCTCTCTCCTTTTTATCAGGATCTCAGTCGCAGAGTTAGAAAATTTAGAATGATATCATCAAAGACTTGTTTTTGTTAGTTATATGTATGCCCTAGAGGCCATTACTGTACATTGGATGTATATTGTAGTGGATGCTGGGACATATATAGGTAGGACTTTCTTGCTCGACATGATAGTACACTATCTGGTTGCTCTTTATCTTAACATGTATACTTTCAGTCTCTCTGTTACTTGTTAATAAAGCCCTTAGGATGTGTACTCAACTTCCAGGACTATGATGCAGATCATACTAGTGGGGCCTGGGTAGTCCATGAGTACATCCTTCAATGTTCCTAGTCGTGGGAATATCGAGATGGGGCATCGATATTCCAGAGTAGACTAGCGTATATCTTCTCGACCCATGTGATGGGCGATGGATGATCCCATATCCATTGGTGTTTGACATCAGAGATGGTATGCGGGTGCTCAGTAGAGACTGGGTACACTGAACGGACTCGCCGAGAACTCCCAGATGGTATTATACCTCACGTCAGATGGCAGTTCTCTGGTGACACTGGTACAGCTTAGTCTGTTGACCCGAGATCGTCATAGAGTCTTGTGTGCCTCCCACTATGCTTTGATTTCCACCCTACCACGGCTCTACTGAGTCGTGCAAACAGGTGGTTTTTGGGTACAGTCCCGATTCACATGGAGGCAATGAGCGATAGGAGGGGATTCGTCTCTCCCGGTATTGGGGGTTGATGTTGCGCTATGCTCGACTGGCCATAACCGGAAATCCCTAGCCAGGGTTGCTGTGATATACTGGTAAGAGTTATCAGTAGTTTCACGATTGTTATGGACCTCACGTCGGCATGACTTATCATGCTATTGGGGTCTAGCGTTTACCACCCCTAGGCGAGATATGCGACATATCAGACGAACAGACCGGACTGTACGGTAAGTGTTACTAGTTGGATTCACAGGAGTGTGAGCGAGCTTGCTCGTCGATCTTCTAATCGCTCAATACCCGGGTGGCCGTTACGTTTAGCAGACCGCTTGCGGCTTGTGGGTGTTTGATATGATCATCACCTGCTGCCGGCGTATTGACGAGTCTTTAGAGTCCTACACGGAGGTTTCCTGGCTCAAGCGAAACGAAATAGGAGCGCATATGAGATATGTGCGGGACCGAGAATAATGCGTATATGTGATACCGTATTCTATTCTCGCGATGAATGTATCGATTGGTTGTATGCGATATAACCTAGTTATCGAATCGGGGATTGATTCGATAAGTCGATACATTGGATATTAGTCGGTCATATGCGATATGACCGGATCGTTAAATCAAGTGTTGATTTAACGATTTAATGTATAATTATATATTAGATATATTACTTTACATTAACTAATATTTGTTCACTTTAGATGGATTTTCTCACTTGAAGTGCACATTGTATATGTGATATATTTTTGTGCACAAGATTGTATCATGTTTGATGATACATGCAAACTTGGGTGTGTATGATTAAACCATGGTTATCTTAATGGTTAGGGTTTTGATTTACTTATCTATTTATTTTTATTAATTCAATTTAAGGCAAGAAACAAAAGGGTGGTTTCTTTTGTTTTTTCTTTGAAGCTTCATGAAGTGTTGAAAGCTTTGACCATTTTGTCTCTTAGCCTTAACCTAACCATTAAACCTAACCTTAGTTTATTCTCTACACCTAACTATGGTTGCAAATATGATAAGTATCATTTTATTTCCAATTTTAAAAAGACTTATCATATTCTTTTTCTTCTTCTTCTTCTTCTTCAACAAGAAGAAAACTTGCAACCATTAATAGCAACATGAGAAAAAGAGTGAGAAATCCAATTCTAAAGTGAACCCACTTCCTATTTCTTCATCCTCTACCACTTGCCAAGTAGTATAGGGTGTTTTCTTCACAAGTTTCATGACTTGGTGAAGTTGGAGCTTAATCTTGAGTTGCCTCGACGTAGATCATCTTCGGCATCGAAGTCGGCGACCTAGCCCGATCTTTTCTCCGATGAAACCACCGTAAGAGTCTTGGATTCCGATGGGTACAGCGGAGAGACATCAACACAGAACTATGGAGGTGGAGGACCGGATCTACAAAGGTTGTATTTTCGTTCACTCTTAGTTAAAGCTGTTAACTTGCTTGCATCGCCTTATCATCTAGTTAACGATCCGTATTAGGGTTTGTAGGCACATAAAAAAAATTGAATTGGGCATGTTTGATCTATTGTGAGACCTCATTAGTGTGCCTAGGAACCCTACAGTGGTATCAGAGCCTAGCTAGAGCCTTAGGCGATGCGTAGACGGAGTTAGAAGTCCGATTGAACCGAAACCCTAATCTCAAATTGCTTTCTGTACATTTTTTGAAATCGAGGATTTTTTCGAATTAAAAATATGCAGAAAAATAAGCAGGGTCTTATTTGAATTACTATAAAAAACGAGGGGCTAATTCGATTAAACCGCCGCGGAACCGCGGCACGAGCCTGGCATGTGCGGCGGTTCCGCGGCCGTACGGTCTCCTCTTTCACTGAATTTTGCACAGTAATTCCTATATTTGAATGCTATATTTTCTGAGTATTTTTATTATGACTCAAGAGTTGAGTGTTCTGGGGTTGTATTGGGAATCGAAGATTCGATCGGATTATCAAACTTTGTCTATGTGTTTTTCCGGATAATTTTAGAATATGTTAAAAAGTTCGAGCGGATATAAATACCCACTTTTTCCCCTGCCGGGAAACTTACAATTGTTGGACTTTTCCGTAGTTTAATGACATGCTAAGTAGTGCAAGTAACGCGATGGTCCCTCTAGAAGACAACAAACCTTAACTCGATTATGTGACCGTCTTGAACTGCCCTTTGAACCTTAGGGTTTGGGGCAGTACGGCGTGCCACATGTGAGGCGTTGGCTTGACCCTTCTATGGCTGGACCGTTGGTACTGAGGCATGAAGTGAATGTTTTTAAACTTGTTTCATGAGTTGAGCTGTTTCGGGAAAACTTAGGTGTTCGATTGTTCGAACGAAAAGTTTAACATTTTCTATTTATCCGGAATGTGATACAATAATTGGGATTCACAAGTAGTTATGAGATAACTGAATGAATATTATAAATCTAGCGGTTTAGTCTCACTTGATCGATTGCCACGGAATTTTGATGTGATCAAAAGTCCGTCGCAATCACGTAACGTACGCGGATACTCGCCGGGTAAACTTAATAGACAGCCTCACCCCATAGCCCCGACCAAGTGACTGTAGGAGAACCCCATCGCCGAAAGCATCCGTTCGGGTGCTCGCGGCAGCGGTGTTCCGCCTTGGTGCACTTCGTCGACGGCGTCGGGGGTGCGGCCGCCTACTAAAGTTTGCGACGAGCATTCGATCAGGATATCGGGAATCTTGTTGAATTGCCCAACTTGATATTGAAAAGAGTTTTCGATAATGAGACTAAAATGTGGGGTTTATAATTGTTAGGCATGTGATGTCTAAGGAATTCATTTGATTAAGCATGCGATGTCTATGCAAGTTGCGGATTCCAACTGTTGTAGTTTTACACTTTCTTTTCTGCGACCGTAAGTGTAATATGTGATATCGCCGGTTTCGTTGCTATATGTCAACGACAATTGGGATGCGCATGTTTACTTACGTTGATGACATGTGATGTTATGTGTTGCTGGATATGTTATATTGGATCGTCGTGTTTGAATAGCCGGGGGGGTTTTATGTGAGATGAGTGTTTTTCATTTTCATTCATGTAAAAACTTGTATGTAATATTCTTTTATTGGGGCACTTCCAGGTTGCGGATGATGTCACCATTTGTATATTATTTTCTTTTCCGCATTAGGATAGACCCAAGGAGGGGAGCACAAGTAACCGGGTTCTAGGGTCCAGTGGGAGACCATCTCGAGGAGTCGAGTCCGGGTCTCCTAACCGTAGAATTGGTAGGGTTGCTTGCCGCTCTCGTAGGGGTCTAGGGATGTGGGATTGGCTATTCATCACGACAGTGGAATCCGTGTTTTATACTGGCTCGTATTGAAAACACGGACGTCCTAGTATATCCAATATTTCATATGATATTTTCTGCTGCGTCATCTGTGATGTGATCATGTGATTTGTTCAGATAGATATTATATATAGTATATATGATATATTATATAGACGTTGCTTATGTTTTACACCCGCGCTAGCCCTGCCTCGCTCTGGCGTTAGTTACCTAACCTAACGGTGCAGACGGGACATCGAGGCGAATGCGGATGGCATAAGCGTACGTTATATTTATCTGTGATGTTTAGGTGCACTTAAATGATGGGATATTCATTAATGAGATTAATGAAAGAAAATAAACCCAAAAGATGTTGTGGAATCGAATTTCAAAAATAAAACAGGTAGCTACAGTTCTTGCTTTGCATCGCGGTGTTCCTTGTAGAACATCCTGCACCTTATTCGATGAGGAAAGGACCGAGATCCCTTCACCGGAAGTGACTCCTTTAGCAATAACTGGCAGATGCTACACACTCGGTTTGTCTTTTGATTGTTTCTATAGTTTCTGCTTTGCACAGTGATATATATGATATATCCCGCACCTCATTCGACGAGGAAAGGGCCGACGATCCCTTCACTGGGAGTGACCCTTTTAGCAAAACTAGAAAAGCCTCAAAAACATTCCATTTAAAAAACCACTTGATTCCGCAACGAGATCAAGTTCAAAGCGTTAAAGGTTTTCATAAAAACCATCCGCAACCCTCCGTCATTTTAGGAAGCAGAGTACTTAGTATTCGTGCTGTGTTTGTTGACCTTAGTTAAGGCACAGTGTACGATAGCTAAGTGATGTCTTCCTACACCGCATATGATGCGATTAGTTAGGACAGTCGTGTGACTTTGTTGACCATAGTTAAGGGTCATATGGGTGGGTCTAATTAATCACGAAATGACGGGTAGAACTTGACTAGTGCTTATGATTTGTTGACCATAGTTAAGGTCATAAGTGCTAGGGGTAAAAACCTTTATCGGGAGTTTCAAGTGTTGAAATTTGCAATGAGATTGCATACCTTCTATATGATAGTTGGATCCCGAAACCCACTGCGAGTAATTGTTACTCCTGGGAGAGTTTTGCACTTTACAATTAGCCGATCAAGTAGGTGTCTAGAAAGGTGTCAACGGGGTTACGCCCCTGGGAAAACGAGGTTTACTGTAATTAGGTCCGTGCAAAAGCACGGGGAACCTCCCTCAAAGTACCGACACTGGCCTGGCTGAAAGATTGGCGAACTTGTAGAGTGTAATTAATCCCGGCTAGTCTTTCCTGTTAAGGTTTGAAGGATGATTTGATAAAAACAGTGGGAGCCATCCTGATTAGATAAAATATATAACCAATCTAATCTTGCAAGAGCGCACGCAGAGTGTTTTCTTCTCTCTCTCTCTCTAGGTAGCGACCATATCACGCCTCAATCAAGATAATAATATGGATGTATTGACCGAACCCGCTTGTTATACTGAGCTGGGGAATGTTGGTCCCGCTCCAACTTATAATTGTTATAAGAACGAGCAGGAGTTAGGGGAATACCAGAATTCCTATGCCGCCCAAATGAAGAAAGTGCATATGATGCATCTCCTTCGGGTGTGTTCATTACAAAGAACTGTTTCTCAGTATCCTCTGCATCCTGGGTATTTGATACCGGATCAGGATCCCAGATATGTAATCTGTTACATAGGGCTACAGAAAGGTAGAAAACTGAGAACGGGTGATAAGTTTCATGAGACAGAAAACGGGGCAAGTGTTGCAACCAAGTCTGTTGGTCACTGTCACCCTGTATTACCAATACATTGATTCTGAACAAATGCTATTAGATACCGAACCTGATATACAAAATCATATCAGTCTCTTTATTAGTAAAGAAATGATAAAATTTTGTATTGATGGATAATGTTTTGAACATTTCCTATATCAAAAGTTGATCGGTTCAGGCACGTTATCTAAAAGCATTGATGTTCTAAATCAAACTACAGTTCCTAGTATACAGAACACACACAAGAGGAAGAGTTCAGAAATGAACGGATCCTTCTTGAGGTATTGCAGACTAGGTCATATCAATGTGACCCGACTTGCTTAAGTTACATTTTAGATGCATATTTAAATCAGTTTGAATTTACATCTTGTGAAACTTGCCAGTCATGTCACAAAGATAAGATGACCATAGCTCTATTTATTGGAAACAGAGAAAGAGTTAGTAAACTTTTGGGACTGATACATGATGATGTATGTAAGGTCCCATGTCTACACATGCCAGGGCAGGTTCTTTGTACTTCACTACATTCTCTGATGATCTCTCAAGATTCAGTCATATGTTCCTGTTGAAACATAAGTCCGAACCTTTTGAGATATTCACAGAATATAAGTTAGAAGTAGATAACCAAAATACGGGTATAAGTATTATGTCCTATGATAAGATCAGGGAGGAGAATACTTGTGCATGGAATTCTTAGACTATTCTAAAAGGAGAATGAGATTCTCTCTCAGTGTTACTCCTCTGAATGCACCACAGCACATCAGTGTATCAGGGCGGAGCAATGAGCACCCTATATGATAAGGTGTGCTCTATTATGAGTACTACTGAGTTTCCTATTTCCTTTTGGGAGTTATGCACTTAAGGAGCTGCATACCTATTGAATAGGGTTCGAATCAAATCAGTGCCTACCACTCCATATAAGATATGGTGTGGGTAGAGCCTATCTCTTAAGAAAGTTAAGATTTGGGATTGTCCGGCCTATGTCAAAAGCAAAAATCCGGACAAGATCGAGGCAAGGTCAGTTCTGTAGAACTGGAAAGGTTCCAGCTATACAAAACTGCAGCTGATTTGACAGAACCAAAGGATTCAATAGTCCCCTACGAACCTCAGCCTCTCCGCCGATCTGGTAAGGTTCCTCATCCGCTTGAGAAATACTTCGGTTTCTCAATGACAGTGGGAACGAGGAATGCATCATGAGATGATGACCCAACTAGTTTCGAGCAGGCCATCGGGAGTGGGGACTCTGTAAGAATGGCTGGGTGCTTAGCGATCTGAGATGGAATCCATGCACACCAACAAAGCATGGACTTTGATTGCTATATCTGAAGGGTTAAATCCCCATCAGGAGCAAGTATATTTTGAGAAGATTACTTGGTGTAAATGGAAAAGTTGAGACTTTCAAAGCTAGACTTGTTAAAGGTTTTCGTCATCGACCAGGCGTGGATAATGATGAAACCTTTTCCAGGGACTATGCTTAAGTCCATCCAGATCCTACTTACCATTGCTACATACCATGACTACGATATCTGGTGGTTGGGTGCCATGACTACTTTTCTAAATAATGATTTAGAAGAGAACGTCAATAAGAACACAGCCAGAGGGCTTCGTAAACAGTAGGAGCAGCGGAAACGTGTGAAAGTTGCTTTACATAATAAAGCAGGCATCGCGGAGTTGGAACGTCTGTTTTGATGTGATAGTCAAAGTATTTGACTTCATCAAAATAGTAGATGAACCTTGTACATACAAAACGGTAGTAGAGAGTAAGGTAGTCATCCTCGTATTGTACGTGGACAACATACTCTTGATAGGGAAAAAGTTTCCTATACTACGATCGGTCGATCTCCTCTTGTCACATGGATTCTCCAATAGGATAAAGGTGATACCTCCTCGATCCTGGGGAGAATCACTGGAAAAGTTCCAGGGTGACAAGGACGACTGAATGTCAGTCGTAGGCATTGTCTTTACCCTCGGTAAAGGGACGGTATGTTGGAAGAGTTCCAAGCTAGATACCGTGGCAAACTAGACGATAAAGGCTGGTAACATCGCTGTTAAAGATACTACCAAAGAGGCTGTTTGGGTGTATATTGGTTCATGAGATGAACTAGGTTCCTACCATTGTGTGACAATGGAAGTGAGGCTTTGGCCCGGGAACCACGGTCCCATCAGTGACCCAGACATATTCTAAGGCAACATCACCTGATCATGGAGATAGATGATCTCCAGGGTGATCAAGGTTAGGAGAGTAGACTCAGAGGACAACACGGCGGATCCACTCACAAAGGCTTTTTCCCAGAGAGTGACTTATAGGGGATAGTTGAGTATGTGATACTACAACCACTGCTACAGATGGCCCTAGTGCAAGTGGGAGATTGTTAGTTATATGTATGCCCTAGAGGCCATTACTGTACATTGGATGTATATTGTAGTGGATGCTGGGACATATATAGGTAGGACTTTCTTGCTCGACATGATAGTACGCTATCTGGTTGCTCTTTATCTTAACATGTATACTTTCAGTCTCTCTGTTACATGTTGATAAAGCCCTTAGGATGTGTACTCGACTTCCAGGACTATGATGCAGATCATACTAGTGGGGCCTGGGTAGTCCATGAGTACATCCTTCAATGTTCCTAGTCGTGGGAATATCGAGACGGGGCATCGATATTCCAGAGTAGACTAGCGTATATCTTCTCGACCAATGTGATGGGCGATGGATGATCCCATATCCATTGGTGTTTGACATCAGAGATGGTATGCGGGTGCTCAGTAGAGACTGGGTACACTGAACGGACTCGCCGAGAACTCCCAGATGGTATTATACCTCACGTCAGATTGCAGTTCTCTAGTGACACCGGTACAGCTTAGTCTGTTGACCCGAGATCGTCATAGAGTCTTGTGTATCTCCCACTGTGCTTTGATTTCCACCCTACCACGGCTCTACTGAGTCATGCAAACAGGTGGTTTTTGGGTACAGTCCCGATTCACATGGAGGCAATGAGCGATAGGAGGGGATTCGTCTCTCCCGGTATTGGGGGTTGATGTTGCGCTATGCTCGACTGGCCATAACCGGAAATCCCTGGCCAGGGTTGCTGTGATATACTGGTAAGAGTTATCAGTAGTTTCACGATTGTTATGGACCTCACGTCGGCATGACTTATCAAGCTATTGGGGTCTGACGTTTACCACCCCTAGGCGAGATATGCGACATATCAGACGAACAGACCGGACTGTACGGTAAGTGTTACTGGTTGGATTCACAGGAGTGTGAGCGGGCTTGCTCGTCGATCTTCTGATCGCTCAATACCCGGGTGGCCATTACGTTTAGCAGACCGCTTGCGGCTAGTGGGTGTTTGATATGATCATCACCTGCTGCCGGCATATTGACGAGTCTTTAGAGTCCTACACAGAAGTTTCCTGGCTCAAGCGAAACGAAATAGGAGCGCATATGAGATATGTGCGGGACCGAGAATAATGCGTGTATATGATACCGTATTCTATTCTCGCGATGAATGTATCGATTGGTTGTATGTGATATAACCTAGTTATCGAATCGTGAATTGATTCGATAAGTCGATATATTGGATATTAGTCGGTCATATGCGATATGACCAGATCGTTAAATCAAGTGTTGATTTAATGATTTAATGTATAATTATATATTAGATATATTACTTTACATTAACTAATATTTGTTCACTTTAGATGGATTTTCTCACTTGAAGTGCACATTGTATATGTGATATAGTTTTGTGCACAAGATTGTATCATGTTTGATGATACATGCAAACTTGGGTGTGTATGATTAAACCATGGTTATCTTAATGGTTAGGGTTTTGATTTACTTATCTATTTATTTTTATTAATTCATTTTAAGGCAAGAAACAAAAGGGTAGTTTCTTTTGTTTTTTCTTTGAAGCTTCATGAAGTGTTGAAAGCTTTGACCATTTTGTCTCTTAGCCTTAACCTAACCATTAAACCTAACCTTAGTTTATTCTCTACACCTAACTATGGTTGCAAATATGATAAGTATCATTTTATTTCCAATTTTAAAAAGACTTATCATATTCTTTTTCTTCTTCTTCTTCTTCTTCAACAAGAAGAAAACTTGCAACCATTAATGGCAACATGAGAAAAAGAGTGAGAAATCCAATTCTAAAGTGAACCCACTTCCTATTTCTTCATCCTCTACCACTTGCCAAGTAGTATAGGGTGTTTTCTTCACAAGTTTCATGACTTGGTGAAGTTGGAGCTTGATCTTGAGTTGCCTCGACGTAGATCATCTTCGGCATCGAAGTCGGCGACCTAGCCCGATCTTTTCTCCGATGAAACCACCGTGAGAGTCTTGGATTTCGATGGGTACAACGGAGAGACATCAACACGGAGCTATGGAGGTGGAGGACCAGATCTACAAAGGTTGTATTTTCGTTCACTCTTAGTTAAAGATATTAACTTGCTTGCATTGCCTTATCATCTAGTTAACGATCCGTATTAGGGTTTGTAGGCACATAAAAAAATTGAATTGGGCATGTTTGATCTGTTGTGAGACCTCATTAGTGTTCCTAGGAACCCTACAGTTTTTTGTTTTCTTGTACAACACCTTATATATATATATATATATATATATATATATCCCTTTTCATTTTAGTCCCTACCTGATGAGGGCTCGATATCGTGACTCTCCAGATGCTGACACGTCGCTGGTGACGTGCCCCAGAACATACGAGAAAGGATCAAGAACTTCAGTTAGTTTCACACCTTGGGCCTATGACTCGAGAATTCTCCCGACCTTCGGTGGCCTGCCAAACCACCCGGCTCGCCTCCGAGCTATCGCAGAACTAAGATGCCTCGGTCTCCCGCTCGTTCCCGAGCCTCCCGCAGAGCTCATCTTCCTCGGTCTCGCCAGCACCGACCATAGGCGCCTCCGCCACGGCTCCGTGAATCTCGCCACATGCGAGATATCCGCTGCCCACGATCCCGCGTTCCACGCCATCACGATCCCCCATTAATGAGCCTGTCTCGTCATTAATGCGGGACCCTACCTGTCACGCGGGCGTGGCGCAAGGGGCATAACGGCCGGCGAGATTCTCACGCCCGCCTGCCCATTGCTGCCGCTATATAAACCTCTCTCTCAGACGATCGAGGTAAGCCATCTTTACTCCTCTAGGCCATTAATCTGCTAAAATATCCGGTATAACTTGATCGTCGGAGGGTCTTCGGTGGCACAACCATCCCGGGACTTCTTTGCAGGTAGCTCGGCCACAACCTGTCACGCCCCGCTTCCCGGTGTACGGCGAAGGGGACGCGACGAGGTCCGCTACGTATATACTTAGAAGTACATACGCTAAGCGTATCTAAGCAATATAAAAGTAAATCACAAGAGACAAGAGATATAGAAATAACAGCAACTTTATTAATAACATTCTTTTGTACAATGCATGAAAAGTAAATACAACTGGAATGAAAAGCGATGCCTAAACAATGGCATAACAGGAAATGAAAATACTGAATAGAACAAGGTACAATGTCTAGAGCTCAGGTTCTTCGTGAAACCGATCCAAGTCTTCACCGGTGGGCTCGATCTCTGCTGGGTCCAAAACACCTGACGACATTCAAAGAAGAAAGAATGTCGTCAGCGAACAGGTCGCTCGGTAAGTCCCAAAGATAGGGGAGAAATAGGCAAACAGTAGGAGAGAGAGAGTAGCTTTTAATATTGTATTGTATTGTAGTAATGCTGTATTAACTCTGTTGTTGTAGCTTGGTAAAGAAGAATGCCAGTGTATACGAGAGGGGTCTCTATATGCTAGAGACCATGGCAAACGGAATATAGAGTACAAGGCTCCGTTAGAAGGCCCGAAACAACGGCAATTGGATTCATGTTAGGTATCTTAAGTCTGACCGTCTCGTGCCACATTTAATATCTTCCGTACCAATCTACCCCTTAAACCCCGTAGTGTTTTGATAGTATTGTTGTATTGTATTGTGTAAGTTGGATGACTGACCAAAACCATGATATCAAAAAATATATTATAACTGCATAACCAAGTAAATGGAATAACGGAAAAATGGATGTATATCCATGGTTTGGTTCAGTCAAGTTATATAGATTGTTAACTGGATTCTGGGATTCATGTGTTCATATTGAGTTGGTATATTAAAGAATGTAGATCGACTTGAATCATATTCAAGTCAGAAATAATCAGACTCAAACCCGAGTCAGACCAAAAGAAATGTAAGTCGAAGTTCTATAATTGTTAGGGTCCTTATTGTAATTTATAAAACTTGAGGGGGTTTTATGTAAAAATACTTTTGTATAGTTTTCAACATACACCCCAAGTATTTATTATTCGTCTTTACAGTTATAATGAGTGTAATTTTATTTTGTGATATTTCTAGTGAAAATATCCTAATTACATAAATAAGGTAATATTGATTTATTTGAAATTCATGGTATTTTAATGTAACTTTTAATCTTGTAATTTTTTAGAAAAAGGTGGAAACTTTATCTTATAATAAAATAGGTGTTTAAATGATAAATATACATATGTTTATACAAGAATAATTTTTAATAAATATTTTATTTTCCAAAAAAAACTCATTTTTCTTAAATGCCGTATTTTAAACCTTTCGAGACCGAATGCTCCTTGCGGAGGTCTGAATCTCGCACTGCTAAGCCCGAGGGTGCACGATAAACCGTACTATCCCTAACGAGTTCCCCAAAGGTGGGTTGTAGTGGCGCTTTGCAAAGATTTAATAAATACTAATCATTTAGAAAATAGTTTTATAAAGATAATGTATTTATTTGTAAAAGGGTGTAAATTTCCGTATTTTAGATTCTAGAGTTTTCTAAGCCAACTAACATATTTCTAAATGGTCTAAACGATAAGTCATTAGAAGGCTCAAATCGCCTCTTCACCGCCAATTGCGGCCAGGTAAGTGCCAGGTGGGTGGGAGGCTCTCCACTACAAGTAGTGGTCCTAATTAAGTAACCACTCGCCTTAAACATACTTGCCTAGACACCACAAAGTCAGGTTTAGATAAACGATCGATGTCCATAACTTATTGTATTTTCCTATTAAAAGATATTGTTTTAAAATTGTACAAAACCTAGAACTTTTAGAAAAGGTTTATTAAGAAAATGGTATTTTGATGTAAAATCTTGTTTTATCGTGTTCTAAGTTTTAAGGTAGCGTGTTATGATTGCATATGAGTGTGTGAGGAGGTAGGTCCTTACCTCGTGATCTATTTTAAGGTATAGCAATGTTAAAGGGTTAAATGTGATAAACTAAACATGGTGGTATTTAAGTGCAAAAATACGGTATATTGCAAAAGCTATCATTTCATGTGTGAAAACTTGTTCAAATTAATTTTTAAGTGATTAGTAGTCAACATGAAGATATTTAAGCATTATGGAATTGATGATAAGTGAGATTTGATAGTAAACCGAATCGGAAATCGGGTTGTTCCGATTTCCGTCGGGTTTATAAAGTTCGTATTTTTATGAAGGAAAAGAAAGGTAGAAAAGGGGGACTTACGGTTTTGGACAACGCTAGAGAGTGAGAGGGAGGTAGAAGGTTTGTCGGTGCGTCGAATCGTCGTCGAGAGGTCCTAGCACGATCGCCGGGATTTCGCCGTCGATTTCGTCAGCGCTTCACCTTTCGCTCGTTTTCTAACGTACCAAGTTCTCTTGAAATTTTGGGAGAGTGGACTTAGAAAAAGTGATGAGAGGGTAGAGGGTATGGCGGGTTTATATAGGGTTAGGCTAGGGTTAGGGTTTTAAATATAAAAAATATAAAAATTATATAAAAATCATTAAATTCATTAAAAATTGGGAGTAAAAGAGGTTTAATGGGCATTTGATAACCGATCTAGGAAATTAGTGTATGCAGGTGAGAAGACCAGGTCAAGGGGAGACTTTTTCATTCAGGTGACTCGCCCGACCGGCCAAGTCCGGCCGGCGGCACCGGCCCGAGTCAGCCGGTCCGCCGGCCGAGTCAGGGCGCCGAAAAGTGGGGGGTCTCGAAGGGTAATTAATGGTATATTTACTTTTTTTTGTACAGTATAAATTTTGTGAGTTATGGCGTTTTGACTGTTGACTTCCAAAAGAATTTAAAAAAAAATAATTACAAAAATAATGTGGGGCATGGGATTTGAACTCTGGTGGCTTGGTTCAGCAGTGCAAGGTATTACCAATGAGCTACAAACTCCTTCTTGTAATTATTGTGGGAAAATAACTACTTAAAGTGGTAACAGCAACATTAAATACCCCAAGTATACTTTAACTTTAAAACAATTTTATGTACACTAAAAATGGAGTTATTTAAAAACAAAATAATTACTTATATATATATTGTGCTCAGGTTAAAATACTCCTTTATGGATTATTTTAAAATTTTAAAAAAAATTGTATAGAAAAGTGTATAGGAAAGTTAGGGTTGTTACATTCTACCCTCTTTAAAAAATTTCGTCCTCGAAATTTGCAAAAGGAAAGTGTAACAAATCTAAGGAAAGTTTGATGCTGGTGTACTGACAATATGTGGAAAAAAAACAAGATGGTGTAAGGGTTTTAAAAATGTGAAGAATGTGTGAAGGAATGAAAGAATGCGAAGGTTTTGATAAAATTGTAAAAGAGGTGAGAGAATTTTGGGTTAGGACAGATTCAAAGTATATGATTCAAGGAATATGAAAGAAAGGATTCAAGGAACATGATTGTAAAGAATGTTTTAGTTGCTGGTTCTTGTGTTATATTGCTTAGGTTGTTCACGCAGACCAGAACTGCATGATAGGGATTCATACAGCTCGGACCTGCATAGGCTACAAACAAAAACCTGTCACGCCCCGCTTCCCGGTGTACGGCGAAGGGGACGCAACGAGGTCCGCTGCGTATATACTTAGAAGTACATACGCTAAGCGTATCTAAGCAATATAAAAGTAAATCACAAGAGGCAAGAGATATAGAAATAACAACAACTTTATTAATATCATTCTTTTGTACAATGCATGAAAAGTAAATACAACTGGAATGAAAAGCGATGCCTAAACAATGGCATAACAGGAAATGAAAATACTGAATAGAACAAGGTACAATGTCTAGAGCTCGGGTTCTTCGTGAAACTGATCCAAGTCTTCACCGGTGGGCTCGATCTCTGCTGGGTCCAAAACACCTGACGACATTCAAAGAAAAAAGAATGTCGTCAGCGAACAGGTCGCTCGGTAAGTCCCAAAGATAGGGGAGAAATAGGCAAAGAGTAGGAGAGAGAGAGTAGCTTTTAATATTTTATTGTATTGTAGTAATGTTGTATTAACGCTGTTGTTGTAGCTTGGTGCAGAAGAATGCCAGTGTATACGAGAGGGGTCTCTATATGCTAGAGACTATGGCAAACGGAATATAGAGTACAAGGCTCCGTTAGAAGGCCCGGAACAACGGCAATTGGATTCATGTTAGGTATCTTAAGTCTGACCGTCTCGTGCCACTTTTAACATCTTCCGTACCAATCTACCCCTTAAACCCCGTAGTGTTTTGATAGTATTGTTGTATTGTATTGTGTAAGTTGGATGACTGACCAAAACCAAGATATCAGTAAATATATTATAACTGCATAACCAGGTAAATGGAATAACGGAAAAATGGATGTATATCCATGGTTTGGTTCAGTCAAGTTATATAGATTGTTAACTGGATTCTGGGATTCATGTGTTCATATTGAGTTGGTATATTAAAGACTGTAGATCGACTTGAATCATATTCAAGTCAGAAATAATCAGACACAAACCCGAGTCAGACCAAAAGAAATGTAAGTCGAAGTTCTATAATTGTTAGGGTCCTTATTGTAATTTATAAAACTTGAGGGGGTTTTATGTAAAAATACTTTTGTATAGTTTTCAACATACACCCCAAGTATTTATTATTCGTCTTTACAGTTATAATGAGTGTAATTTTATTTTGTGATATTTCTAGTGAAAATATCCTAATTACATAAATAAGGTAATATTGATTTATTTGAAATTCATGGTATTTTAATGTAACTTTTAATCTTGTAATTTTTAGAAAAAGGTGGAAACTTTATCTTATAATAAAATAGGTGTTTAAATGATAAATATACATATGTTTATACAAGAATAATTTTTAATAAATATTTTATTTTCCAAAAAATCTCATTTTTCTTAAATGTCGTATTTTAAACCTTTCGAGACCGAATGCTCCTTGCGGAGGTCTGAATCTCGCACTACTAAGCCCGAGGGTGCACGATAAACCGTACTATCCCTAACGAGTTCCCCAAAGGTGGGTTGTAGTGGCGCTTTACAAAGATTTAATAAATACTAATCATTTAGAAAACGGTTTTATAAAGATAATGTATTTATTTGTAAATGGGTGTAAATTTTCGTATTATAGATTCTAGAGTTTTCTAAGCCAACTAACCTATTTCTAAATGGTCTAAACGATAAGTCATTAGAAGGCTCAAATCGCCTCTTCACCGCCAATTGCGGCAGGTAAGTGCCAGGTGGGTGGGAGGCTCTCCACTACAAGTAGTGGTCCTAATTAAGTAACCACTCGCCTTAGACACACTTGTCTAGACACCACAAAGTCAGGTTTGAATAAACGATCGATGTCCATAACTTATCGTATTTTCCTATTAAAAGATATTGTTTTAAAATTGTACAAAACTTAGAACTTTTAGAAAAGGTTTTATTAAGAAAATGGTATTTTGATGTAAAATCTTGTTTTATCGTATTCTAAGTTTTAAGGTAGAGTGTTATGATTGCATATGAGTGTGTGAGGAGGTAGGTCCTTACCTCGTGATCTATTTTAAGGTATAGCAATGTTAAAGGGTTAAATGTGATAAACTAAACATGGTGGCATTTAAGTGCAAAAATACGGTATATTGCAAAAGCTATCATTTCATGTGTGAAAACTTGTTCAAATTAATTTTTAAGTGATTAGTAGTCAACATGAAGATATTTAAGCATTATGGAATTGATGATAAGTGAGATTTGATAGTAAACCGAATCGGAAATCGGGTTGTTCCGATTTCCGTCGGGTTTATAAAGTTCGTATTTTTATGAAGGAAAAGAAAGGTAGAAAAAGGGGACTTACGGTTTTGGACAACGCTAGAGAGTGAGAGGGAGGTAGAAGGTTTGTCGGTGCGTCGAATCGTCGTTGAGAGGTCCTAGCACGATCGCCGAGATTTCGCCGTCGATTTCGTCAGCGCTTCACCTTTCGCTCGTTTTCTAACGTACCAAGTTCTCTTGAAATTTTGGGAGAGTGGACTTAGAAAAAGTGATGAGAGGGTAGAGGGTATGGGGGGTTTATATAGGGTTAGGCTAGGGTTAGGGTTTTAAATATAAAAAATATAAAAATTATATAAAAATCATTAAATTCATTAAAAATTGGGAGTAAAAGAGGTTTAATGGGCATTTGATAACCGATCTAGGAAATTAGTGTATGCAGGTGAGAAGACCAGGTCAAGGGGAGACTTTTTCATTCAGGTGACTCGCCCGACCGGCCAAGTCCGGCCGGCGGCGCCGGCCCGAGTCGGCCGGTCCGCCGGCCGACTCCCCACCGAGTCAGGGCGCCGAAAAGTGAGGGGTCTCGAGGGGTAATTAATGGTATATTTACTTTTTTGTGTACAGTATAAATTTTGTGAGTTATGGCATTTTGACTGTTGACTTCCAAAAGAATTTGAAACAAAATAAATACAAAAATAATGTGGGGCATGGGATTTGAACTCTGGTGGCTTGGTTCTGTAGTGCAAGGTATTACCAATGAGCTACAAGCTCCTTCTTGTAATTATTGTGGGAAAATAACTATTTAAAGTGGTAACAGCAACATTAAATACCCCAAGTATATTTTAACTTTAAAACAATTTTATGTACAGTAAAAATGGAGTTATTTAAAAACAAAATAATTTCTTATATATATATTGTGCTCAGGTTAAAATGCTCCTTTATGGATTATTTTAAAATTTTAAAAAAATTTGTATAGAAAAGTGTATAGGAAAGTTAGGGTTGTTACACAACCACTCAAAACCCATTGAGATCTACACGCTCCAGGAGTCAACCCACCAACTCAATCTCAATCGTCCACCAGCGCTCGCAGCAGATCTACGGAAGATAACATCTGAAGGAGATCTTGAGATCCATCAGTTGGCGCCGTCTGTGGGAAACATAGTTCCACTCAACCAAAAGTTCATCTTCCAATCTCGACTACATGGCGAGCGGTCACCGCGACTATCCAAGCACCAGCCGTCGTCCTGCCCGCAGTGGAAACGAGGGACACTCCCCTCCTCCCCCGAACGCCATTCACGCTCTATCCGCACGGATAGATCGCCTCACGTCCGTCGTGGATGCCCTCGTCCATATCCAAATGGCCGGACAAGCTCCCCAGGTCGCCGTTGTTAGTGTATATGCCCTAGAGGCCATTACTGTATCATACTAGTTTGTATATTACTTGATGGAAGCTTGGGATATTCACAGTTGTATAAACAATCTTGCTCGAAATGCTAGTATGCTACTTGGTTTGTCTCTGCTTTAATATGTGCATGTGTTTCTTTTAGCATATTGCAGATATACATATTAGTAGAGCCCTTAGGATCTTTGCTTGATTACCAGCGTTGTGATGGCGCTCACACTCGTGGGAGCTGGGTGATCTATAAGCACATCCTTATACAGGTCCCTAGTCGTTGGACTATCGAGACAGGGCATCGATACTCCGGAGTAGACTAGCGTATGCGCTTCTCATCCCAGTGTGGGAGACGGTCTGTCCCACAGCCGTCAGTACGTCGTACTTGAGATAGTATACGGGTGCTCGTTAGGTTACGAGTACACTGGACAGGACTCATCGGGAACTGTTGGTTGGTAGTATACCTATCGTCAGTTATCAGTTCCCAGGTGACATGAGTACAGCTTAGTCCGTTGACTTGACACTGTCACTTCGCCTCGAGTGTGTTCCCACTGCACTTTGATTACTACCCTACCACGGCTCAAAGGAGTCGTGCAAACAGGTAGTTTTTGGGTGCAGTCCCGAAGCACTTGGAGGCAGTGATGGTTAGACAGGATTCGTCTCTCCCGGTATTGGGGGTTGACATCGCGCTGTGTCCAGGAGAGCCATTACACGAGTAGTCCCTGGCCAGGGCAAGCGAGATATACTGGTAGGTTTCCAGTGTTATCTCAGGGTGTTCTGGGCTACACTCCGACACGACTTGTACCGCTATTAGGGGACTGACGTTCACCGCCCCCTAGGCCCGCCATGCGATGTATCAGACGAACAGACCGGACTGTACGGAGACTGTCACATACAGGCTCATTAGGAGTTCAGATGGGGTTCACCTCGTCAGTCTTCTTATCGACATCTACCTGGGGACCGTTACGTACAGCTAGTGCCGCTTGCGGTCTGTGGTTAAACCCACTGCCAGCGTAGTGTCGAGTCTTTAGAGTCCCACACAGAGAGCTATTCGCCTTTAGGCAAAATTGAGTAGAGGTCGCATGGTTTTGCGACAGGGTTCGTTCACATTCGCGCACTTGTGCACGTTTGCTGTCCGGACAGTTTATACTAGCGGGCTTTGGTTTAAGCCAGATCCTAGTATATGTTTTGGGATTGGTTTTTCTCATTGTATTCGTGTTCCTCGGATCACGAATGCGGGTGCGTATGCACAGTTGCTTGAGATTGAGGGAGAGGACTTTGATTAGGGTTAATGACTATTGTCATTTTATTAACCCTAATGCTTATGTGTGTATTATTGTTAATTGATATTAGTTTAATAATTGTGCATGGTTATGGTTGTTGACCATTTGACCCACCTTGACTTGTTGACCTAGGTTGACACTTTGACCATCATCATTTCTTTTGGAAGATGCTTTTTGATCCTTGCAAATTGAAATGATAATGGTCATGTCATGATTAGCCATGACAATTATCTAGCTAATTATTCAATTAAAATAATATGCACATATTAGTGAGAAAGGTTCACAATTATTCTCATTCTATCATTTCATTTCTCTCTCTTGTTCTTCCTCTCCCTCAAGCTCTCTCCCTCTCATGTGTTGAGAAACACTTGAGCTTGAGAAAAACCCTCTCTTGATCATCTTTACTCTCATCTAGGATTCAAGGACTAGCTCTTCTTGCACCCTAGTTACTTCTAGCTTGGAGTTGAAGCCAAAGGTTGAGGCTTTCGGGTGGATCTTCCTTTGACGGGAGAAGACGACAGGGTGACCTCCTTCCACTACTCCAAGGAGCAAGGAGAGAAGGACATAAAGACCAAAGGTATAATCTTTCTAGCACTTAGCTAGTTTCTAGTTAGCTTTAGCAAGTTTTTGTTTAGCAAAGATCCTTTAAAGTCTAGTCCATGTTGCCTAAGCTCATAAAAATTCGATTTTTATTCCGTTTTCCGCCTCCCCGAAAGTACCGGGGTGGGCAACGTGGACTTACAGTGGTATCAGAGACTAACTAAACATAAACTAGCTAGATAGTGAAGTGTAACGAAGTTCGAAACCGAAAAATCCAAAAACCAAATTTTCAAAAACCCTAGTTTCTGTTAAAAAATTTTCTGGTCAAAACAAAATTTGTTATACTCCTAAAATAGTCTCAGGGTTTTTTAAAGATAACCACAAAACTCGGTCCAGTGAGTCGTCTAAACCGCCGCGTTTCCGCGGCAATAGCTTGCTATTGTCGCGGAACCGCCGCCGTTTGGACTCTTCACTTGGTCGAGTTTGGTGCAGTGTATCTCTGGCTTGGTTTTAGGATTTTTAAGATATGTTATATGTGCCCAGATTTTCCAGAATAGAAATTTATTTTTGGGGGCCTATAAATCCGTTTTTTTTTTCGAACTTCACTACACTTTGACTATAACGGTTATATCTGTGATGTTTGTATGTATTGAACGTCGGCTAATCGCTATATGTCGATTAGTCGGGGTTATACATATCTGTGATCTGTGATTGATATTGGTATGTGTATATGAATGGGTTGGATTGTCGCGGGTGAATAGCCGGGATGGATGTGAGATGAGTGTTGTTTTTCCTTTCATTCATTGTAACATGTAAATTGATGTAATATTATTATTTGTATGGCCGCACAACCGGGTCGGGGTTGTAGCCGTCATTGTATAATTCTTTTTACTGTTTTTGCTCCTAGGATAGACCCATGGAGGGGGTGCACAAACTACCGGGTATCTCGAAGTGCCGAGTGGCCTACTCACGGTGGTGAGGGAGGTTGCTTCGCTTCGGGTACTTGGCGGGTAGTTTGCCGCACCCGTAGGGGTCTTGGGTGGGGTATTTGGCTATTCACCGCGACCGTGTAATCCGCTTTTCGTTGCAGGCTCGAACGGATTGCGGATTCCTAGTATATCCAATGTATTCATCTGTGATCTGTAATGTCTATCATTGCTATATATTTATATATGATAACTATTTAGGCGTTGCTTATGTTTTACAGCCGCGCTAGCCCAGCCCCCGCTCTGTCGTTAGTTAAGTAACCTAACGGGTGATGACGGGGCCCCGTGGCGAATACGAATGGCATAAGCGTACGTCATATTTTGGTTGTTTTCTGCAATGGTAGGATTAAATGATGGGACGCATTAAAAGAACTAATGCAAGAAAATAAACCAAGTAAAAGTCGATTGGAACACTTTGAAAACCACTCGGTTCTTTTCAAAACTAAACTTTTAAACACGGAGCTTGAACCACTCCTTTTAAAAGCTATCTCGTTCCATCGATTATATCAAGTTCACTACGTTCACGGTTTCTCCAAAACCATTCATAGCCCTCCGTCGTTTCATATGGATATTCAATCGTATTCAAGCTATGTTTGTTGACCTTCGTCAAGGCATAGTGATTGGTAGCTGTTGGGTGTTCATATGTAGCATAGATAGATGTGTTGGTTTGGGACAGTCGTACTACCTTGTTGACCTTCGTCAAGGGTATGTACGGGTGGGTTCAAATTAACCTGGATAATGACGGGTAGAACTTGACATGTGACTTATGATTTGTTGACCTTCGTCAAGGTCATAAGAGCATGGGGGAAAAATCCACATCGGGAGTTTCATAAGTACTGAAACTTGCTAGCGCTGCATACCATTTGGAGTGTGATAATTCTGGTAGGATTCCTTCGGTTTTATCACGCGATGATATTTGGATCCCGATCCTACTGTGAGTATATGCTACTCCTCGGGAAAACTCTCACTTAACGATCAATGCTATAAACTTAGTAGGTGTCTAGAAAGGTGTTAGCGGGGCTACGCCCACAGGGAAAAGAGGTTACTTAATTAAGGAACTTCGCGAAAGCGTTGGAAAACCTCCCTCGAAGTACCGACACTGGCCTGGCTGAACGATTAAGCAAGTATTGTATGGTGAGAGAGATCCCGACTAATTCTTCCTTTGTGGTTTGAGGAGGGATTCGAGAGACAGTGGGAGCCATCCTGTTTAGATAAATTAAAAACCAATCTAAACTTGCAAGAGCATCATGCTAAGTGTTTTCTTCTCTCTCTCTTAATTGCAGCAACCCAGTGACCGCACCTAGGTTACATCTAGATAATAAAATGACTGAATCTGACTGTTATAAATGGCAAAGGTCTGTCCAGATGTCCATTACCCAGGACAAGCTAGGACACCTCTTAACTGATCCAACCCCTGCCGTCTCAGGTCCAGTTTCCCCTGTCACGGATATTGATATTCGTAGGACATCGGAAGAAGACTGTGCGAAAGCTAAGTGCCTCGTGTTAGCCTCAGTTGATGGTATATACCAGAGGCAGCACGAGAAGATGGACTCAGCATCTATCTTCCTCCATAACAAAGTTTTATATGGAGAGCAATCTCGTATCGCAAGATATGAGACCTCGAACGAATTGCTTCCAACGAGGTTGGCTATCGGGTCATCTGTAGGGGGCAACGTCCTTACAGAGACCAGCTCTTTTGAGCTCTCGGTCCTGAAGACCACGTTGAAGAACGGGTCAGATGCTGACTCAGTTCAACAGTCTCTACCTACTACCCTAAAGGAAACTAGGGAAGTAGAAAGAAAGGGAAGGGCAGAAGTTTCAGGAACAGATGTAGTAAAAGAAGGATGTTCCTATTGTCACGGGAATGAACATGGGCAGAAGGATTGCAGGGCTTGTAAAGCCAGTAGCCAGAATTCGAAGCATGTTGTGGCTTCGGCTTCGGGTGTGTTTGTGATAGAGAACTGTATGTCAGTTAACCCTACTTCCTGGGTATTGGATACCGGATCAGGATCTCATATCTGTAATTCATTACAGGCTCTGAGAAACCGTAGGGTTATCAGGAAAGGTGATATGACTCTCAGGGTTGCTAACGGAATGAGCATGTATGCTGAATCCGTAGGGGAATATCATCTAGGACTGACAACTGGGCAGATATTGATTCTGCGTAACTGTTTTTATGTACCAGGTGCGACTTGTAATATCATATCTGTATCCTTAATTTCTAAGGAAGGATATGATTTGACTTTTGTAAGCGATGTAGTTAACATCCACCTAAATCAAGTTCTGATTGGGTCAGGTACATTACAAAACGGGATATACGTATTGAATCAAGCTCAGATCTTCAGTGTCCAGAACACACTTAAAAGAAAGTCTCCGGAAACAAATCAGGCTTTCTTATGGCATTGTAGACTGGGTCACATTAATGAGAGAAGGTTGACTAAGTTACATAAAGAGGGATACTTGAATCCGTTTGAGTATCAGTCTTATTGAATCTTGTCTCATGGGAAAGATGACAAAGACTCCGTTCACTGGACACGGAGAAAGAGCGAGCGAGCTCTTGGGACTCATACACAGTGATGTGTGTGGTCCAATGTCTACACATGCGCGAAGTGGTTATTCATACTTCATTACTTTCACAGATGATTTCTCTAGGTATGGGCATGTCTTCTTGATGAAGCACAAATCCGAGGCCTTTGAGAAATTTCAAGAATACAAGAATGAAGTTGAAAAACAAACAGGCAAAAGTATCAAGACACTGAGATCTGATCGAGGTGGTGAATACTTGAGTGCCGAGTTTCTGGGCTACTTAAAAGAGAATGGAATTCTCTCTCAGCTTACTCCTCCATACACACCACAACACAACGGTGTATCGGAAAGGCGGAATCGAACCCTATTGGATATGGTTCGTTCCATGATGAGTAAGGCTGAGTTGCCGCGATCCTTCTGGGGTTATGCGCTAGATACAGCTGCATATCTCTTGAACAAGGCTCCAACCAAGACTGTGCCTACCACACCATATGAGTTATGGAGTGGGAAGAAACCCTGTCTCAAGTACCTTAAGACATGGGGATGTCCAGCTTTTGTAAAAAAGCAGTATGCGGACAAGCTCGAGGCACGTTCAGTACTGTGTAAGTTTGTGGGATACCCAAAGAACTCCAGGGGGTATCTTTTCTATTCCGCAGAGGAACAAAAGGTTTTTGTTTCTCAGCATGCCCACTTCTTGGAAACTGAATTTTTAGAAAATCAGATAAGTGGGAGCGCTATAGAACTGGAAGAAATTCCAGAACCACAAGCTATTACTGAAAGCTTGGAAGAACCAGAAGTCTCAAGAGAACCGGACATCCCAGCGCCACTCCGCAGGAGTAGTAGGCAGTCTCATCCGCCCGAGAGATACTACGGTTTTCTCATAGACGGGGATAGAGAGGATTGCACCATGGATTATGGTGAGCCTACTAGCTTCCAGCAAGCCATCCTGAGCGGCGACTCGGTAAAATGGCTGGATGCAATGCGGGCCGAGATGGAGTCCATGTACACCAACAAAGTTTGGACTTTGGACTTTGCTCCAGAAGGGGTAAAACCCGTAGGCTGCAAATGGATCTTCAGAAAGAAGATTGGTGTAGATGGACAGGTTGAGACCTATAAAGCTAGACTTGTTGCAAAGGGTTTCCGTCAAAGACCTGGCTTGGACTATGACGAGACCTTTTCTCCAGTGGCTATGCTGAAATCCATTCGGATCCTTCTTGCCATTGCTGCCTTCCACGATTATGAAATCTGGCAGATGGACGTAAAGACGGCTTTCCTAAATGGAAATTTGGAAGAGTGCGTCTATATGGATCAGCCGGAGGGATTCAATCAGAGTGGGAGCAGCGGTAGAGTGTGCAAGTTGCTAAAGTCCATCTATGGACTTAAGCAGGCATCGCGGAGTTGGAACATCTGCTTTGATGATACTGTCAAAGAATTCGACTTTATCAAAAATCCAGATGAACCATGCATTTACAGTAAGATTGTAGGGAGAACTGTAGTTTTCCTCGTCTTGTACGTGGATGACATTCTCCTAATAGGAAATGATATTCCTATGCTACAGTCAGTCAAAGGATTCTTGTCGCAGAGGTTCTCCATGAAGGACCTGGGCGATGCCAACTACATTCTGGGGATCCAGATCTATCGTGATTGATCTAAGAGGATGTTGGGACTTTCACAGTCAAGGTACATCGACACCATACTGAAAAGATTCAGTATGGAAGATTCCAAGCGCGGTAATCTACCGGCTTGTCACGGGATCACCCTCTCCAAAGAGATGTCTCCCAAGACTGATTTGGAGAGGGATCGCATGTCTATTATACCCTACGCTTCTGCGGTAGGCTCTATAATGTATGCGATGTTGTGTACCAGACCAGATGTAGCATATGCATTGAGCGTTGTAAGCCAGTATCAGTCAAACCCATGGGAGAAACACTGGATAGCGGTAAAGAACATTCTCAAGTACCTGAGAAGGACTAAGGAGATGTTCTTGGTGTATGGCGGAAAAGACCTCCAGCTCGAGGCCTTTGCTGACTCCAGCTTCCAGAGTGACAAGGATGACTCCAAGTCCATGTCGGGTTATGTCTTTACCCTCAATGGAGGGGCGGTTTGCTGGAAGAGTTCCAAGCAGGAGACCGTTGCTGACTCAACTATGGAAGCGGAGTACATAGCTGCTTGCGATGCCGCAAAGGAAGCTGTCTGGATGAAGAAGTTCCTCACGGAGCTTCAGGTGGTTCCTACCATTGTTGATCCAATACCACTGTATTGCGACAACAACGGAGCTATAGCTTTAGCGAAGGAACCCAGGTCCCATCAGAAGTCCAGGCACATTTTGAGGCGGTACCACCTGATCAGGGAGATCATAGATCGCCAGGAGATCGAGGTGAAGAGAGTTAATACGGAGAATAACACTGCAGATCCACTCACGACGGCCCTACCCCAGACTCAGTTCGAGCGGCTGATCGAGATGATAGGTCTTCGATACGCCAGTACATGGCCTTAGTGCAAGTGGGAGATTGTTAGTGTATATGCCCTAGAGGCCATTACTGTATCATACTAGTTTGTATATTACTTGATGGAAGCTTGGGATATTCACAGTTGTATATACAATCTTGCTCGAAATGGTAGTATGCTACTTGGTTTGTCTCTGCTTTAATATGTGCATGTGTTTCTTTTAGCATATTGCAGATATACATATTAGTAGAGCCCTTAGGATCTTTGCTTGATTACCAGCGTTGTGATGGCGCTCACACTCGTGGGAGCTGGGTGATCTATAAGCACATCCTTATACAGGTCCCTAGTCGTTGGACTATCGAGACAGGGCATCGATACTCTGGAGTAGACTAGCATATGCGCTTCTCATCCCAGTGTGGGAGACGGTCTGTCCCACAGCCGTCAGTACGTCGTACTTGAGATAGTATACGGGTGCTCGTTAGGTTACGAGTACACTGGACAGGACTCGTCGGGAACTGTTGGTTGGTAGTATACCTATCGTCAGTTATCAGTTCCCAGGTGACATGAGTACAGCTTAGTCCGTTGACTTGACACTGTCACTTCGCCTCGAGTGTGTTCCCACTGCACTTTGATTACTACCCTACCACGGCTCAAAGGAGTCGTGCAAATTGGTAGTTTTTGGGTGCAGTCCCGAAGCACTTGGAGGCAGTGACGATTAAACAGGATTCGTCTCTCCCGGTATTGGGGGTTGACATCGCGCTGTGTCCAGGAGAGCCATTACACGAGTAGTCCCTGGCCAGGGCAAGCGAGATATACTGGTAGGTTTCCAGTGTTATCTCAGGGTGTTCTGGGCTACACTCCGACACGACTTGTACCGCTATTAGGGGACTGACGTTCACCGCCCCCCTAGGCCCGCCATGCGATGTATCAGACGAACAGACCGGACTGTACGGAGACTGTCACATACAGGCTCAGTAGGAGTTCAGATGGGGTTCACCTCGTCAGTCTTCTTATCGACATCTACCTGGGGACCGTTACGTACAGCTAGTGCCGCTTGCGGTGGTTAAACCCACTGCCAGCGTAGTGTCGAGTCTTTAGAGTCCCACACAGAGAGCTATTCGCCTTTAGGCAAAATTGAGTAGAGGTCGCATGGTTTTGCGACAGGGTTCGTTCACATTCGCGCACTTGTGCACGTTTGCTGTCCGGACAGTTTATACTAGCGGGCTTTGGTTTAAGACGGATCCTAGTATATGTTTTGGGATTGGTTTTTCTCATTGTATTCGTGTTCCTCGGATCACGAATGCGGGTGCGTATGCACAGTTGCTTGAGATTGAGGGAGAGGACTTTGATTAGGGTTAATGACTATTGTCATTTTATTAACCCTAATGCTTATGTGTGTATTATTATTAATTGATATTAGTTTAATAATTGTGCATGGTTATGGTTGTTGACCATTTGACCCACCTTGACTTGTTGACCTAGGTTGACACTTTGACCATCATCATTTCTTTTGGAAGATGCTTTTTGATCCTTGCAAATTGAAATGATAATGGTCATGTCATGATTAGCCATGACAATTATCTAGCTAATTATTCAATTAAAATAATATGCACATATTAGTGAGAAAGGTTCACAATTATTCTCATTCTATCATTTCATTTCTCTCTCTTGTTCTTCCTCTCCCTCAAGCTCTCTCCCTCTCATGTGTTGAGAAACACTTGAGCTTGAGAAAAACCCTCTCTTGACCATCTTTACTCTCATCTAGGGTTCAAGGACTAGCACTTCTTGCACCCTAGTTACTTCTAGCTTGGAGTTGAAGCCAAAGGTTGAGGCTTTCGGGTGGATCTTTCTTTGACGGGAGAAGACGACAAGGTGACCTCCTTCCACTACTCCAAGGAGCAAGGAGAGAATGACATAAAGACCAAAGGTATAACCTTTCTAGCACTTAGCAAGTTTCTAGTTAGCTTTAGCAAGTTTTTGTTTAGCAAAGATCCTTTAAAGTCTAGTCCATGTTGCCTAAGCTCATAAACATTCGATTTTTATTCCGTTTTCCGCCTCCCCGAAAGTACCGGGGTGGGCAACGTGGACTTACAGCCGTTTCCCCACCTCGGGAACGAGGCCCCTACAGAGGGAGAGAAGACTCTGCCCATGTTGGTACGACCAATCACCGCCTCGCTGTCTCCAACAGCCGCAAGTCCCCCGAGGCGACGTATTCAATGACCCGGTGGACGCCGCATAGCTTAACTCCGAGGTCTTATGCCAGAGCGCCACGCCCTGAGCCCCGTCACGCCCCTATCCCTCCTGAGGAGGTGTCTGTCAACTCGCCTGCACCCAGGCATGACCGACGCCCCTCCCTCGACTGGGTCTCCCGCACGGGCCCCGCCCTGGCAGCTCGAAAACGACCTCGCCGGAAGATCTGAGAAACGTCATCGAACGGAATCAGGACCGTGGCCAGGCAGAGGCCTCCAGCGGTAGGGGCCAAAGATCGGAGTATGCCGACTCATCGGGATACCACGGCCGACTCGACGCCCTCGAAAGGAAGATCGAGGAAATGCACCGGGAAAGTCGTCATTCGAGCGACGGGGCTAAGTACACCGCCGACTCACTCACAAAGCCCTTCACAAAGGAGCTCCTCGCCGTCCATGTCTCCTCCCGGAACAAGCCCCTGAAGGTCTCACTCTTCGACGGGAAGTCCGACCCGAAGGACCATTTAGACGCTTTCACGGCCGGGATGAGTTTCCAGGACCGACGCCGCCCAATGCCGCGCTTTCCCGGCCACTCTCATCCGCTCCGGACGAGATAGGTTCCGAGGACTTGCGCCACGCTCGATCTCAACCTTCGATGAGCTGGCCACCCAATTCCTCGGGCACTTCGTCGGGAACAGACGTCAGAAGCGGACCATCGACCATCTCTTCACAATAAAGTGCGGGGACAAAGAAAGCTTTAAAGGGTATGTCACCCACTTCTACAATTCCCTCCTCGAAGTCCCGGAACACAAGGATGAGACGGTCATCATGGCACTTAGGTCGGGTCTTAGGCACAATGAGTGGTTACGCTCCTTTGCATTAGCGCAACCTAAGACCATGGCCGAGGTGAAGGCCTGGACCGAACGAGAAATCCAGCTTGAATCCGAGGTGAATTCCAACTTATCCCGGACAGAACAAATTGATCAGAAGAAAAAGGGCCGCGAAGAGAAAAGGAAGCCTGAGCGGCCGAAGCCCTACTCCCCGAAGTTTCAGGAGTACACCCCGCTCAACGTCTCCCAGACGGTGCTACTGGAGGAAGCAAAGGGCGAGAGGTTCTTTAAGCTACCCCTAATTTCACGCATGGCGGCAAAGCGGACCCAGGGCCCCTACTGCGGCTTCCACCGGTCGTAAAGCCACTCCACGGAGAACTGCAAGCAGCTCCGAGACTACATCAAGGAGCTAATCCGATCGGGGCACCTGGCAGTGTACTTACAGGACAAGCGGCAAGCTGACCGTGAACAAGAGAAACGTCCCCCTCCCGGTGAATTAACAATCGGACAAATCATGGTCATGTCAGCGGGAGGTACGACGAATACCTACGAAACTCAGCGCCCCATACCGATCGACGGGACTAACGGCCATCTGAGGAAGAAGGCCAGGGCAGCCGAGCCGATCGTTTTTAACGACGAGAACCTCCACGGTATATCCCTGCCCCACAACGACCCGCTAGTGATCATTGCCCGGGTCCACCGCTATGAGGTTCAGAGGATACTGCTGGACTCTGGAAGCTCGGGGGATGATTGAATGAATTTCCGCCTGTCACGCGGGTGACCCGGGTTCGATCCCCGGCAACGGCGCCATTTGATTGAATGATTCTCGGTGTGTAGGTAGAAAATGTATATAAATCACAACCAAAGAAATTTTTGACCGCAATCAATAACGGTGTCAATTGTAGGTTCGTTAGTGAGTGCGGATCGTCCACAGAGATGTGTGTTTTGCTTGCTATTGTTTTAGATGAGTCGAAATGAAAAGAAGAAAAGAAAATGATTCATGAATTTTGAAATTTAGTTTTAAGAATTTTAAAGAAATACTAAAGATCAAGAATCGAGAATCAAGAATTATCTAAATTGAATTAGTTATCAAGATTTGAAATGAGGCTCGTAGGAATCGATCGAATCGATAGTAGTGATGAAAACTTGTGATTACGTTTTCTTATCCATTGATGATTTGATGCTAGATCGATGATGATCAACGAGAATTAGGGATTTCTTGCGGAAACTAGGGTTTCATCATCTATCCCTTGTCCTTTCGTTGATTTCATTCACATTCTAGCCTCTAGGAAATTCAAGCATCGATCGTGGATCACTAATTAAGAGCGAACACAATCAAGAAAGCATCGCTCGAAACTAGGTTGTCGATGCTTCAATTTACTAAAGTTTACAAAACTCATAGGACTTAAGAATCGTACAAGAATATAATCATCATCAACTTATCAATTTTCTCGATTCCTCCACGAGCGGAGTTTTTACTCAAGTATCATATCAAAGAACACAATCAAGAATTGAGATCTAATCATAATGCTCAAATATAAAAGTAAGCAAGATAAAGAATTTCACCTTTTATTTATCAACAATTTTGTTACAATTCTCTCGAGATCTACAAGATTCGAGGAAAGAACTAGATCGTCGATTTGGCTCCGCATGTCTCCGTAAGTCGCAGATCGTCTTGGATCACTTGCTCGAATGAAGATCGGGTTCGCTCCTAAAAGGTTGAAGGCTTATTGCTTGAATTGTACTCGGATATCTTGAATTTTGGCTTTGGATTTTAGATTAGGGTTAGGGTTTGAATGCACAAGTTGTGTCACTCAACTTGTGTGAAGAGATGGTTAATGAACAACCTTGAACCCTAGATCTAGGTTTTCTTTTATAGCCATCATAACCCTAGATCTAGAATTCAAATTTCAAATTTCCCTCCAAAAGTTTGTTAGAGAGAGGCTTCTAGAAGAAGTTAGTTGGAGGGAATATTCTAGAGCTAGGTTGTTAGGCCGAGCCTTCTGGATGAAGCCACGTTGTGTTTCTGTAGTCTTCTGGAAGCTTGTCTGTTACAGGGAAGCCACGTGTGAAAATTGGAAGTGATGACGTCATTATCTCGCCGCGGATCCTCGGCGGGAAGGGCACTTTGGCCGCGGATCCGCGGCCCAATAGAAGATTCACTGCATGGAAATTCTGGTGATTCTTGGTGCTGACTTCATGGTATGTTTCTGATGTGTGGAATTTCATCTTTATTTCTATATCACTGTCAGATCTCAAGTCTTTGACTTGGCGTATTTTTCTCAGCACTTTTGACAATTTCGGCTCTTTTCCTGGAATTTCCTGCACAGATTCTCGAGACAAGTGTTGCGCTATACAAAGATGATGCGATACCATGATAAACACTCAATTTCCCTCAGAAATGTCAGTTTTAATATATAACACAAGTTATTTGGTATTTTACGGCTGTTTTGCTAATATGTGCTATATTAATACCGAACACTTCTAGATGAGTGCAAATGGCAGGGAAATTGACGTGTTAAAAATGCAATATTTTCGACTGATCAAATTCCCCCAAACTTATTTTCGGTTGTCTCGAGCGAACTATTTTATTAAAAAAGAGAAGGAGAAAATAAAGAAAGAGAAAAACTAACTAGCACACTTTCGTAGGCAACACGATTTCACTGAGCAAGTGCAACAAGCCTTTAAACCTCTAGGTGTCCCTAGTAGGAGGAGTGTTGTCTCCTGAGGATTTTCAGCGGATTGCACCCACAAAATCCAATAATAAAAGGAAGACCGTGAAAGTTACATATAAAGATAAGAATTGTAAAAGAAAGACTTTGAAAATTAGGGTTTCCAACTATGCTAGCTTTTCGGTTGTCATGAGCTCTATCTTAATAGTCATGAAAAGATGTCAGAAATCACATCATCCCTCAATAAAACATCGTCTTTATTCTTCATTCCTATTTTTCTTCCAAACATCGATCATATAACCCTACGTGTGTGTAAAGAACATCCCTACACCCAGAGAATTCAATTCAAGCTATCATACTCTTGTCCATCTGCCTCAGTACTTTTTAATTAATGAATATTTAGATGGATTTGCTCATACATTTTCATGCGACTGTTAATACTTCCTGAGGTACTAACCGACCGATTACTCATGTGCTTGCTTATACGGTGTTTTAGTATTTTTCCTCGTCTTGCACCACCTAAGGCTTAGCAGTGACTCCCAGACCAATTGGTCTAAGGTACTAGGTGAAGAGACACCCTCGCTATATTTTTTTATTGCTGCATTGGCGATAACAAAACCAGTGTCCATTTTTCTCACCATTTTATATTTTATTCATTTTTTTTTATTTCCTTCATACTTTTGGCTTTTAGACAAGAGCATTTCAAGGTATCCTCTACTATCCCGAGTTTCAAGACGTGTGTAAGTGCGTATAGTAGGGTATCAACGTTCAAAATGTTTGGCTTTCAGAATAGGAACTATTTTTCAGACTTATTTTTATCCTCAGATTAGTGACTTCTTTCATCTTACTAACCCTTGGGACAACGGCTCATAACTACTTATTACTAGTCCATTTAAGAAAACTTCTAATTTTCTAGGTTTTCTTAAATTTTTCTAATCTTTTGGATATAATTTTTTCACTATCTAATCTTTTATTATCTTATTTATGTACAAAAAATTTATTTTTTATTTTTTTTTGAAATTTTTTAAATTTTTATAGGTTTTGAAAATGTTTTGTGCTTATGCAAAGTATGATGCAAATGATGCGAAAATAAGCACAAACCTCCCCCAAACTTGTTTTCAACAGTGTCCTCACTGTTGCCATCCGCTAAATCTCCAAAAACCTGTAAGCCTGGGAGGAAATTTATTAATGGGGGCAAAATATTTAAGTGAAGATCCTCCCCCAAACTTATTTTTGGTTCATCATTTTGTGTAAACATTTTTCTTTTCAAGAGCCAGATTAAACCCCCCAAACTTGAGTTAAACAATGTTAAACTTTGAAAATCACAAGAGGGGGTCAAGAATCATTGGTCGATGCCAAGCTTTACAAAGACCGAAGGTCAACACCAACCATTCGAAGATTTTATCAATGTAGTGCTCAGGTTGGTGGAAGAAGAAGTGGGGAAAGGGTAAGTGGTGGAATAGAATGTGTTTGCGTCTCGTTTTGGAGAGACGATGCAGTGAATGTGATGGATTACTCGCATTCTTTTTACAGTCCGGAAGAAGGGGTGGAGGTTCAATTTCATTGATTGGGAGATAATTCATCTCAACACCCGTATCATTCAAAAATGCGAGTTCATCAGCGAAGATCTCCTCAAAAGTTTCATCAATACCCCGAAGAATAATGTCATCACAAAGTGCGAGGTGATCTTCAGACTCTAAAAGAAGTTCATAATCGGTGTTAGTTGTTGACCCGGACAACTCAGTGGAAGAGTCCGTATGTGTATGATATATAGTTGGGTCAAACAACAACATATGAAAAGAGTCAAGATCAGTATCATGAGGATCGTCAAATTCGCTGCTGTCGACATCCATTAAGTCGACAGAACAGACCTGAGCAGTAGGTTCGGAGGGTACACTTCCCAACCTGTAAATGTTCAGCTCAATTGACCTATTCCCAAAGGATAGGGTCATAAAACCATTACGACAGTTGATGATAGCATTGGAAGTGGCCAAAAAGGAGCGACCTAAAATCACCGGAATTTGATTCCGTGGGTTAGCTACAGGCTGTGTATCAATTACAATAAAGTCCACAGGGAATATAAATTCCCCGATTTTTATTAACACATCCTCCAGTTCACCCCTAGGTTTGGTGATTGATCGGTCAGCCATCTGGAGAGTGCAAGGAGCTGGTTTCAACTCTCCGATCCCTAACTGCTTATATACTGAGAAAGGAAGCAGGTTAACACTTGCGCCAAGGTCTAGTAGAGCACGGTTGATGTGTTTCTCCCCAATAGAAATGGAAATAGTAGGATAGCCAGGATCCTTACGTTTCTTCGGTAGTTGTTGGGGAAAAGCCGTGTCTACAGTTTTTGACATGAATATCTTCTTGGGCACTTGAGTCTTCCTCTTTCTAGTGCACAAGTCTTTAAGAACTTTCGCATAAGCGGAGACTTGTTGGATAGAATCTAGAAGAGGGATGTTGATGTTAACCTGTTTAAACATTTCAGTGATCTTCTCCATTTGTGGACTCAGTGTGTTTCCCCTTAACCGATTTGGATAAGGAGCTTGAGCAATAAGATCAGGGTCCAACATTGGAGAAGATCGTGTGGGTGGAAACGATCTAAGAATAGGAGTGGGGATCATTTTCGGTGGACTAAAAGAGCTGGGCTGAGGTGTCGAGCCTTGGGGAAAACGGAAAATAGGCTCGGAAGAAGGTGGTGGGGTAGAAGAACTGGGGTCAGAATTAGAAGTATAAGTGGAAGGAAAGGTCTCAGCCGAGGTATCATTGATAAATTTTTCTGTATCATCAATCTCTTCCCCAACGTGATTGTCAAGCACTCTCCCAGATCTCAACGTGATTGTATTCACATGATGTGAATAGCCAGGATTGGGTAAAGGTTGAGCTGGAAGTTTCTCTTTCTCTCTTGCACTCATTTCAGCTTTTAATCATGCAATTTCTTCTTCCATCGATTTAATAGTCTCGCTTTGGGACGCAGAGTTTTTCTCAATTTTATCGACGGAAGACTTTATTGTCCAAAGCAAATTCATGAATGAAGAGGATTCATCAGTACCGGTCAACTGCAAAGGATTAGACGGTGCAGGTGTGTTGACCGGATTTTGGAAGTTTTGTGCTTGGAAGGGGTGTTGATTCAATGGAAGTGGTTGTTGTTATGGTGGAAGGACCCTTTGGAAATTGTTTTGGGTTGGAACCGTGTTTTGAGATTGTGATTGGTTCCAAGCAAAGTTAGGGTGATTCCTCCAACCCTGATTATATGTGGAAGAAAATGGATCGTTTCTAGGTCTTTGTTGGAAAGCAGAATTGATATACTCATGACCTTGAAACGGAGAATTCAATGGACATTCTTCCGTGAGATGTGATGGATCAGAACAGCATCCACATACAGTTTTGGAGAGTGACATTTGATTTAGGGCGGCAGCTAAAAATTTATTTTCTATAGTCTCGAGTTTCTTTTGCATAGCTGAAATGTCAGCTCTAACTCCTATGGAAACTTCCGATTGGTTATTGCCACCCCTAAACGATTGACTCACACCCTCCCACTGTAAAGATTTTTCAACGAAATCTTTTAGGAATTTCCAGGCTTCCCCATCATCTTTGGTCATGAAGTTGCCTTGACACATTAATTCAAGGGTCTATTTTGTGTTAGGATTAATGCCCTTATATATGATTCGGCACAGATCCCATCTAGGGATTCCGTGATGAGGACATTGAACTAACAGATCCTTGAAGCGTTCAAGACATTTCGAGAATGTTTCATTTGGAAGCTGGGTGAATTGATTTATTTCGCTACGGACTCGAGCTGTCTTATGATTTGGGTAGAATTTCTTAAGGAATGCTTTGACGAATTCTTCCCAATTTGAAATGGAATGTGCGGTTGTGTTATACAGCCACTTTTCGGCTATATCGCACAAGGTAAATAGGAGAAGACGAAGACGCATAGCATCCTCAGAAAGCTGTGAAGTACCCATCATTGCGCATACATTTTCAAATTTGGTGATAAAGACATATGCGTCTTCAGACTCGAGACCGTGATATTTAGGTAGAAGGTTGATGTATTGGGGTTTAATCTGAAAATTGTCCCCGTTGGCTGGTGGAATGGAGAGACAGGTCGAAAGAGGACCTCGAAAAGGATAGAACCTCTCTTAGAGAGAGATGCGAGGTGGATTCTGCGCACCTGCGGACGGCGGCAGATTAGTGGTAAAGAAATTCGATGGAGAAGGATCCATCGATATGGGTGTGGTGGTGGGTAAAGAAGAGGTAAATGTAGAAATACCGACTTCGGAGTCGATTGGGGGAACGCGGACTAAATGGGCACTAGAATCCCGTGTCCAGCCTATCTTGCACAGGGTTTAGTACAAGTGGCAGCGTTAATATAATTAGGGGAAATGAATGAATGTGGTGTTTGTTTTCAAAAATATACGGATTTTTTGAAAAAATGATGCAAATCACAACAAATGCAACAAGCAACCCTAAGTCTAGTGGTCATCTAGGTCAAGGCTCTAGACCGCTCCTAACTGCCAAAAGACAAGTCGCAGGATCAATCCTCCACTGCCTCTTTGTCTCTCCTGTGGCCAGGTAAGTGCCAGGTAAGTGGGAGGTTCTCCACTACGTAACTAGTGGGCCTAATTAAGTAACCACTTGCCTTAGACACACTTGCCTTAGACACCACAAAAGAAACGAGGATAAACAATGGATTACCCACGGCCTTCTTCTGTCCTAAGTGAGCGCGACGGTCCTTAGAGTCATCTCTAGATTTCTTTTAGGTAATGAGGGTAATGCGGATGCAAGTTTGTGATTTTCGGGGCTTAGGAAGGGTAATGAACTCCCCACCTAATCTGAATTTGGCTGTGCCCCTTAAAATCCGTATTAATATGCAAACAACCAAAAATCAAAACACGCACAATTTTTATTGCTTTTTGCGGCGCTGCGAATTATGTGCAAAGAAACCTGCAGCAAATTTTTTATTGGAGCAGATTGAGAAGGAGATAAGAAAGTCAAGAAGTCACCTGAGAATTTCCGTACAGTGATGCAACAGTACAACCGTGGTTCCGCCGCAATTAAGGCCTTACACCGCGGATCCGCCGCGTTTCAACAAGAACTCTGCACAAAAATTTCACAGAAGGCTTTTGTTCACTCCCCAAGCTCTCTGGAATATTCCAAATACTTTTCCAATTGCACAGCAGACTCCAGATTTTCTTGCAACAAATCACAACGAATCGTTTAGTGTTTGCGCGAATTTTGATCTCAAAATTATGATGGAATAAACTTTTCAACTCAAATTTCAAAAACGAACGAATTAGCGCACTATCCCCGGCAACGGCGCCATTTGATTGAATGAATTTCCTCCTGTCATGCGGGTGACCCGGGTTCGATCCCCGGCAACGACGCCATTTGATTGAATGATTCTCGGTGTGTAGGTAGAAAATGTATAGAAATCACAATCAAAGAAATTTTTGACCGCAATCAATAACGGTGTCAATTTTAGGTTCGTTAGTGAGTGCGGATCGTCTACAGAGATGTGTGTTTTGCTTGCTATTGTTTTAGATCAGTCGAAATGAAAAGAAGAAAAGAAAATGATTCATGAATTTTGAAATTTAGTTTTAAGAATTTTAAAGAAATACTAAAGATCAAGAATCGAGAATCAAGAATTATCCAAATTGAATTAGTTATCAAGATTTGAAATGAGGCTCGTAGGAATCGATCGAATCGTTAGTGGTGATGAAAACTTATGATTACGTTTTCTTATCCATTGATGATTTGATGCTCGATCGATGATGATCAACGAGAATTAGGGATTTCTTGCGGAAACTAGGGTTTCATCATCTATCCCTTGTCCTTTCGTTGATTTCATTCACATTCTAACCTCTAGGAAATTCAAGCATCGATCGTGGATCACTAATTAAGAGCGAACACAATCAAGAAAGCATCGCTCGAAACTAGGTTGTCGATGCTTCAATTTACCAAAGTTTACAAAACTTATAGGACTTAAGAATCGTACAAGAATATAATCATCATCAACTTATCAATTTTCTCGATTCCTCCACGAGCGAAGTTTTTACTCAAGCATCATATCAAAGAACACAATCAAGAATTGAGATCTAATCATAATGCTCAAATATAAAAGTAAGCAAGATAAAGAATTTCACCTTTTATTTATCAACAATTTTGTTACAATTCTCTCGAGATCTACAAGATTCGAGGAAAGAACTAGATCGTCGATTTGGCTCCGCACGTCTCCATGAGTCGCAGATCGTCTTGGATCACTTCCTCGGATGAAGATCGGCTTCGCTCCTAAAAGGTTGAAGGCTTATTACTTGAATTGTACTCGGAGATCTTGAATTTTGGCTTTGGATTTTAGATTAGGGTTAGGGTTTGAATGCACAAGTTGTGTCACTCAACTTGTGTGAAGAGATGGTTAATTAACAACCTTGAACCTTAGATCTAGGTTTTCTTTTATAGCCATCATAACCCTAGATCTAGAATTCAAATTTCAAATTTCCCTCCAAAAGTTTGTTAGAGAGAGGCTTCTAGAAGAAGTTAGTTGGAGGGAATATTCTAGAGCTAGGTTGTTAGGCCGAGCCTTCTGGATGAAGCCAGGTGGTGTTTCTGTAGACTTCTGGAAGCTTGTCTGTTACAGGGAAGCCACGTGTGAAAATTGGAAGTGATGACGTCATCATCTCGCCGCAGATCCGCGGCGGCAAGGGCACTTTGGCCGCGGATCCGCGGCCTAATTGAAGATTCACTGCATGGAAATTCGGGTGATTCTTAGTGCTGACTTCATGGTATGTTTCTGATGTGTGGAATTTCATCTTTATTTCTATATCACTGTCAGATCTCAAGTCTTTGACTTGGCGTATTTTTCTCAGCACTTTTGACAATTTCGGCTCTTTTCCTGGAATTTCCTGCACAGATTCTCGAGACAAGTGTTGCGCTATACAAAGATGATGCGAGACCATGATAAACACTCAGTTTCCCTCAGAAATGTCGGTTTTAATATATAACACAAGTTATTTGGTATTTTACGGCTGTTTTGCTAATATGTGCTATATTAATACCGAACACTTCTAGATGAGTGCAAATGGCCAGGAAATTAACGTGTTAAAAATGCAATATTTTCGACTGATCAGCGGACATCCTGTTTTACGACTGCTTCCTACAAATGGGAATCATCCCGTCGGACCTAAGGCCGACCACCCACGTCCTGTCTGGGTTCACCAACCACTCCATCCCGGCGAAAAGTGTAATCACTCTCTAATTCAACATCGGGGAGGCCGACCGTACGTGCACCGTGCCTGTGGAGTTCATCGTAGTGAGAATCCAGTCGGCCTACAACATCCTCCTCGACCGCTATCACGACCCGAAAAATTTGCTCGTGACCAGCACTTAAATCACGCAACGTCTAAAGGCGTAACGTAATTCAAGTAAGCTGAAACCCAGAAATCTAAACCTTTTAAGAAAAATAAAGGAGGTGAAGTTTTGAAATAAAGGTATAATGAAATCGAGTTTTCCTAATGCATAGAAAAGGAACATAAAAATGCAAATGGATTATGCAAGTTTAAAAACATGTTTCGTCTTTTTGAAAATTTGGGCAGCACCTCCTTTGTATATTTTGATCCAAAACCACAAATACATAATAAGAATAATGGCATCCCCAAGCGGGAGCTAGCTCTTCGCCAAACGGCGGATCACAACCACGCAAGACAGTAAATATAAGTATACGACGCCCAACGGCGAAGTTCACCACAAAAGATAAAGGAAAGAAAGACATAAATACCACAAGTAGCAAAAAAAACCTCGCTCCAAGTCTCGCAACCACAATCCTACTAACTCTCATTACTTATACAATTTACTAATTTTGATTGATGGAGTCAACTAGATACAATATGAAATATAGATACCAGAGTGGGTACGATACAAGTGTCCCACCTACCAACGCAAAACACCCGAATGCAACTGTGTGCCAACGAAACCGCTGCTGATCCAAGCGGTCAACCTGCAAGAACTGTGGCACAACGGGGGTGAGCTGCCAACTCGTGAGTAGAAAAATATCAACAGATAGAAATCGAATAAACAGCGACTCCTAGGTCGACTATATCATAAAGGTAATACTATGATATCTAGGGTGACCGGGTCGTATATGTGCCAACAAGGTAGTCAATGCCCATAAGCATGTGGATAGCATCCAACAGTAATATCAATGCATGTATGCATGTGGATCTCATCCACCTAAATAATCAATGTATGTAAATATGTGGATCTCGTCCACGTGTCAACCCATGACACAACATCATGCATGAAAATATCATAAAACCATATGCATGAAAGTATGAGGATATAAATCAACGGGTGTCCCTCGCGACACATCAAAATCATGAAACCTGGGTGTCCAGCATCGACACCCGAAAGCATTATGAAACCCGTGTCCAGCATCGACACGTAGATCCTCATATATCTCAGGCACCGTATCCTCAGATCGGCCCTCAGGTGCCGCACACCCTGGTCGGCCCTCATATCCATCTTGCTACTCCGGTCGGTATCCTCCGGATAACCGCCGAGTCCAAATACTATCACCGGTAGGTAGTGCTCCCCTGCCAGGCTCACCGTCTAACATATACGAGTCTTCTTGCCCCAGGATACCTCACCGGGTCCACCATGTACCCGCAGACGGTGCCTACCGCTCCTCGAATTGGATTTCACATGCCACTCTCAGAACCGAGAAAACACATGGTGGACGCACTGAAATATCATATCAAGAGAAACCGGGTTTTTGAAACAATTCATACTTTCTTTTAAAATGACCACGGTTCTCAAATCCAGAAATCACATGAAAACAGCATATCTCAATGCGTAAAATCATAAAGCATGATGTATAAGACATATGATGAAATGTAAGCATATCCGTATATCATGCAACATGGAACAGTGATATATCATATTAAGGGAAACCGCTCCTTTAAATAATTCCAGTTTTAAAAATATGTCTTGCGGTTCCCAATATATCCAAAGTCAAATGCAACATCGTATAAAAGTGCACAGGTAACTACAGCAAGTAAATTATGCAAAGTTTCCCTTTCTCTCTTGCACTCATTTCAGCTTTTAATCGTGCAATTTCTTCTTCCATCGATTTAATAGTCTCGCTTTGGGACGCAGAGTTTTTCTCAATTTTATCGACGGAAGACTTTATTGTCCAAAGCAAATTCATGAATGAAGAGGATTCATCTGTACCGGTCAACTGCAAAGGATTAGACGGTGCAGGTGTGTTGACCGGATTTTGGAAGTTTTGTGCTAGGAAAGGGTGCTGACTCAATGGAAGTGGTTGTTGTTATGGTGGAGGGACCCTTTGGAAATTGTTTTGGGTTGGAACCGTGTTTTGAGATTGTGATTGGTTCCAAGCAAAGTTAGGGTTATTCCTCCAACCCTGATTATATGTGAAAGAAAATGGATCGTTTCTAGGTTTTTGTTGGAAAGCAGAATTGATATGCCCATGACCATGAAACGGAGAATTCAATGGACATTCTTCCGTGAGATGTGATGGATCAGAACAGCATCCACATACAGTTTTGGAGAGTGACATTTGATTTAGGGCGGCAGCTAAAAATTTATTTTCCATAGTCTCGAGTTTCTTTTGCATAGCTGAAATGTCAGCTCTAACTCCTATGGAAACTTCCGATTGGTTATTGCCACCCCTAGACGATTGACTCACACCCTCCCACTGTAAAGATTTTTCAACGAAATCTTCTAGGAATTTCCAGGCTTCCCCATCATCTTTGGTCATGAAGTTGCCTTAACACATTAATTCAAGGGTCTGTTTTGTGTTAGGATTAATGCCCTCATATATGATTCTGCACAGATCCCATCTAGGGATTCCGTGATGAGGACATTGAACTAACAGATCCTTGAAACGTTCAAGACATTTCGAGAATGTTTCATTTGGAAGCTGGGTGAATTGATTTATTTCGCTAGGGACTCGAGCTGTCTTATGATTTGGGTAGAATTTCTTAAGAAATGCTATGACAAATTCTTCCCAGTTTGAAATGGAATGTGCGGTTGTGTTATACAGCCACTTTTCGGCTATATCGCACAAGGTAAATGGGAGAAGGCGAAGACGCATAGCATCCACAGAAAGCTGTGAAGTACCCATCATTGCGCATACATTTTCAAATTTGGTGATAAAGACATATGCGTCTTCAGACTCGAGACCGTGATATTTGGGCAGAAGGTTGATGTATTGGGGTTTAATCTGAAAATTGTTCCCGTTGGCTGGTGGAATGGAGAGACGGGTCGAAAAAGGACCTCGAATAGGATAGCACCTCTCTTGGAGAGAGATGCGAGGTGGATTCTGCGCACCTGCGGACGGCGGCAGATTAGTGGTAAAGAAATTCGATGGAGAAGGATCCATCAATGTGGGTGTGGTGGTGGGTAAAGAAGAGGTAAATGTAGAAATACCGACTTCAGAGGCGATTGGGAGAACACGGACTAAACGGGCACTAGAATCCCGTGTCCAGCCTATCTTGCACTAAAGGGTTTAGTACAAGTGGCAGCGTTAATATAATTAGGGGAAATGAATGAATGTGGTGTTTGTTTTGAAAAATATACGGATTTTTTGAAAAAATGATGCAAATCACAACAAATGCAACAAGCAACCCTAAGTCTAGTGGTCACCTAGGTCAAGGCTCTAGACCGCTCCTAACTGTCAAAAGACAAGTCGCAGGATCAATCCTCCACTGCCTCTTTGTCTCTCCTGTGGCCAGGTAAGTGCCAGGTAAGTGGGAGGTTCTCCACTACGTAACTAGTGGGCCTAATTAAGTAACCACTTGCCTTAGACACACTTGCTTTAGACACCATAAAAGAAACGAGAATAAACAATGGATTACCCACGGCCTTCTTCTGTCCTAAGTGAGCGCGACGGTCCTTAGAGTCATCTCTAGATTTCTTTTAGGTAATGAGGGTAATGCGGATGCAAGTTTGTGATTTTCGGGGCTTAGGAAGGGTAATGAACTCCCCACCTAATCTGAATTTGGCTGTGCCCCTTAAATTCCGTATTAATATGCAAACAACCAAAAATCAAAACATGCACAATTTTTATTGCTTTTTGCGGCGCTGCGAATTATTTACAAAGAAACCTGCAGCAAATTTTTTATTGGAGCAGATTGAGAAGGAGATAAGAAAGTCAAGAAGTCACCTGAGAATTTCCGTACAGTGATGCAACAGTACAACCGCGGTTCCACCGCAATTAAGGCCTTACACCGCGGATCCGCCACGTTTCAACAAGAACTCTGCATAAAAATTTCACAGAAGGCTTCTGTTCACTCCCCAAGCTCTCTGGAATATTCCAAATACTTTTCCAATTGCACAGCAGACTCCAGATTTCCTTGCAACAAATCACAACGAATCGTTTAGTGTTTGCGCGAATTTTGATCTCAAAATTATGATGGAATAAACTTTTCAACTCAAATTTCAAAAATGAACGAATTAGCGCACTATCCCCGGCAACGGCGCCATTTGATTGAATGAATTTCCGTCTGTCATGCGGGTGACCCGGGTTCGATCCCCGGCAACGACGCCATTTGATTGAATGATTCTCGGTGTGTAGGTAGAAAATGTATAGAAATCACAACCAAAGAAATTTTTGACCGTAATCAATAACGGTGTCAATTTTAGGTTCGTTAGTGAGTGCGGATCGTCTACAGAGATGTGTGTTTTGCTTGCTATTGTTTTAGATGGGTCGAAATGAAAAGAAGAAAAGAAAATGATTCATGAATTTTGAAATTTAGTTTTAAGAATTTTAAAGAAATACTAAAGATCAAGAATCAAGAATCAAGAATTATCTAAATTGAATTAGATATCAAGATTTGAAATGAGGCTTGTAGGAATCGATCGAATCGATAGTAGTGATGAAAACTTGTGATTACGTTTTCTTATCCATTGATGATTTGATGCTAGATCGATGATGATCTATAGGGTTCCTAGGCACACTCAAGTGGTTCCACAAGGTATCAACCATGCCAAAATCAAATTTTTACATGTGCCGAAGAACCCTATCCTTGATCGTTTACTAGAGGTAAGGCGAAAAACATGCAAGTTAACTACTTTAACTACAAGTGAAAGGGATTACAACCTTTGTAGATCCGGTCCTCCACTTCTAAAACTCCGTGTTGACGTCCCTCCACTGCGATCATCGGGATCCCGGACTCTAGCGATGGTTTCTTTGTAGAAATGAGCGGGCTAGGTCATTGACTTCGATGCCGAAGATGATCTACGTCGAGGCGACTCAAACTCAAGCTCCATCTTCACTAGGTCATGAACTTTGTGAAGAGAACACACTCTACTACATGGCAAGTGGTAGAGGATGAAGAAATAGGAAGTGGGTTCACTTTGGATTTGGATTTCTCACTTGGTTTCTTCACTTGAAATTTTCTAGCAAGCTTTCTTCACTTCATGAAGAAGAAGAAGAAGAAGAAGGAAGTAAAAAGAATTAATCAAAATAATAAATCAAGTGAAGTCTATCATATTGCAATCATGGGTGAGTTTTCTTTTGTAGAGAGTAAACTAGGGTTTAGGTAATGGTTAGGTTAAAGAACAAAACAAAATGGTTAGACTTTTTCAAAGATGCTTGAAGTATCATGAAGCTTCTAGCAAAGATAAAGAAAAGCACCATTTTGTTTTAACAAAATAAATAAAATAAATAAAACCCTAACCATTAACCTAAACATGGTGTAAATCATACACACACCCAAGTTTGCATGTATCATCAATCATGATACAAACTAGTGCACAAACATATATCACATATACAACTTGTGCACATCAAGTGAGAAAATCAATCTTAAGTGAACAATACTAGTCAATGTAAAGTAATATATCCAATATATAATTATACATTAAATCATTAAATCAACACTTGATTTAATGATCCGGTCATACTGCATATAACCGACTAATATCAAGTGTATCAATATATCGAATCAACATTTGATTCGGTAACCCGGCTATATCTTATATAACCGACCGATGATACAAATCGCAAGAATAGAATTCAGTATCACATACTAGTATTATTCTCGGTCCCGCACATATCTCATATGCGCTCCTATTTCGTTTCGCTTGAGCCAGGAAACCTCTGTGTAGGACTCTAAAGACTCGTCAATACGCCGACAGTAGGAGGTGATCATATCAAACACCCACAAGCCGCAAGCGGTCTGCTAAACGTAACGGCCACCCGGGTATTGAGCGATCAGAAGATCAACGAGCAAGCCCGCTCACACTCCTGTGAATCCAACCAGTAACACTTACCGCACAGTCCGGTCTGTTCGTCCGATATGTCGCATATCTCGCCTAGGGGTAGTAAACGTCAGACCCCTGTAGCTCGATAAGTCATGCCGATGTAAGGTCCATAACAAGCACGAAACTACTGATAACACTTACCAGTAAATCAGTGCAACCCTGGCCAGGGATTTCCAGTTATGGCCAGTCGAGCATAGCGCAACATCAACCCCTAATACCGGGAGAGACGAATCCCCTCCTATCGCTCATTGCCTCCGTGTGAATCGGGACTGTACCCAAAAACCACCTATTTGCATGACTCGGTAGAGCCGTGGTAGGGTGGAAATCAAAGCACAGTGGGAGACACACAAGACTCTATGACGATCTCGGGTCAACAGACTAAGCTGTACCAGTGTCACCAGAGAACTGCCATCTGACGTGAGGTATAATACCATCTGGGAGTTCTCGGCAAGTCCGTTCGGTGTACCCAGTCACCACTAAGCACCCGCATACCATCTCTGATGTCAAACACTAATGGATATGGGATCATCCATCGCCCATCACATGGGTCGAGAAAATATACGCTAGTCTACTCTGGAATATCGATGCCCCGTCTCGATATTCCCACGACTAGGAACATTGAAGGATGTACTCATAGACTACCCAGGCCCCACTAGTTTGATCTACATCATAGTCTTGGAAGTCGAGTACACATCCTAAGGGCTTTATCAACATGTAGCAGAGAGACTGCAAGTATACATGTTAAGATAAAGAGCAACCAGATAGCGTACTATCATGTCGAACAAGAAAGTCCTACCTATATATGTCCCAGCATCCACTGCAATATACATCTCATGTACAGTAATGGACTCTAGGGCATACATATAACTAACAATCTCCCACTTGCACTAGGGCCATCTGTAGCAGTGGTTGTAGTATCTCATACTCAACCATCCCATAAAAAGTCTCTCTCTGGGAAAAGGCCTTTGTGAGTGGATCCGCCGTGTTTTCCTTTGAGTCTACTCTCCTAACCTCGATCACCCTCGAGATCAACTATCTCCATGATCAGGTGATGCTGCCTCAGAATATGTCTGGGTCACTGATGGGACCGTGGTTCCTGGGCCAAAGCCTCACTTCCATTGTCACACAATGGTAGGAACCTAGTTCATCTCATGAACTAATATACACCCAAACTGCCACTTTGGTAGTATCTTTGATAGCGATGTCACTAGCCTTTATCGTCTAGTTTGCCACGGTATCTCGCTTGGAACTCTTCAAACATACCGTCCCTCCACTGAGGGTAAAGACAATGCCTGCGACTGACATTCAGTCGTCCTTATCACCCTGGAATTTTTCCAGTGATTCTCCCCACGATCGATTGATACCATCTCACTACAATATAGTGAGAATCCTAACATCCAATTAGATCTATCTCATAGATCCAAAACCTAGGATTTAGGAGGTATCATTTTGATCCTATGTGGAGAATCCATGTGATAAGAGTAGTTTGACCGTGCGTAGTATAGGAAACTCTTTTCCTATTAAGAGTATGTTGTCCACGTACTATACGAGGATCATTACCATACTCCCTACTACCTTTTTCTATATACAAGGTTCATCTACCATTTTGATGAAGTCAAACTCTTTGACTACCACATCAAAACAGATGTTCCAACTCCGCGATGCCTGTTTTATTCTGTAAAGCAACTTGCACACGTTTCCGCTGCTCCTACTGTTTACGAAGCCCTCTGGCTGTGTACTTATAGACGCTCTTTTCTAAATCAATATTTAGAAATGCAGTCATGACACCCAACCACCAGATATCGCAGTTATGGTGTGCAGCAATGGCAAGTAGGATCCGGATGGACTTAAGCATAGCCACTGGAAAAGGTTTCATCATTATCCATATCTGGTCGATGACGAAAACCTTTAACAAGTCTAGCTTTGAAAGTCTCAACTTTTCCATCTACACCATGTAATCTTCTCAAGATATACTTGCTCCTGATGGGGATTTAACCCTTCAGATATAGCAACCAAAGTCCATACTTTGTTGGTGTACATGGATTCCATCTCAGATCGCTAAGTATCCAGCCATTCTTACAGAGTCCCTACTCTTGATGGCCTGCTCAAAACTAGTTGGGTCATCATCTCATGATGCAATCCTCGCTCCCACTGTCATCGAGAAACCAAAGTATCTCTCAGGCAGGTGAGGAACCCTGCTAGATCGGCGGAGAGGCTGAGGTTCGTCGGAATCTATTGAATCCTTTGGTTCTACCAAATCATCTGCTGTAGTTTGTATAGCTGGAACTCCTTCCAGTTCTACAGGACTGACCTTGCCTCGATCTTGTCCGGATTTTGCTTTTGACATACGCCGGACAATCCCAAATCTTAACTTGCTTAAGAGATGGGTTCTTCCCATACCATATCTCATATGGAGTGGTAGGCACTGATTTGATTCGAACCTAATTCAATAGGTATGCAGCTTCTTAAGTGCATAACCCCCAAAAAGAAACAGGTAACTCAGCAGTACTCATCATAGAGCGCACCATATCATATAGGGTGTGATTGCTCCGCTCCGATACACCGACGTGCTGTGGTGTATACGAAGGAGTAATGCTGAGAGAGAATCTCATTCTCCTTTAGAATAGTCCAGGAATCCCGTGCTCAAGCATTCTCCTCCCTGATCACATCAAAGGATATAATACTTATACCCGTTATTGGTTCTCTACTTCTAACTTATATTCGGTGATTATCTCAAAAGTTTCGGACTTGTGTTTCAACATGTGTCTGAATCTTGAGAGATGATCAGTGAATGTAAGGAAGTACAAAGAATCGGTCCTGGCATATGTAGACTGGGGACCTTTATACATCACTATGTATCAGTCCCAAGAGTTTACTAACTCTTTCTCTATTTCCAGTAAACGGAGCTATGGTCATCTTATCTTTGTGACATGACTGGCAAGTTTCATAAGATGTAAATTTAAACTGATTTAAATATGCATCTAAATGTAACTTAGCTAGTTGGGTCGCATTGATATGACCCAGTCTACAATGCCTCAAGAAGAATTCGTTCATTTCTGAACTCTTCCTCTCTTGTGTGTTTTTTATACTAAGAACTATAGTTTGATTTCGAACGTCAATGCTTTTAGATAACGTGCCTGAGCCGATCAACTCTTGATATAGGAAATGTTCAAAACATTATCCTTCAATACAAAATTATATCCTTTCTTTACTAATAAAGAGACTGATATGATGTTGTATATCAGGTTTGGTATCTAATAACATTCGTTCAGAATCAATGTATTCTGGTAATACAGGGTGATAGTGACCAACAGACTTGGCTGCAACACATACACCGTTTTCTGTCTCATGAAACTTTTCACCCGTTCTCAGTTCTCTACCTATCTGTAGCCCATGTAACGGATTACATTTGCGGGATCCTGATTCGGTATCTAATACCCAGGACGTAGAGAATATAGAGAAACGGTTCTTTGTAATGAACGCACCCGAAGGAGATGCATCATCATGCACTTTCTTCGTTTGGGCGGCACGGGAATTCTGGTAATCCCCAATTTCCTGCTCTGTCTTATAACAATTATAAGTTGGAGCGGGACCAACGTTCCCCAGCTCAGTATAACAAGCGGGTTCGGTCAATACATCCATATTATTATCTTGATTAAGGTGTGACATGGTCGCTACCTGGAGAGAGAGAAGAAAACACTCTGCGTGCACTCTTGCAAGATTAGATTGGTTATATATTTTATCTAATCAGGATGGCTCCCACTATTTTTATCAAATCTTCCTTCAAACCCTAAAAGGAAAGACTAGCCGGGATTAATTACACTCTACAAGTTCGCCAATCTTTCAGCCAGGCCAGTGCCGGTACTTTGAGGGAGGTTCCCCGTGCTTTCGCACGGACCTAATTAAAGTAAACCTCGTTTTCCGAGGGGCGTAACCCCGTTGACACCTTTCTAGACACCTACTTGATCGGCTAATTGTAAAGTGCAAAACTCTCCCAGGAGTAACAATTACTCGTAGTGGGTATCGGGATCCAACTATCTCATAGAAGGTATGCAATCTCATTGCAAATTTCAACACTTGAAACTCCCGATAAAGGTTTTTACCCCTAGCACTTATGACCTTGGCTATGGTCAACAAATCATAAGCACTAGTCAAGTTCTACCCGTCATTTCGTGATTAATTAGACCCACCCACATGACCCTTGGCTAAGGTCAACAAAGTCACATGACTGTCCTAACTAATCGCATCATATGCGGTGTAGGAAGACATCACTTAGCTACCGTACACTGTACCTTGACTATGGTCAACAAACACAGCACGAATACTAAGTACTCTACTTCCTAAAATGACGGAGGGTTGCGGATGGTTTTTAAGAAAACCTTTAACGCTTTGAACTTGATCTTGTTGCGGAATCAAATGGTTTTTTAAATGGAGTGTTTTTTAGGCTTTTCTAGTTTTGCTAAAGGGGTCACTCCCGGTGAAGGGATCATCGGCCCTTTTCTCATCGAATAAGGTGCAGGATATATCATATATACCGCTGTGCAAAGCAAAAACTATAGAAGCAATCAAAAAATAAACCGAGGGTTGTAGCATCTGCTAATTATTACTAAAGAGGTCACTCCCGGTGAAAGGATCGTCGGCTCTTTCCTCATCGAATAAGGTGTTGGATGTTCTACAAGGAACACCGCTATGCAAAGCAACAACTAGAGCTACCTAATTTTTGAAATTCGATTCCACAACATCTTTTAGGTTTATTTTCTTTCATTAATCTCATTAATGAATGTCCCATCATTTAAGTCCACCTAAACATCACAGATAAATACAACGTACACTTATGCCATCCGCATTCGCCTCGATGTCCCGTCTGCACCATTAGGTTAGGTAACTAACGGCAGAGCGGGGCAGGGCTAGCGCGGGTGTAAAACATAAGCAACGTTTATATAATATATCATATATACTATATACAGTATCAATCTGAACATATCACATGATCACATCATAGATAACGCAGCAGAAAATATCATATGAAATATTGGATATACTAGGACGTCCGTGTTTTATTTTGAGCCTGTATAAAACACGGACTCCACGGTCGTGATGAATAGCCAAACCCACACCCCTAGACCCCTACGAGAGCAGCAAGTAACTCTACCAATTCTAGAGTTAGGAGACCCGGACTCGACTCCTCAAGATAGTCTCCCACTGGACCCTAGAACCCGGTTACTTGTGCTCCCCTCCTTGGGTCTATCCTAATGCGGAAAAGTAAATAATATACAACACTGGTGACATCAACCTCAACCCGAAAGTGCCCCAAATAAAAGAATATTACATACAAGTTTTTTACATGAATGAAAATGAAAAACACTCATCTCACATAAAAAAAACCCGGCTATTCAAACACGACGATCCGATATAACATATCCAGCAACACATAACATCACATGTCATCAACGTAAGTAAATATGCCCATCCCAATTGTCGTTGACATATAGCAACGAAACCGGCGATATCACATATTACACTTACGGTCGCAGAAAAGAAAGTGTAAAACTACAACAGTTGGAATCCGCAACCTCTTTAGATATCGCATGCCTAATCAAATGAATTCCTTAGACATCGCATGCCTAACAATTATAAACCCCGCATTTCAGTCTCATTATCGAAAACTCTTTTCAATATCAAGTCGGGCAATTCAACAAGATTCCCGACATCCTGATCGAATGCTCGTCGCAAACTTTAGTAGACGGCCGCACCCCCCGATACCGTCGACGAAGTGCACTAAGGTGGAACACCGCTGCCGCGAGCACCCGAACGGATGCTTTTGGCTACGGGGTTCTCCTATAGTCACTTGGTCGGGGCTATGGGGCGTGGCTATCTATTAAGTTTACCCAGCGAGTATCCGCGTACGCTACGTGATTGCAACGGACTTTTGATCGCATCAAAATCCCGTGGCAACCAATCAAGTGAGACTAGATTGCTAGATTTATAACATTCAAATGTTGTTGATTCCAATTATTGTATCACATTCCAGATAAATAGAAAATGTTAAACTTTCCGATCGAATAATCAAACACCCAAGTTTTCCCAAATGGTTCTCAACACTTGAGGGGAGTTTAAAAACATCCATTTCATGCCACAGTACCAACGGTCCAGCCGTAGAAGGGTCAAGCCAACGCCTCACATGTGGCACGCCGTACTGCCCCAAACCCTAAGGTTCAAAGGGCAGTTCAAAACGGTCACATAATCGAGTTAAGGTTTGTTGTCTTCTAGAGGGTTCATCGCGTTACTTGCACTACTTAGAACGTTCTTAAACTACGGAAAAATCCAACACTTGAAAATTTCCCGGCAGGGGAAAAAGTGGGTATTTATATCCGGTCGAACTTTTTAACATGTTCTAAAATTACCCGGAAAAAAATAAACAAAGTTAAATAATCCGATCGAATCATCGAGTCCCCAATACAACCCAAAAAAACTCAACTTTTGAGTATAAATTAAAAATTCCCAGAAAACACAGGAAACAGCTACGGGTACAACTGTAGAAAATTGAGTCCCCAATCATCACATATGGCCGCGGAACCGCCGCCCAAAGCAGGGTATGGCCGCGGTTCCGCGGCGCTATAGTAGATTCAGGTTGTCGTTTTCTGCAGTTTACCTTATATTTCCCTGCACTATTTTCTGAGCATTTTTAATTCACAAAACTCCACAATTTCAGAAAATGTACAGAGAGGGGTATCGATTAGGGTTTCGGGGTTCGATCGGGTTTCTAACTTCGTCTACACTTTGCCTAAAGCTCTAGCTAGGCTCTGATACCACTGTAGGGATCCTCGGCACACTCAAGAGGTTCCACAAGGTATCAACCATACCAAAATCAAATTTTTACATGTGCCGAAGAACCCTATGCTAGATCGTTTACTAGAGGTAAGGCGAAAAACATGTAAGTTAACAACTTTAACTACAAGTGAAAGGGATTACAACCTTTGTAGATCCGGTCCTCCACTTCTAAAGCTCCGTGATGACGCCCCTCCACTGCGATCATCGGGATCCCGGACTCTAGCGATGGTTTCTTCGGAGAAATGAGCGGGCTAGGTCGTTGACTTCGATGCCGAAGATGATCCACGTCGAGGCGACTCAAACTCAAGCCCCATCTTCACTAGGTCATGAACTTTGTGAAGAGAACACACTCTACTACATGGCAAGTGGTAGAGGATGAAGAAATCGGAAGTGGGTTCACTTTGGATTTGGATTTCTCACTTGGTTTCTTCACTTGAAATTTTCTAGCAAGCTTTCTTCACTTCATGAAGAAGAAGAAGAAGGAAGTGAAAAAGAATTAATCAAAATAATAAATTAAGTGAAGTCTATCATATTGCAACCATGGGTGAGTTTTCTTTTGTAGAGAGTAAACTAGGGTTTAGGTAATGGTTAGGTTAAAGAACAAAACAAAATGGTTAGACTTTTTCAAAGATGCTTGAAGTATCATGAAGCATCTAGCAAAGATAAAGAAAAGCACCATTTTGTTTTAACAAAATAAATAAAATAAATAAAACCCTAACCATTAACCTAAACATGGTGTAAATCATACACACACCCAAGTTTGCATGTATCATCAATCATGATACAAACTAGTGCACAAACATATTTCACATATACAACTTGTGCACATCAAGTGAGAAAATCAATCTTAAGTGAACAATACTAGTCAATGTAAAGTAATATATCCAATATATAATTATACATTAAATCATTAAATCAACACTTGATTTAATGATCCGGTCATACTGCATATAACCGACTAATATCAAGTGTATCAATATATCGAATCAACATTTGATTCGGTAACCCGGCTATATCTTATATAACCGTCCGATGATACAAATCGCGAGAATAGAATTCAGTATCACATACTGGTATTATTCTCGGTCCCGCACATATCTCATATGCGCTCCTATTTCGTTTCGCTTGAGCCAGGAAACCTCTGTGTAGGACTCTAAAGACTCGTCAATACGCCGGCAGTAGGTGGTGATCATATCAAACACCCACAAGCCGCAAGCGGTCTGCTAAACGTAACGGCCACCCGGGTATTGAGCGATCAGAAGATCAACGAGCAAGCCCGCTCACACTCCTGTGAATCCAACCAGTAACACTTATCGCACAGTCCGGTCTGTTCGTCTGATATGTCGCATATCTCGCCTAGGGGTGGTAAACGTCAGACCCCAGTAGCTCGATAAGTCATACCGATGTAAGATCCATAACAAGCACAAAACTACTGATAACACTTACCAGTAAATCAGTGCAACCCTAGCCAGGGATTTCCAGTTATGGCCAGTCGAGCATAGCGCAATATCAACCCCCAATACCGGGAGAGACGAATCCCCTCCTATCGCTCATTGCCTCCATGTGAATCGGGACTGTACCCAAAAACCACCTGTTTGCACGCCTCAGTAGAGCCGTGGTAGGGTGAAAATCAAAGCACAGAGGGAGACACACAAGACTCTATGACGATCTCGGGTCAACAGACTAAGCTGTACCAGTGTCACCAGAGAACTGCCATCTGACGTGAGGTATAATACCATCTGGGAGTTCTCGGCGAGTCCGTTCGGTGTACCCAGTCACCACTGAGCACCCGCATACCATCTCTGATGTCAAACACCAATGGATATGGGATCATCCATCGCCCATCACATGGGTCGAGAAGATATACGCTAGTCTACTCTGGAATATTGATACCCCGTCTCGATATTCCCACGACTAGGAACATTGAAGGATGTACTCATAGACTACCCAAGCCCCACTAGTATGATCTACATCATAGTCTTGGAAGTCGAGTACACATCCTAAGGGCTTTATCAACATGTAGCAGAGAGACTGCAAATATACATGTTAAGATAAAGAGCAACCAGATAGCGTACCATCATGTCGAGCAAGAAAGTCCTACCTATATATGTCCCAGCATCCACTACAATATACATCTCATGTACAGTAATGGCCTCTAGGGCATACATATAACTAACATGATCAACGAGAATTAGGGATTTCTTGCAGAAACTAGGGTTTCATCATCTATCCCTTGTCCTTTCGTTGATTTCATTCACATTCTTGCCTCAAGGAAATTCAAGCATCGATCGTGGATCACTAATTAAGAGCGACCACAATCAAGAAAGCATTGCTCGAAACTAGGTTGTCGATACTTCAATTTACTAAAGTTTACAAAACTCATAGGACTTAAGAATCTTACAAGAATATAATCATCATCAACTTATCAATTTTCTCGATTCCTCCACGAGCGAAGTTTTTACTCAAGCATCATATCAAAGAACACAATCAAGAATTGAGATCTAATCATAATGCTCAAATATAAAAGTAAGAAAGATAAAGAATTTCACCTTTTATTTATCAACAATTTTGTTACAATTCTCTCGAGATCTACAAGATTCGAGGAAAGAACTAGATCGTCGATTTGGATCCGCACGTCTCCGTGAGTCGCAGATCGTCTTGGATCACTTGCTCGGATGAAGATCGGCTTCGCTCCTAAAAGGTTGAAGGCTTATTGCTTGAATTGTACTTGGAGATCTTGAATTTTGGCTTTGGATTTTGGATTAGGGTTAGGGTTTGAATGCACAAGTTGTGTCACTCAACTTGTGTGAAGAGATGGTTAATGAACAACCTTGAACCCTAGATCTAGGTTTTCTTTTATAGCCATCATAACCCTAGATCTAGAATTCAAATTTCAAATTTCCCTCCAAAAGTTTGTTAGAGAGAGGCTTCTAGAAGAAGTTAGTTGGAGGGAATATTCTAGAGCTAGGTTGTTAGGCCGAGCCTTCTGGATGAAGCCACGTGGTGTTTCTGGAGTCTTCTGGAAGCTTGTTAGTTACAGAGAAGCCACGTGTGAAAATTGGAAGTGATGACGTCATCATATCGCCGCGGATCCGCGGCGGGAAGGGCACTTTGGCCGCGGATCCGCGGCCCAATAGAAGATTCACTGCATGGAAATTCTGGTGATTCTTGGTGCTGACTTCATGGTATGTTTCTGATGTGTGGAATTTCATCTTTATTTCTATATCACTGTCAGATCTCAAGTCTTTGATTTGGCGTATTTTTCTCAGCACTTTTGACAATTTCGACTCTTTTCCTGGAATTACCTGCACAGATTCTCGAGACAAGTGTTGCGTTATATAAAGATAATGCGATGCCATGATAAACACTCAATTTCCCTCAGAAATGTCGGTTTTAATATATAACACAAGTTATTTGGTATTTTACGGCTGTTTTGCTAATATGTGCTATATTAATACCGAACACTTCTAGATGAGTGCAAATGGCCGGGAAATTGACGTGTTAAAAATGCAATATTTTTGACTGATCAGCGGACATCCTGTTTTACGACTGCTTCCTACAAATGGGAATCATCCCGTCGGACTAAGGCCGACCACCCACGTCCTGTCTCGGATCACCAACCACTCCATCCCGGCGAAAAGGGTAATCACTCTCTAATTCAACATCGGGGAGGCCGGCCATACGTGCACCGTGCCTGTGGAGTTCATCTTAACGAGAATCCAGTCGGCCTACAACATCCTCCCCGGCCGCTATCACGACCTGAAAAATTAGCTCGTGACCAGCACTTAAATCACTCAACGTCTAAAGGCGTAACGTAATTCAAGTAAGCTGAAACCCAGAAATCTAAACCTTTTAAGAAAAATAAAGGAGGTGAAGTTTTGAAATAAAGGCATAATGAAATCAAGTTTTCCTAATGCATAAAAAAGGAACATAAAAATGCAAGTGGATTATGCAAGTTTAAAAACATGTTTCGTCTTTTTGAAAATTTGGGCAGCACCTCCTTTGTATATTTTGATCCAAAACCACAAATACATAATAAGAATAATGGCATCCCCAAACGGGAGCTAGCTCTTCGCCAAACGGCGGATCACAACCACGCAAGACAGTAAATATAAGTATACGACGCCCAACGGCGAAGTTCACCACAAAAGATAAAGGAAAGCATGACATAAATACCACAAGTAGCAAAAAAAACCTCGCTCCAAGTCTCGCAACCACAATCCTACTAACTCTCATTACTTATACAATTTACTAATTTTGATTGATGGAGTCAACTAGATACAATATGAAATATAGATACCATAGTGCGTACGATACAAGTGTCCCACCTACCAACGCAAAACACCCGAATGCAACTGTGTGCCAACGAAGCCGCTACTGATCCAAGCGGTCAACCTGCAAGAACTGTGGCACAACGGGGGTGGGTTGCCCACTCGTGAGTAGAAAAATATCAACAGATAGAAATCGAATAAACAACGACTCCTAGGTCGACTATATCATAAAGGTGATACTATGATATCTAGGGTGACCGGGTCGTATATGTGCCAACAAGGTAGTCAATGCCCATAAGCATGTGGATAGCATCCAACAGTAATATCAATGCATGTATGCATGTGGATCTCGTCCACCTAAATAATCAATGTATGTAAATATGTGGATCTCGTCCACGTGTCAACCCATGACACAACATCATGCATGAAAATATCATAAAACCATATGCATGAAAGTATGAAGATATAATCAACGGGTGTCCCTCGCGACACATCAAAATCATGAAACCTGGGTATCCAGCATCGACACCCGAAAACATTATGAAACCCATGTCCAGCATCAACACGTAGATCCTCATATATCTCGAGCACTGCATCCTCAGATCGTCCCTCAGGCGCCGCACACCCTGGTCGGCCCTCATATCCATCTTGCTACTCCGGTCGGTTTCCTCCGAATAACCGCTGAGTCCAAATACTATCACCGGTAGGTAGTGCTCCCCTGCCAGGCTCACCGTCTAACAAATACGAGTCTTCTTGCCCCGGGATACCTCATCGGGTGCACCATGTACCCGCAGACGGTGCCTACCGCTCCTCGAATTGGATTTCACATGCCACTCTCAGAACCGAGAAAACGCATGGTGGATGCACTGAAATATCATATCAAGAGAAACCGGGTTTTTGAAACAATACATACTTTCTTTTAAAATGACCGCGGTTCTCAAATCCAGAAATCTCATGAAAACAGCATATCTCAATGCGTAAAATCATAAAGCATGATGTATGCGACATATGATGAAATGTAAGCAAATCCGTATATCATGCAACATGGAACAGTGATATATCATATTAAGGGAAAACCGCTCCTTTAAATAATTCCAGTTTTAAAAATATGTCTTGCGGTTCCCAATATATCCAAAGTCAAATGCAACATCGTATAAAAGTGCACAGGTAACTATAGCAAGTAAATTATGCAAAGAGTCATATCATGATGCAGCAATCCTACTGTGTAGTGGCATGGAAATTATCGATGATGAAATGTGTGAGCCGGCAAATCTGTGTACGTGTAACATATGCATCATCGATAATGGTGTAAGTGTACTAACACAGGTATATGCAATGCAATAATAATATCATGAATGCAGCATAAGGTAAATCATCAGCTAAAAGCTATAAGGTATATGTAACTATCATATGTCTGAGTCGGTAAATCTATCAATCGGCATCTATCCTCACAGCACCACGTACGGTATAATCCATCGTACGGCAACCTCTAGTTAAGGGTATGGATCAAACCTCAAGTCAAACTCGTCACGTACGGAAAATCATCGTACGGCGCCATTAAGCTATCAGGGATCCTATCATCCTATAAGACGAGGAGGGTACGGACCTAACGTCTCGTACGGCTATCACTCACGATTCACAACGTATATAAATATCTCTATATACCTATGTCCCAGGTCGCATCCGCAATAATCTCATATCAGGGGACCGACAGGGTATAATTCATCTCAATCGACTTGCATCTGTATACCATCATACCATCAAATCATCATATCATCATATCCGTCTTATATTCTTTCATCGCATTTATATCTCACATCAAGTCGAGTTTACATAAACATTTTATCTCTACTAAGTATAAGTATCTAATCTAACATACACACCCGAACCATACAAGCAGATTTTGAAAAGAAGCGAATCGTAGTTTTGAAAATAAGGGTTACGGTGTTTTTAAGGAAAAGATATCATTTGAAAATCCTTAATGTCCCTCAAGGTAACTGTTTAAAAGATGCATACGATTCTTCAGTTTAGAAATATGTATGGTTCGGATGACACATCTACATCGACTATCTAGTCCTATAGTACCCTAAACGACAGTATCATCAAAAATCATCCTCAATTCCCGTCATTTCATATTAGCCGTATCATATCACTTCTAACTGTCATTTTGATTCTAATATAGTTTCACTAACTATCTTTTAACTCTAACCCTAGTTTCCTAATGTAGGTTCCCTTAACCATATTCTATGAATCAGTCTCCATCAAAACTTTGCGGGGTTGCTATACGCCATCCACCCGACTTCCCCCGTGGATATAGATCCACTCTCCTTGGTTCTTACTTGCCGAAGTCGATGACGCCACGCTCTGTCGCCTCGAAATCCACGTTAAGGTACCTACAATAATACATAATCACAATGCGTGTTAAAATCAAGGCGGAAAACCAAAACGGCACACGTTTCGCTCATAGGTTAAAACCTATAGCCCACGTATGCAAAACAAACAAATTACCCCTAGTCGTTAATGTACAAACATTCAACAACCAAATACAAAACCAAATATCAAGAATTACCATTTCAAAATATGGAAAACATAGCTAAAGTCACACTAAACTGCTCCCAGATTTTGGCTCAGGTCAAATAAATCTAAGCAAACAAGTCTAGGGTGATGTATATAGTATATATGACCTACTGGACCAACCTAGACCCGTACCCTCACCAAGTGGCCGGCCACTCCTACCTAAAATCCGAGGTCGCTGGCCTAGGGGTCTCTGTTTGGGTTCATCAGGTCAGAGTGGTCTCCTAGTGACTTAATTTGGTCCCTAGTATTGTTTGCTACTCTCAAAATTTCCCTAGGTTGCTCCAGGTACCCTGTAGGCACACTAAAGGTCACAAAACTGATACGGAACAAATCCTAAGTTCGTGCATCGGGTTCACTTCTATGGCCCAGGTCAGGAATCGTGTCACCATGGTCATGTAAACACTCACAATTGTTCCCAGATTTCACCTAAATTCATTACAGAAAAATCTAGTAGGACCAAACACCTCTAAACATCTTCAGGTAACTACACTACAAAATCCAAGCCCTAACTCCTCTACCCACCCGAGATCGCCGGAATTGCCCCCATAGTCACTGGTCAAAACCGAGCAGGCAGGGTCAGGGTCACAAGTGTGTACTCAAGGTCACAATTACAACATTACTACACTGTTTGTTTTTATAGTGAACACTCGGGGTCACAACAGGTTATCGATATCTCAAAACGAAACTAACATGATATCGCACCAAACTAAACTACAAGGAAGAAGTTATACCTCATGGTTACACCCAAGCAAAACCCTAGAAATCCCAAAGTTGTTAAGATCCCACTTTTCTTGGTCCAAAGTGTAGAAGAAGAGATGGGGATTAAATTTTTGTGATGCGGGTAATAAGTTTTGGGGATTATTTGGAAAAGGATCTAAGGTTTGAAGTGGAAGGATGTGGGGTTGAGAAGGATGTGGGGTTGAGAAAGATGAAGAGGGAGAAGAAAAATGATTGGGGAAAGTTAGGCAGCAGCCCCCCTCTCTTTCTCACTTATTCACACACTCTCTCTCTCTCTCTCCAATCATACCTTTTTCACTAAATTACCCTTTTGCCATTTCTTTAGCTTTTCTCTTTCAAATTTCAAAACCAAATCACATTATAACCATAAAACAACACAAATACAACAACATGCAACCAAATGGAACATACATGGTGCACTAGCCATGAAAAACTGTAGAAACACGGATTTAGCTTAATCGCGATTAGCAGTGCACTAATCGGGGTTTTATCGAAACTGCGTATAATAAATTTTAAAAATGCCAAATCCTTTAATTATATTATTAAATGAATAAATAATTTTAATTTTTATTTATTTCACAATTATTTGTATATATTTATACCCTTTTTCGAAAACCCCAATTTCGCAAATCGGGTAGTTTTCGGGAAAAATATTATTTTAATATTAAATTCCAAAAATAATATTTTATATTTTCTGAAATGTTACAATCTTCCCCCCTTAAAGAAATTCGGTCCCCGAATTTAAATTTAAACCCCCAAAATCTAAAACATTTCAATAATCAGCTCAAATCAACGGGGCTCCGAAATCACGGAAGATGCATAATCAACACAGCGCGTCAAGTGCGCATGAAAACGAGTACAAAACTCAAATCGAACTCCGTCAAGCGTCACGCAAATTATTGGATTTGCACGCATATCCTCGGAGTTACAATAGAGATACAGATCTCGAAATCGACTACTGAAATCCAATATACACTAGTCAAATACTATAATACGTGTATAGTACGTATCTTTAGAAAACTTCCAAGAACTAAATAAAACTCATGCAAAAATCTTTTCTAAATCGCCGTGTGATGAGTAACTCACGGCCTAAGTGACGGACTCTCATTTGTGAAATAATAGTATATGTCCATATATGTTTTCCTAAATACACGTTCCGTCGTTTTCAAAATAACCCAAAAGGTTTTCCTTTATAAACGTTCGTGTCGCTCACGGACACGTAGGAAATAGCAAGACTATAGCTCTTTTTCAAAAACCTCTTGGTAAACCTTTAATGCATGCAAAGTACTCAGGTACTGTCCTCAGATCAGTCCTGTTTGGCTACTACACAAAATAGTGCCCAACATGAAAACAAAGTGCTCAAAAGCAAAATCAGCCTAAAAAGGCATATCCAACAATCACGCGCATCTTGTGCGCATGGAAATCAAACCCAAATACAGGTGCTACAATATGCACAAAAGCCAAAACTACGTGCAACGGGCATGCATGAAAGCATCTGTCCAGTGCAACGGGTGTGCACGACAACATCATCTAGTGCACCCAGAGTGCACGAAAATCTCAATCCGGTGCCACTAACATGCACAAATGAAAAATCCCAAATCGAGTGCATCCAGTGTGCACAAAAATACTAAATACAGTGCATCCTGTGCATAAAATACCGATCAATAACTCAAATCCAAGCGATATAAGCGTGATACTCAGATCACCAACGCAAATCGCAACAAAGGACATTGAGGTACACCTCCTACAATGTCGAAATATATATCGGTGCGCCTAAAACCTGCAGAACAAGAATATCCGCTTACCTCCTGCTCGCGGTCTGGCGTCTTCTGTCTCTAGGTCCTTATCTTCCCCGTGGATTTACAAATCTCGCAATCCATCGGCTCATCGGCCCAGTCAGGTGTGCTAACGGGGACGATTCCGTTCTGGCACTTCTCTGGTCATCTCTCGGTCAATCATAACGACCACTCGTAAGGCATCACTTCACTGGCATCGGCCTCTGGCTCTCCGAATACACGTGAAACATCTGATCCTGGGTGTAAATCTCATTGCAGCAGTGTCCCGGAAGGAATCCTGCTCAAGGTCTCTTCTGATCTCGCCTATGCCGAACTGTACGGAGGCTGGTACTCTTACATAATCTTTTCTCGTTTTCTGGACATCTGCGTTTTAGCACAACGTTCCTCGGGAATTAGCCGTATCCCAACGCCTCTGTATGCATATCAGATCTCTAATCTCGATGGGAAGTAGCAACAGCTCGTCAGCATCTCGCATGAACCTCTGGCACCACTCGTCTGTATCATCGTCCACTTCGACATCGCATCGTGCTATCTGTGTACTGCAATAGTCCTCGGCTTCAGTAAATCCGGAGTCTCTCACAAGGACTCGAAGTCACGAACTCAGTATCTTCATCACTCCGTAGAAGATATCTAGCCGAACACGTCCTCGGGAAATCGTCCCAACCATCGGAGGAATACTCAATACTCGTCCGTTCTCGATCAACTCCCAATGCCTCTGGGTGAGGTCCTCTGTCCGAAGCTGGTCAGCTTGCTGATCTCTTATCACATGATATCCGGACGACGTCAAACTTTTCGATAGAGTCATCAAGGTCCCAAAATTTCCCGAAGGCTCAACACCTGAGCGCAGTCTAAAAATATCTAGTACATACCACAGCACCTCTAGACCAGCCGTAGAAGGGCAAACCCAAGCCTCACTAATGGCACCGCTAAACTGCTGCAAACCCTAAGGTTCGAAAGTGGTTCCATAGTCATCATGTCGAGTTAGGGTTTCATTCTTCTAGAGGGTCCACAGAATTACATGCATGTTCCTCCGAACACTTTAAACTTGGGGAAAAAATGGGTTTCTGACACTCGCTCGAACTTTTTAACTTCGCCTAGCCGACATGAGAGTACCCTCCTTCCGCACGCTAAACAATGCCTCAATCCTCCAGGAAAGACGGTACATCAACAGTCATCTCTGGATCGGTCTGCTCTATACCTGAGTAAGACTCTCCACACTGAAAATCATCAACTCAACTGGGCCTGCGTCGGCGCATCAACCTGACGAATCACCTTCGTCTCTCAACTCGGGATAGACTAGCTATCATCTGTCGCATTCTGCCTAGAAGCTCCGGCGATCTCAGCTCGTAAGCTCTGGAATCGACATTCCATCAATCTCAGCCACAGCTGGGTCATCTGTCTGCACGGTAGGCGACATCAAAATCTCTGAGGTATACTGTACATCAACAGTCCTCTCGCAGCTTGCAGCTCTATCAAAGGCCTGATCATCCGGTGCAAAAACCAAACACTCGTCTCATCCAAGAGGTCACAACATAAATACTATCTCGAGACGTTCCCGTATCACCAGAAACCACACTGGTCAGTCCTCGTACCAAACGAGCTCGCCCTGACCGCAACACTAGAAGCAGCTCAATCTGCGCTCAAACAGGTGACAGGAACCTCAATCGAGTATCGAAGAAAGCAGATCAACGGCATGAAAGGAAATGACAAATCCAGAATGGATACATGATCATAAGAAGGAACAACATCAACGAGAGTATGATCACGGAAACGAATAGAATCAAGGATCTCAAATGGATGTATAATCATGGGTACGAAGAGAATCACTGGTCTCAAAATATGTACATCCTAAGGTTTCTTAAGTGGAGTATCGTATAGTAAATATGCCGCGGAACATATGTACAGTACGTCACTCTACTCAAGCTACCTACTCCATCAATCAGGGTCAACTTATGAAACGAAAGTTTGGGTCTAATTACCCCCCCCCCCCGTTCAAGTCTAAGTTTCGTAAGGTCAAACCTAGGTTCCGAAATACATACCCGCCCTAGACTCCGCAAAGTCAAACGTAGACTCGAACAAAGGTTAAACCTAACACTTTGATACCAACTTTGTCACAACTCGAAATATTAGCTCGTGACCGGCACTTAAATCACGCAACGTCTAAAGGCGTAACGTAATTCAAGTAAGCTGAAACCTAGAAATCTAAAGCTTTTAAGAAAAATAAAGGAGATGAAGTTTTGAAATAAAGGTATAATGAAATTAAGTTTTCCTAAGGCATAGAAAAGGAACATGAAAATGCAAGTGGATTATGCAAGTTTAAAAACATGTTTCGTCTTTTTGAAAATTTGGGCAGCACCTCCTTTGTATATTTTGATCCAAAACCACAAATACATAATAAGAATAATGGCATCCCCAAGCGGGAGCTAGCTCTTCGCCAAACGGCGGATCACAACCACGCAAGACAGTAAATATAAGTATACGACGCCCAACGGCGAAGTTCACCACAAAAGATAAAGGAAAGCAAGACATAAATACCACAAGTAGCAAAAAAAACCTCGCTCCAAGTCTCGCAACCACAATCCCACTAACTCTCATTACTTATACAATTTACTAATTTTGATTGATAGAGTCAACTAGATACAATACGAAATATAGATACAAGAGTGGGTACGATACAAGTGTCCCACCTACCAACGCAAAACACCCGAATGCAACTGTGTGCCAGCGAAGCCACTACTGATCCAAGCGGTCAACCTGCAAGAACTGTGGCACAACGGGGGTGAGTTGCCAACTCGTGAGTAGAAAAATATCAATATATAGAAATCGAATAAACAACGACTCCTAGGTCGACTATATCATAAAGGTAATACTATGATATCTAGGGTGACCGGGTCGTATATGTGCCAACAAGGTATTCAATGCCCATAAGCATGTGGATAGCATCCAACAGTAATATCAATGCATGTATGTATGTAGATCTCGTCCACCTAAATAATCAATGTATGTAAATATGTGGATCTCGTCCACGTGTCAACCCATGACACAACATCATGCATGAAAATATCATAAAACCATATGCATGAAAGTATAAGAATATAAATCAACGGGTGTCCCTCGCGACACATCAAAATCATGAAACCTGGGTGTCCAGTATCGACACCCGAAAACATTATGAAACCCGTGTCCAGCATCAACACGTAGATCCTCATATATCTCAGGCACCACATCCACAGATCGGTCCTCAGGCGCCACACACCCTGGTCGGCCCTTATATCCATCTCGCTACCCCGGTCGGTATCCTCCGGATAACCGCCGAGTCTAAATTCTATCACCGGTAGGTAGTGCTCCCCTGCCAGGCTCACGTCTAACATATACGAGTCTTCTTGCCCTGGGGTACCTCACCGGGTCCACCATGTGTTAGTTATATGTATGCCCTAGAGGCCATTACTGTACATAGGATGTATATTGTAGTGGATGCTGGGACATATATAGGGAGGACTTTCTTGCTCGACATGATAGTATGCTATCTGGTTGATCTTTACCTTAACGTGTACACTGATTGTCTCTCTGTTACATGTTGGTAAAGCCCTTAGGATGTGTGCTTGACTACCTGGACTATGATGCGGATCATACTAGTGGGGACATGGTAGTCCATAAGTACATCCTTCAAAGTCCCTAGTCGAGGGTGTATCGAGACGGGGCATCGATATACCAGAGTAGACTAGCGTATACCTTCTCGACCCATATAGATGGGCGATGGATGATCCCATATCCATTGGTGTTTGACATCAGAGATGATATACGGGTGCTCAGTAGAGACTGGGTACACTGGACGGACTCGCCGAGAACTCTCAGATGGTATTATACCTCACGTCAGATGGCAGTTCTCTGGTGACACTGGTACAGAGTAGTCTGTTGACCCGAGATCGTCATAGAGTCTTGTGTGGTTCCCACTGTGCTTTGATTTTCATCTTACCACGTCCAAGAGGGCGTGCAAAACGGTGGTTTTTGGGTACAGTCCCGAGTCACATGGAGGCAATGAGCGATAGGAGGGGATTCGTCTCTCCCGGTATAGGGGGTTGATGTTGCGCTGTGTTTGATTGGCTATAACAGGAAATCCCTGGCCAGGGTTGCTGAGATTTACTGGTAAGTGTTACCAGTAGTTTCTCGAATTGTTATAGACCTCATATCGACACGACTTATCGAGCTATTGGGGTCTGACGTTTACCACCCCTAGGCGAGATATGCGACATATCAGACGATCAGACCGAACTGTACGGTAGTGTTACTGGTTGGATTCACTGGAGTGTGAGCGGGCTTGCTCGTCGATCTTCAGATCGCTCAATACCTGGGTGGCCGTTACGTTTAGCAGACCGCTTGCGGCTTGTGGGTGTTTGATATGATCATCATCTGCTGCCGGCGTATTGACGAGTCTTTAGAGTCCTACACAGAGGTTTCCTGGCTCAAGCGAAACGAAATAGGAGCGCATATGAGATATGTGCGGGACCGAGAATAATGCGTGTATGCGATACAGTATTCTATTCTCGCGATGAATGTGTCGAATGGTTGTATGCGATATAACCTAGTTATCGAATCAAGGATTGATTCGATAAATCGATACATTGGATATTAGTCGGTTATATGTAATATGACCGGATCGTTAAATCAACTGTTGATTTAATGATTTAATGTATAATTATATATTTGATATATTACTTTGCATTAACTAATATTGGTTCACTTTAAATGGATTTTCTCGCTCGGTTGTGCACATTGTATATTCGATATATTTTCGTGCACTTGATTGTATCATGTTTGATGATACATGTTTAACTATAGTTAAGTGTAATGGATTAAGCCATGGTTAAACTAATGATTAGGGTTTTCTTTTCTTACTTATTTATTTATTTATTTATTTTGAATAGATAAGAAAAGAATGGTTGCTAATTTTGGAGTTTAGTTGAAGCTTCATGAAGCTTTGACTTTGTAACCATTCTTGTCTTCATCTTTAACCCTAACCATTAATCTAACCTTAGTTAATTCTCTACACTTGACCATGGTTCTAATATGATAAGTATTCATTTTCTTTTCCAATTATAATTAACTTATCATAATAACATTTCTTCTTCTTCTTCTTCTTCAAGAAGAAAACCTTAAGCTCCATCAATGGTGATTGTTGGAAAAGAGTGAGAAATCCAATTCTAAAGTCTACCCACTTCCTATTTCTTCATCCTCTACCTCTTGCCAAGTAGTAGAGTGTGTTTCCTTCACAATTTTTCAAGGCTGGGTGAAGGTGGAGCTTGATCTAGTGATGCTTCGACGTAGATCATCTTCGGCACGTTGTCGATGACCTAGCCCGTCCATTCTTCGATGAAGCCGACGCTAGAGCCCGGGATCCGACTTGGACAGCGAGGAGACTTCATTGCGGAGCCGTAGAGGTGGAGTACCGGATCTACAAAGGTTGTATATCCGTATTCTCATAGTTAAGTGTTAACTAGTTAGCTTTTTCTCCTAGTTTTCTAGCAAACGATCCGTAGTCGGGTTTCTCGGCACCTAGATTTTTTGAAATTGGCATGGTTGATGCCTTGTGAGACCTCTTGAGAGTGCCCAGGAACCCTACAGTGGTATCAGAGCCTAGCTAGAGCCTTAGGCGAAGTCCAGACGGAGTTTGAAGTCCGAACGAACCCGAAAACCCATTTCTAACATGCTCTCTGTCCTTTTTTGAAAACAGTGAGTTTTTCTATATTAAAAATATGCAGAAAAAAATGCAGGAATATCTAAGAGTTACTGTGAAATCGTGTGCCCTAATTCCATTAAAGCGCCGCGTTTCCGCGGCACGAGCATGGCTTGTACGGCGGAAACGCGGCCTGTTTGTCGTATTATGGGGTGATGTTTGCACAGTAACTCCTATTTGACAGTGCTGGTTTTCCTGGGTATTTTTAATATTTTTTCAAGAGTTGAATTTTCTGGAGTTGTTTTGGGGATTCGGTGTTTCGATCGGGGTATCAAATTTTGTCTATTTGGCTTTCCGGATAAATTTTAGAATATGTTAAAAAGTTCGACCGGATATAAATACCCAATTTTTCCCCTGTCGGGAAATTTCCAAGTGTTGGATTTTTCCGTAGTTTAACGACGTTCTAAGTAGTGCAAGTAACGCGATGGACCCTCTAGAAGACAACAAACCTTAACTCGATTATGTGACCGTCTTGAACTGCCCTTTGAACCTTCGGGTTTGGGGCAGTACGGCGTGCCACATGTGAGGCGTTGGCTTGACCCTTCTACGGCTGGACCGTCGGTACTGAGGCACGAACTGAATGTTGTTAGACTTATTTCATGTGTTGATCTGTATCGGGAAAACTTGGGTGTTCGAATGTTCGATCGAAAAGTTTGACATTTTCTATTTATCTGGAATGGGATACAATAATTGGAATTCACAAGTAGTTATAAGATAACTAAATGAATGTTATAAACATAGCAGTTTAGTCTCACTTGATCGGTTGCCACGGAATTTTGATGTGATCAAAAGTCCGTCGCAATCACGTAGCGTACGCGGATACTCACCGGGTAAACTTAATAGACAGCCTCACTCCATAGCCCCGACCAAGTGACTGTAGGAGAACCCCGTCGCCGAAAGCATCCGTCCGGGTGCTCGCGGCAGCGGTGTTCCGCCTTGGTGCACTTCGTCGACGGTATCGGGGGTGCGGCCGTCTACTAAAGTTTGCGACGAGCATTCGATCAGGATGTCGGGAATCCTGTTGAATTACCCGACTTGGTATTAAAAAGAGTTTTCGATAATGAGACTAAAATGCGGGGTTTATAATTGTTAGGCATGCGATGTCTAAGTAATTCATTTGGTCAGGCATGCGATGTCTGAGGTGGTTGCGGATTCCAACTGTTGTAGTTTTACACTTTCTTTTCTATGACCGTAAGTGTAATATGTGATATCGCCGGTTTCGTTGCTATATGTCAACGACAATTGGGATGCGCATATTTACTTACGTTGATGACATGTGATGTTATGTATTGCTGGATATGTTATATTGGATCGTCGTGTTTGGATAGCCGGGGGTTTTTATGTGAGATGAGTGTTTTTCATTTTCATTCATGTAAAAACTTGTATGTAATATTCTTTTATTGGGGCGCTTCCAGGTTGCGGAAGTTGTCACCGTTTGTATATTATTTACTTTTCCGCACTAGGATAGACCCAAGGAGGGGAGCACAAGTAACCGGGTTCTGGAGTCCAGTGGGAGACCAACTCGAGGAGTCGAGTCCGGGTCTCCTAACTCCAGAATTGGTAGGGTTGCTTGCCGCTCTCGTAGGGGTCTAGGGGTGTGGGTTTGGCTATTCATCACGACCGTGGAATCCGTGTTTTATACTGGCTCGTATTGAAAACACGGACGTCCTAGTATATCTTATGTTTCATATGGATCTTCTGCTGCGATATCTGTGATGTGATCATGTGATGTTCTGTGATAGATACAGTATATAGTATATATGATATATTATATAGGCGTTACTTATGTTTTACACCCGCGCTAGCCCTGCCCCGCTCTGCCGTTAGTCACCTAACCTAACGGTGCACGAGGGGACATCGAGGCGAATGCGGATGGCATAAGTGTACGTCGTATTTATCTGTGATGTTTAGGTACTTAAATGATGGGACTTCATTAATGTGATTAATGAAATAAAAGAAACCTAAGATGTTGTAGAATCGAATTTCAAAATAAAACAGGTAGCTACAGTTCTTGCTTTGCACAGAGGTATATGTGATATATCCTGCACCTTATTCGATGAGGAAAGGACCGAGATCCCTTCACCGGGAGTGACTCCTTTAGCAATAACTGGCAGATGCTGCACACTCGGTTTGTCTTTTGATTGCTTTTAAGAGTTTTTGCTTTGCACAGTGATATATATGATATATCCTGCACCTCATTCGACGAGGAAAGGACCGACGATCCCTTCACCGGGAGTGACTCCTTTAGCAAAACTAGAAAAGCCTCAAAAACACTCCATTTTAAAAATCATTTGATTCTACAGCGATATCAAGTTCATTACGCAATAGGTTTTCAGAAAAACCTGTCGTAGCCCTCCGTCATTTCAGATAAGTTGTATATAGTATTCGTGCTGCATTTGTTGGCTTTCGTCAAGGTGCAGTGTGCGGTAGCTATATGCTGCTTATCTGCTAGCATACGATGCGATTGGATTAGGGTAGTCGTGCGGCTTTGTTGGCTTTCGTCAAGGGTCGTGCGGGTGGGTTTAATTCGATCAAGAAATGTACGGGTTGAACTTGACTAGCGGGCTATGGTTTGTTGGCTTTCGTCAAGGTCATAGCACGTTAGGGGCAAAATATTATCGGGAATTTCAAGTGTTGAAATTTGCAATGAGATTGCATACCTTCTATGAGATAGTTGGATCCCGATACCCGCTGCGAGTAAGAGTTACTCCTGGGAGAGTTTTATACATTACAATTAGCCGATCAAGTAGGTGTCTAGAAAGGTGTTAACGAGGTTACGCCTCTGGGAAAACGAGGTTTACATTAATTAGGTTCGTGCGAAAGCACGGGGGACTTCCCTCAAAGTACCGACACTGGCCTGGCTGAAAGATTGGCGAACTTGTAGTATGTAATTAATCCCGGCTAGTCTTTCCTTTTAGGGTTTGAAGGAAGATTTGATAAAAAGCAGTGGGAGCCATCCTGATTAGATAAAATAATAACCAATCTATTCTTGCAGAGCGCACGCTGAGTGTTTTCTTCTCTCTCTCTCCAGGTAGCGACCATATCACGCCTTAATCAAGATAATAATACGGAATATTGACCGAACCCGCTTGTTATACTGAGCTGGGGAACGTTGGTCCCGCTCCAACTTATAATTGTTATAAGACAGAGCAGGAAATTAAGGAATTACCAGAATTCCCGTGCCGCCCAAACGAAGAGAGTGCATGCTGATGCATCATTTTCGGGTGTGTTCATTACAGAGAACTGTTTCTCAGTATCCTTTACGTCCTGGGTATGTGATACCAGATCAGGATCCCAGATATGTAATCTGTTACATAGGGCTGCAGAAAGATAGAGAACTGAGATCGGGTGATAAGTTTCATGAGGCAGAAAACGGGGCAAGTGTTGCAGCCAAGTCTGTTGGTCACTGTCACCCTGTATTACCAATACATTGGTTCTGAACGAATGTTATTAGATACCGAACCTGATATACAAAATCATATCAGTCTCTTTATTAGTAAAGAAATGATAAAATTTTGTATTGTTGGATAATGTTTTGAACATTTCCTATATCAAAAGTTGATCGGTTCAGGCACGTTATCTAAAAGCATTAATGTTCTAAATCAAACTACAGTTCTTTAGTATACGGAACACACACAAGAGGAAGAGTTCAGAAATGAACGGATCCTTCTTGAGGCATTGTAGACTAGGTCATATCAATGCGACCCGACTGGCTAGAGTTACATATAGATGCATATTTAAATCAGTTTGAATTTACATCTTGTGAAACTCGCCAGTCATGTCACAAAGATAAGATGACCATAGCTCCGTTTACTGGAAACAGAGAAAGAGTTAATGAACTCTTGGGATTGATACATGTTGATGTATGTAGGTCTCCAGTCTACACATGCCAGGACTGGTTCTTTATACTTCATTACGTTCTCTGATGATCTCTTTAGATTCAGACATATGTTCCTGTTGAAACACAAGTCCGAACCTTTTGAGATATTCAGAGAATATAAGTTAGAAGTAGAGAACCAATAAGGGTACAAGTATTATGTCCTTTGATGTGATCGAGGAGGAGATTACTTGAGCACGAAATTCTTGGACTTTTATAAAGGAGAGTGAGATTCTCTCTCAGCATTACTCCTCCGCATACACCATAGCACGATGGTATATCGGGGCGGAGCAGATACACCCTATTTGATATGGTGTGCTCTATGATGAGTACTACTGAGTTACCTATTTCCTTTTGGGAGTTATGCACTTGAGAAGCTGCATACCTATTGAATAGGGTTCTAATCAAATCAGTTGCCTACCGCTTCATATGTGATATGGAATGGGAAGAACCCATGTCTTAAGTTAGTTAAGATTTAGGGTTGTCCGGCCTATGTCTAAAAGCAAAATCCGGACAAGCTCGAGGCAAGGTCTGTAATGTAGAACTGGAAATGTTCCAGCCATACAAACTGCAGCTGATGATTTGGTAGAACCAAAGGATTCAGTAGATTCCAACGAACCTCAGCCTCTCCGCCGATCTAGTAGGGTTCCTCACCCACCTGAGAGATACTTCGGTTTCTCTATGACAGTGGGAGCGAGGATTGCATCATGAGATGATAACCCAACTAGTTCCGAGCTGGCCATCAGGAGTGTGACTCTGTAAGAATGGCTGGATGCTTAGCGATCTGAGATGGAATCCTTATACACTAACAAAGTATGGACTTTGGTTGCTATATCTGAAGGGTTAAATCCCCATCAGGAGCAAGTATATCTTGAGAAGATTACTTGGTGTAGATGGAAAAGTTGAGACTTTCAAAGCTGGACTTGTTAAAGGTTTTCGTCATCGACCAAGCGTGGATAATGATGAAACCTTTTCAAGTAGCTATGCTTAAGTCCATCCAGATCCTACTTGTCATGGCTACATACCATGACTGCGATATCTGGTGGTTGGGTGTCTTGACTGCTTTTCAAAATGATGATTTAGAAAAGAGAGTCTATAAGTACACAGCCAGAGGGCCTCGTAGATAGTGGGAGCAGCGGAAACGTAAGCAAGATGCTTTATAGGATTAAAGCAGGCATCGCGGAGTTGGAACATCTGTTTTGATAGATTAGTCAAAGAGTTTGACATCATCAAAATGGTAGATGAACCTTGTATAAACAAAAAGGTAGTAGGGAGTATGGTGACGATCCTCGTAGAGTACGTGGATAACATACTCTTGATAGGGAAGGAGTTTCCTATGCTACGCTCGATCAATCTCCGCTTATCACCATGATTCTCCATATAGGATCAAAATGATACCTCCTAAATCCTGAGTTTTGGATCTATGAGATAGATCTAATTGGATGTTACAATACTCACTAGTTGTAGTGAGAAGGTATCAATCGATCCTGGGGAGAATCACTGGAAGGGTTCCAGGGTGATAAAGGCGACTGAATGTCAGTCGCAGGCATTGTCTTTACCCTCAGTAAAGGGACGGTATGTTGGAAGAGTTCCTAGCTAGATACCGTGGCATACTAGACGATAAAGGTTGGATACATCGCTACTAAAGATGCTACCAAAGAGGCTGTTTGGGTGTATATTGGTTCATGAGATGAACTATGTTCCTCCCATTGTGTGACAATGGAGTTGTGGCTTATGCCAAGGAACGCCGGTCCCATCAGTGATCCAGACATATTCTAAAGGCAGTATCACTTGATCATGGAGATGGTTGATCTCCAGGGAGATCGAGGTTAGGAGAGTAGACTCAGAGGACAACACAGCGGATCCACTCACAAAGGCCTGTTCCCAGAGAGAGACTTTTATGGGATGGTTGAGTATGAGATACTACAACCACTGCTATCAGATGGCCCTAGTGCAAGTGGGAGATTGTTAGTTATATGTATGCCCTAGAGGCCATTACTGTACATAGGATGTATATTGTAGTGGATGCTGGGACATATATAGGGAGGACTTTCTTGCTCGACATGATAGTATGCTATCTGGTTGATCTTTACCTTAACGTGTACACTGATTGTCTCTCTGTTACATGTTGGTAAAGCCCTTAGGATGTGTGCTTGACTACCTGGACTATGATGCGGATCATACTAGTGGGGACATGGTAGTCCATAAGTACATCCTTCAAAGTCCCTAGTCGAGGGTGTATCGAGACGGGGCATCGATATACCAGAGTAGACTAGCGTATACCTTCTCGACCCATACAGATGGGCGATGGATGATCCCATATCCATTGGTGTTTGACATCAGAGATGATATACGGGTGCTCAGTAGAGACTGGGTACACTGGACGGACTCGCCGAGAACTCCCAGATGGTATTATACCTCACGTCAGATGGCAGTTCTCTGGTGACACTGGTACAGAGTAGTCTGTTGACCCGAGATCGTCATAGAGTCTTGTGTGGTTCCCACTGTGCTTTGATTTCCATCTTACCACGTCCAAGAGGGCGTGCAAAACGGTGGTTTTTGGGTACAGTCCCGAGTCACATGGAGGCAATGAGCGATAGGAGGGGATTCGTCTCTCCCGGTATAGGGGGTTGATGTTGCGCTGTGTTCGATTGGCTATAATAGGAAATCCCTGGCCAGGGTTGCTGAGATTTACTGGTAAGTGTTACCAGTAGTTTCTCGAATTGTTATAGACCTCATATCGACACGACTTATCGAGCTATTGGGGTCTGACGTTTACCACCCTTAGGCGAGATATGCGACATATCAGACGATCAGACCGGACTGTACGGTAGTGTTACTGGTTGGATTCACTGGAGTGTGAGCGGGCTTGCTCGTCGATCTTCAGATCGCTCAATACCCGGGTGGCCGTTACGTTTAGCAGACCGCTTGCGGCTTGTGGGTGTTTGATATGATCATCATCTGCTGCCGGCGTATTGACGAGTCTTTAGAGTCCTACACAGAGGTTTCCTGGCTCAAGCGAAACGAAATAGGAGCGCATATAAGATATGTGCGGGACCGAGAATAATGCGTGTATGTGATACAGTATTCTATTCTCGTGATGAATGTGTCGAATGGTTGTATGCGATATAACCTAGTTATCGAATCAAGGATTGATTCGATAAATCGATACATTGGATATTAGTCGGTTATATGTAATATGACCGGATCGTTAAATCAATTGTTGATTTAATGATTTAATGTATAATTATATATTTGATATATTACTTTGCATTAACTAATATTGGTTCACTTTAAATGGATTTTCTCGCTCGGTTGTGCACATTGTATATTCGATATATTTTCGTGCACTTGATTGTATCATGTTTGATGATACATGTTTAACTATAGTTAAGTGTAATGGATTAAGCCATGGTTAAACTAATGATTAGGGTTTTCTTTTCTTACTTATTTATTTATTTATTTATTTTGAATAGATAAGAAAAGAATGGTTGCTAATTTTGGAGTTTAGTTGAAGCTTCATGAAGCTTTGACTTTGTAACCATTCTTGTCTTCATCTTTAACCCTAACCATTAATCTAACCTTAGTTAATTCTCTACACTTGACCATGGTTCTAATATGATAAGTATTCATTTTCTTTTCCAATTATAATTAACTTATCATAATAACATTTCTTCTTCTTCTTCTTCTTCAAGAAGAAAACCTTAAGCTCCATCAATGGTGATTGTTGGAAAAGAGTGAGAAATCCAATTCTAAAGTCTACCCACTTCCTATTTCTTCATCCTCTACCTCTTGCCAAGTAGTAGAGTGTGTTTCTTTCACAAGTTTTCAAGGCTTGGTGAAGGTGGAGCTTGATCTAGTGATGCTTCGACGTAGATCATCTTCGGCACGTTGTCGATGACCTAGCCCGTCCATTCTTCGATGAAGCCGACGCTAGAGCCCGGGATCCGACTTGGACAGCGAGGAGACTTCATTGCGGAGCCGTGGAGGTGGAGCACCGGATCTACAAAGGTTGTATATCCGTATTCTCATAGTTAAGTGTTAACTAGTTAGCTTTTTCGCCTAGTTTTCTAGCAAACGATCCGTAGTCGGGTTTCTCGGCACCTAGATTTTTTGAAATTGGCATGGTTGATGCCTTGTGAGACCTCTTGAGAGTGCCCAGGAACCCTACACCATGTACCCGCAGACGGTGCCTACGGCTCCTCGAATCGGGTTTCACATGCCACTCTCAGAACCGAGAAAACACATGGTGGACGCACTGAAATATCATATCAAGAGAAACCGGGTTTTTAAAACAATACATATAGTTCTCAAATCCAGAAATCTCATGAAAACAGCATATCTCAATGCGTAAAATCATAAAGCATGATGTATGCAACATATGATGAAATGTAAGCATATCTGTATATCATGCGACATGGAACAGTGATATATCATATTAAGGGAAAACCGCTCCTTTAAATAATTCCAGTTTTGAAAATATGTCTTGCGGTTCCCAATATCTCCAAAGTCAAATACAACATCGTATAAAAGTGCACAGGTAACTATAGCAAGTAAATTATGCAAAGAGTCATATCATGATGCAGCAATCCTACTGTATAGTGGCATGGTAATTATCGATGATGAAGTGTGTGAGCTGGCAAATCTGTGTACGTGTAACATATGCATCATCGATAATGGTGTAAGTGTACTAACACAGGTATATGCAATGCAATAATAATATCATGAATGCAGCATAAGGTAAATCATCAGCTAAAAGCTATAAGGTATACGTAATTATCATATGTCTGAGTCGATGAATCTATCAATCGGCATCTAGCCTCACAGCACCACGTACGATATAATCCATCGTATGGCAACCTCTAGTCAAGGGTATGGATCAAACCTCAAGTCAAACTCATCACGTACGGAAAATCATCGTACGGCGGTATTAAGCTATCAGGGATCCTATCATCCTATAAGACGAGGAGGGTATGGACCTAACGTCTCGTACGGCTATCACTCATGATTCACAACATATATAAATATCTCTATATACCTATGTCCCAGGTCGCATCCGCAATAATCTCATATCAGGGGACCGACAGGATATAATTCATCTCAATCGACTCGCATCCGTATACCATCAAATCATCATATCATCGTATACGTCTTATATTCTTTCATCTCATTTATATCTCATATCAAGTCGAGTTTACATAAACATTTTATCTCTACTAAGTATAAGTATCTAATCTTAACATACACACCCGAACCATACAAGCAAATTTTGAAAAGAAGCGAATCGTAGTTTTGAAAATAGGGATTACGGTGTTTTTAAGGAAAAGATATCATTTGAAAATCTGTAACGTCTCTCAAGGTAACTGTTTAAAAGATGCATATGATTCTTCAGTTTAGAAATATGTATGATTCGAATAACACATCTACGTCGACTATCTAGTCCTATAGTACCCTAAATGGCGGTATCATCAAATATCATCCTCAATTCCCTTCATTTCATATTAGCCGTATCATATCACTTCTAACTGTCATTTTGCTTCTAATATAGTTTTGTTAGTTATATGTATGCCCTAGAGGCCATTACTGTACATTGGATGTATATTGTAGTGGATGCTTGGACATATATAGGGAGGACTTTCTCACTCGACATGATAGTATGCTATCTGGTTACTCTTTACCTTAACGTGTACACTAATTGTCTCTCTGTTACATATTGGTAAAGCCCTTAGGATGTGTACTTGACTACCTGGACTATGATGCGGATCATACCAGTGGGGACAGGGTAGTCCATGAGTACATCCTTCAAAGTCCCTAGTCGTGGGTATATCGAGACGGGGCATCGATATACCAGAGTAGACTAGCGTATACCTTCTCGACCCATACAGATGGGCGATGGATGATCCCATATCCATTGGTGTTTGACATCAGAGATGATATACGGGTGCTCAGTAGAGACTGGGTACACTGGACGGACTCGCCGAGAACTCCCAGATGGTATTATACCTTACGTCAGATGGCAGTTCTCTGGTGACACTGGTACAGAGTAGTCTGTTGACCCGAGATCGGCGACGGAGTTCCGCCTTGGTGCACTTTGTCGACGGCGTCGGGGGTGCGGCCGCCTACTGAAGTTTGCGACGAGCATTCGATCAGGATGTCGGGAATCTTGTTGAATTGCCCGACTTTATATTGAAAAGTGTTTTCGATTTTGAGACTAAAATGCGGGGTTTATAATTGTTAGGCATGCGATGTCTAAGGAATTCATTTGGCTAGGCATGCGATGTCTAAAGAGATTGCGGATTCCAACTGTTGTAGTTTTACACTTTCTTTTCTGTGACCGTAAGTGTAATATGTGATATCGCCGGTTTCGTTGCTATATGTCAACGACAATTGGGATGCGCATATTTACTTACGTTGATGACATGTGATGTTATGTGTTGCTGGATATGTTATATTGGATCGTCGTGTTTGAATAGCCGGGGGTTTTTATGTGAGATGAGTGTTTTTCATTTTCATTCATGTAAAAACTTGTATGTAATATTCTTTTATTGGGGCACTTCCAGGTTGCGGAAGATGTCACCTTTTGTATATTATTTACTTTTCCGCACTAGGATAGACCCAAGGAGGAGAGCACAAGTAACCGGGTTCTGGAGTCCAGTGGGAGACCAACTCGAGGAGTCGAGTCCGGGTCTCCAAACTCCAGAATTGGTAGGGTTGCTTGCCGCTCTCGTAGGGGTCTAGGGGTGTGGGTTTGGCTATTCATCACGACCGTGGAATCCGTGTTTTATACTGGCTCGTATTGAAAACACGGACGTCCTAGTATATCCAATATTTCATATGATTCTTCTGCTGCGATATCTATGATGTGATCATGTGATGTTCTGTGATGGATACTTTATATAGTATATATGATATATTATATAGACGTTACTTATGTTTTACACCCGCGCTAGCCCTGCCCCGCTCTGCCGTTAGTTACCTAACCTAACGGTGCACGAGGGGACATCGAGGCGAATGCGGATGGCATAAGTGTACGTCGTATTTATCTGTGATATTTAGGTATTTTAAATGATGGGACTTCATTAATGTGATTAATGAAAATAAAAGAAACCTAAGATGTTGTAGAATCGAATTTCAAAATAAAACAGGTAGCTACAGTTCTTGCTTTGCACAGCGGTATATGTGATATATCCTGCACCTTATTCGATGAGGAAAGGACCGAGATCCCTTCACCGGGAGTGACTCCTTTAGCAATAACTGGCAGATGCTGCATACTCGGTTTGTGTTTTGATTGCTTTTAAGAGTTTTTGCTTTGCACAGTGATATATATGATATATCCCGCACCTCATTCGACGAGGAAAGGACCGACGATCCCTTCACCGGGAGTGACTCCTTTAGCAAAACTAGAAAAGCCTCAAAAACACTCCATTTTAAAATCATTTGATTCTACAACGATATCAAGTTCATTACGCAATAGGTTTTCAGAAAAACCTGTCATAGCCCTCCGTCATTTCAGATAAGTCATGTTTAGTATTCGTGCTGCGTTTGTTGACCTTGTCAAGGCGCAGTGTGCGGTAGCTAACCAGTATTTATCTGCTTATGCATATGATGCAGATTGAGTTAGGGTAGTCGTGCGGCCTTGTTGACCTTGTCAACGGTCGTGCGGGTGGGTTTGATTCAATCAAGAAATGACGGGTTGAACTTGACTTGCGGTCTATGGTTTGTTGACCTTGTCAAGGTCATAGATCGTTCGGGGCAAAATATTATCGGGAATTTCAAGTGTTGAAATTTGCAATGAGATTGCATACCTTCTATGAGATAGTTGGATCCCGATACCCGCTGCGAGTAATTGTTACTCCTGGGAGAGTTTTACACATTACAATTAGCCGATCAAGTAGGTGTCTAGAAAGGTGTCAACGAGGTTACGCCTCTGGGAAAACGAGGTTTACATTAATTAGGTTCGTGCGAAAGCACGGGGGACCTCCCTCAAAGTACCGACACTGGCCTGGCTGAAAGATTGGCGAACTTGTAGTGTGTAATTAATCCCGGCTAGTCTTTCCTTTTAGGGTTTGAAGGAAGATTTGATAAAAAGCAGTGGGAGCCATCCTGATTAGATAAAATAATAACCAATCTATTCTTGCAAGAGCGCACGCTGAGTGTTTTCTTCTCTCTCTCTCCAGGTAGCGACCATATCACGCCTTAATCAAGATAATAATACGGATGAATTGACCGAACCCGCTTGTTATACTGAGCTGGGGAACGTTGATCCCGCTCCAACTTATAATTGTTATAAGACAGAGCAGGAAATTGTGGAATACCAGATTTCCCGTGCCGCCCAAACGAAGAAAGTGCATGCTGATGCATCGTCTTCGGGTGTGTTCGTTACAAAGAACTGTTTCTCTATTCTCTACGTCCTGGGTATCTGATACCGGATCAGGATCCCAGATATGTAATCTGTTACATAGGGCTACAGAAAGGTAGAGAACTGAGAACGGGTGATAAGTTTCATGAGACAGAAAACGGGGCAAGTGTTGCAGCCAAGTCTGTTGGTCACTGTCACCCTGTATTCCAAATACATTGATTCTGAACGAATGTTATTAGATACCGAACCTGATATACAAAATCATATCCATCTCTTTATTAGTAAAGAAATGATAAAATTTTGTATAGTTGGATAATGTTTTGAACATTTCCTATATCAAAAGTTGATCGGTTCAGGCACGTTATCTAAAAGCATTGATGTTCTAAATCAAACTACAGTTCTTAGTATATGGAACACACAAAAGAGGAAGAGTTCAGAAATGAACGGATCCTTCTTGAGGCATTGTAGACTAGGTCATATCAATGCGATCCGACTGGCTGAAGTTACATTTTAGATGCATATTTAAATCAGTTTGAATTTACATCTTGTGAAACTTGCCAGTCATGTCACAGAGATAAGATGACCATAGCTCCGTTTACTGGAAACAGAGAAAGAGTTAGTAAACTCTTGGGATTGATACATGTTGATGTATGTAAGGTCCCCTGTCTACACATGCCAAGACCGGTTCTTTATACTTCATTACATTCTCTGATGATCTTTCGAGATTCAGACCTATGTTCCTGTTGAAACACAAGTCCGAACCTTTTGAGAAATTCACAGAATATAAGTTAGAAGTAGAGATCCAAAATAGGGGTATAAGTATTATGTCCTTTGATGAGATCAAGGAGGAGAATACTTGAGCACGGAAATCCTGGACTTTTCTAAAGGAGAATGAGATTCTCTCTCAGCATTACTCCTCCGTATACACCATAGCACGATGGTATATCGGGGCGGAGCAATCACACCCTATATGATAAGGTGTGCTCTATGATGAGTACTACTGAGTTACCTATTTTCCTTTTGGGAGTTGTGCACTTGAGAAGCTACATACCTATTGAAAAGGGGTTCGAATCAAATCAGTTGCCTACCACTTCATATGTGATATGGAATGGAAAGAGCCCATCTCTTAAGCTAGTTAAGATTTGGGGTTGTCCGGCCTATGTCTAAAAGCAAAATCGGGACAAGCTCGAGGCAAGATCTGTTATGTACAACTGGAAATGTTCCAGCTATACAAAATACAGCAGATGATTTGGTAGAACCAAAGGATTCAGTAGATACCAACGAACCTCAGCCTCTCCGCCGATCTAGTAAGGTTCCTCACCCACCTGAGAGATACTTCGGTTTCGTAGACAGTGGGAGCGAGGATTGCATCATGAGATGATAACCCAACTAGTTTCGAGCTGGCCATCAGGAGTGGGACTCTGTAAGAATGGCTGGATGCTTAGCGATCTGAGATGGAATCCATGTACACCAACAAAGTATGGACTTTGGTTGTTATATCTGAAGGGTTAAATCCCCATCAGGAGCAAGTATATCTTGAGAAGATTACTTGGTGTAGATGGAAAAGTTGAGACTTTCAAAGCTAGACTTGTTAAAGCTTTTCGTCATCGACCAGGCGTGGATAATGATGAAACCTTTTCAAGTGGCTATGCTTAAGTCCATACAGATCCTACTTGCCACGGCTACATACCATGACTACGATATCTGGCGGTTGGGTGCCATGACTGCTTTTCTAAAATGATGTTTTAGAAGAGAACGTCTATAAGTACACAGCCAGAGGGTTTCGTAGACAGTGGGAGCAGCGGAAACGTGTACAAGATGCTTTATAGAATAAAGCAGGTATCGCGGAGTTGGAACATCTGTTTTGATGTGTTAGTCAAAGAGTTTGACATCATCAAAATGGTAGATGAACCTTGTATAAACAAAAAGATAGTAGGGAGTATAGTGCCGATCCTCGTAGAGTACGTGGATGACATACTCTTGATAGGGAAGGAGTTTCCTATGCTACGCTCGGTCAATCTCCGCTTATCACAAGGATTCTCCATATAGGATCACAGTGATACCTCCTAAATCCTAAGCTTTGGATCTACGAGATAGATCTAAATGGATGTTAGGATACTCACTAGTTGTAGTGAGATGGTATCAATTGATCTTGGGGAGAATCACTGGAAGGGTTCCAGGGTGATAAAGACGACTGAAAGTCAGTCGCAGGCATTGTCTTTACCCTCTATCGAGGGACGGTATGTTGGAAGAGTTCCAAGCTAGATACCGTGACATACTAGACGATAAAGGCTGGATACATCGCTACTTAAGATGCTACCAAAGAGGCAGTCTGGATGTATATTTGTTCATGAGATGAACTTAGTTCCTCCCATTGTGTGACAATGGAGTTGTGGCTTATGCCAAGGAACGCCGGTCCCATCAGTGATCCAGACATATTCTAAGGCAGTATCACATGATCATGGAGATAGTTGATCTCCAGGGTGATCCAGGTTAGGAGAGTAGACTCAGAGGACAGCACGGCGGATCCACTCACAAAGGCCTTTTCCCAGAGAGAGACTCTTATGGGATGGTTGAGTATGAGATACTACAACCACTGCTATCAGATGGCCCTAGTGCAAGTGGGAGATTGCTAGTTATATGTATGCCCTAGAGGCCATTACTGTACATTGGATGTATATTGTAGTGGATGCTTGGACATATATAGGGAGGACTTTCTCGCTCGACATGATAGTATGCTATCTGGTTACTCTTTACCTTAACGTGTACACTAATTGTCTCTCTGTTACATGTTGGTAAAGCCCTTAGGATGTGTACTTGACTACCTGGACTATGATGCGGATCATACCAGTGGGGACAGGGTAGTCCATGAGTACATCCTTCAAAGTCCCTAGTCGTGGGTATATCGAGACGGGGCATCGATATACCAGAGTAGACTAGCGTATACCTTCTCGACCCATACAGATGGGTGATGGATGATCCCATATCCATTGGTGTTTGACATCAGAGATGATATACGGGTGCGCAGTAGAGACTGGGTACACTGGAAGGACTCGCCGAGAACTCCCAGATGGTATTATACCTTACGTCAGATGGCAGTTCTCTGGTGACACTGGTACATGTTGGAGATAGTGCCCTCAGAGTCAATTATTGGATCACAGGCACGTGATTGCAATGATTGAGGGAGGACCTATCCCGGTAGGACAGTCTTACTCGAGATGATAGTATGCTATCTGGTTTATCTTTATCATCGTGTACTGCTTTAGGTGACCTGACATGTCGCTATTACACGTTGATAGAGCCCCTAGGATTCTTGCTTGACTACCAGCAGTATGATGGCGATCATATACGTGGGAGCTGGTAGTCTATAAGCGCATCCTTAAAAAGGTCCCTAGTCGTAGGAGTTTCGAGACAGGGCATCGATACTCCATTAGTAGACTAGTGTATACAGTCGAGACCCCGACGAGGGGCGGTGGCCGGTCTCACAAGCCACTGGTGTCAGTTGGTTCACCTAAGATGTATACAGGTGCTCATTGGGTTATGAGTACACCGGATAGGACTCGCCGGGAACCTGCTAGTTGGTCTTATACCAGATGTCAGATAGCAGTTCCCAGGTGACATGTGTACAGGTTAGTTCATCGACCTGAGATCGTCATTTGTCTCGTGTGAGTTCCCACTGTGCTTTGATTATTACCCTACCACGGCTCAAAGGAGTCGTGCAAACAGGTTTTAGTTGGGTACAGTCCCGAGCCACATGGAGGCAGTGAGCGGATCTGCAGGGGTTCGTCTCTCCCGGTATTGGGGGTGAGGTCGCGCTGTGTCTAGGAGAGCCATTACGCAAAGCCCTCGGCCGAGGCAGGAGATTTACTGGTAGGTATTCCAGTAGTATCTCAGGGCGTTCTGGGCTACGCTCCGACACGACTTGTACCGCTTTTGGGGGTCTGACTTTTACCAACCCCCTAGGCCCGCCATGCGATACTCATAGACGAACGGACCGGACTGTACGGATATTGTCACTGACAGGCTCAGTAGGGTGTCAGGATGAGTTCGCTCATCGACGTCCCTTTTGGTCAATAGCTGGTGGCCCGTCACGTATTGGCTAATACCTCTGACGTGCTAGTGGTTAAATCCACAGCCATAGTATTGACGAGTCTTTAGAGTCCACCACACTTTCAGTTACTCAAGCTTTCGGGCGAAACGCTGTAGAGGCCGTATGGAGATATGGCAGGGTCCGATCAGATACGTGCGGTATTGCACGGATCAGGATCGGACGGTTTGTACTAGTGGCCGTATGGATTTATGGCAGGGTTCGATCAGATACGTGCGGTATTGCACGGATCAGGATCGGACGAATATTACTAGCCGGCTTTGGTTTAAGCCGGATCCTAGTTTAGTACAGTGTAGATTTTGTCTCATTGCATTTGTATCCGGTGGGAATACAGATGCGGGTGTGTATGCACAGTATCGGGGTTTTCCTGTAATGTATTACGGGACCAGTTTTCTGGAGTTGCCAGTTTGCATTCCGTTCCGGCCGGTTTTCCTTTGTTCTTTCCCGGCCGGACTTTTCCGATGGAGGGTGTTATTTGCAAGTTTGCAAATAACACATTGTGGAGGGGTTTCTTGCAAATGTATTTATTATGATAGCATCTTTTCTTTTCAACCATCATTTGATTCTCTTTACATCACTAAAAGGTGATTAGGATTGATTTGTGTTTGATGTGAGATTGTGATGATGGTGTTTGTATATGGTCACCCTCTCTCTTTTCCTACACTCACCTCCCTCTTGCTTTGTATTTCTTTCCTCCACCATTCTCATCACAACATGGTTGAAATCACTTGAGAGAAAAAGAATGAGAGAGTTCATTTCATCTTCTTCTTGCTAGAAAATTGAAAGCACCAATTTTCTTTACCTCTTCCTCCATCCATCAATGGCAACTACAACAAACCCCAAATGAGACATAGCCTCTACACTACACATTCTACAGCATATCTTGAGCATGTCGAGTTGCCGGCTTCATGCCCGAGTTGCCTCGGTATTGAGGCGGGAGCCCGTAAAAGACGCAGGCGATGTGGTGCCCTTCCGGCGAGGAGGCGACGATGTGGAGACAAGACTTTCCGCGGGAGATCGGGACGATGACGAGAAGACCGGAGGACTCGGATCACTCGGTATACTTCTCTTCCCATCTCTTGTTAGCTAGTATAGGTTAATGGTTAACGATCCGGGTTTTCATTGTCCGCGGTAGCGCCGGTTTCCAAGTAAGGAAAAATTTTGATTCCGCATTTTGGCCTCGGATAGACGGCCGGGGCGTTGCCGTGGCGCAACATGGTATCAGAGCCACGCCATTAACCTTGTCTAGCTCGTTCTAATGTGTTTTACATTTCCGATCGACCAAAATTCCAAAAATACGCGTTTTCTTTGCATCAGTTTTCTGTTGTTTTTTTCCTTGCTCAAAAAATTTTTCAGGTTGCAGAAAAATGATGTACTGGAAAATATAAGGCTACTGTAGAAATACGACAGAGTGATTCCCTAGTTGGAGCGCGGAACCGCGGCCAAAACCCCCTTTGGGCCGCGGTTCCGCCGCACTATGGTCAGGTCACTTGGTCGTTTTTCTTCAGTTGCTTTCTGGGCTGAAAATAGGGCTTTTGGAATATTAAATTTGGGCCCAGAATCTCTGTGAGTGCTACAGTATTGCTTGGGGGCCCACTTGTTAATTGTTTGATCGATCGGATATTTTAAACACATTATTTCACAGTATTTAAATTATATCTGCGACCGTGAATGTCACTTGATCGGTAAATCCCGTCTAACTGCTATAGCCCGGTTAGACGGATTTGCGAACGTGACTTTCACGTTGATGTTCTATGTTTATGCTGTGTTGTTGCGGATAGGTCGTGGGGGATAGCCTGGATGCAATGCTAGTACAGTTTCTGTTGTTTTATGTACATTTGATATTGTGGGGCGAGCGTCCGACATGTGGACTACCGTCACTGCCTGTTTGTATTATTCTTTTGGGGCACGACCTGGTTGCCGTCGATGTACCCGGTGTATGTATATTTTACTTTCTGTACTAGGATTGCCCCGCGGTGGGGTGCACGGATAGCCGGGTTCTGGAGGGCAACAAGCCCGCATCTCATGGCATTGGGACGGAGGGGGCTTCAGTCTGGAATTGGCGGGCTATTCGCCGCACTCGTAGGGGGTACAGGTTGACCCAGGAGGGGTGCCCAAGTTACCGGATTCCGTGAAGTGCTGGGTGGTCCATTCACGGTGCTGAAGGGGGCTGCCTCGCTTCAGGTTTTGGCGGGTGACTTGCCGCACCCGTAGGGGTCTAGGTTTTCATTGCACAGGCTATCCACACGACCAGGGGAACGTCGGGTTTCAGCAGCGGCTCTGTGAAACCCGGGGCTTCCAGATATCTGTTTTGTTCTGTGATGCTGTATATTTCTGTGATGTTGCCTTTTATCACGCCTTGAGCGAAATATAATATATTGGTATATATATTAGTAGATGTTGTATATGTTTTTCATCCGCGCTAGTCCAGTCCCCGCTCTGCCGTTAGTTAGCTAACCTAACGGGTGATGACGGGACCCAGTGGCGAATGCGGATGGCATATACGTACGTCAGTATATTTTCGTTCTTTGTGGTGTGTTCATTTGATGGGACTGCATTGATTCGGATCAATGCAAGATAAACAAACCTAATCTGATGTTGTTGGAACACTTTTTCAAAAAGCTGTTATTGCAAGGACGTTCACTTTTGTTTTGCATCGTGGTATTCATTTGGAATATCCTGCTCCTCAGTCGACGAGGCAAGGGCCGAGATCCCTTCACCGGGAGTGACCCCTTGGACAGAAGTTTGCGTCAGGGCATTAACTTCACTATAGCCGATTGCCTTTTGCTTTGCATCGTGGTATTCAGTTGGAATATCCTGCACCTCATTCTACGGGGAAAGAGCCGAGATCCCTTCACCGGGAGTGACCTCTTTAGCAAAGGTTTTCGTCACTATATTTTATAAAAAGTTATCCAGTTCCTTCAACGATATCAAGTTCATTACGTTAAAGGTTTTTCGCCAAAAACCAGTCATAGCCCTCCGTCATTTCAGATTAGTATTGCTTAGTATTCGCGCTACGTTTGTCGTTGCTATTCGCCGAGGCGTAGTGTGCGGTAGCTCTGTAATGCTTTCTGTCGTATGGATATGTGGATTGGTTAGGACAGTCGTACGACTTTGTTGATTATTCGTCAAGGGTCGTGCAGGTGGGTTTAACGCAATCAAGATAATGACGGGCTGAACTTGACTAGGACCTTTTGATTTGTTGATTATTCGTCAAGGTCACTTGGGTCCTAGGGGTAAAAATCACATCGGGAGTTTCAAAAGAACTGAAACTTGCCAGACATGCGCATACCTTCTGGAGTGTGGTGACGTGAGTGGATTCCGTCATGTTATCATGCGATGATAGTTGGATCCCGATTCCCACTGATGAGTTGGTCTACTCCTCGGGTGATCCCGACTAATTCTTCTTTCAGGTTTGGAGGAGAATTTGAGATACAGTGGGAGGTTTCCAGATTAGATAAAGTGATAACCATTCTGATCTAGGTTAGAGTGCACGGTGAGTGTTTCTTTTCTCTCTCTCTTTGGCAGCGACCATTGACCCGACCCTGGACTATGACTCAGTGACCAAGTTGACCGAACCTTCTTAACACAGACTTTTGGATTGTCAGAGTTGCAGACCTCATTGCCACTCCTAATTTTACCCTTTTCTCCAGGACACCCCGTATTACTACGAACGTCCACTTCCATTGGACAAAACCATCGTATGGTTATATACGAACTCGAAGGACTTCGAGGATGGTTTCTGGTTCTGGAGAAAACGAATAGGATTATTCAGTTGTCTTTTCCCTTTTACCTTCTCTCAAGTTGTGAGTACTCCTTGGTTTAGGAGATAGCACACCTATTACGCAAGTTGGATAGTCTTCTTCCAAACCTTAGGCTGGTGCCGACCGGTAGGGAATGAAGAAAACCAATTAGCCTAAACGGTGTGCAGAAGGTATTAAGATTAAGACAAAGCAAGGGATTAGTAAGAGGGCAAAGTAAATTGCGACTGCTATTCACGACCGAACCAAGTATTTCTTCGCCAATCCTAAATCACCTTTGTATTTCTCCAGGACACTCCGTATCACTACGAAGATCCCAAGTTTATTGGATAATCCATCGTATGGTTATATACGAACTCGAAAGGAATTTGTTCCAGTTCGGGGATGGATCCTAGTTCAGGAGAAATAGGAATAAAGTACATTCAGGTGTCTTTTATCTTCACCTTCTCTCGCGTTGCGAGTGCTCCTAGGATTAGGACAGTACACCCTTTATGCTTTTTGGATAGTATTCTTCCAAACCATAGGCTGGTGCCGAACGGTAGGGAAAGAAGAAAACCATTTGGCCTAAAGGGGTGTACAGAAGGTAATGACTAAAGACATATAAAGGGATTTGGAGAGATGGCAAAGAGATATACGGTTACGGTTGTGAATCTGGATAATGGAAGAGGCATTACTAAGAATACCGGAATACCCCACCGAAACATTTCAATGTTTCAGTTCAACTGTGTACTGTTAAAAGAAAACTGATTTCCCGATTAGACACTTGCTCCAGGGTATGTATTTACCAGGTTTGATTCTCACATCTGTATGGTTTCTCCAGATGATGAGTAGGAGTAAGTTATTGGGAATTGGGTAATCATCCTCATTATATCGGGATTCGTTGTAATCGGTGATATTTGAGGAGATCACCTGGGCTGTTTGCCGGTCGGCAAATATTTGGTTTTGAATATCCGCTGTTGTGCACCAATTTCAAATTGATATATCTGTACGTCTATTTTCATAGAGTGAGATATACCTTTTGATATTATGTCGATGACATTTACCTATATCAGTGGATGGTTAGGTAAGGAGCATTAAACAGCGGTGTAATTCTTCTTAACCATAAGTACAGTTTTCAACCTACGACGCACAGTGAAAGAGTTGTTAGACTCAGCGGACTTATACAGAGTATTGTATGTTGTCCAGTGTCCATTGGGACAGAGGGGTTGGTCCTCATACTATATTCTGTTTACTTTTAACTTCTCTAGTTCTTAGACATGTGTTTCGTAGAAACACAGGGTCTAAGTTTTGAGGAGTTATAGGTATTTGAATAGAGTAGAGAACCAGGTGTAGCAAGTATCGGGATTCTTCAAAGTGATCGAAGATGTAGATACTTGTGTATGGTATTCAGTTGATAGTAATGATAAAGAGAAATTGCTTCTCTTTCAGGTTACTCATAATTGGAAGCATTCCTAAGTTGAGTAACGCTGATCGGCCTCTTTCCATTTAGTTGACATGCACTAGAGATAGCTGCATGATTTGAATCTGGTTCATTTAAATCAGTGCCTCTGGTTCTATATTGGATATAGAACAGTTCATATCTTAACGATGTTAAGGTACGGGGAGTTGTCCGGCTTATGATTAAAACCAGACACTGGACAACTCAAGGCACGTTTCTGTAATGGCTGTTTGTGGGTTGACCCAGGCTATGACGAGGGTTGATTTTCTACCATCTGGAAGATCAGTAGTGATATTGTTCTTAACTCGCCACATTTTAAAAAGAAATGGTTATTTTTCAGAAAACAATAGTGGGAGTATGGTAGAACTGGAAGCGATTCCAGAACCGCAAACGATTACTGAAGATTTGATAAGGAACCTAAAGATTCAATCTGATTTGACATTCCTTTAGCCACTCCGCAGATATGGTGGGTAAACTCAGGCACTCGAGAGGTACTTCGGTATGCTCAAGGACGGTGGCAGGGAGGTTCTTGTTTACCCAGACTTACCATTGCTGTTGTTCCAGACTGTGAGACCCGGCAGGAGGATGAGTATAGCGTCGTTCTAAACTAGCTTTAGAAGTGTAGGTCTATATGACTCTGCCAGAGGGTTGTCGTAGTCAGTGGGAGCAGCGGAAGCATTGGTGGACAGTTGGCTTATGTCTATTTATAGACTAAAGCAGATATAGCGGAGATAGATCATCTATTTCTGATGTGAAGTCATAGGTTTGACTTCATCAGAATAGGGGATGGATCTGTTAAGAAGGTAGTAGGGTGTGATGTCCTGGTTTTGGATGACATACACAAAGTAGGAAGTGATATTCCTATACTACGATCGGTTATACTTTGGTTGTCACACAGTGGTTTCTCCACATGGGGCTTGGATATTATATCTGACATACTGGTTACTAGATCTATGGTTTTAGATCTAGATTTGGGTGGTTTCCCAATCTGGGTACCTTGACAGCATTCTATGAGTATTTAGAATGGTCGACTCCTGGCATGGTAGTGTACCTGCAGGTAATGGAGTCACCCTCTCTAAAGGTGTCTTACAGACTAAAGGGGAGAGGGATACGCATGATTGACAGATCACTTGCTTAGGCAATTGAGTCAATCATCAGATGTCAAGTACCACACCAGATGTTGTTCTTGCACTAGATGCAATAAGTTGATATTGATCCAATCCTGGAGGAACAGTCGGAAGCAGTTGTAGAACATAAGTGAATGTTCTAGGGATATAATAACGGCTGCCTCCTTTAGGAGACGGTTATCACTCCAGGCTTCCAAGGTGACATGGACGACAAGGAGGTTGTCAGAGTTATAGTTCTCCCTCTGACGAGGGACAGTATTCTGGACAGGTGATCCAGGCAGATACTGAGGGAGGCATGGCGCAGGATACTGATTAAGTTCAGTTGACAATACAGTCTAAGAAGTTTGGATTTGGAGTTCATTTATGAACTAGGTCCCATCAGACATCCAGACATTCCAAGACAGGTATTGCTCATTTCGGGAGATGGCTTTCTCCGCGAACTTGAGATATAGAGAGACATAGAAAGAAACATCACAGCGGATCCACTCACTGAGGCTATTCCTCGAACGCAATAGTTTCGCAAACGAGCTTTGTGAGACTGACTAGTAGAGGAGTTGGGTGTTCGGTATCACACGGGCTGTGAGTATGCGATATCGCAATAATTAGCCTTGAGTGCAAGTGGGAGATTGTTGGAGATAGTGCCCTCAGAGTCAATTATTGGATCACAGGCACGTGATTGCAATGATTGAGGGAGGACCTATCCCGGTAGGACAGTCTTACTCGAGATGATAGTATGCTATCTGGTTTATCTTTATCATCGTGTACTGCTTTAGGTGACCTGACATGTCGCTATTACATGTTGATAGAGCCCCTAGGATTCTTGCTTGACTACCAGCAGTATGATGGCGATCATATACGTGGGAGCTGGTAGTCTATAAGCGCATCCTTAAAAAGGTCCCTAGTCGTAGGAGTTTCGAGACAGGGCATCGATACTCCATTAGTAGACTAGTGTATACAGTCGAGACCCCGACGAGGGGCGGTGGCCGGTCTCACAAGCCACTGGTGTCAGTTGGTTCACCTAAGATGTATACAGGTGCTCATTGGGTTATGAGTACACCGGATAGGACTCGCCGGGAACCTGCTAGTTGGTCTTATACCAGATGTCAGATAGCAGTTCCCAGGTGACATGTGTACAGGTTAGTTCATCGACCTGAGATCGTCATTTGTCTCGTGTGAGTTCCCACTGTGCTTTGATTACTACCCTACCACGGCTCAAAGGAGTCGTGCAAACAGGTTTTAGTTGGGTACAGTCCCGAGCCACATGGAGGCAGTGAGCGGATCTGCAGGGGTTCGTCTCTCCCGGTATTGGGGGTGAGGTCGCGCTGTGTCTAGGAGAGCCATTACGCAAAGCCCTCGGCCGAGGCAGGAGATTTACTGGTAGGTATTCCAGTAGTATCTCAGGGCGTTCTGGGCTACGCTCCGACACGACTTGTACCGCTTTTGGGGGTCTGACTTTTACCAACCCCCTAGGCCCGCCATGCGATACTCATAGACGAACGGATCGGACTGTACGGATATTGTCACTGACAGGCTCAGTAGGGTGTCAGGATGAGTTCGCTCATCGACGTCCCTTTTGGTCAATAGCTGGTGGCCCGTCACGTATTGGCTAATACCTCTGACGTGCTAGTGGTTAAATCCACAGCCATAGTATTGACGAGTCTTTAGAGTCCACCACACTTTCAGTTACTCAAGCTTTCGGGCGAAACGCTGTAGAGGCCGTATGGAGATATGGCAGGGTCCGATCAGATACGTGCGGTATTGCACGGATCAGGATCGGACGGTTTGTACTAGTGGCCGTATGGATTTATGGCAGGGTTCGATCAGATACGTGCGGTATTGCACGGATCAGGATCGGACGAATATTACTAGCCGGCTTTGGTTTAAGCCGGATCCTAGTTTAGTACAGTGTAGATTTTGTCTCATTGCATTTGTATCCGGTGGGAATACAGATGCGGGTGTGTATGCACAGTATCGGGGTTTTCCTGTAATGTATTACGGGACCAGTTTTCTGGAGTTGCCAGTTTGCATTCCGTTCCGGCCGGTTTTCCTTTGTTCTTTCCCGGCCGGACTTTTCCGATGGAGGGTGTTATTTGCAAGTTTGCAAATAACACATTGTGGAGGGGTTTCTTGCAAATGTATTTATTATGATAGCATCTTTTCTTTTCAACCATCATTTGATTCTCTTTACATCACTAAAAGGTGATTAGGATTGATTTGTGTTTGATGTGAGATTGTGATGATGGTGTTTGTATATGGTCACCCTCTCTCTTTTCCTACACTCACCTCCCTCTTGCTTTGTATTTCTTTCCTCCACCATTCTCATCACAACATGGTTGAAATCACTTGAGAGAAAAAGAATGAGAGAGTTCATTTCATCTTCTTCTTGCTAGAAAATTGAAAGCACCAATTTTCTTTACCTCTTCCTCCATCCATCAATGGCAACTACAACAAACCCCAAATGAGACATAGCCTCTACACTACACATTCTACAGCATATCTTGAGCATGTCGAGTTGCCGGCTTCATGCCCGAGTTGCCTCGGTATTGAGGCGGGAGCCCGTAAAAGACGCAGGCGATGTAGTGCCCTTCCGGCGAGGAGGCGACGATGTGGAGACAAGACTTTCCGCGGGAGATCGGGACGATGACGAGAAGACCGGAGGACTCGGATCACTCGGTATACTTCTCTTCCCATCTCTTGTTAGCTAGTATAGGTTAATGGTTAACGATCCGGGTTTTCATTGTCCGCGGTAGCGCCGGTTTCCAAGTAAGGAAAAATTTTGATTCCGCATTTTGGCCTCGGATAGACGGCCGGGGCGTTGCCGTGGCGCAACAGTACAGAGTAGTCTGTTGACCCGAGATCGTCATAGAGTCTTATGTGGTTCCCACTGTGCTTTGATTTCCACCTTACCACGTCCAAGAGGGCGTGCAAAATGGTGGTTTTTGGGTACAGTCCCGAGTCACATGGAGGCAATGAGCGATAGGAGGGGATTCGTCTCTCCCGGTATAGGGAGTTGATGTTGCGCTGTGTCCGATTGGCTATAACCGGAAATCCCTGGCCAGGGTTGCTGAGATTTACTGGTAAGTGTTACCAGTAGTATCTCGAATTGTTATAGACCTCATATCGACACGACTTATCGAGCTATTGGGGTCTGACGTTTACCACCCCTAGGCGAGATATGCGACATATCAGACGATCAGACTGGACTGTACGGTAAGTGTTACTGGTTGGATTCACAGGAGTGTGAGCGGGCTTGCTCGTCGATCTTCTGATCGCTCAATACCCGGGTGGCCGTTACGTTTAGCAGACCGCTTACGGCTTGTGGATGTTTGATATGATCATCATCTGCTGCCGGCGTATTGACGAGTCTTTAGAGTCCTACACAGAGGTTTCCTGGCTCAAGCGAAACGAAATAGGTGCGCATATGAGATATGTGCGGGACCGAGAATAATGCGTGTATGTGATACCGTATTCTATTCTCGCGATGAATGTATCGAATGGTTGTATGCGATATAACCTAGTTATCGAATCAAGGATTGATTCGATAAGCCGATACATTGGATACTAGTCGGTTGTGTGCGACATGACCGGATCATTGAATCAAGTGTTGATTTAATGATTTAATGATTTAATGCATAATTATATATTTGATATATTATTTTGCATTAACTAGTATTGGTTCACTTTAAATGGTTTTTCTCACTTGTTTGTGCACATTGTATATGTGATATACTTTTGTATACAAGTTTGTATCATGTTTGATGATACATGCTCACTAGGGTTTGTGTAAAGATTAAACCATGGTTGTATATTGGTTAGGGTTTTCATTTTCTTATTCATTTATTTTATTTATTTTATTTTGGAAATGATAAAGAGAAAATGGTGGCTTTCTTTGTTCTTTGCTTGAAGCTTCTTGAAGCTTCAAAGCATCTTTGACTAAGTGACCATTTTGTCTTCATGCTTAACCCTAACCCTTTAACTAACCTTAGTTTATTCTCTACACTTGACCATAGTTGCCATATGATAAGTATTCACATTATTTTCTATTTTAAGAAATACTTATCATAACATCATATTCTATCTTCTTCTTCTTCTTCATCTTCAAAGAAGAAAAGCTTGCCTCCATCAATGGCAACTTGAGCAAATGAGTGAGAAATCCAATTCTAAAGTGAACCCACTTCCTATTTCTTCATCCTCTACCTCTTGCCAAGTAGTATAGGGTGTTTCCTTCACAAGTTTTCATGGCTTGGTGAAGGTGGAGCTTGATCTAGTGATGCCTCGACGTAGATCATCTTCGGCATCGTCGTCGATGACCTAGCCCGCTTTTTCTCCGATGAAGCCGATGCTAGAGTCATGGTTCGATTTGGACAGCGGAGAGGACTTCATCATGGAGCTATGGAGGTGGAGAAACGGATCTACAAAGGTTGTATTTCCGTTCTTTTAGTTTAGTTGTAAACTATTTTCATTGTTTCGCCTATATATCTAGTTAACGATCCGTATTAGGGTTTCTCGGCACCCGTAAAATTTGAAATTGGCATGGTTGATGCCTTGTGAGACCTCATTAGTGTGCCTAGGAACCCTACAAGTTTCACTAACTATCTTTTAACTCTAACCCTAGTTTCCTAATCTAGGTTCCCTTAACCATATTCTATGAATCAGTCTCCATCAAAACTTTATGGGGGTGCTATACGCCATCCACCATACTTCCCCCGTAGATAGAGATCCACTCACCTTGGTTCTTGCTTACCGCAGTCGATGAAGCAACACTCTGTCGCCTCGGAATCCATGTTAAGGTACCTACAATAATACATAATCGCAATGCGTGTTAAAATCAAGGCGGAAAACCAAAACGGTACACGTTTCGCTCATAGGTTAAAACCTATAGCCCACGTATGCAAAACCAACAAATTACCCCTACTCGTTGATGTACAAACATTCAACAACCAAATACAAAACCAAATATCAAGAATTAGCATTTCAAAATATGGAAAACATAGCTAAAGTCACACTAAATTGCTCCCAGATTTTGACTCGGGTCAAATAAATCTAAGCAAACAAGTCTAGGGTGATGTATATAATATATATGACCTACTGGACCAACCTAGACCCATACCCTCACCAAGTGGCCGGCCACTCCCACCTAAAATCCGAGGTCGCCGGCCCAGGGGTCTCTGTTTGGGTTCATCAGGTCAGAGTGGTCTCCTAATGACTTAATTTGGTCCCTAGTATTGTTTGCTACTCTCAAAATTTCCCTGGGTTGCTCCAGGTACCCTGTAGGCACACTAAAGGTCACAAAACTGATACGGAACAAATTCTAAGTTCGTGCATTGGGTTCACTTCTATGGCCCAGGTCAGGAATCGTGTCATCATGGTCATGTAAACACTCACAACTGTTCCCAGATTTCACCTAAATTCATTACAGAAAAATCTAGTAGGACCAAACACCTCTAAACATCTTCAGGTAACTACCCTACAAAATCCAAGCCCTAACTCCTCTACCCACCAGACGTCGCCGGAATTGCCTCCATAGTCGCTGGCCAAAACCGAGCAGGCAGGGTCGGGGTCACAAGTGTGTACTCAGGGTCACAATTACAACATTACTACACTGTTTGTTTTTACAGTGAACACTCGGGGTCACAGCAGGTTATCGATATCTCAAAACAAAACTAAAACACGATATCGCACCAAACTAAACTACAAGGAAGAAGTTAAACCTCATGGTTACACCCAAGCAAAGCCTTAGAAATCCCAAAGTTGTCAAGATCCCACTTTGCTTGGTCCAAAGTGTAGAGGAAGAGATGGGGATTAATTTTTGTGAAGGGAGTAATAAGTTTTGGGGATTATTTGGAGATGGATCTAGGGTTTGAAGTGGAGGGATGTGGGGTTGAGGAAGATGAAGAGGGAGAGGAAAAATGATGGGGGAAATTTAGGCGGCAGCCCCCCCCCCTCTCTTTCTCACTTATTCACACTCTCTCTCTCTCTCTCCAATCATACCCTTTTCACTAAATTACCCTTTTGCCATTTCTTTAGCTTTTCTCTTTCAAATTTCAAAACCAAATCACATAATACCCATAAAACAACACAAATACACCAACATGCAACCAAATGGAACATGACATGGTGCACTAGCCATGGAAAACTGTAGAAACACGGATTTGGCTTAATCGCGATTAGCAGTGCACAAATCGGATTTTTATCGAAACTGCGTATAATAAATTTTAAAAATGCCAAATCCTTTAATTATATTATTAAATGAATAAATCATTTTAATTTTCATTTATTTCACAATTATTGGTATATATTTATACCCTTTTTCGAAAACCCCAATTTCGCAAATCGGGCAATTTTGAGGAAAAATATTATTTTAATATTAAATTCCAAAAATAATATTTTATATTTTCTGAAATGTTACAGCCGCCCAACGCTGAAGTCCCTCAGGGCCCAGATATCGACCTACCACCTGGCGATGAAATTCCTACTCGACCAAGGCGGGATAGGTCGGGCCTACGGAGACCAACGAACTGCGAAGGTTTGTTTCACTGCAGCCTCTACGACCGAGCGGCCAAAAAACGATGTTGAGGGCGAAGATGACATCAAGGGTTCTCTGGACACTTGAGACGGGCAGAAAGAGGTCCGAGGGACCCCGGTGGAGCCACTGGAAGAGGTCCCCCTCGTTGAAGAGGACGGCGAACGAACCATAAAGATCGGGTCACTTATGACGAGGGCTCGGCGGGACGATCTAGTTCATTTCCTAAGGAACAACTCCGACGTGTTTTCCTGGGCACCTGCTGACATGCCTGGGATCGACCCCAAAATCATATCTCACAAGCTCGGGGTAGATCCTACGGCCCGAGCCGTCAGGCAGAAGAAACGAAACTTCGCCCCAATCAAGCAGAAGGCAATCGAGGACGAGGTATATAGGCTCCTCTCCGCCAACTTCATTCGGAATGTGCCATACTCCGAATGGTTGGCAAATGTGGTCATGGTCAAAAAGTCTAGCGGGAAGTGGTGAATGTGCGTCTACTTTACCGGCCTCAATAAGGCCTGCCCGAAAGACAATTATCCCTTCCCTCGGATAGATCAGCTCGGCGACAGCTCGGCGGGCCACGAGCTACTTAGCTTCATGGATGCCTTTTCCGGCTACAATCAGATCCGTATGAATCCGGCGGACGAAGATCTCACCGCATTCACAACGGACCGGGGGGTATACTGCTATAAAGTAATGCCTTTCGGCCTCAAAAACGTCGGAGCTACGTACCAACGCTTGGTCAATCTCATGTTCAAACCCCAGATCGGCAGGAACATAGAAGTTTATGTCGACGACATGCTCGTCAAGTCGGTCTCGTCGGTCGACCACTCCAAGGATCTAGGCGAGGCCTTCGACGTCCTCCACAAATTCAAGATGAAACTGAACCCCGCCAAGTGCGCATTCGGGGTCACCGGGGGAAAGTTCCTCGGTTTCTAGTCACTCACCGCGGGATTGAAGCCAACCCGGAGAAAATCAACGCCATCCTCAACATGGCCGCGCCAAATACCAACGTCGAGATCATGCGGCTGACAGGGCGGGTAGCCGCTCTGTCACGTTTCATGTCGAAGTCTGGGGAGAAGTGTCTCCCGTTCTTCAAGGCTCTAAGAAAAATTCCAAGGTTCGAGTGGTCGGAAGAGTGCCAAACCGCCTTCGACCAATTGAAGAGGCACCCTGCGACTCCACCACTGCTCACCCGACCGGTTGAAGGGGACGAGCTATCGCTATATCTGATGGTATCCGACCAAGCAGCGGGCATAGTACCCGTCCGAGAGGTCGACGGAGTCCAGAAGCCAGTGTAATATGTGAGTCACGTCTTCAAGGACGCAGAAACGAGGTACCCATCCATAGAGAAGATCGTCATGGCACTCGTCGTAGCCTCAAGGAAGCTGTGGCACTATTTCCAGGCGCACACCGTCCTTGTTCTTACCGAGCACCCTTTGGGGGCTATCCTCGCCTCACCCGAGTCCTCTGGCCGCTTGGAGAAGTGGAGATGGGAATTGTCCCAATTCAACATAAAATACCGCCCGAGGCAGGCCATCAAAGCACAAGCCCTGGTCGATTTTATCGTTGAATGCACCATCCCCAGCAAAGAGCCGGAGTCAACAACGGCCCCCACAGCTCAAACCTCGGTCGATGGGAAGCCCGACTCTGTCCTTGATTGGATCCTTTACGTCGATGGGTCCTCGACCGAGGAAGGCTGTGGTGCCGTACTCATCATTCGGGGCCCGAACGAGGCAGAAATGGAGTATTCTTTAAAGCTCGGGTTCAAGGCCTCAAATAACGCGGTGGAATACGAAGCTTTGCTGGCCGAACTACGCATAGCCTCCGGACTGGGGATGAAAATGATCCGGATCCGCAGCGACTCCGCCCTAGTCATTGGCCAAGTTACTGGCCAATTCGAGGCACGGGAGCCTCTGATGGTGAAATATCTGGCCGAAGTAAGAAGACTGCGAAAGAACTTCGACGAAGTCCAGGTAGAGCAGATCCCCAGACAGCTCAACGCCCAAGCCGACGCCTTGAGTAAGCTGGCTTCTGTTAGTTATATGTATGCCCTAGAGGCCATTACTGTACATAGGATGTATATTGTAGTGGTTGCTGGGACATATATAGGGAGGACTTTCTTGCTCGACATGATAGTATGCTATCTGGTTGATCTTTACCTTAACGTGTACACTGATTGTCTCTCTATTACATGTTGGTAAAGCCCTTAGGATCTGTACTTGACTACCTGGACTATGATGTGGATCATACTAGTGGGGACATGGTAGTCCATAAGTACATCCTTCAAAGTCCTTAGTCGAGGGTGTATCGAGACGGGGCATCGATATACCAGAGTAGACTAGCGTATACCTTCTCGACCCATACAGATGGGCGATGGATGATCCCATATCCATTGGTGTTTGACATCAGAGATGATATACGGGTGCTCAGTAGAGACTGGGTACACTGGACGGACTCGCCGAGAACTCCCAGATGGTATTATACCTCACGTCAGATGGCAGTTCTCTGGTGACACTGGTACAGAGTAGTCTGTTGACCCGAGATCGTCATAGAGTCTTGTGTGGTTCCCACTGTGCTTTGATTTCCATCTTACCACGTCCAAGAGGGCGTGCAAAATGGTGGTTTTTGGGTACAGTCCCGAGTCACATGGAGGCAATGAGCGATAGGAGGGGATTCGTCTCTCCCGGTATAGGAGGTTGATGTTGCGCTGTGTTCGATTGGCTATAACAGGAAGTCCCTGACCAGGGCTGATCAGAGAATTGCTGGTAAGTGTTACCAGTAGTTTCTCGACCCGTTATGAGCCTCATATCGACACGACTTATGGAGCTATTGGGGTCTGACGTTTACCACCCCTAGGCGAGATATGCGACATATCAGACGATCAGACCGGACTGTACGGTAGTGTTACTGGTCGGATTCACTGGAGTGTGAGCGGGCTTGCTCGTCGATCTTCAGATCGCTCAATACCCGGGTGGCCGTTACGTTTAGCAGACCGCTTGCGGCTTGTGGATGATTGATATGATCATCATCTGCTGCCGGCGTATTGACGAGTCTTTAGAGTCCTACACAGAGGTTTCCTGGCTCAAGCGAAACGAAATAGGAGCGCATATGAGATATGTGCGGGACCGAGAATAATACGAGTATGTGATACTGTATTCGATTCTCGCGATGTGACATTGATCGGTTATATGCGATATAGACGGCTTATCGGATCAAGTGTTGATTCGATAAGATGTTACTAATGGTACCAGTCGGTTATGTGCGTCATGACCGGATCGTTAAATCAAGCGTTGATTTAATGATTTAATGCATAATTATATATTTGATATATTACTTTGCATTAACTAGTATCGGTTCACTTTAAATGGATTTTCTCGCTCGGTTGTGCGCATTGCATATGCGATATGATTTTGTGCACTTGTTTGTATCATATTTGATGATACATGCAAATTAGGGTTTGTGTAAAGAATTAAACCTTGGTTAAAGAAATGGTTAGGTTTTTTATTTGATTATTCATTTATTCATTTGTTTTTATTTTTGGAAAATAAAATTGCATAAAATAGAATGGTGGCTTCTTTTGTTTTCTTTCATGAAGCTTCATGAACTTTTGACTTAGTCACCATTTTGTCTCATGCTTAACCCTAACCAATTCAATTAACTCAAGTTAATTCTCTACACCTAACCATGGTGAGAATTATGATAAGAATGGATTTTTATTTATTCTTTTATTCTTATCATAATACTTATCTTCTTCTTGCTCTTCTTCTTCTTCTTTCTTCTTTGAAGAAAACCAAGCTCCATCAATGGTGGTTGTTGGAAAAGAGTGAGAAATCCAAAACTAAAGTCTACCCACTTCCTATTTCTTCATCCTCTACCTCTTTCCAAGTAGTAGAGTGTGTTTACTTCACAAGTTTCTTGACTTGGTGAAGTTGTGAGCTTGATCTAGCGATGCCTCGACGTAGATCATCTTCGGCATGGACATCGACGACCTAGCTTGCCCATTCTCCGACGAAGCCGACGCTAGAGCCCGGATTTAATTTGGACAGCGGAGAGGACCTCATCTCGGAGCCGTGGAGGTGGAGGACCGGATCTACAAAGGTTGTATTTCCGTATCTCTTAGTTAATTGTTAACTAGTTTACTTTTCGCCTAGTTTTCTAGCAAACGATCCGTGGTCGGGTCTCTCGGCACCCGTAAAATTTTATATTGGCATGTTCAATGCCTTGTGAGACCTTCATAGGGTGCCTAGGAACCCTACAGTGGTATCAGAGCCTAGCAAGAGCCTTAGACCAAGTCCTGACGGAATTTGAAACCCGAACGAACCCGAAACCAACACCCGAGAATGCTCTCTGTCCAGATTTTAAAATTGTGGATTTTTCAAGATTAAAAATATGCAGAAAATCAAGCAGGGTTTTCTAAGAATTACTGTAAATTTCGTGGGCCTAAATCAACTTTTCTACCGCGGAACCGCGGCACGTGCTATGCATGCCGCGGCGGTTCAGCGGTGGTTTTGTCGTTTTGCGCATTTTTCTTTTCACAGTAATTCTCAGATTTCTGTGCTGATTTTCCTGGGATATTTTAATATTTATTATACAGTTGAGTTTTCAGGGGTTGTTTTGGGTTTTCATGAGTTCGATCGGATTATCAAATTTTGTCTGTGTGGCTTTCCGGATAAATTTTAGAATATGTTAAAAAGTTCGACCGGATATAAATACCCAATTTTTCCCCTGTCGGGAAATTTCCAAGTGTTGGATTTTTCCGTAGTTTAACGACGTTCTAAGTAGTGCAAGTAACTCGATGGACCCTCTAGAAGACAACAAACCTTAACTCGATTATGTGACCGTCTTGAACTGCCCTTTGAACCTTCGGGTTTGGGGCAGTACGGTGTGCCACATGTGAGGCGTTGGCTTGACCCTTCTACGGCTGGACCGTTGGTACTGAGGCACGAACGGAATGTTGTTAGACTTATTTCATGTGTTGAGCTGTATCGGGAAAACTTGGGTGTTTGACTGTTCGATCGAAAAGTTTAACATTTTCTGTTTATCTGGAATGGGATACAATAATTGGAATTCACAAAAGTTATGTGATAACTGAATGAATGTTATAAATATAGCACTTTAGTCTCACTTGATCGGTTGCCACGGAATTTTGATATGATCAAAAGTCCGTCGCAATCACGTAGCGTACGCGGATACTCGCCGGGTAAACTTAATAGACAGCCTCACTCCATAGCCCCGACCAAGTGACTGTAGGAGAACCCCGTCGCCGAAAGCATCCGTCCGGGTGCTCGCGGTAGCGGTGTTCCGCCTTGGTGCACTTTGTCGACGGTATCGGGGGTGCGGCCGTCTACTGAAGTTTGCGACGAGCATTCGATCAGGATGTCGGGAATCTTGTTGAATTGCCCGACTAGATATTGAAAAGTGTTTTCGATTTAGAGACTAAAATGCGGGGTTTATAATTGTTAGGCATGCGATGTCTAAGTAATTCATTTGGTCAGGCATGCGATGTCTGAGGTGGTTGCGGATTCCAACTGTTGTAGTTTTACACTTTCTTTTCTATGACCGTAAGTGTAATATGTGATATCGCCGGTTTCGTTGCTATATGTCAACGACAATTGGGATGCGCATATTTACTTACGTTGATGACATGTGATGTTATGTGTTGCTGGATATGTTATATTGGATCGTCGTGTTTGAATAGCCGGGGGTTTTTATGTGAGATGAGTGTTTTTTCTTTTTCATTCATGTAAAAACTTGTATGTAATATTCTTTTTTTTGGGGCGCTTCCAGGTTGCAGAAGATGTCACCCTTTGTATATTATTTACTTTTCCGCACTAGGATAGACCCAAGGAGGAGGGCACAAGTAACCGGGTTCTGGAGTCCAGTGGGAGACCAACTCGAGGAGTCGAGTCCGGGTCTCCTAACTCTAGAATTGGTAGGGTTGCTTGCCGCTCTCGTAGGGGTCTAGGGGTGTGGGTTTGGCTATTCATCATGACCGTGGAATCCGTGTTTTATACTGGCTCGTATTGAAAACACGGACGTCCTAGTATATCCAATATTTCATATGTTTCTTCTGCTGCGATATCTGTGATGTGATCATGTGATGTTCTCTGATAGATACAGTATATAGTATATATGATATATTATATAGACGTTACTTATGTTTTACACCCGTGCTAGCCCTGCCCCGCTCTGCCGTTAGTTACCTAACCTAACGGTGCACGAGGGGACATCGAGGCGAATGCGGATGGCATAAGTGTACGTCGTATTTATCTGTAATGTTTAGGTACTTAAATGATGGGACTTCATTAATGTGATTAATGAAATAAAAGAAACCTAAGATGTTGTAGAATCGAATTTCAAAATAAACAGGTAGCTACAGTTCTTGCTTTGCACAGCGGTATATGTGATATATCCTGCACCTTATTCGATGAGGAAAGGACCGAGATCGCTTCACCGGGAGTGACTCCTTTAGCAATAACTGGCAGATGCTACACACTCGGTTTGTCTTTTGATTGCTTTTAAGTGTTTTTGCTTTGCACAGTGATATATATGATATATCCCGCACCTCATTCGACGAGGAAAGGACCGACGATCCCTTCACCGGGAGTGACTCCTTTAGCAAAACTGGAAAAGCCTCAAAAGCACTCCATTTTTAAAATCATTTGATTCTACAACGATATCAAGTTCATTGCGCAATAGGTTTTCAGAAAAACCTGTCGTAGCCCTCCGTCATTTCAGATAAGTACTGGTTAGTATTCGTGCTACGTTTGTTGACTATGTTAAGGCGTAGTGTGCGGTAGCTAATTAGTGCTTATCTGCATAAGCATATGATGTGATTGGATTAGGGTAGTCGTGCGACTTTGTTGACTATGTTAAGGGTCGTGCGGGTGGGTTTAATTCAATCGGGAAATGACGGGTTGAACTTGACTAGCACTTATGATTTATTGACTATGTTAAGGTCATATAGCTGCTAGGGGCAAAATATTATCGGGAATTTCAAGTGTTGAGATTTGCAATGAGATTGCATACCTTCTATGAGATAGTTGGATCCCGATACCCGCTGCGAGTAAGTGTTACTCCTGGGAGAGTTTTATACATTACAATTAGCCGATCAAGTAGGTGTCTAGAAAGGTGTTAACGAGGTTACGCCTCTGGGAAAACGAGGTTTACATTAATTAGGTTCGTGCGAAAGCACGGGGGACCTCCCTCAAAGTACCGACACTGGCCTGGCTGAAAGATTGGCGAACTTGTAGTGTGTAATTAATCCCGGCTAGTCTTTCCTTTTAGGGTTTGAAGGAAGATTTGATAAAAAGCAGTGGGAGCCATCCTGATTAGATAAAATAATAACCAATCTATTCTTGACAGAGCGCACGCTGAGTGTTTTCTTCTCTCTCTCTCCAGGTAGCGACCATATCACGCCTTAATCAAGATAATAATACGGAATATTGACCGAACCCGCTTGTTATACTGAGCTGGGGAACGTTGGTCCCGCTCCAACTTATAATTGTTATAAGATAGAGCAGGAAATAGGGGATTACCAGAATTCCCGTGCCGCCCAAACGAAGAGAGTGCATGCTGATGCATCATCTTCAGGTGTGTTCATTATACAGAACTGTTTCTCAGTATCCTTTACGTCCTGGGTATGTGATACCAGATCAGGATCCCGGATATGTAATCAGTTACATAGGGCTACAGACAGGTAGAGAACTGAGAACGGGTGATAAGTTTCATGAGGCAGAAAACGGGGCAAGTGTTGCAGCCAAGTCTGTTGGTCACTGTCACCCTGTATTACCAATACATTGATTCTGAACGAATGTTATTAGATATCGAACCTGATATACCAAATCATATCACTCTCTTTGTTAGAAAAGAAAGGATATAATTTTGTATTGATGGATGATGTTTTGAACATTTCCTATATCAAAGGTTGATCGGTTCAGGCACGTTATCTAAAAGCATTGATGTTCTAAATCAAACAACAGTTCTTAGTATACGGAACACACACAAGAGGAAGAGTTCAGAAATGAACGCATCCTTCTTGAGGTATTGTAGACTAGGTCAGATCAATGCGACCCGACTGGCTAGAGTTACATAAAGATGCATATTTAAATTAGTTTGAACTTACATCTTGTGAAACTCGCCAGTCATGTCACAAAGATAAGATGACCATAGCTCCGTTTACTGGAAACAGAGAAAGAGTTAGTGAACTCTTGGGATGATACATGTTGATGTATGTAGGTCCCCTGTCTACACATGCTAGGAATGGTTCTTTATACTTCATTACGTTCTCTGATGATCTTTCGAGTTTCAGACCTATGTTCCTGTTGAAACATAAGTCCGAACCTTTTGAGATATTCACAGAATATAAGTTAGAAGTAAAGAACCAAAATACGGGTATAAGTATTATGTCCTTTGATGAGATCAAGGAGGAGAATACTTGAGCACGGAATTCATGGACTATTCTAAAGGAGAATGAGATTCTCTCTCGGCATTACTCCTCCGTATACACCATAGCACGATGGTATATCGGGGTGGAGCAATAACACCCTATGTGATAAGGTGTGCTCTGTGATGAGTACTACTGAGTTACCTATTTTCTTTTGGGAGTTATGCACTTGAGAAGCTGCATACCTATTGAATAGGGTTCCAATCAAATCAGTTGCCTACCACTTCATATGTGATATGGAAAGGGAAGAGCCCATGTCTTAAGCTAGTTAAGATTTGGGGTTGTCCGGCCTATGTTTAAAAGCAAAATCCGGACGAGCTCGAGGCAAGGTCTGTTATGTAGAACTGGAAGTGTTCCAGCTATACAAACTACAGCAGATGATTTGGTACAACCAGAGGATTCAGTAGAAACCAACGAACCTCAGCCTCTCCGCCGATCTAGTAGGGTTCCTCACCCACCTGAGAGATACTTCGGTTTCTCTATGACAGTGGGAGCGAGGATTGCATCATGAGATGATGACCCAACTAGCTTCGAGCAGGCCATCGAGAGTAAGACTCTGTAAGAATGGCTGGATGTTTAGCGATCTGAGATGGAATCCTTATACACCAACAAAGTATAGACTTTAGTTGCTATATCTGAAGGGTTAAATCCCCATCAGGAGCAAGTATATCTGGAGAAGATTACTTGGTGTAGATGGAAAAGTTGAGACTTTCAAAGCTAGACTTGTTAAAGGTTTTCTTCATTGACCAGGCGTGGATAATGATGAAACCTTTTCCAGTGGCTATGCTTAAGTCCATCCAGATCCTACTTACCACGGCTGCATACCATGACTACGATCTCTGGTGGTTGGGTGTCTTGACTGCTTTTCTAAATGATGATTTGGAAGAGAGCGTCTATAAGTACACAGCCAGAGGGCTTCGTAGATAGTGGGAGCAGCGGAAACGTGTGCAAGATGCTTTATAGGATTAAAGCAGGCATCGCGGAGTTGGAACATCTGTTTTGATGGATTAGTCAAAGAGTTTGACATCATCAAAATGGTAGACGAACCTTGTATAAACAAAAAGGTAGTAGGGAGTATGGTGGTGATCCTCGTAGAGTACATGGATGACATACTCTTGATAAGAAAGGAGTTTCTTATGCTACACTCGATCAATCTCCGTTTATCACAAAGATTCTCCATATAGGATCAAAGTGATACCTCCTAAATCCTGGGTTTTGGATCTATGAGATAGATCTAAATGGATGTTAGGATTCTCACTAGTTGTAGTGAGATGGTATCAATCGATCCTGGGGAGAATCACTGGAAAGGTTCCAGGGTGATAAAGACGACTGAATGTCAGTCACAGGCATTGTCTTTACCCTCAGTAAAGGGACGGTACCAAACTAGATACCGTGACATACTAGACGATAAAGGCAGGATACATCGCTACTTAAGATGCTACCAAAAGAGGATGTTTGGGTGTATATTTGTTCATGAGATGAACTATGTTCCTCCCATTGTGTGACAATGGAGTTGTGGCTTATGCCAAGGAACGTCCGTCCCATCAGTGATCCAGACATATTCTAAGGCAGTGTCACCTGATCATGGATATGGTTGATCTCCAGGGAGATCGAGGTTAGGAGAGTAGACTCAGAGGACAACACAGCGGATCCACTCACAAAGGCCTGTTCCCAGAGAGAGACTTTTATAGGATGGTTGAGTATGAGATACTTCAACCACTGCTATCAGATGGCCCTAGTGCAAGTGGGAGATTGTTAGTTATATGTATGCCCTAGAGGCCATTACTGTACATAGGATGTATATTGTAGTGGATGCTGGGACATATATAGGGAGGACTTTCTTGCTCGACATGATAGTATGCTATCTGGTTGATCTTTACCTTAACGTGTACACTGATTGTCTCTCTATTACATATTGGTAAAGCCCTTAGGATCTGTACTTGACTACCTGGACTATGATGCGGATCATACTAGTGGGGACATGGTAGTCCATAAGTACATCCTTCAAAGTCCCTAGTCGAGGGTGTATCGAGACGGGGCATCGATATACCAGAGTAGACTAGCGTATACCTTCTCGACCCATACAGATGGGCGATGGATGATCCCATATCCATTGGTGTTTGACATCAGAGATGATATACGGGTGCTCAGTAGAGACTGGGTACACTGGACGGACTCGCCGAGAACTCCCATATGGTATTATACCTCACGTCAGATGGCAGTTCTCTTGTGACACTGGTACAGAGTAGTCTGTTGACCCGAGATCGTCATAGAGTCTTGTGTGGTTCCCACTGTGCTTTGATTTCCATCTTACCACGTCCAAGAGGGCGTGCAAAACGGTGGTTTTTGGGTACAGTCCCGAGTCACATGGAGGCAATGAGCGATAGGAGGGGATTCGTCTCTCCCGGTATAGGGGGTTGATGTTGCGCTGTGTTCGATTGGCTATAACAGGAAGTCCCTGGCCAGGGCAGATCAGAGAATTGCTGGTAAGTGTTACCAGTAGTTTCTCGACCCGTTATGAGCCTCATATCGACACGACTTATCGAGCTATTGGGGTCTGACGTTTACCACCCCTAGGCGAGATATGCGACATATCAGACGATCAGACCGGACTGTACGGTAGTGTTACTGGTCGGATTCACTGGAGTGTGAGCGGGCTTGCTCGTCGATCTTCAGATCGCTCAATACCCGGGTGGCCGTTACGTTTAGCAGACCGCTTGCGGCTTGTGGATGATTGATATGATCATCATCTGCTGCCGGCGTATTGACGAGTCTTTAGAGTCCTACACAGAGGTTTCCTGGCTCAAGCGAAACGAAATAGGAGCGCATATGAGATATGTGCGGGACCGAGAATAATACGAGTATGTGATACTGTATTCGATTCTCGCGGTGTGACATTGATCGGTTATATGCGATATAGACGGCTTATCGGATCAAGTGTTGATTCGATAAGATGTTACTAATGGTACCAGTCGGTTATGTGCGTCATGACCGGATCGTTAAATCAAGCGTTGATTTAATGATTTAATGCATAATTATATATTTGATATATTACTTTGCATTAACTAGTATCGGTTCACTTTAAATGGATTTTCTCGCTCGGTTGTGCGCATTGCATATGCGATATGATTTTGTGCACTTGTTTGTATCATATTTGATGATACATGCAAATTAGGGTTTGTGTAAAGAATTAAACCTTGGTTAAAGAAATGGTTAGGGTTTTTATTTGATTATTCATTTATTCATTTATTTTTATTTTTGGAAAATAAAATTGCATAAAATAGAATGGTGGCTTCTTTTGTTTTCTTTCATGAAGCTTCATGAACTTTTGACTTAGTCACCATTTTGTCTCATGCTTAACCCTAACCAATTCAATTAACTCAAGTTAATTCTCTACACCTAACCATGGTGAGAATTATGATAAGAATGGATTTTTATTTATTCTTTTATTCTTATCATAATACTTATCTTCTTCTTGCTCTTCTTCTTCTTCTTTCTTCTTTGAAGAAAACCAAGCTCCATCAATGGTGATTGTTGGAAAAGAGTGAGAAATCCAAAACTAAAGTCTACCCACTTCCTATTTCTTCATCCTCTACCTCTTGCCAAGTAGTAGAGTGTGTTTACTTCACAAGTTTCTTGACTTGGTGAAGTTGTGAGCTTGATCTAGCGATGCCTCGACGTAGATCATCTTCGGCATGGACATCGACGACCTAGCTTGCCCATTCTCCGACGAAGCCGACGCTAGAGCCCGGATTTGATTTGGACAGCGGAGAGGACCTCATCTCGGAGCCGTGGAGGTGGAGGACCGGATCTACAAAGGTTGTATTTCCGTATCTCTTAGTTAATTGTTAACTAGTTTACTTTTCGCCTAGTTTTCTAGCAAATGATCCGTAGTCGGGTCTCTCGGCACCCGTAAAATTTTATATTGGCATGTTCGATGCCTTGTGAGACCTTCATAGGGTGCCTAGGAACCCTACAGCTTCATCCTACTCGGCCAACAACAAGAGGAGCATCCTCTTCGAGGTCTTGCCACGGCCCAGCATGGAAGACGGGGCAACAATACTCAAAATGTATACGGCCCAGGAGGAAGACCGGGACTGGAGAAAGCCCCTCATGGAATTCCTGAGGGAAGGTACGCTCCCGAAAGATTGGGGAGAAGCCTGCCGTCTCCGAGCCAGAGCTCGCCATTTCATCTGGAGCAACGGGAACCTCTACAAGAAGTCCTTCACTCAGCCTCTGCTCCGGTGCGTCGACCCCCACGAAACCGACTACGTCCTCCATGAGATCCACGAAGGGGTCGACGGTGCGCACCAAGGGGCCCAAACCTTAATCCAGAAGGCATTGCTCCAGGGCTACTATTGGCCGACCATTCATCAGAACGCCCAAAAGCTGGTCAGGAGATGCAAGAGCTGCCAACTCCATGGAAGCATACCTCGCATTCTCGCTACCGAGCTAACTGCCCTAACCTCCCCGTGGCCATTCGCCCAGTGAGGAATGGACATGATAGGCCAGTTCCCTACCGGTACGGGCGGACACAAGTACGTCCTTGTCACGGTGGACTACTTCACGAAGTGGATTGAGGCCATTCCCATCAGGAAACCGGACACCGCCATGACTATTAAGTTCCTGCAGAACAATGTTATACTCCGGTTCGGCATTCCGAGGTGCATCATCACCGACCACGGAACAAATTTTGAAAATGAAAGGTTAAGGAATTTTGCAGCGAACCTCACATCCTCATGAAATTTGCGGCGGTCGCACATCCCTAATGCAACAGACAAGCCGAGGTCGCTAATCGGGACATCCTCCGAGATCTTCGAACACGCCTCGAAGGGCGCCAAGGTAGTTGGGTTGAAGAATTGCCCCGGGTCCTATAGGCCCTCCGCACGTCGAAGAAAACCCCCACCGGGGAAACCCCTTTCAGCCTCTGCTACGGAACCGAAGCAATGGTCCCAGTGGAGATCGGGCTTCCCAGTCACCGGGTCGAGCACTTCGATGATGAAGCGAACACCTCGGCACTCCGAACTAACCTGGACATCTTGTTGGAGAAACGAGACCGGGCTCAGATCAGAGCTACCGCCTATCAACAGCAAATCGCCCGCTACTACAACGCACGAGTCAAGCGTCACTTCTTCAATACCGGAGATTTAGTCTTGAGGCGGAACGAGTTCGTCGATCAAGGCAAGCTGCATAAATTTTCTCCAAAGTGGGATGGTCCTTTCCTCGTCTCCGAGGCCCTACCCGGTGGAGCCTACCGCTTGCAAGACGTGGATGGGCGTAAGTTTCCATGGCCTTACAACGCCGAGAAGCTCAAACTGTACCAATAAAAATATACCTACTAGCGTGTATTTCTTTTTCCACTAAGGAAATGTAAACTTTTCTCAAGATCTTTCTGTTTACATAATAAGAAGGGAACGATAACACATTGCAAAAAAGAAGAGTTCGTTTATTCCAAAGGGTACTATGTGCTCCTCAGCCTTACATAAAAATAAAGAAAAAGTTACAACAGAGGAGGAATGGAATCAAGGAAGTACTCTCGATAATACTCAGAGCGGATTTCCGCTAGCCGAGCCCTAGCCTCTGCAGCCTGCTCCCGCCGATGCTGTACGCTAACTCGGGACGCCACGGAATCACCCGACACTCCGCCCTCTGCACCCTAGCTCATGATGTACCTCATTTTGAAGCACTCCAGAATGAGGGCCAAGGATCGGTCATGCCTGGCCTTCGAGATAAGGCCAAGCAAGAAGATCGAACGCACCTTGTCGAGCGCCTCGTCCGGCAACACCTCGAAGAGAGGGTTGTCCAAACCCGGGGACCTCCTCCAAATTGCGTACATCAACAACTGTAGGAGGGACGACCTCCAAAGGAGAAGCCAACCGAAGTGACCTTCGAGACGCTGAACCACTCCCCGGTACCCATCCTCAGCCAGGGACCGATCATACAAAGAGACGTCGTCAAAGGTGATAATCTCTTCGATCAAATACATGCGCCCAGTCATCTCAAAAGAAAACGTTGCCGAAGTAGTCGCCGTCTCCTCTCCATTTATAACCTCAAACAAAATCCTTGATGGCCCATATTTACGCGCGCGTGGGCGCGAATCCCGGGATCCATCAAGATTACTCCAATGCCGCGCCGCCACATGGCAGAACGGACGTGGCTTCCCGAAACGTCATGTCTCCCCCAAGCTTTCCTGACACGTGCACCCTGCGACGGTCTCTCCTCCCAACGCTCATGGACCAATGAAGGGTTGGACGAAAACCTCACAAAACCGAGTAGCTACCCTGCTCGGTCCATCCTTGGCTGGTAATCTCTTACCCCAGGACGCCAAGGATCAAAGCCCTCATCAAGAGGCAACTGAGCAGCTACCCTACTCGGTTATCCCTGGCTGGTAGTTCCCTACCCACCGACGCCAGGGATCGAAGTCCTCGCCAAGAGGCAACCGGGCAGTAACCCTGCTCGGTCCATCCTTCGCAGACCACTACTTGAATTCCAGCAAGGCAATGTAATTTCTTCTAAGTTCTTTTTATCTAAGCAAACAAAAAGGACAAAACAGTCGAGCATTCCAGAAAGGAAGGATTTTATTGATTCAAAAAGGTATTTTAGGCTCATCAGCCGTACATTCAAAGAAAAAAATTATAGTAGCGGAGGAAGGGGGTGCAGGAAACATTGCTCGTGGTACTCCGAGGATATTTCCGCCAGACGAGCCCTATCCGCCTCGGACCTCTGCCTCTGATGCCATCCACGAACGTCGGCATGATGCCTGAGTTGGTAGCACTCGAGGACGAGCGCCACCGATCAATCCCGCTGACCCGCCGAAATCAGGCCGAAGCGGCATAAAAACCTCAGCTTACCAACCGCCTCATCCTTCATGTTAGTTGTATGTATGCCCTAGAGGCCAGTATTGTACAGATGATGTATATTATATTGGATGCTTGGACATATATAGAGAGGACTTTCTTGCTCGATATGATAGTATGCTATCTGGTTGCTCTTTATCTTAACATGTATACTTATCTGTTTATACTGTCTTATAGCTACATGTTGATAAAGCCCTTAGGATGTGTACTTGACTACCTTGACTGTGATGCGGATCATACTAGTAGGGCCGTGGTAGTCCATAAGTACATCCTTCAAAGTCCCTAGTCGTTGGTGTATCGAGACAGGGCATCGATATACCAGTGTAGACTAGTGTATACGCTTCTCGACCCATGAGATGGGCGATGGATGATCCCATATCCATTGGTGTTTGACATCAGAGATGGTATACGGGTGCTCAGTGGAGACTGAGTACACTGGACGGACTCGCCGAGAACTCCCAGATGGTATTATACCTCACGTCAGATGGCAGTTCTCTGGTGACACTTGTGCAGGTTAGTCTGTAGACCCATGATCGTCATAGAGTCTCATGTGATTCCCATTGTGCTTTGATTTCAACCTTACCACGTCCATGAGGGCGTGCAAAACTGTGGTTTTTGGGTACAGTCCCGAGTCACATGGAGGCAATGAGCGATAGGAGGGGTTTCGTCTCTCCCGGTATTGGGGGTTGATGTTGCGCTGTGTTCGATTGGCCGTAACAGGGAAGTCCCTGGCCAGGGCTGATTCAGAGATTTACTGGTAATGTTACCAGTAGTTTCTCGACCCGTTTTGAGCCTCACATCGGCACGACTTATCGGTTATTGGGGTCTGACGTTTACCACCCCTAGACTTGATATGCGACATATCAGACGAGGAGACCGGACTGTACGGGAAGTGTTACCGGCAGGCTTTTAAGGAGTTGGAGCGGGATTGCTTGCTGGTCTTCTGATCACTCAATACCCGGATAGCCGTTACGTCCAGCTAGTACCGCTGACGGCTTGTGGGTGCGTGATGTGATCATCACCTACTGCCGGCGTATTGACGAGTCTTTAGAGTCCTACACAGAGGTTTTACTGGCTCAGGCAAAACGAAATAGGAGCACGTATGTGATATGTGCGGGACCGAGAATAAATGCGAGTATGTGATACCGTATTCTATTCTCGCGACTTTTTGTATCGGTCGGTTATATATGATATGACCGGGTTATCGAATCAAGTGTTGATTCGATAAGTCGATACGATGGATGTTAGCCGGTTATATGAGATATGACCGGATTATCAAGTCAAGTGTTGATTTAATAATTAAGTGTATAATTGTATATTAGATATACTAATTTACATTTGCTAACACTTGTTCACTTTAGGGTTTTTCTCACATATGAACACTTGTATATATATATATATATGTGTGTGTGTGTGTGTGTGTGTGTGTGTGTGTGTGTGATATATATTAAAGTGTTTTCTTTTGTATCATGGTTGATGACACACTAAACATGGGTGTGTAAGACATACACCATACCATATTAGATGGTGGTTAATATTTATTTAAAGTAATTACAAATTAGTGAAGCTTATGTCATAAGTATGAAGCTTGTAGAAGCTTTTGGATACTTTGACAAAGTCCACTTAATTTGTTTTACTTTAGATTTTTTGTTAACCTAACCATCTTGACTTAGCCATGGTTATGTCCCACCATGAGTTAGTATATGATACTCACTCACCATGGTTAGATTACTCACTTGATCATTATCCTTTCCTCTTTCTTTTGGTTCATCTTCTTCATTGTGAAAAGGAGAAAGAAACTAGGGTTTGATCCAAAGTGAGAAAGAGTGTGAGAAACAAAATTCTAAAGAGAACCCACTTCCTATTTCTCCATCCTCTACTAGACTAGCACTTTAGTTTAGGGTGTTTACTTCATTATTTCTCTAGTTAGTGAAATAGGAGCTTGAGTCGGAATTCCCTCGACGTAGATCATCTTCGGCCTCGGAGACTTCAAGCAAGGTCGCACCTTTTCGCCTCGTGAAGCCATGCAAGGGTCCGGGAGAACCACGATCGCAGCGGAGGGACTTCATCAAGGAGCTAAAGAAGTGGAGGACCGATCTACAAAGGTTGTATTTCGTGATCTCTTAGAGTAAAGTTGTTTACTTGCCTTTCGATTCGCATAAACTCTAGTATACGATCTTGCTTAGTGTTATTCAGCACATAAAAATTTAATTTTGGCATGATCGATGCCTTGTAGAGCCTTGTTAGTGTGCTTAGTAACCCTACAGTGGTATCAGAGCCTAGCTAGAGCATTAGGCAATGTGTTAACGAAGTTAAAACTCCGAACGAACCCGAACACGTCGAAATCAAACCCTCTCTGTACAATTTTTAAAATCTGGGATTTTTCCAAATTAAAAATGCTATAAAAATCAGCAAGAAAATATAAGGAATACTGTGCAAAACGACACTGTTTAGAGCCCAAAGCGCCGCGGACCCGCGGCACGAGCATGGCTTGTGCGGCGGTTCCGCGGCCATATTGTGATGTCACCTTTAACTGTTTGCACAGTAATGTTCCTATTCAATTTCCTGATATTTTTTTAGGCATTTTTATCTGACTCAAGTGTTGAGTATTTTGGGGTTTATTTTGAAATTGTCGATTCAATCGGAGAATTTAATTTTGTTCTGTTATTCCGGATAATTTAGAAAGTATTAAAATGTTCGAATGGATATCATTAACTCAATTTTTTCCCGGCAAGAAAAACATTCAAGTGTTGAATTTTTATAGGGTTTTAAATCTTTCGGAAAAACGTGCATGTTTTGTGACGGACCCTCTAGAAGACAACAAACCTTAACTCGATTATGTGACCGTCTTGAAATGCCGTTTGAACCTTAGGGTTTTGGGCAGTACGGCGTGCCACATGTGAGGTGTTGGCTTGACCCTTCTACGGCTGGACCGTTGCTACTGTGACGTATTCTGGAATTTTTGAACTCCGCTCAAGTGCTGAGCTATTGAGGAAATCTTGGGTATTTGATTATTCGATCGGAAAGTTTAATACTGTCTATTTATCTGGAATGTGATACAATATGTGGAATTCGTGCAGTTAGGCATGAAATGCAGAATATGTGATATTTCGGATTTACGATGTCTAAAGAGATTGTGGATTCCAAATGTTGTAGTTTTACACTTTCTTTTCTGTGACCGTAAGTGTAATATGTGATATCACCGGTTTCGTTGCTATATGTCAACGACAATAGGGATGCGCATATTTACTTACGTTGATGACATGTGATGTTATGTGTTGCTGGATATGTTATATTGGATCGTCGCGTTCTGAATAGCCGGGGGGGTTTTATGTGAGATGAGAGTTTTTATTTTCATTCATGTAAAATAAAATGTATATAATATTCTTTTATTGGGGCACTTCCGGGTCGAGGTTGATGTCACCATTTGTATATTATTTACTTTTCCGCACTAGGATAGACCCAAGGAGGGGAGCATAAGTAACCGGGTTCTAGGGTCCAGTGGGAGACCAACTCGAGGAGTCGAGTCCGGGTCTCCTAACTCTAGAATTGGTAGGGTTGCTTGCCGCTCTCGTAGGGGTCTAAGGGTATGGGTTTGGTTATTCGTCGCGACCGTGGAATCCATGTTTTATAGAGGCTCAAAATAAAACACGGACGTCCTAGTATATCCAATGTTTCATATGTTTCTTCTGCTACGATATCTGTGATGTGATCATTTGATGTTCTGTGATAAATACTGTATATAGTATATATGATATATTATATAGACGTTACTTATGTTTTACACCCGCGCTAGCCCTGCCCTGCTCTGCCGTTAGTTACCTAACCTAACGGTGCACGAGGGGACATCGAGGCGAATGCGGATGGCATAAGTGTACGTCGTATTTATCTGTGATGTTTAGGTGACTTAAATGATAGGACTTCATTAATGTGATTAATGAAAGAAAAAGAAACCTAAAAGATGTTGTAGAATCAAATTTTCAAATAAAAAGGGGTAGCTACAGGTTTGCTTTGCATAGTGGTATATATGATATACCCTGCACCTTATTCGATGAGGAAAGAGCCGAGATCCCTTCACCGGGAGTGACCTCTTTAGCAAAACTGGCAGATGCTATAACACTCGGTTTGACTTTTGACTGCTTTTGGAGTTTTGCTTTGCATAGTGATATATATGATATGTCCTGCACCTTATTCGATGAGGAAAGAGCCGAGATCCCTTCACCGGGAGTGACCTCTTTAGCAAAACTAATGAAAGCCTCAAAATCACTCCATTTCAAAATTCACTCGATTCTACGACGATATCAAGTTCTTTACGCTCATGGTTTTCTGAAAAACCTGCATAGCCCTCCGTCAATTCAGATAAGTAATATTTAGTATTCGTGCTGCGGTAGTTTGGCATGCGTCAAGGCATAGTGTACGGTAGCTGATTATTACTTATCTGTAGCATGAGATGCAATTGGATTAGGGTATTCGTACGGCGTTGTTTGGCATGCGTCAAGGGTCGTACGGGTGGGTTTAATTCAATCACGAATTGTACGGGTTGAACTTGACTAGCGGACTATGGGTTGTTTGGCATGCGTCAAGGTCATAGCACGCTAGGGGCAAAATATTATCGGGAATTTCAAGTGTTGAGATTTGCAATGAGATTGCATATCTTCTATGAGATAGTTGGATCCCGATACCCACTGCGAGTAATTGTTACTCCTGAGAGAGTTTTACACAGGACAATTAGCCGATCAAGTAGGTGTCTAGAAAGGTGTCAACGGGGTTACGCCTTTGGGAAAACGAGGTTTACTTTAATTAGGTCCGTGCGAAAGTACGGGGAACCTCCCTCAAAGTACCGACACTGGCTTGGCTGAAAGATTGGCGAAGTTGTAGGGTGTAATTAATCCCGGCTAGTCTTTCCTTTTAGGGTTTGAAGGAAGATTTGATAAAAACAGTGGGAGCCATCCTGATTAGATAAAATAATAAACCAATCTGATCTTGCAAGAGCATACGCTAAAGTGTTTTCTTCTCTCTCTCTCCAGGTAGCGACCATTTCATGCCTTAATCAAGATAATAATATGGATGTATTGACCGAACCTGCATGTTATACTGTGACGGGGAACGTTGGTTCCGTTCTTTCTTATAAGAGTTATAGGACTGAACAGGATATAGGGGAATACCGGGATTCCCATGCCACCCGTGTGAAGAAAGTACATGTTGATGTATTTTCTTCGGGTGTGTTCGTTACGGAGAACTGTTTCTCCATTTGCTCTACGTCCTGGGTATTAGATACCAGGTCAGGATCCCATATGTGTAATCAGTTACATGGGCTTAGAAAAGGTAGAGAACTTGGAGAAGGTGATAAAGACATAAGGGTTGGAAATGGTGCAATTGTTGCAGCTAAAACCGTCGGGGAATATCACCTTGTATTGCCAACTGGTAATACATTGGTTCTGAACGAATGCTATTACATACGGAACCTGATATGCAATATCGGTTTCTTTACTAAGTAAAGAGGGATATAATTTTGTATTACAGGATAATGTTATGAACATTTTCCTTAACCAAAAGTTGGTTAGATCAGGCACGTTGTGCAATGGCATTTATCTTCTAAATCAATCAACAGTTCTGAGCATAACAAACACACACAAGAGGAAGAGTTCAGAACTGAACGGATCCTTCTTGTGGCATTATAGACTCGGTCATATAAATGCGACACGGCTAGCTAAGTTCCATAAGGATGGATACTTGAAACCGTTCGAATTTTCATCTTATGACACTTACCAGTCATGTCTCAAAGGCAAGATGACCAAAACTCCGTTTACGGGACACGGAGAAAGAGTTACCGAACTCTTGGGACTGATACATAGTGATGTATGCGGTCCCATGTCTACACATGCCAAGGATGGTTCTTCATACTTCATTACATTCACTGACGATCTCTCTAGATTAGGATATGTGCTCCTAATGAAATACAAATCAGAAGCTTTTGAGAAATTTAGAGAATATAAACAAGAAGTCGAGAACCAAACCGGGAAAAGTATTAAAATCCCAAGCTTCCATTAAGTAATATACAAACCAGTATGATACAGTAATGGCCTCTAGGGCATATACACTAACAATCTCCCACTTGCACTAAGGCCATGTACTGGCGTATCGAAGACCTATCATCTCGATCAGCCCTCGAACTGAGTCTGGGGCAGGGCCTTGGTGAATGGATCTGCAGTGTTTTCTTCTGAAGCGAGTCTCCTGTTAGTTAAATGTATGCCCTAGTGGCCATTACTATACATAGGATGTATATTGTAGTGGATGCTGGGACATATATAGGGAGGACTTTCTTGCTCGACATGATAGTACGCTATCTGGTTACACTTTACCTTAACGTGTACACTGATTGTCTCTCTGTTACATGTTGGTAAAGCCCTTAGGATGTGTACTTGACTATCTGGACTATGATGCAGATCATACTAGTAGGGACATGGTAGTCCATACATCCTTCAAGGTCCCTAGTCGTGGGTGTATCGAGACGGGGCATCGATATACCAGTGTAGACTAGCGTATACCTTCTCGACCCATACAGATGGGCGATGGATGATCCCATATCCATTGGTGTTTGATGTACGGGTGCTCAGTGGAGACTAGGTACACTGGACGGACTCGCCGAGAACTCCCAGATGGTATTATACCTTACGTCAGATGGCAGTTCTCTGGTGACACTGGTACAGAGTAGTCTGTTGACCCGAGATCGTCATAGAGTCTTGTGTGGTTTCCACTGTGCTTTGATTTCCACCTTACCACGTCCAAGAGGGCGTGCAAAACGGTGGTTTTTGGGTACAGTCCCGAATCACATGGAGGCAATGAGCGATAGGAGGGGATTCGTCTCTCCCGGTATAGGGAGTTGATGTTGCGCTGTGTTCGATTGGCTATAACCGGAAATCCCTGGCCAGGGTTGCTGAGATTTACTGGTAAGTGTTACCTGTAGTTTCTCGAGATGTTATAGACCTCATATCGACACGACTTATCGAGCTATTGGGATCTGACGTTTACCACCCCTAGGCGAGATATGCGACATATCAGACGAACAGACCGGACTGTACGGTAAGTGTTACTGGTTGGATTCACATGAGTGTGAGCGGGCTTGCTCGTCGATCTTCTGATCGCTCAATACCCGGGTGGCCGTTACGTTTAGCAGACCGCTTGCGGCTTGTGGGTGTTTGATATGATCATCACCTGCTGCCGGCGTATTGACGAGTCTTTAGAGTCCTACACAGAGGTTTCCTGGCTCAAGCGAAACGAAATAGGAGCGCATATGAGATATGTGCGGGACCGAGAATAATGCGTGTATGTGATACCGTATTCCATTCTCGCGATGAATATATCGACTGGTTATATGCGATATAACCTAGTTATCGAATCAAGGATTGATTCGATAAGCCGATACATTGGATATTAGTCGGTTATATGCGATATGACCGGATCGTTAAATCAAGTATTGATTTAACGATTTAATGCATAATTATATATTTAATATATTACTTTGCATTAACTAGTATTGGTTCACTTAAGATGGATTTTCTCACTCGGATGTGCACATTGTATATACGATATAATTTTGTGCACTAGTTTGTATCATGTTTGATGATGCATGCAAAATTGGCTAAGTGTAAAGATTAAACCATGGTTGTGTAATGGTTAGGGTTTTGTTTTTACTTATTCATTTATTTATTTATCTATTCTTTTTTGAGAAATGGATAAAAGAAAAGCAAAATGGTTTCTTTCTTTGTTTTCTTTCATGAAGCTTGTTGAAGCTTCATGAAGCTTTGACCAAGTGACCATTTTGTCTTCTTCTTTTAACCCTAACCATTCACATAACCTTAGTTAATTCTCTACACTTGACCATGGTTAATTATATGATAAGTATTATTTTCTTTTCACTTATCATATTATTATCTTTATCTTCTTCTTCTTCTTCACTTGAAGAAAACCTTGCTTCATCAATGGTAACTTGATGTAAAGAGTGAGAAATCCAATTCTAAAGTGAACCCACCTCCTATTTCTTCATCCTCTACCTCTTGCCAAGTAGTATAGGGTGTTTTCTTCACAAGTTTCATGACTTGGTCAAGTGGGAGCTTGATCTTGTGATGCCTCGACGTAGATCATCTTCGGCATCGAAGTCGACGACCTAGCCCGCCCATTTTTCCGATGAAGCCGACGCTAGAGCCCGGGATTCGATTTGGACAGTGAGGAGACTTCATTGCGGAGCTATGGAGGTGGAGGACCGGATCTACAAAGGTTGTATTTCCGTTCTTTTAGTTAAGTTGTTAACTATTCGCATTTGTTTCGCCTAAAATCTAGTTAACGATTCGTGTTAGGGTTTCTCGGCACTTGTAAAATTTGAAATTGGCATGGTTGATGCCTTGTGAGACCTCATTAGAGTGCCTAGGAACCCTGCAGTGGTATCAGAGCCTAGCTAGAGCCTTAGACGATGCTTAGACGATGTTAGAAACCCGATCGAACCGAAACCCTAAACCCAAAATTGCTCTCTGTACATTTTTCAAATTTATGGATTTTTGTATATTAAAAATATGCAGAAAAATCAGCAGGGAATCCTAAGAATTACTGTGCAACACGTGTCCATGATTCAACAAGAGTGCGGCGGAACCGCGGCAGAAGCAAGGCTTCTGCGGCGGTTCCGCGGCCGTATTGTCACAATGCCCAATACTTTTTGCACAGTAATTCCTATTTTCTGGTACTGGATTTTCCTGGGAATTTTTAATATGCACTCAAGAGTTGAGTTTTCTGGGTTGTATTAGGAGTTCGTAGATTCGATCGGATTATCAGACTTTGTCTATGTGGCTTTCCGGATATTTTTGAATATGTTAAAAAGTACGATCGGATATGAATACCCAACTTTTCCCCTGCCGGAAATTTCCAAGTGTTGGATTTTTCTGTGGTTTAAAGACGTTCTAAGTAGTGCAAGTAACGCGATGGACCCTCTAGAAGACAACAAACCTTAACTCGATTATGTGACCGTCTTGAACTGCCCTTTGAACCTTAGGGTTTGGGGCAGTACGGCATGCCACATGTGAGGCGTCGGCTTGACCCTTCTACGGCTGGACCGTTGGTACTGAGGCATGAAGTGAATGTTTTTAAACTTTTTTCATGTGTTGAGCTGTATTGGGAAAACCTGGGTGTTCGATTGTTCGATCGGAAAGTTTAACATTTTCTATTTATCCGGAATGTGATACAATAATTGGAATTCACATTATGTTATGAGATAACTGAATGAATGTTATAAACATAGCAGTTTAGTCTCACTTGATCGGTTGCCACGGAATTTTGATGTGATCAAAAGTCCGTCGCAATCACGTAGCGTACGCGGATACTCGCCGGGTGAACTTAATAGACAGCCTCGCCCCATAGCCCCGACCAAGTGACTGTAGGAGAACCCCGTCGCCGAAAGCATCCGTTCGGGTGCTCACGGCAGCAGTGTTCCGCATTGGTGCACTTCGTCGACGGCGTCGGGGGTGCGGCCGCCTACTAAAGTTTGCGACGAGCATTCGATCAGGATGTCGGGAATCTTGTTGAATTACTCGACTTTATATTGAAAAGTGTTTTCGATTTTGAGACTAAAATGCGGGGTTTATAATTGTTAGGCATGCGATGTCTAAGTATTTCATTTGATTAGGCATGCGATGTCTAAAGCGGTTGCGGATTCCAACTATTGTAGTTTTACACTTTCTTTTCTGTGACCGTAAGTGTAATATGTGATATCGCCGGTTTCGTTGCTATAGGTCAACGACAATTGGGATGCGCATATTTACTTACGTTGATGACATGTGATGTTATGTATTGCTGGACATGTTATATTGGATCGTCGTGTTTGAATAGCCGGGGGTTTTTGTGTGAGATGAGTGTTTTTCATTTTCATTCATGTAAAAAACTTGTATGTAATATTCTTTTATTTGGGGCACTTCCAGGTTGCGGAAGATGTCACCCTTTGTATATTATTTACTTTTCCGCACTAGGATAGACCCAAGGAGGGGAGCACAAGTAACCGGGTTCTAGGGTCCAGTGGGAGACCAACTCGAGGAGTCGAGTCCGGGTCTCCTAACCCTAGAATTGGTAGGGTTGCTTGCCGCTCTCGTAGGGGTCTAGGGGTGTGGGTTTGGCTATTCATCGCGACCGTGGAATCCGTGTTTTATACTGGCTCGTATTGAAAACACGGACGTCCTAGTATATCCAATATTTCATATGATTCTTCTGCTGCGATATCTGTGATGTGATCATGTGATGTTCTGTGATAGATACTGTATATAGTATATATGATATATTATATAGACGTTACTTATGTTTTACACCCGCGCTAGCCCTGCCCCGCTCTGCCGTTAGTTACCTAACCTAACGGTGCACGAGGGGACATCGAGGTGAATGCGGATGGCATAAGTGTACGTCGTATTTATCTGTAATGTTTAGGTATTTAAATGATGGGACTTCATTAATGCGATTAATGAAAGAAAAAGAAACCTAAAGATGTTGTAGAATCGAATTTCAAAATAAAACAGGTAGCTACAGTTCTTGCTTTGCACAGAGGTATATGTGATATATCCTGCACCTTATTCGATATCTCCTGGCGATCCACGATCTCCCTGATCAGGTGATACCGCCTCAAGATGTGTCTGGATCTCTGATGGGACCTGGGTTCCTTCGCTAAAGCTATAGCCCCGTTGTTGTCGCAATACAGAGGTATTGGGTCAACAATGGACGGAACCACCTGAAGTTCTTTTAAGAACTTCCTCATCCAAACAGCTTCTTTTGCGGCATCAGATGCAGCGATATATTCCGCTTCCATCGTCGAGTCTGCAACGGTTTCCTGTTTGGAACTCTTCCAACACACCGCCCCTCCATTGAGGGTAAAGACAAAACCCGACATGGACTTGGAATCATCCTTGTCACTCTGGAAGCTGGAGTCAGCAAAGGCCTCGATCTGGAGGTCTTTTCCGCCATACACCAAGAACATCTCCTTAGTCCTTCTCAGGTACTTGAGAATGTTCTTTACCGCTATCTAGTGTTTCTCCCCAGGGTTTGACTGATACCGGCTTACCACACTGAGTGCATAAGCTATATCCGGTCTGGTACACAACATCGCATACATTATAGAGCCTACCGCAGAAGCGTAGGGTATAATAGACATGCGATCCCTCTCCAAATCAGTCTTGGGAGACATCTCTTTAGAGAGGGTGATCCCGTGACAAGCCGGTAGGTTACCGTGCTTGGAATCTTCCATACTGAATCTTTTCAGTATGGTGTCGATGTACCTGGACTGCGAAAGTCCTAATATCCTCTTGGATCTATCACGATGGATCCGGATCCCCAGGATGTATGAGGCATCACCCAGGTCTTTCATGGAGAACCTGTGCGACAAGAACCCATTGACAGATTGTAGCATAAGAATATCATTTCCTATTAAGAGAATGTCATCCACGTATAAAACGAGGAATACTACAGTTCTCGCTACAAATCTACTATAGATGCATGGTTCATCTGGATTTTTGATAAAGCCAAATTCCTTGACCGTCTCATCAAAACAGATGTTCCAACTCCGCGATGCCTGCTTTAGTCCATAAATGGACTTAAGCAACTTGCACACCTTTCCGCTGCTCCCACTCTGAATGAAACCCTCTGGCTGGTCCATATAGACACACTCTTCTAAATTTCCATTTAGAAAAGAAGTTTTTACGTCCATCATCCAAATCTCATAATCGTGGAAGGCAGCAATGGCAAGAAGGATCCGAATAGATTTCAGCATAGCCACTGGAGAAAAGGTTTCGTCGTAGTCCAAACCAGGTCTTTGACGAAAGCCCTTTGCAACAAGTCTAGCTTTATAGGTCTCAACCTGTCCATCTACACCAATCTTCCTTTTGAAGATCCATTTGCATCCTACGGGTTTTACCCCGTCTGGAGCAATGTCCAACGTCCATACTTTGTTGGTGTACATGGACTCCATTTCGATCCGCATTGCATCCAGCCATTTTACCGAGTCAACGCTCTGAACGGCCTGCTGGAAGCTAGTAGGCTCATCATAATCTATGATGCAATCCTCTCTATCCCCGTCTATGAGAAAACCGTAGTATCTCTCGGGCGGATGAGACTGCCTACTACTCCTGCGGAGCGGCATAGGAATGTCCTGTTCTTTTGAACCCTCTGGTTCCACTAAGCTTTCAGTAATAGTCTGTGGTTCTGGAATTTCTTCCAGTTCTACTGTGCTCCCACTAATTTCTTTTTCTAAGAACTGGTATTCTAGAAAATGAGCATGACGAGAAACAAGAACTTTTTGTTCCTCATCGCAGTAGAAGAAATATCCCTTGGAGTTCTTTGGATATCCCACGAACTTGCACTGTACTGGGCGTGCCTCGAGTTTGTCCGCATGCTGCTTTTTGACAAAAAGCTGGACATCCCCATGTCTTAATGTGCTTAAGATGGGGCCTCTTTCCACACCACATCTCATATGGTGTGGTAGGCACAGTCTTAGTGGGAACTCGGTTCAAAAGGTATGCAGCTGATTCTAGCGCATACCCCCAGAATGATCGCGGTAACTCAGCATTACTCATCATGGACCGTACCATATCCAATAGGGTCCGGTTCTGTCTCTCCGATACACCGTTATGTTGCGGAGTGTATGGAGGAGTAAGCTGAGAGAGAATTCCATTCTCTTTTAAGTAATTCAGGAACTCGGCACTTAAGTATTCTCCACCTCGATCCGATCTTAGAATCTTGATACTTTTGTCGGTTTGTTTTTCTACTTCATTCTTATATTCCTGGAACTTTTCAAAAGCCTCGGACTTATGTTTCATTAAGAAGACATAACCGTACCTTGAAAAGTCATCCGTAAAAGTAATGAAGTAAGAATAACCGCTTCACGCATGTGTAGACATTAGACCGCACACGTCGCTGTGTACGAGTCCCAAGAGCTCGCTTGCTCTTACTCCGTGTCCAGTGAACGGAGTCTTTGTCATCTTTCCTTTGAGACAGGATTGACAAGTGGCATACGATTGATATTCGAACGGATCCAAATATCCTTCTGTATGTAACTTAGTCAACCTTCTCTCATTGATGTGACCCAGTCTACAATGCCATAAGAAAGTCTGATTGATATCTGGAGACTTTCTTTTGTGTATATTCTGGACATTGAAAATCTGTGGTTGGTTTAATACGTATATACCATTGCTCAATGTACCTGACCCAATCAGAACTTGATTAAGGTGAATGTTTACAACATTACTTACAAACGCAAATTCATAACCTTCTTTAGAAACCAAAGATACAGAAATGATATTACAAGTTGCGTTGGGTACAAAAAAGCAATTACGCAAAACCAAAACATGTCCATCTGACATTCCCAGGTGATAGTCCCCCACGGCTTTAGCATCCATGCTAGCTCCGTTCGCAACTCTGAGGGTCATGTCACCTGCCTTCAAAACCCTACGGTTTCTCAACGCCTGCAAAGAATTACAGATATGAGATCCTGATCCGGTATCCAATACCCAGGAAGTAGAGTTTATCGAAAGACAGTTTTCAATAACATACACACCTGAAGCTGAAGCCGCAACCTGCTTCAGTTCCTGTGTCCTGGCTTTCCAAGCCCTGCAATCTTTCTTCCAGTGTCCACTCTTATGACAATAGAAGCATTTTTCTTTACCAACAAGCTTCCCCGCTATCTTTGTTGCCTTTTCCTTTCCCTTCGTTTCCACTTTACTAACACCGCCCCTTGGTTTGGCGGGGGCTTTCTTCTTCTTTCCCTTGGCTTTCGCCTTGGACCTAGAAGAAGAAGATCCTCCTACAAACAAAGTGGGTATTTCCCTACCTTTCTGTAGGGTGCCCTCTGCACTCCTCAGCATGTTGAGGAGTTCTGAAAGTTCAACTTCCTTTTCTTGTAAGTTGAAGTTCAGTATAAACTGGGCGTAAGTGGAAGGAAGGGACTGGAGAACCAAGTCCGTATAGAGCTCACTCTCCAACGTGGTCCCAAGTTCTGCGAGCTCCTCAATGTAGCCAATCATCTTAAGCACGTGTTCCGCTACCGATGATCCGACGGCCAATTTTTCCGAAAATAACTTCTTCGACACTTCGTATCTTGCGATACGGGACTGCTCTCCATACAGTTCTTTTGTATGGAGAAATATGGATTCCAGGTCCATATTCTCGTGCCTCCTCTGATGTTCGTTGTCCATAGAGGCAAGCACGAGGCACTTGGCCTTCGCGCAATCAATCTCCCAAGTCTTACGGATTTCCTTATCCGCGACGCTGGAGGTGGGACCTGGGACGGGGGGAGCTTTGGTGGTAAGAAGATACCCCAGCTTGTCGTAAGTGATTGCCATTTTGACATTCCTGAGCCAATCTTTGTAGTTTGGCCCTGTCAGTATGTTTTTATCTAGCAGTAACTTAAGTCCAGTCATGTCGATTTGGTCGCTGCAATTAGGAGAGAGAGAAGAAACACTCAGCACGATGCTCTTGCAAGTTTAGAATGGTTTTTAATTTGTCTAAACAGGATGGCTCCCACTGTCTCTCGAATCCCTCCTCAAACCATAAAGGAAGAATTAGTCGGGATCAATCCCACCGCACAATACTTGCTTAACCGTTCAGCCAGGCCAGTGTCGGTACTTCGAGGGAGGTTTTCCAATGCTTTCGCGAAGTTCCTTAATTTAAGAACCTCTTTTCCCTGGGGGCATAGCCCCGATAACACCTTTCTAGACACCTACTAGGTTTATAGCATTGATCGTTTAGTGAGAAATTTCACGAGGAGTAGCATATACTCACAGTAGGATCGGGATCCAAATATCATCGCGTGACGAAAATGAAGGAATCCTACCATAATCATCACACTCCAAATGGTATGCAAATCTAGCAAGTTTCAGTACTTATGAAACTCCCGATGTGGATTTTTGCCCCATGCTCTTATGACCTTGACTTTGGCCAAAATATCATAAGTCACATGTCAAGTTCTACCCGTCACTATCCAGGTTAATTTGGATCCATCTGTACCTACCCTTGACTTTGGCCAAAATGGCAGTACGACTATCCCAAATCAACGCATCTATCTATGCTACACATGAATACCCAATAGCTACCAATCACTATGCCTTGACTTTGGCCAAAATACATAGCTTGAATACTATTGTCTATTCATGTGAAACGACGGAGGGCTACGAATGGTTTTGGTAAAACCGTAAACGTAGTGAACTTGATATAATCGATGGAACGAGATAGCTTTTAAAAGGAGTGGCTCAAGCTCCGCATTTAAAAGTTAGTTTTGAAAAGAACCGAGTGGTTTTTCGAAAGTGTTCCAACGACTTTAGCTTGGTTTATTATCTTTGCATTAGTTCTTTTAATGCGTGATATTCTTGCATTAGTTCTTTTAATGCGTCCCATCAATTAATCCTACCATTGCAGAAAACAACCAAAATATGACGTACGCTTATGCCATTCGCATTCGCCACGGGGCCCCGTCATCACCCGTTAGGTTACTTAACTAACGACAGAGCGGGGGCTGGGCTAGCGCGGCTGTAAAACATAAGCAACGCCTAAATAGTTATAAATATATAGCAATGATAGACATTACAGATCACAGATGAATACATTGGATATACTAGGAATCCGTAATCCTTTCGAGCCTGCAACGAAAAGCGGATTACACGGTCGCGGTGAATAGCCAAAACCCCACCCAAGACCCCTACGAGTGCGGCAAACTACCCGCCAAGTACCCGAAGTGGAGCAACCTCCCTCAACGCCGTGAGTAGGCCACTCGGCACTTCGAGATACCCGGTAGTTTGTGCACCCCTCCATGGGTCTATCCTAGGAGCAAAAACAGTAAAAAGAATTATACAATGACGGCTACAACCCCGACCCGGTTGTGCGGCCATACAAATAATAATATTACATCAATTTACATTTTACAATGAATGAAAGAAAAAGAAACACTCATCTCACATCCACCCCGGCTATTCACCCGCGACAGTCCAACGCATTCATATACACATACCATCATCAAACACAGATCACAGATATGTATAACCCCGACGAATCGACATATAGCGATCAGCCGACGTTCAATACATATAAACATCACAGATATAACCTTCATAGTCAAAGTGTATTGAAGTTCGAAAAAAATACGGATTTATAGGCCCCCAAAAACAAATTTCTATTCTGGAAAATCTGGGCACATACAAACCATCTTAAAAATCACAAAACCAAGCCAGAAACACACTGCACCAAAATCGACCCAGTGAAGAGCCAAGACGGCCGCGGTTCCGCGGCAATAGCTTGCTATTGCCGCGGAACCGCGGCTCTTTGGTCGAGTCACTGGATCGTTTTTGGTGGCATTCTTCTAAAAACCCTGAGATGATTTTTGGAGTATAAATTATTTCTTTTTGACCAGAAAAAAATTTAACAGAAACTTAGGGTTTTTGAAACTCGGTTTTTCGATTTTTCCGTTTCGAACTTCGACACACTCTACTACCTAGCTAGTTTATGTTTAGTTAGTCTCTGATACCATTGTAAGTCCACGTTGCCTACCCCGGTACTTACGAGGAGGCGGAAACGGTATATAAAAATCAAATTTTTAGCGCAAGGGGCAACAAGGACTAACAAAGTCGGGATCTTTTCTAAACTAAACTAGCAAGAACGCTAAAGATAGTTAGCTACTCGGAAAAGAGGTTATACCTAAACTTGAACTCCTTCTTCTTGAAACCTTTGTAGGGGTTTGATGGTGCTTTCCTCGTCGCCTTCTTCCGTCAAAGATGGATCCACCTGAGGGTTCAACTTTCGGGCTCTTTCTCGAACTTTGAGTGAACTAGGATCTTTGGCTTGCTAAACCTCTAACCCTAGAGTAAGTAGAGAGTGGCTTTGGGGTGTTTTTATCTCAAGGAGATGGATTCTCAACACATGAGAAGGGAGCTCCTTGAACTAGAGGAGGAGGAAGAAGAAGAGAGGAGAGAGAAGTGTTATGATAGAATGAGCAATTCTTTTCATTTTACAACCATAACAAAAAGAAAAGAATTATCAAATTAACAATAATAATAAAAATGAAATAGTTGATGGATGGTTTGGAATGACCATTATCATTACATTCATTAAATGAATTTTGCTAGAATCAAAGAGCATCTTTGTAAAGTAATGATGATGGTCAAACTTTCAACTATGGTCAACTAGTCAACCTTGGTCAACAAGTCAACAAACCCAACCATGACACAATTTCATTTAATTAATATTATTAATTGATATATCATAAATCCATTAGGGTTTGGAAAAATACGACTGTCAACTGTGCCTACGCACCCGTTCCGAAACCCTAATGAAAATCCTCTTCCTCCGCCTCAAACAACTGTGCATACACACCCGCATTCTTGTTCCGAGGAACATGAATACTATGAGATAAAATCAACCCCAAAACATATACCAGTATCTGGCTCAAACCAGAGCCTGCTAGTAATATCTGTCCGGACTCCAAACGTGCACAAGTGCGCGGATGAGAACGAACCCTGTCGCAAAACCATGCGACCTCTACTCAGTTTTGCCCAGAGGCGAATAGCCCTCTGTGTGGGACTCTAAAGACCCGACACTACGCTGGCAGTGGGTTTAACCACAGACCGCAAGCGGCACTAGCTGTGCGTAACGGTCCCCAGGTAGATGCCGATAAGAAGACTAACGAGGTGAACCCCATCTGAACTCCTACTGAGTCTGAATGTGACAGTCTCCGTACAGTCCGGTCTGTTCGTCTGATACATCGCATGTCGGGCCTAGGGGGCGGTAAACGTCAGTCCCCTAATAGCGGTACAAGTCGTGTCGGAGTGAAGCCCAAAACACCCTGAGATAACACTGGAAACCTACCAGTATATCTCGCTTGCCCTGGCCAGGGACTACTCGTGTAATGGCTCTCCTAGACACAGCGCGATGTCAACCCCCAATACCGGGAGAGACGAATCCTGTCTAACCGTCACTGCCTCCAAGTGCTTCGGGACTGCACCCAACCACTACCTGTTTGCACGACTCCTTTGAGCCGTGGTAGGGTAGTGATCAAAGTGCAGTGGGAACACACTCGAGGCGAAGTGCCAGTGTCAAGTCAGCGGACTAAGCTGTACTCATGTCACCTGGGAACTGATAACTGACGATAGGTATAATACCAACTTGTCAGTTCCCGACGAGTCCTGTCCAGTGTACTCGTAACCTAACGAGCACCCGCATACTATCTCAAGTACGACGTACTGACGGCTGTGGGACAGACCGTCTCCCACACTGGGATGAGAAGCGCATGCGCCAGTCTACTCCGGAGTATCGATACCCTGTCTCGATAGTCCTGCGACTAGGGACCTGTATAAGGATGTGCTTATAGATTACCCAGCCCCCACTAGTGTGACTGCCATCACAACGCTGGTAATCAAGCAAAGATCCTAAGGGCTCCACTAATGCGTATAGGTGATATGATAAAATAAACACATGTACACATTGAAGTAGAAACAAACCAAGTAGCATACTACTATTTTGAGCAAGATTGTATATACAAGGTGAATATCCCAAGCTTCCATTAAGTAATATACAAACCAGTATGATACAGTAATGGCCTCTAGGGCATATACACTAACAAAGAGATGTCTCCCAAGACTGATTTGGAGAGAGCTCTCATGTAAGGGATACCCTACGCTTCAGCGGTAGGCTCTATCATGTACGTGATGCTATATACCAGACCCGATGTAGCATACTCACTAAGTGTAGTGAGCAGGTATCAAGCTGATCCTGGAGAGAGTCACTGGACAGCTGTGAAGAGCATTCTCAAGTACTTGCGAAGGACTAAAGAGATGCTCTTGGTGTATGGTAATGGAGAACTCCAAGTGGAGTCCTTTACCGATTCGAGCTTCCAGAGTGATAAGGACGACTCTAAGTCGCAGTCGGGATTTGTCTTTACCCTTTACGGAGGGGCGGTTAGCTGGAAGAGTTCCAAGCAGGAAACCGTGGCAGACTCGACGATGGAGGCTGAATACATCGCTGCCAACGATGCTGCCAAAGAGGCTGTCTGGATCAAGAAGTTCATTACTGAACTTGGAGTGGTTCCATCCATTGAGCATCCAATACCTTTGTATTGCGATAACAATGGAGCGGTGGCTTTGGCCAAGGAACCCAGGTCCCATCAGCGATCCAGACATATTCTGAGGCGGTATCACCTGATCCGGGAGATAGTTGATCGCCGGGAGATCGAGGTCAGGAGGGTTGACACGAAGAACAACACAGCGGATCCACTCACGAAGGTCATTCCCCAGATACAGTTTGAGAGACTCTTCAAGATGCTCGGTATGCGATACTACAGCAGCTGGCCCTAGTGCAAGTGGGAGATTGTTAGTTGTATGTATGCCCTAGAGGCCAGTATTGTACAGATGATGTATATTATATTGGATGCTTGGACATATATAGAGAGGACTTTCTTGCTCGATATGATAGTATGCTATCTGGTTGCTCTTTATCTTAACATGTATACTTGTCTCTTTATACTGTCTTATAGCTACATGTTGATAAAGCCCTTAGGATGTGTACTTGACTACCTGGACTGTGATGCGGATCATACTAGTGGGGCCGTGGTAGTCCATAAGTACATCCTTCAAAGTCCCTAGTCATGGGTGTATCGAGACGGGGCATCGATATACCAGTATAGACTAGTGTATACGCTTCTCGACCCATGAGATGGGCGATGGATGATCCCATATCCATTGGTGTTTGACATCAGAGATGGTATACGGGTGCTCGGTGGAGACTGGGTACACTGGACGGACTCGCCGAGAACTCCCAGATGGTATTATACCTCACGTCAGATGGCAGTTCTCTGGTGACACTTGTGCAGGTTAGTCTGTAGACCCGAGATCGTCATAGAGTCTCATGTGATTCCCACTGTGCTTTGATTTCCACCTTACCACGTCCATGAGGGCGTGCAAAACAGTGGTTTTTTGGTACAGTCCCGAGTCACATGGAGGCAATGAGTGATAGGAGGGGTTTCGTCTCTCCCGGTATTGGGGGTTGATGTTGCGCTGTGTTCGATTGGCCGTAACATGGAAGTCCCTGGCCAGGGCTGATTCAGAGATTTACTGGTAAGTGTTACCAGTAGTTTCTTGACCCGTTATAAGCCTCACATCGGCACGACTTATCGGTTGTTGGGGTCTGACGTTTACCACCCCTAGACTTGATATGCGACATATCAGACGAGGAGACCGGACTGTACGGGAAGTGTTACCGGCAGGCTTTTACAGGAGTTAGAGCGGGCTTGCTTGCTGATCTTCTGATTGCTCAATACCCGAGTAGCCGTTACGTCCAGCTAGTACCGCTGACGGCTTGTGGGTGCGTGATGTGATCATCACCTACTGCCGGCGTATTGACGAGTCTTTAGAGTCCTACACAGAGGTTTTACTGGCTCAGGCAAAACGAAATAGGAACACGTATGTGATATGTGCGGGACCGAGAATAAATGCGAGTATGTGATACCGTATTCTATTCTCGTGACTTTTTGTATCGGTCGGTTATATATGATATGACCGGGTTATCGAATCAAGTGTTGATTCGATAAGTAGATACGATGGATGTTAGCCGGTTATATGAGATATGACCGGATTATTAAGCCAAGTGTTGATTTAATAATTAAGTGTATAATTGTATATTAGATATACTAATTTACATTTGCTAACACTTGTTCACTTTAGGGTTTTTCTCACATATGAACACGTGTATATATATATATATGTGTGTGTGTGTGTGTGTGTGTGTGTGTGTGATATATATATTAAAGTGTTTTCTTTTGTATCATGGTTGATGATACACTAAACATGGGTGTGTAAGACATACACCATACTATATTAGATGGTGGTTAATATTTATTTAAAGTAATTACAAATTAGTGAAGCTTATGTCATAAGTATGAAGCTTGTAGAAGCTTTTGGATACTTTGACAAAGTCCACTTAATTTGTTTTACTTTAGATTTTTTGTTAACCTAACCATCTTGACTTAGCCATGGTTATGTCCCACCATGAGTTAGTATATGATACTCATTCACCATGGTTAGATTACTCACTTGATCATTATCCTTTCCTCTTTCTTTTGGTTCATCTTCTTCATTGTGAAAAGGAGAAAGAAAACTAGGGTTTGATCCAAAGTGAGAAAGAGTGTGAGAAACAAAATTCTAAAGAGAACCCACTTCCTATTTCTCCATCCTCTACTAGACTAGCACTTTAGTTTAGGGTGTTTACTTCACTATTTCTCTAGTTAGTGAAGTAGGAGCTTGAGTCGGAATTCCCTCGACGTAGATCATCTTCGGCCTCGGAGACTTCAAGCAAGGTCGCACCTTTTCGCCTCGTGAAGCCATGCAAGGGTCCGGGAGAACCACGATCACAGCGGAGGGACTTCATCAAGGAGCTAAAGAAGTGGAGGACCGATCTACAAAGGTTGTATTTCGTGATCTCTTAGAGTAAAGTTGTTTACTTGCCTTTCGATTCGCCTAAACTCTAGTATACGATCTTGCTTAGTGTTATTCGGCACATAAAAATTTAATTTTGGCATGGTCGATGCCTTGTAGAGCCTTGTTAGTGTGCCTAGTAACCCTACACTTCAGCTGCTCGGACAAGGGGTTGTGCAGCCCCGGCGACGTCCTACAGATTGAGTACATCAATAGCTGGAGGAGAGGTGAGCACCGAGGAAGCAGTCGGCCAAAATGGTCCTCAATGTGGCCTTTGACTACTTGCACCGTATCCTCGGTGCAATACTGGTCATACAGGTACACGTCCAGGAAAGTTATGATATCAGGGATGGTGAAAGGGAAAGTGTCCACTCTTACATTTTGGAGATGGAGAAAGGAGTGCTCAACAAGCCCTCCGCTTTATAGCCCCACTGCGCTATCAAGAGTCCAACAGTCGCTCGTGTTTTCCATAACTGTACCGCCACGTGGCGAACATCCCACCTTTCTCGGTGAAATCGGAACGACGCGGCTCTTGCGCTTTGCCTCCCCCGCGCGCTAATGACACGTGTTGACCACGACAGTCACTCTTCCCGATGTTCAAACACCGGGGAAGATCGGACAGAACCTCACAGCTCAACCAGGAAGCTTCACTGCTCGGTCCATCCTTGGCTGGTAATCTCTTCCCCCACGACGCTAAGAATCGAAGCCCTCATCCAGAGGCAACCGGGAAGCTACCCTAATCGGTTATCCCTGGCTGGTAGTCCCCTATCCCATGACGCCAAGGATCGAAGCCCTCTCCAAGAGGCACCGGGCAGCAACCCTGCCTGGCCTGTCCTTAGCAGTCCCCTTACGGCCCCTCCCGCGCTAAGGATCAAAGCCCTCGCCAAGAGGCACCGGGCAGCAACCTCACCCGGCCCGTCCTTAGAAGGCCCCTTAAGGCCCCTCTCGCGCTAAGGATCAAAGCCCTCGCCAAGAGGCACCGGGCAGCAACCTGCCCGGCCCGTCCTTAGCAGGCCCCTTACGGCCCCTCCCACGCTAAGGATCAAAGCCCTCGCCAAGAGGCACCGGGCAGCAACCCTGCCCGGCCCGTCCTTAGCAGGCCCCTTATGTCCCCTCCCGCGCTAAGGATCAAAGCCCTCGCCAAGAGGCACCGGACAGCAACCCTGCCCGGCCCGTCCTTAGCAGGCCCCTTACGGCCCCTCCCGCGCTAAGGATCAAAGCCCTCGCCAAGAGGCACCGGACAGCAACCCTGCCCGGCCCGGCCTTAGCAGGCCCTTTAAGTCCTCTCCCATGCTAAGGATCAAAGCCCTCGCCAAGAGGCACCAGGCAGCAACCCTGCTAGGCCCGTCCTTAGCAGGTCTCTCTATGCCCTCCCGTGCTAAGAATCAATAGCCCTCACCAAACGGCAACTGAGCAGCTCCCCTGCTCGGTCCATCCTTGGCTGGTAATGTCTTACCCCACGGCGCCAAGGATCCGAAGTCATCATCTAGAGGCCGCCAAACAGCTACCCTGCTCAACTCCCTGCACGTCTTACCAAGTGATCTCCATCTCGACTTCGGGGCCATGGAGATATCGTCCTTTCACCGGTATTCGCACACTTGGCAAACAGTCGAATTCAACTCGACGTGCGATCGCTTAACAAAAAATCGTCCGAACATGAAAGCAGTACCGTGCAAATACAAGTGTTTACCACAAACAAAAGGAAAATGCGCACGCAAAGACTACTGCAAAAAGATTTTATTCATAAAGTCAAAAGTCTTTATAAGGGTATTATGGGCTCCCCAGCCTTACAAAATGCCTAGAGGCTTATAAAATTTCAGAGCAAAAAAAGAAAATAAGAAGGCGAAGGGCCTCAGCTCTTAGGGCCGGGGAGAACCCCGACGAGCCGCGCGTCCACTAAGACTACCGGGCGGCATCTTTAGGGTCGACACCCACCACAGGAGCCTCGGCGCTGGTAGCCGGGGGAACCGACTTCTCCCCAACGCCCCCGCCGGGGCCTCTTCCCCAGCATCGTCTTCAGGGGCGTTCCCCTGCGCGTCATCCTCGAGAGGGTACGCGGCCCGGAGATCGCCATCAGGGAACTCCGGCATCTGAGCCTTAACAGCATCGAGAGCGTCGTGCCAAATAAGGCCGCCGGCTGCAGCAAGGTCGGCGTAGAACAGGTCCGACCTCTTGTAGCTCTCCACCGCCTCCGACGCCAGAAGCTCATCCTTCGACGCCCGAAGCTCGGCACGCCTCATCCCCTCCTTCGCCGCCTCATTCTCCTTATGGAGGGCACTCGCCGTCTTCTTCATAGTAGCGACGAGCACCTTGGAGTCCTCCAACCGGGCCTCAGAGGCTCGGGCGGCCTCTCGGTACCGGGCGACCTTCCTATTCTCGGCCTTCACCCGGTCTCAAGGGCAGCGACCCTCTCCATCGCTGCCTCCAGCTCCTACCTTGAGCTCTCCTCCCACGAGGAGAACTCACCCACGGCCCGCATCACCAGAGCTATCTCCTCGTCCTCCATGTTGACGACGAGGGTGACGTGCTGGAGGACCTGAAGAAAGAAAGAGGGTCAAAAAAGGAAGGGAAGCACCCGATCACGCGAATAAAAATGCTGAATGAAGAACCAGGTGAAGTGCGAACACTAACCTGCACGGTCTCTTGAGCTATCGCCGCCATTTGGGCCCGGAGGGTCCCTCGAGGGATCCTGTCCCCGGCCGACCTCTCCATATCCGAGAGCAGACTGTCGGCGACGGAAAGCCCCGAGGGCACTCGAAGCGAAGCTCCACATCGTCCATAAGGATCGGGGAAGCCGGGGAGCAGGGCACCCTCCTGTGAAACCCCTTGAGGGCCAACGCGGGAGAACCCTCCTCATCTCCCATCTCGAGGGCCCAAGGCTCTTGCTCCCGAGCACGCTTTCGAACCGGCGCACAACTGGACTCGGGGGCCCAGAGCTCGCTTGGGTGCCTGGGAGGAAGGGCCACCGGCGGAGCTGGAGCAGACGGCGGGTGAGAAGGGGCGGCGCCTTTAGGCTTCTTCCCTTTCTTCACGTCGACCACTGCCGCCCGGAACTTGCTCATATCCATGGGTCCTGCATAAGACAAAAATACGAGGAGTCAGTGATGCCTGGAAAAATGAAAAAAATGCACAAGTCTAAACAGGTCGCCTGAGAGCTCCCAACTTACCCGCGTACTCGGTGGGGCTGAGCCCGGCCCAACTGAGGGCTCGCTCAGACAGCAGCACATCAACCCGATGGAGGGGCTCCCACTTCGACACCGCCACCGTGTCGGGATCATTCGACCGCCTCACCCGCAGACAGCTAACCCTTTGCCACAAGGTGGGCACGGGCCATGTTAGTGCATGTTGCATGCTCCTACAACTCTTGTGAGGCAGCGGAAGTGATAAACGAAAATTTTCTTTGCATACAACACGCACTTTCCATTAGATCTTGTCTAAACCACAACTAGAAAACCCTAACTAGAGATCTTATCTACTATGTTAGGGGTTATACCTTGATGATCCGGTCCTTCGGGTCTTCTTTGATGATCTCCTTGGCTCCTTGGATGTTGTCGGTGTGCACGATCTCCGGCCACCCCAAGACCTAGATGATCCACGTGAGAGTTGTCATGCAAGCTAAAACCCTTCTCAAGAGCTAAACCTAGAGATCAAGTTTGCTAAAAATGGTCACTAGGATGATGTAGAGATTAGTGTATTAGATTATCTTTAATCCTTGGCTTATGATTCACATCTCATGTGAGTGTTAAAGCAAGGAAGAAGAAGGAGGAGAGAAGAAGGAGAGAGAAAGAGTTTTGCATAATGAGAAAATTCAAGCATGAGAAAATAATATATTCAAATGGAAATTATTGAAGCATGGAATATAAAATTAGCATCATACTTCAACAGTAACTCTAAAAGATTAAAATATAAAATAACCCATTCTCACAACCATGCTTAGACTTTCTAATTTCCACCTCATTTATATATTTTCATAAAATAAATAATGTATTATGAGGTGGCATCTTCTAGAAGGTATTCTTGTAACAATTACAAGAATACCCCTCCTCCGTATACCGTATCCCGTATACCGTATACCCGTATCCGAATTCCAAAAAATACGAATACCAATAATCCAATAATATAATACCGGTATCCTGCTTAAATCAAAGCCTACCAGTATTATCGTTCCGATTATTATTCCTGTAACAATTACACGAACATATTCGAAACCCTACCGCAACACCTTACGGCTGTCGTAACAACTTACGGCCTCTATATCTTTCGCCTGAACGAGGGAACCCTCTGTATGGGACTCTAAAGACTCGACAGTACGCTGGCAGTGCGTTTAACCACAAGCACGTCAGCGGCACTAGCTGTGCGTAACGGCTACCCAGGTACATGACGAAAAGGTGGTCGACGAGCGAACTCATCACAACCCCAACGAGCCTGCAAGCAACACTTACCATACAGTCCGGTCTCTTCGTCTAATACGTCGCATATGAAGTTTAGGGGTGGTAAATGTCAGACCCCAGTAACTTTATAAATCATGCTAATTTACGGCTCATAACAGTTCGAGGAACTACTGATAACTGTAAGTACACGGCGGCGCCCCGGCCGTCAATCCGACGGCCAAAAGCGGAAGCGGTGATAAACTTTAATTTTTCTTTGAACTGGCAAACCGCCGCGCACTAATACCCGGATCGAACCATTAATTAGTCCTAGCTATCAACAAGAAGAGGAAGAGAGATATACCGACAGATCCGAGTCCTCCGGTCTTCTCGTCGTCGTCCCGATCTCCTGCGGAATGTCCCGTCTCCTCCTCGTCGCCGGAAGTGCACCACATCGCCTACTTCTTTTATGGGCTCCCACCTCAATGCCGAGGCAACTCGGGCACGAAGCTGGCTAGTCGACGTGCCCAAGAATTGCTGTAGAATGTATAGTAGAGCTCAAGTCTCATTTGGGGTTTATGGAGGTGCCATTTTGGTGGAGGGATAATACAAGAACAATGTGGAGGGACTTGGGGATTTTTGGAGCATCAAATGAAGCAAAAACCCATACCACAAAATTTGGACAGCCCACCCAAATGAAGTGGCCGGCCATGACTTCAAGAGTGGGAGGAATTAGAGAGGAGGTGAATGTATCAAAAGATAATCAACCATGCAAGAGGAAAAACAAAGTTATCATGAAAAAGGGCAATGATCACAAAATAATTCCAACACACAACCAACAACCATCACTCATCATCAACCATCATGTCCTACAAAAGTCAAGGCATGATGAAGCTAGAAGTCAAGGTCAAGGAAAGGCTATCATGATACAACAAAATGCAAAGACCCCCTCCACAAATCCTTATTTGCAACAATGCAAATAAGCCCTCCTCCACCAAATTTCGGCCAATGAACGATACAAAGGAAATTGGCCGAAACAGAAAGCAAACTGGCAACTCCAGAAAACTGGTCCCATAATAAATTACAGGAAAACCCCGATACTGTGCATACACACCCGCATTTGTATTCCGACCGAAATACAAATGCAATGAGACAAAATCTACACTGTACTATACTAGGATCCGGCTTAAACCAAAGCCGGCTAGTAATATCCGTTCGATCCTGATCCGTGCAATACCGCACGTATCTGATCGAACCCTGCCATATATCCATACGGCCTATAGTACAAACTGTCCGATCCTGATCCGTGCAATACCGCACGTATCTGATCGGACCTTGCCATATCTCCATACGGCCTCTACAACTTTTCGCCCGAAAGCTGAGTAACTGAATGTGGGGGACTCTAAAGACTCGTCAACACCTTGGTTGTGGATTTAACCACTAGCATGTCAGAGGTATAAGCCAATACGTAACGGGCTACCAGGTATTGACTAAAAGGGACGTCTGTGAGCGAACTCAGCCTGACAACCCTACTGAGCCTGTCAGTGACAATATCCGTACAGTCCGGTCCGTTCGTCTATGAGTATCGCATGGCGGGCCTAGGGGGTTGGTAAAAGTCAGACCCCCAAAAGCGGTACAAGTCGTGTCGGAGTGTAGCCCAGAACACCCTGAGATACTACTGGAATACCTACCAGTAAATCTCCTGCCTTGGCCAAGGACTTCATGTAATGGCTCTCCTAGACACAGCGCGACCTCACCCCCAATACCGGGAGAGACGAACCCCTGAAGATACGCTCACTGCCTCCATGTGGCTCGGGACTGTACCCAACTAAAACCTGTTTGCACGACTCCTTTGAGCCGTGGTAGGGTAGTAATCAAAGTACAGTGGGAACTCACACGAGACAAATGACGATCCCCAGGTCGATGAACTAACCTGCACACATGTCACCAGGGAACTGCCATCTGACGTCTGGTATATGACCAACTAGCATGTTCCCGGCGAGTCCTGTCCGGTGTACTCATAACCCAATGAGCACCTGTATACATCTTAGGTGATCCAACTGACACCAGTGGCTTGTGAGACCGGCCACCGCCCCTCGTCGGGGTCTCGACTATATACACTAGTCTACTCTGGAGTATCGATGCCCTGTCTCGAAACTCACACGACTAGGGACCATTTAAGGATATGCTTATAGACCCCAGCTCCCACTTATATGATCGCCCTCATACTGCTAGTGGTCAAGCAAGAATCCTAGGGGCTCTATCAACGTGTAATAGCAACTTGTCAGGTCACCTAAAACAGTACACGATGATAAAGGTAAACCAGATAGCATACTATCATCTCGAGTAAGATTGTCCTACTGGGACAGGTCCTCCCTCAATCATTGCAATCACGTGCCTGTGATCGAATAATTGACTCTGAGGGCACTATCTCCAACAATCTCCCACTTGCACTCAAGGCTAATTATTGCGATGTCGCATACTCACAGCCCGTGTGATACCGAACACCCAACTCCTCTACTTGTCAGTCTCACAAAGCTCGTTTGCGAAACTATTGCGTTCGAGGAATAGCCTTAGTGAGTGGATCCGCTTTGTTGTTTCTTTCTATGTCTCTCTATATCTCAAGTTCGCGGAGAAAACCCATCACCCGAAATGAGCAATACCTGTCTTAGAATGTGTCTGGATGTCTGATGGGACCTAGCTCATAAATGAACTCCAAATCCAAACTTCTTAGACTGTATCGTCAACTGAACTTAATCAGTATCCTGCGCCATGCCTCCCTCAGTATTGCCTTGGATCACCTGTCCAAAATACTGCCCCTCATCAGAAGGAAAAACTATAACTCTGACAACCTCCTTGTCGTCCAGGTCACCTTGGAAGCCTGGAATGATAACTGTCTCCCGAATGAGACTGTCGTTATCATATCCCTAGAACATCCACTTATGTTCCAAAACTGCTTCCGACTGTTTCTCCAGGATTGGATCAATGTCAACTTATTGCATCTAGTGCAAAAACAACATCTGGTGTGGTACTTGACATCTCATGATTGACTCAATTGCCTAAGCAAGTGATCTGCCAATCATGCACATCCCTCTCCCCTTTAGTCTGTAAGACACCTTTAGAGAGGGTGATTCCATCACCTGCAGGTACACTACCGTGCCAGGAGTCGTCCATTCTAAATACTCTTAGAATGCTGTCTAAGTACCCTGATTGGGAAACCACCCAAATCTAGATCTAAAACCATAGATCTAGTAACCAGTATGTCTGATATAAAATCCATTTCCTTTATGGAGAAAGCACTGTGTGATGACCAAAGTATAACCGGTCGTAGTATAGGAGTTTCTTTCCTACTCTGTGTATGTCATCCAAATACCATGACATCACACCCTACTACCTTCTTAACAGATCCATCCTCTATTCTGATGAAGTCAAACCCATGACTGTCACGTCAGAAATAGATGATCTATCTCCGCTATATCTGCTTTAGTCTATAAATAGACATAAGTTACCTGTCCACCAATGCTTCCGCTGCTCCCACTGACTACGACAACCCTCTGGCAGAGTCATATACACGTACACTTCTGAAGCGAGTTCAGAACGACGCTATACTCATCCTCCTGCCGGGTCTCATAGTCTGGAACAACAGCAATGGCAAGTGTGGGTAAACAAGAACCTCCCTGTCACCGTCCTTGAGCCTACCGGAGTACCTCTCGGGTGCCTGAAGTTACCCACCTTATCTGCGGAGTGGCCAATGGAATGTCAAACCAGATTGAATTTTTAGGTTCCTATCAAATCTTCAGTAATCGTTTGTGGTTCTGCAATCACTTCCAGTTCTACCATACTCCCACTACTGTTTTCTGAAAAAATCCATTTTTAATAAAACTGTGGCGAGTCTAGAACAATATTGCTATTGATCTTCCAGATGGTAGAAAGTCAACCCTCGTCATAGCCTGGGTCAACCCACAAACAGCCATTACAGAAACGTGCCTTGAGTTGTCAAGTGTCTGGTTTTAATCATAAACCGGACAACTCCCCGTACCTTAACATCGTTAAGATATGAACTGTTCTATATCCAATATATAAACAGAGGCACTGATTTAATTGAACCAGATCCAAATCATGCAGCTGTCTCCAGTGCATGTCAACTTAATGGAAGGAGGCCGATCAGCGTTACTCAACTTAGGAATGCTTCCAATTATGAGTAACCTGAAAGAGAAGCAAGTTCTCTTTATCATTACTATCAACTGAATACCATACACAAGTATCTACATCTTTGATCACTTTGAAAAATCCCGATACTTGCTATACCTGGTTCTCTACTCTATTCAAATACCTATAACTTCTCAAAATTCGGACCCTGTGTTTCCACGAAAACACCTGTCTAAAAACTAGAGAAGTCATAAGTAAACCGAATATAGTACGAGGACCAACCCCTCTGTCCTGATGGACCCTGGACAACATACAATACTCTGTATAAGTCCCTTGAGTCTGATAACTCATTCACTGTGTATCGTAGGTTGAAAACTGTACTTATGGTTAAGAAGAATTACACCGCTGTTTAATGCTCCTTACCTAACCATCCACTGATATAGGTAAATGTCGTAGACATAATTTCAGAAAGGTATATCTCACTCTATGAAAATAGACGTACAGATATATCAATTTGAAATTGGTGCATAACTGCGGATATTCAAAACCAAATATTTGCCGACCGGCAAACAGCCCAGGTGATTTCCTCAAATATCACCGATTACAACGAATCCCGATATAATGAGGATGATCACCCAATTCCCAATAACTTACTCCCACTCATCATCTGTAAAACTATACAGATGTGAGAATTATACCTGGCAAATACATACCCTGGAGTAAGTGTCTAATCGGGAAATCACTTTTCTTTTAACATTACACAGTGAAACTGAAACATTGAAATGTTTCGATGGGGTATCCTGGTATTCATAGTAATGCCTCTTCCAGATTCACGACTGTAACCGTATAATTCTTTGCCACCTCTCCAAATCCCTTCATATGTCTTTATTCATTACCTTCTGCACACCCCTCAGGCCAAATGGTTTTCTTCCTTCTCTACCGTTCGGCACCAGCCTATGGTTTGGAAGAAGACTATCCAATAAGCATAATGGGTGTACTGTCCTAATCCTAGGAGCACTCGCAAAGCGAGAGAAGGTGAAGATAAAAGACAACCGAATAAATCTTATTCCTATTTCTCCTGAACCAGAATCCATCCCCGAACTGGAACAAGTTCCTTTCGAGTTCGTATATAACCATACGATGGAGTATCCAATAAACTGTGGATCTTCGTAGTGATACGGAGTGTCCTGGAGAAATACAAAGGTGATTTAGGATTGGCGAAGGAATACTTGGTTTGGTCGTGAATAGCAGTCGCAATTTACTTTGCCCTCTTACTAATCCCTTGCTTTGTCTTAACTTAATACCTTCTGTACACCATCGTTAGGCTAATTGGTTTTCTTCATTCCCTACCGGTCGGCACCAGCCTAAGGTTTGGAAGAAGACTATCCAATTTGCGTAATAGGTGTACTATCTCCTAAACCAAGGAGTACTCGCAACTTGAGAGAAGGTAAAAAGGAAAAGACAACTGAATAATCCTATCCATTTTCTCCAGAACCTGAAACCATCCTCGAATTCCTTCGAGTTCGTATATAACCATACGATGGTTTTGTCCAATGGAAATGGATGTTCGTAGTAATACGGGGTGTCCTGGAGAAAAGGGTAAAAGTAGGAGTGGCAATGAGGTTTGCAACTCTGACAATCCAAAAGCCAAAATTTAAGAAGGTTCGGTTAATTTTGGTCACTAAATCATAGTCTTAGGGTCGGGTCAATGGTCGCTGCCAAAGAGAGAGAGAAAAAAAACACTCAGCGTGCACTCTAACCAAGATCAGAATGGTTACCAATTTATCTAATCTGGAAACCTCCCACTGTACCGTCAAATTCTCCTCCAAACCTGAAAGAAGAATTAGTCGGGATCACCCGAGGAGTAAACCAACTCATCAGTGGGAATCGGGATCCAACTATCATCGCATGATAACGTGACGGAATCCGCTCACGGTGTCACACTCCAGAAGGTATGCGCATATCTGGCAAGTTTCAGTTCTTTTGAAACTCCCGATATGATTTCTGCCCCATGCTCTTATGACCTTGACTTTGGCCAACATATCATAAGTCACATGTCAAGTTCTACCCGTCATTCTCCAGGTTAATTTGAATCCACCAGTACCTACCCTTGACTTTGGCCAAAATGGCAGTACGACTGTCCCAAACCAACGCATATATCTATGCTGCATATGAATACCCAATAGCTACCAATCACTGTGCCTTGACTTTGGCCAACATACACAGCTTGAATACTATTGACCACCCATATGAAACGACGGAGGGCTACGAATGGTTTCTGGCGAAAACCTTTAACGTAATGAACTTGATATCGTTGAAGGAACGGATAGCTTTTTAAAAGTATAGTGACAAAAACCTTTGCTAAAGAGGTCACTCCCGGTGAAGGGATCTCGGCTCTTTCCCCGTAGAATGAGGTGCAGGATATTCCAACTAAATACCACGGTGCAAAGCAAAAGCAATCGGCTATAGTGAAGTTAATGCCCTGACGCAAACTTTTGTCCAAGGGGTCACTCCCGGTGAAGGGATCTCGGCCCTTGCCTCGTCGACTGAGGAGCAGGATATTCCAACCGAATATCACGGTGCAAAACAAAAGAGAACGTCCTTGCAATAACAGCTTTTTGAAAAGTGTTCCAACAACATCAGATTAGGTTTGTTTTTAACTTGCATTGATCCGAATCAACGCAGTCCCATCAATTGATCACACCAAAAAGAACGAAAATATACTGATGTACGTATATGCCATCCGTATTCGCCACTGGGTCCCGTCATTACCCGTTAGGTTAGCTAACTAACGACAGAGCGGGGACTGGACTAGCGCGGATGCAAAACATATACAACATCTACTAATATATATACCAATTTATTATATTCGCTCAAGGCGTGATAAAATGCAACATCACAGAAAATGTACAGCATCACAGAAACAATATAGATATCTGGGATCCCCGGGTTTCACAGAGCCACTACTGAAACCCGACGTTCTCCTGGTCGCGTGGATAGCCTGTACAATGAAATCCTAGACCCCTACGGGCGCGGCAAGTCACCCGCCAAAACCTGAAGCGAGGCAGCCCCCTTCAGCGACGTGAATGGACCACCCAGCACTTCACGGAATCCGGTAACTTGGGCACCCCTCCTGGGTCAACCTGTACCCCCTACGAGTGCGGCGAATAGCCCGCCAATCCTAGAGTGAAGCCCCCTCCGTCTCAATGCCATGAGATGCGGGCTTGTTGCCCTCTAGAACCCGGCTATCCGTGCACCCCACCGCGGGGTAATCCTAGTACAGAAAGTAAAATATACATACAACGGGTACATCGACCGCAACCAGGTCGTGCCCCAGAAGAATAATACAAACAGGCAGTGACGGCAGTCCACATGTCGGACGCTCGCCCCGCAATATCAAATGTACATAATACAACAGAACTGTACTAGCATTGCATCCAGGCTATCCCCCACGACCGATCCGCAACATCACAGCAAAAACAGAACATCAACGTGAAAGTCACGTTCGCAAATCCGTCTAACCGGACTATAGCAGTTAGACAGGATTTACCGATCAAGTGACATTCACGGTCGCAGATATAATGTAAATACTGTGAAATAATATGTTTAAAATATCCGATCAATCAAAATTATAATAAGTGGGCCCCAAGCACTACTGTAGCACATCAAGAAAATCTGGGCCCAATATTAATATTCCAAAACCCCAATTTTAACCCCAGAAAGATACTGTAGAAATTTGGTGCAGGGATCTCCACAGTGTGCGGCGGAACCGCGGCGAGAAGGGGGTGTATGCGGCGGTTCCGCGCTCCCACAGTGGAGTCACTTCATCGAATTTTTACAGATCTCTTATATTCTCCAGTACATCAATTTTATACAACCTGAAAAATTTTTGGAGACCAAAAAATTTCAACAGAAACGGATGCTAACAAAAATGTAGATTTTGGAATTTTGGTCGATCGGAAATGCAAAACACATTAAACCAAGCTAGACTAAGTTAATGGCGAGGCTCTGATACCACTGTAAGTACACGGCGGCGCCCCGGCCGTCAATCCGACGGCCAAAAGCGGAAGCGGTGATAAACTTTAATTTTTCTTTGAACTGGCAAACCGCCGCGCACTAATACCCGGATCGAACCATTAATTAGTCCTAGCTATCAACAAGAAGGGGAAGAAAGATATACCGACAGATCCGAGTCCTCCGGTCTTCTCGTCGTCGTCCCGATCTCCTGCGGAATGTCTCGTCTCCTCCTCGTCGCCGGAAGTGCACCACATCGCCTACTTCTTTTACGGGCTCCCACCTCAATGCCGAGGCAACTCGGGCACGAAGCTGGCTAGTCGACGTGCCCAAGAATTGCTGTAGAATGTATAGTAGAGCTCAAGTCTCATTTGGGGTTCATGGAGGTGCCATTTTGGTGGAGGGATAATACAAGAACAATGTGGAGGGACTTGGGGATTTTTGGAGCATCAAATGAAGCAAAAACCCATACCACAAAATTTGGACAGCCCACCCAAATGAAGTGGCCGGCCATGACTTCAAGAGTGGGAGGAATTAGAGAGGAGGTGAATGTATCAAAAGATAATCAACAATGCAAGAGGAAAAACAAAGTTATCATGAAAAAGGGCAATGATCACAAAATAATTCCAACACACAACCAACAACCATCACTCATCATCAACCATCATGTCCTACAAAAGTCAAGGCATGATGAAGCTAGAAGTCAAGGTCAAGGAAAGGCTATCATGATACAACAAAATGCAAAGACCCCCTCTACAAATCCTTATTTGCAACAATGCAAATAAGCCCTCCTCCACCAAACTTCGGCTAATGAACGATACAAAGGAAATTGGCCGAAACAGAAAGCAAACTGGCAACTCCAGAAAACTGGTCCCATAATAAATTACAGGAAAACCCCGATACTGTGCATACACACCCGCATTTGTATTCCGACCGAAATACAAATGCAATGAGACAAAATCTACACTGTACTATACTAGGATCCGGCTTAAACCAAAGCCGGCTAGTAATATCCGTTCGATCCTGATCCGTGCAATACTGCACGTATCTGATCGAACCCTGCCATATATCCATACGGCCTATAGTACAAACTGTCCGATCCTGATCCGTGCAATACCGCACGTATCTGATCGGACCTTTCCATATCTCCATACGGCCTCTACAACTTTTCGCCCGAAAGCTGAGTAACTGAATGTGGGGGACTCTAAAGACTCGTCAACACCTTGGTTGTGGATTTAACCACTAGCACGTTAGAGGTATAAGCCAATACGTAACGGGCTACCAGGTATTGACTAAAAGGGACGTCTATGAGCGAACTCAGCCTGACAACCCTACTGAGCCTGTCAGTGACAATATCCGTACAGTCCGGTCCGTTCGTCTATGAGTATCGCATGGCGGGCCTAGGGGGTTGGTAAAAGTCAGACCCCCAAAAGCGGTACAAGTCGTGTCGGAGTGTAGCCCAGAACACCCTGAGATACTACTGGAATACCTACCAGTAAATCTCCTGCCTTGGCCAAGGACTTCGTGTAATGGCTCTCCTAGACACAGCGCGACCTCACCCCCAATACCGGGAGAGACGAACCCCTGAAGATACGCTCACTGCCTCCATGTGGCTCGGGACTGTACCCAACTAAAACCTGTTTGCACGACTCCTTTGAGCCGTGGTAGGGTAGTAATCAAAGTACAGTGGGAACTCACACGAGACAAATGACGATCCCCAGGTCGATGAACTAACCTGCACACATGTCACCAGGGAACTGCCATCTGACGTCTGGTATATGACCAACTAGCATGTTCCCGGCGAGTCCTGTCCGGTGTACTCATAACCCAATGAGCACCTGTATACATTTTAGGTGATCCAACTGACACCAGTGGCTTGTGAGACCGGCCACCGCCCCTCGTCGGGGTCTCGACTATATACACTAGTCTACTCTGGAGTATCGATGCCCTGTCTCGAAACTCACACGACTAGGGACCATTTAAGGATATGCTTATAGACCCCAGCTCCCACTTATATGATCGCCCTCATACTGCTGGTGGTCAAGCAAGAATCCTAGGGGCTCTATCAACGTGTCATAGCAACTTGTCAGGTCACCTAAAACAGTACACGATGATAAAGGTAAACCAGATAGCATACTATCATCTCGAGTAAGATTGTCCTACTGGGACAGGTCCTCCCTCAATCATTGCAATCACGTGCCTGTGATCGAATAATTGACTCTGAGGGCACTATCTCCAACAATAACACATATCAGTAAACCTCGAGAACCCTGGCTAGAGATTTAGGTGTTATAGCCGATCAAACATAGCGCGACATCAACTCCCTATACCGGAAGAGACGAAACCCCTCCTATCGCTCACTGTCTCCATGTGATTCGGGACTGTACCCAAAGTCCACCTGTTTGCACGACTCAATAGAGCCGGGGTAGGGTAGAAATCAAAGTACAGTGGGAACCACACAAGACTCTATGACGATCTCGGGTTTACAGACTAACCTGTACAAGTGCCTCCAGAGAACTGCTATCTGACAATTGGTATATATACTATCTAGGAGTTCTCGGCAAGTCATGTTCGGTGTACCCATTCTCCAATGAGCACCTGTGTACAATCTTTGATGTCAAACACCAATGGTTGTGGAATCAACCATCGCCCCACAAGGTCAGGAAACGTACACACTAGTCTAGGAACTATTAAAGGATATGCTTTTAGACTATCCAGGCCCAACTAGTATGATCTCATCATAATCCTGGTAGTCAAGCATAATCCTAAGGGCTTCATCAACATACATATAAAGATATGAAATATAACACAAGATGAAGATAAACCAGATAGCATACTATTATTTCGAGCAAAGATTGTTTCTTCACATATACATGCCTAGCATCCTATACAATACAGGCCTCTAGGGCATACATATCTAACAATCTCCCACTTGCACTAAGGCCTGTAGTTGATACAATAAGTACCCACTGTCTGCACTAGAACCAGTTGACGGCGTACCGCATGCCCAACAGCTCGAACAGTTTCTCAAACTGGACTTGAGGGATGGCCTTGGTGAATGGATCTGCTGTGTTGTCTTTCGTGTCTACTCTCCGTACCTCGATATCCTGGCGATCCACTATCTCCCTGATGAGGTGATACCGCCTCAAGATATTCTGGATTTCTGATGGGACCTCAGTTCCTTTGCCAAAGCCATGGCTCCATTGTTATCGTAATGCAGAGGTATTGGATTAGCAATGGATGGAACCACCTGAAGTTCAGAAAAGAACTTCCTCATCCAGACTGCCTCTTTTGCGGCATCATTAGCAGCAATATACTCATCTTCCATCGTGGAGTCAGCGACGGTATCTTGCTTGGAACTTTTCCAACATACCGCCCCTCCATTTAGGGTAAATACAAACCCTGAGATGGACTTACTATCATCCTTGTCGCTCTGGAAGCTGGAGTCGGTAAATCCCTCCATCTAGAGATCTCCATTCCCATACACCAAGAACATTTCTTTAGTTCTTCTCAAGTACTTCAGAATGTTCTTCACAGCAGTCCAGTGTTTCTCCCCTGGGTTAGATTGATACCTACTTACTGCACTCAGTGCATAAGTTACATCTGGGCGAGTACATAACATCGCATACATTATAGATCCTACTGCCGAAGCGTAGGGTATAATGCTCATGCGAGCCCTCTCCTCATCGGTCTTTGGAGACATCTCTTTGGAGAGGGTGATCCCATGACAAGCGGGTAAATTACCCCTCTTGGAATCTTCCATACTAAACCTCTTTAGTATGGTGTCAATGTATCTCGATTGGGACAATCCTAATAATTTCTTAGATCTATCTCTATAGATCTTAATCCCCGGAATGTACGAGGCATCGCCCAGGTCTTTCATAGAGAACTTCTGCGATAAGAATAGTTTGACCGATTGTAGCATAGGAATATCATTTCCTATCAAGAGAATGTCGTCCACGTACAATACGAGGAATGTAACAGTACTCTCTACAATCCTTTTATAAATACATGGTTCATCCACATTTTTTATAAAACCAAACTCTTTGATTGTATCATCAAAGCAGATGTTCCAACTCCGTGATGCCTGCTTTAATCCATAGATGGATTTAAGCAGCCTGCATGCTTTCCACTGCTCCCACTATCAATGAAGCCTTCTGGCTGATCCATAAAAACGCATTCTTCTAAATCACCATTTAGGAATGCCGTTTTAACATCCATTTGCCAGATCTCATAATCATACTGAGTAGTTATAGCAAGCAGGATCCGAATGGATTTGAGCATCGCGACTGGTGAAAAGGTTTCATCATAGTCCAGTCCTGGTCTTTGACGAAATCCTTTTGCTACCAGCCTAGCTTCATAGGTCTCTACCTGACCATCCACACCGATCTTTCTTTTAAAGATCCATTTTCACCCTATGGGTTTTACTCCAGAAGGTGCAACCTCCAAAGTCCATACTTTGTTGGTGTGCATGGATTCCATTTCGGATCTCATGGTATCCAGCCACTTCACTGAGTCACTACTCGTGATAGCTTGCTGAAAACTAGTAGGGTCATCATCATCTATGATGCAATCTTCCCTGTCACCATCAATTAGAAAACCGTAGTATCTATCAGGTGGGTGAGAAGTCCTACTAGATCTACGGAATGGCTGAGGTTCGTCAGGTTCTATTGAAACCTCAGGTTCAACCAAATCATCGGTAATTGTTTATGTATCTGGAATTTCTTCCAGTTCTACCGCATTGCCAACAGTATCATTTGTAAAAAATTCATTTTCTAAAAATATGGCATACTGAGAAACAAATACCCTTTGTTCCTCCTTGTGGTAGAAAAAATATCCATACGAGTGTTTTGAATATCCCACAAATCTACACAAAACCGATCGTGTCTCAAGTTTGTCCGGATTCTGCTTTTTCACATAAGCCGGACAACCCCATATCTTAATTCTTTTAAGAGATGGTCTCTTCCCATACCATATCTCATATAGAGTGGTAGACACGGTTTCGGTCGGAACCATGTTCAATAGATAAATCGCAGTCTCCAATGCGTGCCCCCAGAATGATATTGGTAACTCAGCATCACTCATCATAGATCGTACCATATCTAATAGGGTACGATTCCTCCTTTCCGATACACCGTTGTGCTGTGGTGTGTACGGAGGAGTGAGCTGAGAGAGAATCCCATTCTCTTTTAGGAAATCTAGAAACTCCGAGCTCAGATACTCTCCTCCTTGATCTGATCGAAGTTTCTTGATACTTAAACCTGTTTGTTTTTCTACTTCAGATTTATACTCCTTGAATTTTTCGAAGGCTTCGGACTTATGTTTCAACAAGAACACGTGCCCGAATCTCGATAAATCATCAGTGAAGGTTATGAAGTACGAAAAACCACCTCTTGCATGTGTAGACATTGGTCCACATACATCACTATGTATGAGGCCTAAGAGTTCAGTAGCTCTCTCTTCGTGTCCAGTAAACGGAGTTTTGGTCATTTTACCCTTGATACAAGACTGGAAAGTCGCATAAGATTTATATTCAAACGGGTTCAAATATCCATCTTTATATAGCTTGGTTAGTCTTGTTTCGTTAATATGACCAAGTCTACAATGCCAAATGAATGCTTCATTTATGTCTGAAACCTTTCTTTTTTTTTTGTTGTACGTTAAAAACTGTATGTTGGTTTAGGATGTATATCCCGTTATTTAATGTACCAGACCCAATCAGCTCTTGATGTAAGTTAATGTTCATAACATTACATTGCAATACAAAATTATATCCTGCATTGTCCAACACCGATACAGATATAATATTACATAACATAGAGGGTACAAAATAACACGGGTTCAAAACCAATATACAACCCGACGGCAAACCAAGGTGATACTCTCACACTGCTGTAGCATGTACTGAGGATCCATTCCCAACTCGGAGAGTGTCATTACCTTTCTTCAAAAACTTGCTATTTCTCAACCCCTGCATACAATTGCAGATGTGAGATCCTGACCCAGTATCTAATACTCAGGAAGCAGAGTTAATTGAAAAACAGTTTTCTATTACAAACACACCTGAAGTAGAAGCTTCACCCTGCTTCTTCTTCTTGAGGTCGGCCAAGTATCCAACGCAGTTTCTCTTCCAGTGCCCAGTCTGGTGGCAGTGGAAACATTCCCCCCGTCCTGTCACAGCAGCCCATTTTTTGTCCTTTCCCGGTGCCTTTTTCACTCCACCTCTCTGCTTGATGGGATTCTTCTTCTTCTTTCCCTTTCCCTTGAATTTGGCTTTTGGGACGGAGGAAGAAGATGGCCCAGCAATAAGAGCGGGAGTTTTCTCTACCTTTAGTGTGCTCTCTGCACTCCTCAACATATTGAGGAGTTCAGGCAAAGACTTCTCCATGTTGTGCATGTTGAAGTTTACAATGAATTGAGCAAAGACAGGGGAAAGGGACTGTACAACAATATCAACATACTGCTTGTTCTCCATTGTCCAACCCAGGTCCTCAAGTTCTTCGATAAGTCCAATCATCTTCAATACATGGTCACTTACAGACGTGCCAGCAGCCATTCGCATCTGAAACAATTTTCAAGATGCCTCGTATCGGAGAGTACGAGATTGCTCTCCATACAACTCCTTTGTATGGAGAAAGATGGATTGAACATCCATCTTCTCGTGCTGCTTCCGATGTTCATTGTTCATAGAATCAAGCACGAGGCACTTGGCTGTGGCGCAGTCTATATCCCATGTCTTGCGGATTTCTTTATCCGCAACTGAAGAATCAGGGCTTGGGATAGGAGGGGCTGGAGTAGTCAGGACATATCCGACCTTATCATAGGTCAGGGTAATATTCACGTTTCTTAGCCAATCTTTGTAATTCGGTCCCGTAGGTTTATTTTTGTCTAATAAAAGCTTAAGTCCCGTCATAGGTATCTACCATTAGGAGAGAGAAAAGAAGACACTCAGCGATTGCTCTTGCATAATTAGATATGTTATTAATCTTATCTAACTGATGTCTCCCACTGCTTTTTATCAAATTTTCCTTCAAACCTTTAAAAGGAAAACTAGCCAGGATTAATTGCAATCTACAAGTTCGCTAACCGGTCGGCCAGGCCAGTGTCAGTACTCCGAGTGAGGTTCTCCGTGCTTTCGCACGGACCTAATTAAAGTAAACCTCGTTTTCCTAGAGGCGTAATCTCGTTGACACTTTTCTAGACACCTACTGGATTAGCTAATTGTAAAGTGCAAAACTCTCCCGGGAGTAACCTTTACTCACAGTGGGATCAGGACCCAACTATCATATAGATGGTATGCAATCTCATTGCAAATTTCAACTCTTGAAATTCCCGATATGATTTTTGCCCCTAGTGTCTTATGACCTTAACTATGGTCAACAAATCATAAGCACTAGTCAAGTTCTACCCACCATTTCGGGATTGATTTAGATCCACCCGCAAGACCCTTAACTATGGTCAACAAAGTCATGCTGTAATAGCCTAGTTCATTTATACCAGTTCTAGTTCATGTATTTCTTTATTTATGGTATTTTCCTGATTTATTGTGTTTTGGGTGCGAATAGTGTATTTGACATTTGTATTTGCATCCGACCCGACCCGCATGCTTGAAACTAGTCTTGATTCATGTTTATAATTTATCCTAACCTGTTACATGGACTCGTGCACTTTCATTTTAATTTATACATCTTGAATACTGGCATTTTATCTGGCATTTGCATTTTTACAATATAACATCTTAAATCACATAAAATATTTTAAAAATACATTGCATGGCCTGCTTGATACCCCTAGCCCCGTGGTAGCATCCGCGCATCTTGTTCTCGCCCCGTTCAGTGAAACGGACCTGTTTGGATGGCTACGCGCATGTGCGTGCATCCGTTCTTGGGGGTATGCATTTTTAGTTATCCGGACATTCATTTTTTATTTTGGTCGACATGTATATTTTTCATATTTTAAAACTGAATTTTAGACCCGACCCGTGTCACGACACGAAATATTAGCTCGTGACCAGCACTTGAATCACGCGGCGTCAAAAGGCGTAACGAAATTCAAGTAAGCTGAAACCCAGAAATCTAAACCTTTTAAGAAAAATAAAGGAGGTGAAGTTTTGAAATAAGGGTATAATGAAATCAAATTTTCTTAATGCATAGAAAAGGAACGTGAATGATGCAAGTAAAATTTACTGGTTTGAAAACATGTTTCGTCTTTTTATAAATTTCGGCAGCACCTCCTTTGTATATTTTGATCCAAAACCATAAATACATAATAATGATAATGGCATCCCCAAGCGGGAGCTAGCTCTTCGCCAAACGGCGGATCACAACCACGTAAGACAATATATATAAGTATACGACGCCCAACGGCGAAGTTCACCACAAAAAGATAAAGAAATGAGTAAGATATAACCCCAAAAGTGAATACAAAAACCCATCGCTCAAATCTCGCAACTACAAGCCTCACTAAGTCTCATTACTTACACAATTTACTAATGTTGATTGATGGAGTTAACTAGATACAATAATGAAATACAGATACAAGAGTGGGTATGATACAAATGTCCCACCTACCAATGCAAAACACCCGAATGCAACTGTGTGCCAGCGAAGCCGCTACTGATCCAAGCGGTCAACCTGCAAGAACTGTGGCACAACGGGGGTGAGTTGCCAACTCGTGAGTAGAAAAATATCAACAGATAGAAATCGAATAAACAACGACTCCTAGGTCAACTATATCATAAAGGTAATACTATGATATCTAGGATGACCGGGTCTGTATATGTGCCAACAAGGTAGCCAATACCTATATGCATGTAGATAACATCCAACAGTAATAATCAATTCATGCATATGGATCTCGTCCAACCATAATCAAGGTATGTATGCATGTGGATCTCGTCCACCCAAAATCAATGTCTGCATGCACGTAAATATCATAAAGGAGTGTGCATGAAAGTATGAGGATATATATCAACGGTTTCCCTCCCGACACATCAAAATCATGGAACCTGAGTGTCTAGCATCGACACTCGAAAACATCATGAAAACCGTGCCCAGCATCAGCACGTAAATCATCATATATCGGGCTCCGTCAGTCCGGATCGGCCCACGGGCTCCGTCAGTCCGGATCGGCCCATATCATCCCTCGACTCCGGTCGGTATCCTCCGGATATCCGCCGAGCCCAAATACTATCACCGGTAGGTAGTAGTCCCTCTGCCAGGCTCACCGTCTACTACACAGCGATCCGTTCTCGTCCCGGGGTACCATACTGGGTCCACCATGTACCCGCAATCGGCCTCATCCGCCTCCTCGAATCGGGTTTCACATGTCGCTCTCAGAACCGAGAAAACACATGGTGGACGCACTGAAATATCATATCAAGAGAAACCGGGTTTTTAAAACAACACATAATCTCTTTTAAAATGTCCACGGTTCTCAAATCTAGAAATCTCATAAAAATAGCATATCTCAATGCGTAAAATCATAAAGCATGATGTATGCGACATATGATGGAAATGTAAGCATATCCGTATATCATGCAACAAGGAACAGTGATATACATATTAAGGGAAAACCGCTCCTTTAAAGAATTCCAGTTTTTAAAATATGCCTTGCGGTTCCCAATATCTCCAAAGTCAAATGCAACATCGTATATAAGTGCACGGGTAACTATAGCAAGTAAATGATGTATAGAGTCATATCATGATGCAGCAATCCTACTGTGTAGTGACATGGCAATTATCGATGATGAAGTGTGTGAGCCGAAAAATCTGTGTACGTGTAAGATACGCATCATCGATAATGGTGTAAGCGTACTAACACAGGTATATGCAATGCAATGAAAATAATATGAATGCAGCATAAGGTAATTCATATGCAATGCTGACGAGTATACGTATCTAATATGACCGAGTCGGGGAATCTATCAACCGGCTGCCAGCCTAACAACATCGCGTACGGTATGATCCATCGTACGGCAACCTCTGGTCAAGGGTAAGGATCAATCATCAAGTCAAACTCATCGCGCACGGAAAATCATCGTACGGCGGCATTAAGCTAATAGGGATCCTATACGACAAATGAGGGTACGGCCTGAAATCACGTACGGCCTATCATCCATGATTCACAACATTCTATATATATCTCTATACCAATGTCCCAGGTCACTTCCGCAATAATCTCACATCAGGGGACCGACAGAGTATAAATCATCTCAATCGACTCGCATCCGTATACCAACATACCATCAGGTCATCATATCCGTCTTATAATCTTTCATCGCATTTATATTTCACATCAAGTCGAGTTTACCTAAACATTCTATCTCTACTATAAGTATAGGTATCTAATCTAACATACACACCCGAACCATACAATAAGACTTTTAAAGACGCGAATCGTATTTTTGGAAATAGGGTTTTTAGTGTTTTTAAGAAAAAGATATCATTTGAAAATTCGTAACCTCCCTCAAGATATATTTTTAAAAGATACATACGACTCTTCGGTTTAGAAAAAAGGTATGGTTCGGATGACGCATCTACATCGACTATCTAGTCCTACGGTACCCTAAACGGCAATATTGGCAAACGTCGTCCTTGAATCCCGTCATCACATAATAGCCGAATTACCTCATTTCTAACTATCCTTAGTTTCTAATATACTATCACTAACTATCCTTTACTATAACCCTAGTTTCCTAATCTAGGTTTCCTAACCATATTCTATAATCAATTTTCCATCAATACTTTGTGGGAGTGCTATACGCCATCCACCCGACTTCCCCCGTGGATATAGATCCACTCACCTGGTCTTCGCTTGCCGAAATCGATGATGCCATGCCCCGTCGCCTCGGGATCCACGCGAAGGTACCTACAATAATAAACAATCACAATGTGCATTAAAATCAAGGCGGAAAAACCAAAACAGTACATGTTTTGCTCATAGGTCAAAACCTATAGCTTTGCGTGCAAAATACGACAATTAACCCTGGTCGCTGACATCCAAACACCACACGACGGAAACACAATACCAAATACCAAAATCAAGTCAAAACGAAGCCATAAAACAATGCACTAACTCATGGAAATGGTCCCAGATTTTACCTTAAGCCAAATTGATCAATTTTGCATATATGGAGGGCCTAATTTACATCTAAAGGGACCCCAGAACAAGTACGAATCAATTCTGAGCTTCCCTGGCCACAAATTGCGTCCAGATTGAATAAATCTGCAGCCTGGGTGCAGGGGATGGGGCTCAGGTCTTGGCGGTAGCTTTCTAGGTGCCTGCACGACTTCCAGTAATTGCAAAATCATTTCTAGTGCCCCGGGTTGCTCCAGATTCCAAAATACCCTCTCAAATCATACATTTATCCGATGTCGGGGTTTCTAAATCCGTGTTTTGGGGTTTCTAGTCTCTGGTTTAGGTCATTAAACAGCACCCAATTCTAGTTAACAGCCACAACATCACCAATTTCAAACAAACACTCAACCCTTTACTAGGGTTTCCCAAAGTTCACTAAACTTCACAATATCGGTTTAAAGTTAACATGGGTGTAAAAGCAATGTGAATACTAAGCTCATGGTTCAGAAAATACCTCATTTGGCAACTCAAGAATTTTCTTGAGTTGCCCCAAGTGTCCAAAATGCAAGCTTTCTTGGTCCAATGTGTTGCTAGTGAGCTTGTGCATCTATTTTGTGAAATGGGGTTTGAGTTTTGAAGTGTTTTTCATGGAGTTTAAGAGGCTTGAAGAGGGGAGGGAGTGAGGGCTGAAGCATCAGCAGCAAGAGGGGGAGGGGAGAGGAAAGGATGAGATGAAAATAGTGATATGAGTGAATGGCCAAGTCAAAGATACCCCTCACCTTTCTCTCTCTCACCCATACCTAATACTATATTCCTTTTCTTTTCTTTTCTCCAATAAATCATCAACCATGATAAAAAAAAACATGTAAGAAAGCCATGGGAAAAATATGTAACAAGTGTAGAAAAAGATACGGTGCATGTTTTGCACAAAATACGCTTAAAGCGCGATTATCGATTTTTAATCGCGATTAGCACTAAATTAGTGTCAAATAACTCGTAAAACTTCATAATTTGCATAAATCCAATAAAGCACCCTCATTTTAGTAATTTCCATAATTTTCCAAATTTTTCCCAATTTATCGGTATTTAATTATACCGAAATATTAAAATATTCAATATAATATTATTTAATTATAAAAATTCCCAAAAATAATATTTTATTTTTCTGAAGTATTACAACCCGGGTATGTTTTGGACTATGTTTGTGTTTACCAGAATATCAAATTTTATTTATATAATATTAATTTTATAAATTGATACAAATTAAAATTTAGTTAACTAATAAAAGATTTTTTAAATTTGAATCTAAACTAATTTCATAACAAACTAACAACCCCTTTCTCTCTCTCCTTCTCCTCTGCATATATATATATTTATATATATTTTATTTATTTAATTTTTCTTTTCTTATTTAATACACAGCCTCTTCTTCTTACTTCTTCTTCTTCTTTCTTCTTTCTTTTTCTTGATCTTGTTTCTTGATTCCAGTGATCACCGCCGGAGCCGTGCTCGTCGCTGATGATCCGAGTGATCCAGTGAACGTACCTGACTTGCGTGATCACCCTCGTGTGTTGTTTGGAACCGTTCCGTGTACCGTGCGCGCGTCGCGACATTTCGCCGACGAAGGACGTTCCGTACACATCCGTTCTTGTTTCGTCTAGGCAAGTTAATCTTGCTACATGCTATATAACTCATTATATACCTACTTAAATAAATATCACACCTGTATTTTAAATCAAGCATCGCATGTTTCATATTACAGCCTTTCGACGTTCCGTTTACATTTGTATAGTGCATTTCAGATCTAGGGCATGCAAACCAATCTTAATTACATGCTACATTACTTTAGACACATCTATTTTAACAATGGAATACCTATATTTAAAATCATGCACCCCATATTTAGTTTTATAACTTTTCGATGTTCCGTTTGCATCCATTCATATCATTTCAGATCTAGGTCATGAAAACTTATCTTGTTACATACTATACTATCATATACTGAATCAAATTGAATAGTTACATTTCATATTGCTTAGTTATATGTTCCGCACTTGTTAGTTTATCATTTTAAGATTATGTGATACCCGTTTGCATCCATATCATTTAAAATATATATCGTCGTAATATTTCTTATTATTATCTTTAATTAGTTTATAATCTGCATTTTATAATGTTATACATTTAAAAATATTATAGTTTACACATGAAACGCCGTTGAAAAGCGGATACAACAAATCTGAAATTTGCTGTACACCTTACCATATAAAATTCATTATAAATCATAAAAAAATCATTAGTACTCAGAATACTATAACTCTATGAAATATTTACTTGCAAAATAAAATGTTTAAATAACGTAAAATGCAAATGAAAATGTTTCTAAACTGCTGTCCACGGAAATTCCAGCAGCAAACTTTCAATTTCGAATGTTCATAGCTTTTTGTAGGGACAATCTGAGATGTTTATACTTATAAAAATGAAAACCTTATTGAATTATCTTTGTTTTGGTATAAAACACGTCCCTTTTGGAGAACGTTTGTTATTTTTAAGCTATTTTACAAATCAGGGTGACGCTGAATTTCTGAACGGAACTTTCTTGTGCATGGTTAATCAATACCACTTTTATGATTATTAATCGGTTTGAATATGTTATCCATGTTAATATTATTATATCAATATCTATTTGATAAATAATAATGCTTGTGTTTTAATATTCAGCAAATTTTACCGATTTACAGTTTTATAGTATCCGTCTGTATCCGTACGGTTTATTACATATCTAGTTACACACCGAGACCATATTATTTCATGTTACTGTTGTATTAGTGAACCATGCTTGATAATTGTGCATCCTACATAGTCATGATGTAAACCCTGACAAAATATTTATGCATCCATGCTTTACCGTGCATCCGTACTTGCTACAGTTTTAGTATGAGCATCCGCTTGACACATGTGCACTACCTGTCATGACATGATATACTACTGCTTGACTTGATACCTGATACACCACTACTTGACATGACTTGATACATGTACACTACCTGACATGACCTGATATATCACTACTTGACATGTTACCTGATCCTGTTTCTAATGCCGACAATCCCGACATGTTGTCCCGATGGACATATCCTGTTGTCTGTACAGACAAACCTATTCCTGCTTGATCCTGTGTTGGCATTAGTCTCAGATTTATAAATACCTGACTTGAACACATAACCTGGGGGTATAGGGAAATCAATGATGAAACCCGACTTGTAACTCGACAGTTCGATGCCTTTACTGATCAGTCTTACGGGCTAGGCCAGCCCCGGGATGATGATGCTGACATCATTCGTCATTACATACTACCTTTTACTGTCTTGCGGCACGTCTCGGATTCAGCCCGAGAGTCTTAGACCGTGGTCCCAGGCACGCACGGGATACTATTGAGTTACATCGATGATTCATCAAATTGATTTCAAAGACTTGAGAGTAGTTAACCCAGTAGACCAGTTTAGATTACTCATTGCACATCACCTGTGCCTTACCCTTCACTGTCATTATTTATGTTACTGTTATACCTGTTTTACCGCTCATACTCATACCTGCATGCCTTGCTACTGTTAGTTATATGTATGCCCTAGAGGCCATTACTATACATAGGATGTATATTGTAGTGGATGCTGGGACATATATAGTGAGGACTTTCTTGCTCGACATGATAGTATGCTATCTGGTTGAACTTTACCTTAACGTGTACACTGATTGTCTCCCTGTTACATGTTGGTAAAGCCCTTAGGATCTGTACTTGACTACCTGGACTATGATGCGGATCATACTAGTGGGGACATGGTAGTCCATAAGTACATCCTTCAAAGTCCCTAGTCGTGGGTGTATCGAGACGGGGCATCGATATACCAGAGTAGACTAGCGTGTACCTTCTCGACCCATACAGATGGGCGATGGATGATCCCATATCCATTGGTGTTTGACATCAGAGATGATATACGGGTGCTCAGTGGAGACTGGGTACACTGGACGGACTCGCCGAGAACTCCCAGATGGTATTATACCTTACGTCAGATGGCAGTTCTCAGGTGACACTGGTACAGAGTAGTCTGTTGACCCGAGATCGTCATAGAGTCTTGTGTGGTTCCCACTGTGCTTTGATTTCCATCTTACCACGTCCAAGAGGGCGTGCAAAACGGTGGTTTTTGGGTACAGTCCCGAATCACATGGAGGCAATGAGCGATAGGAGGGGATTCGTCTCTCCCGGTATAGGGAGTTGATGTTGCGCTGTGTTCGATTGGCTATAACAGGAAATCCCTGGCCAGGGTTGCTGAGATTTACTGGTAAGTGTTACCAGTAGTTTCTCGAATTGTTATAGACCTCATATCGACACGACTTATCGAGCTATTGGGGTCTGACGTTTACCACCCCTAGGCGAGATATGCGACAGATCAGACGATCAGACCGGACTGTATGGTAGTGTTACTGGTTGGATTCACTGGAGTGTGAGCGGGCTTGCTCGTCGATCTTCAGATCGCTCAATACCCGGGTGGCCGTTACGTTTAGCAGACCGCTTGCGGCTTGTGGGTGCTTGATATGATCATCACCTGCTGCCGGCGTATTGACGAGTCTTTAGAGTCCTACACAGAGGTTTCCTGGCTCAAGCGAAACGAAATAGGAGCGCATATGAGATATGTGCGGGACCGAGAATAATACGTGTATGTGATACCGTATTTCATTCTCGCGATGAATGTATCGATTAGGTTATATGCGATATACCCTAGTTATCGAATCAAGGATTGATTCGATAAGCCGATACATTGAATACTAGTCGGTTGTGTGCGACATGACCGGATCATTGAATCAAGTGTTGATTTAATGATTTAATGTATAATTATATATTTGATATATTACTTTGCATTAACTAGTATTGGTTCACTTTAAGATGGATTTTCTCACTCGGATGTGCGCATTATATATGTGATATGATTTTGTGCACTAGCTTGTATCATGTTTGATGATACATGCTTTTTGGTTAAGTGTAAAGTATTAAACCTTGGTTAATGAATAGGTTAGGGTTTATTATTTGTTATTCATTTATCTTATTTAATTATCCATTTATTTATGATAAATGAATAAAAGAAAATGAAATGAAATGGTTGCTAATTTTGGATTCTAGTTGAAGCTTCTTGATCTTTTGACTAAGTGACCATTTTGTCTCTAGCTTGACCCTAACCATTCCTTTAACCATGATTGATTCTCTACACATTACCATGGTTAAAGATTATGATAAGTATTCTTTTATTTTATATTTTCTAATTAACTTATCATAACATTTTACCATCTTCTTCTTCATTTCTTCAAGTGAAGAAAGCTTGCCTCCATCAATGGCAAGTGATGAAAAAGAGTGTGAAATCCAAATCTAAAGTCTACCCACTTCCTATTTCTTCATCCTCTACCTCTTGCCAAGTAGTAGAGTGTGTTTTCTTCACAAGTTTCTTGACTTGGTGAAGTCGGAGCTTGATTTAGCGATGCCTCGATGTAGATCATCTTCGGCATGGACATCGATGACCTAGCCCGTCCATTCTCCGATGAAGCCGACGCTAGAGCCCGGGACTTATTATGGACAGAGAGGAGACTTCATTGCAGAGCTATGGAGGTGGAGCACCGGATCTACAAAGGTTGTATTTCCGTTTTCTCATTAGTTAAGTGTTAACTAGTTAGCTTTTTCGCCTAGATTTCTAGCGAACGATCCGTACACTAGGGTTTCTCGGCACCATAATTTTTGAAATTGGCATGGTTGATGCCTTGTGAGACCTCTTGAGAGTGCCTAGGAACCCTACAGTGGTATCAGAGCCTAGCTAGAGCCTTAGGCGAAGTCTAGACGGAGTTTGAAGTCCGAACGACCCGAAAACCCAAACCCAAAATAGCTCTCTGTCCTTTTTTCAAAAACTGGGATTTTTCCAAATTAAAAATTGCTAAAAAATTCAGCAGGGAAAAATAAGAATTACGGTGCAAAAAGTTTCTGTTGAACAGTGATTTGTGCGGCGGAACCGTGGCAGAATCCTGGCTTCTGCGGCGGTTCCGCGGCCTTATGGTGACGTCAGCCCTTATGTTTTGCACAGTAATTCCTGATAAATTATGCTGAGTTTTCTGGGAATTTTTAAATTGATTCAAGAGTTGAATTTTTCTGCTGTGTTTTTGGGGATTCGGTGTTTCGATCGGAGTATCAAATTTTGTCTATGTGGCTTTCCGGATAAATTTTAGAATATGTTAAAAAGTTCGACCGGATATAAATACCCAATTTTTCCCCTGTCGGGAAATTTCCAAGTGTTGGATTTTTCCGTAGTTTAACAACGTTCTAAGTAGTGCAAGTAACGCGATTGACCCTCTAGAAGACAACAAACCTTAACTCGATTATGTGACCGTCTTGAACTGCCCTTTGAACCTTCGGGTTTGGGGCAGTACGGCGTGCCACATGTGAGGCGTTGGCTTGACCCTTCTACGGCTGGACCGTTGGTACTAAGGCACGAACTGAATGTTGTTAGACTTATTTCATGTGTTGGATTGTATCGGGAAAACTTGGGTGTTCGATTGTTCGATCGGAAAGTTTAACATCTTCTGTTTATCTGGAATGGGATACAATAATTGGAATTCACAAAAGTTATGTGATAACTGAATGAATGTTATAAACATAGCAGTTTAGTCTCACTTGATCGGTTGCCACGGAATTTTGATGTGATCAAAAGTCCGTCGCAATCACGTAGCGTACGCGGATACTCGCCGGGTAAACTTAATAGATAGCCTCACTCCATAGCCCCGACCAAGTGACTGTAGGAGAACCCCGTCGCCGAAAGCATCCGTTCGGGTGCTCGCAGCAGCGGTGTTCCGCCTTGGTGCACTTCGTCGACGGTATCGGGGGTGCGGCCGCCTACTAAAGTTTGCGACGAGTATTCGATCAGACTGTCGGGAATCTTGTTGAATTGCCCGACTAAATATTGAAAAGAGTTTTCGATGATGAGACTAAAATGCGGGGTTTATAATTGTTAGGCATGCGATGTCTAAAGAATTCATTTGGTCAGGCATGCGATGTCTGAGGTGGTTGTGGATTCCAACTGTTGTAGTTTTACACTTTCTTTTCTGTGACCGTAAGTGTAATATGTGATATCGCCGGTTTCGTTGCTATATGTCAACGACAATTGGGATGGACATATTTACTTACGTTGATGACATGTGATGTTATGTGTTGCTGGATATGTTATATTGGATCGTCGTGTTTGAATAGCCGGGGGTTTTTATGTGAGATGAGTGTTTTTCATTTTCATTCATGTAAAAACTTGTATGTAATATTCTTTTATTGGGGCGCTTCCAGGTTGCGGAAGTTGTCACCGTTTGTATATTATTTACTTTTCTGCACTAGGATAAACCCAAGGAGGAGAGCACAAGTAACCGGGTTCTGGAGTCCAGTGGGAGACCAACTCGAGGAGTCGAGTCCGGGTCTCCTAACTCCAGAATTGGTAGGGTTGCTTGCCGCTCTCGTAGGGGTCTAGGGGTGTGGGTTTGGCTATTCATCGCAACCGTGGAATCCGTGTTTTATACTGGCTCGTATTGAAAACACGGACGTCCTAGTATATCCAATATTTCATATGTTTCTTCTGCTGCGATATCTGTGATGTGTTCATGTGATGTTCTGTGATAGATACAGTATATAGTATATATGATATATTATATAGGCGTTACTTATGTTTTACACCCGCGCTAGCCCTGCCCCGCTCTGCCGTTAGTTACCTAACCTAACGGTGCACGAGGGGACATCGAGGCGAATGCGGATGGCATAAGTGTACGTCGTATTTATCTGTGATGTTTAGGTATTTAAATGATGGGACTTCATTAATGAGATTAATGAAATTAAAAGAAACCTAAGATGTTGTAGAATCGAATTTCAAAATAAAACAGGTAGCTACAGTTCTTGCTTTGCACAGCGGTATATGTGATATATCCTGCACCTTATTCGATGAGGAAAGGACCGAGATCCCTTCACCGGGAGTGACTCCTTTAGCAATAACTGGCAGATGCTACACACTCGGTTTGTCTTTTGATTGCTTTTAAGTGTTTTTGCTTTGCACAGTGATATATACGATATATCCCGCACCTCATTCGACGAGGAAAGGACCGACGATCCCTTCACCGGGAGTGACTCCTTTAGCAAAACTAGAAAAGCCTCAAAAACACTCCATTTCAAAATTCATTCGATCCTACAACGATATCAAGTTCATTACGCAATAGGTTTTCAGAAAAACCTGTCGTAGCCCTCCGTCATTTCAGATATGTACTGGTTAGTATTCGTGCTACGTTTGTTGACCTCTGTCAAGGCGTAGTGTGCGGTAGCTGATTAGTGCTTATCTGTATAAGCATATGATGTGATTGATTTAGGGTAGTCGTGCGACCTTGTTGACCTCTGTCAAGGGTCGTGCGGGTGGGTTTACTTCAATCAGGAAATGACGGGTTGAACTTGACTAGCAGCCTATGGTTTGTTGACCTCTGTCAAGGTCATAGGACGCTAGGGGCAAAATATTATCGGGAATTTCAAGTGTTGAAATTTGCAATGAGATTGCATACCTTCTATGAGATAGTTGGATCCCGATACCCGCTGCGAGTAAGAGTTACTTCTGGGAGAGTTTTATACATTACAATTAGCCGATCAAGTAGGTGTCTAGAAAGGTGTTAACGAGGTTACGCCTCTGGGAAAACGAGGTTTACATTAATTAGGTTCGTGCGAAAGCACGGGGGACCTCCCTCAAAGTACCGACACTGGCCTGGCTGAAAGATTGGCGAACTTGTAGTGTGTAATTAATCCCGGCTAGTCTTTCCTTTTAGGGTTTGAAGGAAGATTTGATAAAAAGCAGTGGGAGCCATCCTGATTAGATAAAATAATAACCAATCTATTCTTGCAAGAGCGCACGCTGAGTGTTTTCTTCTCTCTCTCTCCAGGTAGCGACCATATCACGCCTTAATCAAGATAATAATACGGAATATTGACCGAACCCGCTTGTTATAGTGAGCTGGGGAACGTTGGTCCCGCTCCAACTTATAATTGTTATAAGACAGAGCAGGAAATTGGGGAATACCAGATTTCCCGTGCCGCCCAAACGAAGAGAGTACATGTTGATGCATCATCTTCGGGTGTGTTCATTACAGAGAACTGTTTCTCAGTATCCTTTACGTCCTGGGTATGTGATACCAGATCAGGATCCCAGATATGTAATCTGTTACATAGGGCTACAGAAAGGTAAAGAACTGAGAACGGGTGATAAGTTTCATGAGGCAGAAAACGGGGCAAGTGTTGCAGCCAAGTCTGTTGGTCACTGTCATCCTGTATTACAATACATTGATTCTGAACGAATGTTATTAGATACCGAACCTGATATACAAAATCATATCAGTCTCTTTATTAGTAAAGAAATGATAAAATTTTGTATTGTTGGATAATGTTTTGAACATTTCCTATGTCAAAGGTTGATCGGTTCAGGCACGTTATCTAAAAGCATTGATGTTCTAAATCAAACTGCAGTTCTTAGTATATGGAACACACACAAGAGGAAGAGTTCAGAAATGAACGAATCCTTCTTGAGGCATTGTAGACTAGGTCATATCAATGTGACCCGACTAGCTGAAGTTACATGTAGATGCATATTTAAATCTGTTTGAATTTACATCTTGTGAAACTCGCCAGTCATGTCACAAAGATAAGATGACCACAGCTCTGTTTATTGGAAACAGAGAAAGAGTTAGTAAACTCTTGGGATGATACATGTTGATGTATGTAAGGTCCCCTGTCTACATTAGCCAAGACTGGTTCTTTATACTTCATTACATTCTCTGATGATCTTTCGAGATTCAGACCTATGTTCCTGTTGAAACACAAGTCCGAACCTTTTGAGATATTCACAGAATATAAACGAGAAGTAGAAAACCAGAATACGGGTATAAGTATTATGTCCTTTGATGTGATCAAGGAGGAGAATACTTGAGCACGGAAATCCTGGATTATTCTAAAGGAGAATGAGATTCTCTCTCAGCATTACTCCTCCGAATACACCATAGTACGATGGTATATCGGGGCGGAGCAATCACACCCTATATGATAAGGTGTGCTCTATGATGAGTACTACTGAGTTACCTGTTTCCTTTTTGGGAGTTATGCACTTGAGAAGCTGCAAACCTATTGAATAGGGTTCTGATCAAATCAGTTGCCTACCACTTCATATATGATATGGAAAGGGAAGAGCCCATGTCTTAAGCTAGTTAAGATTTGGGGTTGTCCAGCCTATGTCTGAAAAGCAAATCCGGACAAGCTCGAGGCAAGATCTGTTATGTACAACTGGAAAGGTTCCAGCTATGCAAACTACAGCTGATGATTTGATAGAACCAAAGGATTCAATAGTAACCAACGAACCTTAGCCTCTCCGCCGATCTAGTAGGGTTCCTCACCCACCTGAGAGCTACTTCGGTTTCTCTATGACAGTGGGAGCGAGGATTGCATCATGAGATGATGACCCAACTAGCTTCGAGCTGGCCATCAGGAGTGGGACTCTGTAAGAATGGCTGGATGCTTAGTGAATAGATGGAATCCTTATACACCAACAAAGTATGGACTTTAGTTGCTATATCTGAAGGGTTAAATCCCCATCAGGAGCAAGTATATCTTGAGAAGATTACTTGGTGTAGATGGAAAGGTTGAGACTTTCAAAGCTGGACTTGTTAAAGGATTTCGTCATCGACAAGGCGTGGATAATGATGAAACCTTTTCCAGTGGCTATGCTTAAGTCCATCCAGATCCTACTTACCACGGCTATATACCATGACTACGATATCTGGTGGTTGAGTGTCATGACAGCTTTTCTAAATGATGTTTTAGAAGAGGGAGTCTATAAGTACACAGCCAGAGAGCTTCGTAAACAGTGGGAGCAGCGGAAACGTGTGCAAGATGCTTTATAGGATAAAGCAGGCATCGCGGAGTTGGAACATCTGTTTTGATGGATTAGTCAAAGAGTTTGACATTATCAAAATGGTAGATGAACCTTGTATAAACAAAAAGGTAGTAGGGAGTATGGTGGTGATCCTCGTAGAGTACGTGGATGACATACTCTTGATAGGGAAAGAGTTTCCTATGCTACGCTCGGTCAATCTCCGTTTATCACAATGATTCTCCATATAGGATCATAATGATACCTACTAACTCCTGGATTTTGGATCTATGAGATAGATCTAAATGCATGTTAGGATTCTCACTTGTCGAAGTGAGATGGTATCACATGATCCTGGGGAGAATCACTGGAAGTGTTCCAGGGTGATAAAGACGACTGAATGTCAGTCACAGGCATTGTCTTTACCCTCAGTAAAGGGACGGTATGTTGGAAGAGTTCCAAGCTAGATACCGTGGCATACTAGACGATAAAGGCAGGATACATCGCTACTAAAGATGCTACCAAAGAGGCTGTTTGGGTGTATATTGGTTCATGAGATGAACTATGTTCCTCCCATTGTGTGACAATGGAGTTGTGGCTTATGCCAAGGAACGCGGGTCCCATCAGTGATCCAGACATATTCTAAGGCAGTATCACCTGATCATAGAGATGGTTGATCCAGGGGATCGAGGTCAGGAGAGTAGACTCAGAGGACAACACAGCGGATCCACTCACAAAGGCCTGTTCCGAGAGAGAGACTTTTATGGGATGGTTGAGTATGAGATACTTCAAACCACTGCTGCAGATGGCTCTAGTGCAAGTGGGAGATTGTTAGTTATATGTATGCCCTAGAGGCCATTACTATACATAGGATGTATATTGTAGTGGATGCTGGGACATATATAGTGAGGACTTTCTTGCTCGACATGATAGTATGCTATCTGGTTGAACTTTACCTTAACGTGTACACTGATTGTCTCCCTGTTACATGTTGGTAAAGCCCTTAGGATCTGTACTTGACTACCTGGACTATGATGCGGATCATACTAGTGGGGACATGGTAGTCCATAAGTACATCCTTCAAAGTCCCTAGTCGTGGGTGTATCGAGACGGGGCATCGATATACCAGAGTAGACTAGCGTGTACCTTCTCGACCCATACAGATGGGCGATGGATGATCCCATATCCATTGGTGTTTGACATCAGAGATGATATACGGGTGCTCAGTGGAGACTGGGTACACTGGACGGACTCGCCGAGAACTCCCAGATGGTATTATACCTTACGTCAGATGGCAGTTCTCAGGTGACACTGGTACAGAGTAGTCTGTTGACCCGAGATCGTCATAGAGTCTTGTGTGGTTCCCACTGTGCTTTGATTTCCATCTTACCACGTCCAAGAGGGCGTGCAAAACGGTGGTTTTTGGGTACAGTCCCGAATCACATGGAGGCAATGAGCGATAGGAGGGGATTCGTCTCTCCCGGTATAGGGAGTTGATGTTGCGCTGTGTTCGATTGGCTATAACAGGAAATCCCTGGCCAGGGTTGCTGAGATTTACTGGTAAGTGTTACCAGTAGTTTCTCGAATTGTTATAGACCTCATATCGACACGACTTATCGAGCTATTGGGGTCTGACGTTTACCACCCCTAGGCGAGATATGCGACAGATCAGACGATCAGACCGGACTGTATGGTAGTGTTACTGGTTGGATTCACTGGAGTGTGAGCGGGCTTGCTCGTCGATCTTCAGATCGCTCAATACCCGGGTGGCCGTTACGTTTAGCAGACCGCTTGCGGCTTGTGGGTGCTTGATATGATCATCACCTGCTGCCGGCGTATTGACGAGTCTTTAGAGTCCTACACAGAGGTTTCCTGGCTCAAGCGAAACGAAATAGGAGCGCATATGAGATATGTGCGGGACCGAGAATAATACGTGTATGTGATACCGTATTTCATTCTCGCGATGAATGTATCGATTAGGTTATATGCGATATACCCTAGTTATCGAATCAAGGATTGATTCGATAAGCCGATACATTGAATACTAGTCGGTTGTGTGCGACATGACCGGATCATTGAATCAAGTGTTGATTTAATGATTTAATGTATAATTATATATTTGATATATTACTTTGCATTAACTAGTATTGGTTCACTTTAAGATGGATTTTCTCACTCGGATGTGCGCATTATATATGTGATATGATTTTGTGCACTAGCTTGTATCATGTTTGATGATACATGCTTTTTGGTTAAGTGTAAAGTATTAAACCTTGGTTAATGAATAGGTTAGGGTTTATTATTTGTTATTCATTTATCTTATTTAATTATCCATTTATTTATGATAAATGAATAAAAGAAAATGAAATGAAATGGTTGCTAATTTTGGATTCTAGTTGAAGCTTCTTGATCTTTTGACTAAGTGACCATTTTGTCTCTAGCTTGACCCTAACCATTCCTTTAACCATGATTGATTCTCTACACATTACCATGGTTAAAGATTATGATAAGTATTCTTTTATTTTATATTTTCTAATTAACTTATCATAACATTTTACCATCTTCTTCTTCATTTCTTCAAGTGAAGAAAGCTTGCCTCCATCAATGGCAAGTGATGAAAAAGAGTGTGAAATCCAAATCTAAAGTCTACCCACTTCCTATTTCTTCATCCTCTACCTCTTGCCAAGTAGTAGAGTGTGTTTTCTTCACAAGTTTCTTGACTTGGTGAAGTCGGAGCTTGATTTAGCGATGCCTCGACGTAGATCATCTTCGGCATGGACATCGATGACCTAGCCCGTCCATTCTCCGATGAAGCCGACGCTAGAGCCCGGGACTTGTTATGGACAGCGAGGAGACTTCATTGCGGAGCTATGGAGGTGGAGCACCGGATCTACAAAGGTTGTATTTCCGTTTTCTCATTAGTTAAGTGTTAACTAGTTAGCTTTTTCGCCTAGATTTCTAGCCAACGATCCGTACACTAGGGTTTCTCGGCACCATAATTTTTGAAATTGGCATGGTTGATGCCTTGTGAGACCTCTTGAGAGTGCCTAGGAACCCTAAAGCTACTCCTTGATTTTATTATAGCTTGATATTATGACGCACTGACGTCTGGGTTTTGCATGGCCCAGATCCTCTACCTTTGTTGCAGGCTGATCGGGAGTATTTTCCGCCGTCAGGCCGAGCAGTGAGGATCCAGTTAGTATCCAGTTTTACTTTCCAGGTGTTTTGTTTCTATTGCTTCCGCATATTATTTCTTGACTCGTTTATTATGGCATATGGACATGTACTAGATAGTTATTTTATTTTCCTGTTCTTGATATCTCCCAGACAGCCGTAATGTGACTGTGGAAGGATGTTTCCTAGCCACAGGTAGCATGGTTGGCTCTGTCATGTGCCGATCTTAACGCACTCTGGGAAGCGGGGCATGACACATGCGAATGTCCTAATCGATCACATCAAATGCTTTGTAGGAAGACATCACTTAGCTACCATACACCACGCCTTAACTATAGTCAACAAACGTGGCACGAATACTAAGTACTCTGCTTCCTAAAATGGCGGAGGGCAATGAATGGTTTTTATAAAAACCCTTAACATTTTGAACTTGATATCGTTGCAGAATCGAGTGAGAAGGAGTAGTTTAGGCTCCAGGTTTAAAAAATCGAATGGTTTTATAGCATCTTTCTAATTTTTCTAAAGAGGTCACTCCCGGTGAAGGGATCTCGACTCTTTCCTTATCGAATAAGGTGCTGGATATGTAAATACCACAATGCAAAGCAAAAGTTAGATCAACTATAAAATCAAGTCAAGTGCTTTGTAACATTTGCCAGTTTCGCTAAAGGGGTCACTCCCGGTGAAGGGATCTCGGCCCTTTCCTCATCGAATGAGGTGCAGGATATTCAAGAATACCACTATGCAAAGCAAAAGCTATAGTTACCCATTTTAAAAAGTTTGATTCTACAACAACTTTAGGTTTCTTTTTCTTGACATTAATCACATTAATGTTGTCCCATCATTTACGTTTCCTAAACATCACAAAAAAAACGAAAATAGAACGTACGCTTATGCCATCCGCATTCGCCATGGGGTCCCGTCATGCACCGTTATGTTACTTAACTAACGGCAGAGCGGGGGCTGAACTAGCGCAGGTGCAAAACATAAGCAACGTTTATTATATATCTCATATATAAATATAGCCATTACAGATCATAGATGAATACATTGGACATACTAGGAATTCCGCATTTCATTCAAGCCTTAATGAAAGACGGGTTCCACGGTCGTGATGAATAGCCAAAACCCCACCCTAGACCCTTACGGGTGCGGCAAACTACCCGTCAAATTCCCGAAGTGGAGCAACCTCCCTCAACAAAGTGAGTAGGCCACTCGGCACTTCGAAAACCCGGTAGTTTGTGCACCCCACTTTGGGTCTATTCTAGGAGCAAAAACAGTAAAAAGAAATTATACAACGGTGGCTACAACCTCATCCCGGATGTGCCCCGCAAAATAATATTACATTACTTTTTACAAATTACATTGAATGAAAGAAAAGAAAAACGCTCTTCTCACACCCCCCTGTTAGTTATATGTATGCCCTAGAGGCCATTACTATACATAGGATGTATATTGTAGTGGATGCTGGGACATATATAGGGAGGACTTTCTTGCTCGACATGATAGTATGCTATCTGGTTGATCTTTACCTTAACGTGTATACTGATTGTCTCTCTGTTACATGTTGGTAAAGCCCTTAGGATCTGTACTTGACTACCTAGACTATGATGCGGATCATACTAGTGGGGACATGGTAGTCCATAAGTACATCCTTCAAAGTCCCTAGTCGTGGGTGTATCGAGACGGGGCATCGATATACCAGAGTAGACTAGCGTATACCTTCTCGACCCATACAGATGGGCGATGGATGATCCCATATCCATTGGTGTTTGACATCAGAGATGATATACGGGTGCTCAGTAGAGACTGGGTACACTAGACGGACTCGCCGAGAACTCCCAGATGGTATTATACCTCACGTCAGATGGCAGTTCTCTGGTGACACTGGTACAGAGTAGTCTGTTGACCCGAGATCGTCATAGAGTCTTGTGTGGTTCCCACTGTGCTTTGATTTCCATCTTACCACGTCCAAGAGGGCGTGCAAAACGGTGGTTTTTGGGTACAGTCCCGAGTCATATGGAGGCAATGAGCGATAGGAGGGGATTCGTCTCTCCCGGTATAGGGAGTTGATGTTGCGCTGTGTTCGATTGGCTATAACAGGAAATCCCTGGCCAGGGTTGCTGAGATTTACTGGTAAGTGTTACCAGTAGTTTCTCGAATAGTTATAGACCTCATATCGACACGACTTATCAAGCTATTGGGGTCTGACGTTTTACCACCCCTAGGCGAGATATGCGACATATCAGACGATCAGACCGGACTGTACGGTAGTGTTACTGGTCGGATTCACTGGAGTGTGAGCGGGCTTGCTCGTCGATCTTCAGATCGCTCAATACCCGGGTGGCCGTTACGTTTAGCAGACCGCTTGCGGCTTGTGGGTGTTTGATATGATCATCGCCTGCTGCCGGCGTATTGACGAGTCTTTAGAGTCCTACACAGAGGTTTCCTGGCTCAAGCGAAACGAAATAGGAGCGCATATGAGATATGTGCGGGACCGAGAATAATGCGTGTATGTGATACAGTATTCTATTCTCGCGATAAATGTGTCGAATGGTTGTATGCGATATAACCTAGTTATCGAATCAAGGATTGATTCGATAAATCGACACATTGGATATTAGCCGGTTATATGCGATATGACCGGATCGTTAAATCAAGTGTTGATTTAATGATTTAATGTATAATTATATATTTGATATATTACTTTGCATTAACTAATATTGGTTCACTTTAGATGGATTTTCTCACTCGGGTGTGCGCATTATATATGTGATATGATTTTGTGCACTTGCTTGTATCATGTTTGATGATACATCCTTTTTGGTTAAGTGTAAAGTATTAAACCTTGGTTAATGAAATGGTTAGGGTTTATTATTTGTTATTCATTTATCTTGTTTAATTACCCTTTTTATTTTTGATAAATGAATAAAAGAAAAGAGAAAAGAATGGTGGCTAATTTTGTTCTTTAGTTGAAGCTTCATGAAGCTTTGTTCAAGTCAACCATTCTTATCTCATCCTTAACCCTAACCATTCCCATTAACCCTAGTTTAGTCTCTACACTTGACCATGGTTAATTTGATGATAAGAATTCATTTTCTTTTCTTATTCTTTTAACATATCATATTATTATTATTCTTCTTATTCATTCTTCAAGTGAAGAAAACCAAGCTCCATCAATGGTGATTGTTGGAAAAGAGTGAGAAATCCAAAACTAAAGTCTACCCACTTCCTATTTCTTCATCCTCTACCTCTTGCCAAGTAGTAGAGTGTGTTTACTTCACAAGTTTCTTGACTTGGTGAAGTTGTGAGCTTGATCTAGCGATGCCTCGACGTAGATCATCTTCGGCATGGACATCGACGACCTAGCTCCCTTTTTCTCCGACGAAATCGACTCTAGAGCCCGGATTTGATTTGGAAAGCGGAGAGGACCTCGTTGCGGAGCCGTGGAGGTGGAGGACCGGATCTACAAAGGTTGTATTTCCGTTAAACTTTTAGTTAAGTGTTAACTAGTTAGTTTTTCGCCTAGACATCTAGCCGACGATCCGTAGTTTAGGGTTTGTAGGCACCGTAAAATTTGAAATTGGCATGGTTGATGCCTTATGAGACCTCTTGGGGGTGCCTAGGAACCCTACAGTGGTATCAGAGCCTAGCTAGAGCCTTAGGCGAAGCGTAGACGGAATTTGAAGTCCGAACGACCCAAAACCGAAACCCAAAATATACTCTCTGTACTTTTTTGAAAACAGTGGATTTTTCCAGATTAAAAATATTCAGAAAACTCAGTAAAATAATATAAGAATTACTGTTTAAATTCAGGCGAATGATTCATTAAACTTAGCGCGGATCCGCGGCCTTACAATAGGCTCAGGCGGCGGATCCACGGCCCGTTTGGCGTTTTGTGCGTCACTTTCAGCACAGTAATTCTTATATATTATTTCTGGTGTTTCTGGGAATTTTTAATATTTATTCCAGAGTTGAATGTTCTGGGTTGTTTTGGGGATTCGTATGTTCGATCGGATTATCGAATTTTGTCTGTGTGGCTTTCCGGATAATTTTTTTAGAATATGTTAAAAAGTTCGACCGGATATAAATACCCAATTTTTCCCCTGTCGAGAAATTTCCAAGTGTTGGATTTTTCCGTAGTTTAACGACGTTCTAAGTAGTGCAAGTAACGCGATGGTCCCTCTAGAAGACACAAACCTTAACTCGATTATGTGACCGTCTTGAACTGCCCTTTGAACCTTCGGGTTTGGGGCAGTACGGCGTGCCACATGTGAGGCGTTGGCTTGACCCTTCTACGGCTGGACCGTTGGTACTGAGGCACGAACGGAATGTTGTTAGACTTGTTTCATGTGTTGATCTGTATCGGGAAAACTTGGGTGTTCGAATGTTCAATCGGAAAGTTTAACATTTTCTAATTATCCGGAATGGGATACAATAATTGGAATTCACAAAGAGTTATGAGATAACTGAATGAATGTTATAAACGTAGCAGTTTAGTCTCACTTGATCGGTTGCCACAGAATTTTGATATGATCAAAAGTCCGTCGCAATCACGTAGCGTACGCGGATACTCGCCGGGTAAACTTAATAGACAGCTTCACTCCATAGCCCCGACCAAGTGACTGTAGGAGAACCCCGTCGCCGAAAGCATCCGTCCGGGTGCTCGCGGTGGCGGTGTTCCGTCTTGGTGCACTTCGTCGACGGTATCGGGGGTGCGGCCGCCTACTGAAGTTTGCGACGAGCATTCGATCAGGATGTCGGGAATCTTGTTGAATTGCCCGACTTGATATTGAAAAGAGTTTTCGATTTTGAGACTAAAATGCGGGGTTTATAATTGTTAGGCATGCGATGTCTAAGAAATTCATCTGGTCAGGCATGTGATGTCTGAGGTGGTTGCGGATTCCAACTGTTGTAGTTTTACACTTTCTTTTCTGTGACCGTAAGTGTAATATGTGATATCGCCGGTTTCGTTGCTATATGTCAACGACAATTGGGATGCGCATATTTACTTACGTTGATGACATGTGATGTTATGTGTTGCTGGATATGTTATATTGGATCGTCGTGTTTGAATAGCCGGGGGTTTTTATGTGAGATGAGTGTTTTTCATTTTCATTCATGTAAAAACTTGTATGTAATATTCTTTTATTTGGGGCACTTCCAGGTTGCGGAAGTCGTCACCCGTTGTATATTATTTACTTTTCCGCACTAGGATAGACCCAAGGAGGGGAGCACAAGTAACCGGGTTCTGGAGTCCAGTGGGAGACCAACTCGAAGAGTCGAGTCCGGGTCTCCTAACTCTAGAATTGGTAGGGTTGCTTGCCGCTCTCGTAGGGGTCTAGGGGTGTGGGTTTGGCTATTCATCACGACCGTGGAATCCGTGTTTTATACTGGCTCGTATTGAAAACACGGACGTCCTAGTATATCCAATATTTCATATGTTTCTTCTACTGCGATATCTGTGATGTGATCATGTGATGTTCTGTGATAGATACAGTATATAGTATATATGATATATTATATATACGTTACTTATGTTTTACACCCGCGCTAGCCCTGCCCCGCTCTGCCGTTAGTTACCTAACCTAACGGTGCACGAGGGGACATCGAGGCGAATGCGGATGGCATAAGTGTACGTCGTATTTATCTGTGATGTTTAGGTAATTAAATGATGGGACTTCATTAATGTGATTAATGAATTAAAAGAAACCTAAGATGTTGTAGAATCGAATTTCAAAATAAAACAGGTAGCTACAGTTCTTGCTTTGCACAGAGGTATATGTGATATATCCTGCACCTTATTCGATGAGGAAAGGACCGAGATCCCTTCACCGGGAGTGACTCCTTTAGCAATAACTGGCAGATGCTACACACTCGGTTTGTCTTTTGATTGCTTTTAAGTGTTTTTGCTTTGCACAGTGATATATATGATATATCCCGCACCTCATTCGACGAGGAAAGGACCGACGATCCCTTCACCGGGAGTGACTCCTTTAGCAAAACTGGAAAAGCCTCAAAAACACTCCATTTCAAAATTCATTTGATTCTACAACGATATCAAGTTCATTACGCAATAGTTTTTCAGAAAAACCTGTCGTAGCCCTCCGTCATTTCAGATAAGTAGTAGTTAGTATTCGTGCTGCGTTTGTTGGCCTTTGTCAAGGCGCAGTGTGCGGTAGCTAACTGGTGCTTATCTGCTTATGCATATGATGCAGATTGGGTTAGGGTAGTCGTGCGACCTTGTTGGCCTTTGTCAAGGGCCGTGCGGGTGGGTTTAATTCAATCAGGAAATGACGGGTTGAACTTGACTAGCATCCTATGGTTTGTTGGCCTTTGTCAAGGTCATAGGAGGTTAGGGGCAAAATATTATCGGGAATTTCAAGTGTTGAAATTTGCAATGAGATTGCATACCTTCTATGAGATAGTTGGATCCCGATACCCGCTGCGAGTAAGAGTTACTCCTGGGAGAGTTTTATACATTACAATTAGCCGATCAAGTAGGTGTCTAGAAAGGTGTCAACGGGGTTACGCCTCTGGGAAAACGAGGTTTACAGTAATTAGGTTCGTGCGAAAGCACGGGGGACCTCCCTCAAAGTACCGACACTGGCCTGGCTGAAAGATTGGCGAACTTGTAGTGTGTAATTAATCCCGGCTAGTCTTTCCTTTTAGGGTTTGAAGGAAGATTTGATAAAAAGCAGTGGGAGCCATCCTGATTAGATAAAATTATAACCAATCTATTCTTGACAGAGCGCACGCTGAGTGTTTTCTTCTCTCTCTCTCCAGGTAGCGACCATATCACGCCTTAATCAAGATAATAATACGGATTATTGACCGAACCCGCTTGTTATACTGAGCTGGGGAACGTTGGTCCCGCTCCAACTTATAATTGTTATAAGACCGAGCAGGAAATTGGGGATTACCAGAATTCCCGTGCCGCCCAAACGAAGAGAGTGCATGCTGATGCATCATCTTCGGGTGTGTTCATTATACAGAACTGTTTCTCAGTATCCTTTACGTCCTGGGTATGTGATACCAGATCAGGATCCCAGATATGTAATCTGTTACAGAGGGCTACAGAAAGGTAGAGAACTGAGAATGGGTGATAAGTTTCATGAGACAGAAAACGGGGCAAGAGTTGCAGCCAAGTCTGTTGGTCACTGTCACCCTGTATTACAATACATTGATTCTGAACGAATGTTATTAGATACCGAACCTGATATACAAAATCATATCAGTCTCTTTATTAGTAAAGAAATGATATAATTTTGTATTGATGGATAATGTTTTGAACATTTCCTATATCAAAAGTTGATCGTTTCAGGCACGTTATCTAAAAGCATTGATGTTCTAAATCAAACTACAGTTCTTAAGTATACGGAACACACACAAGAGGAAGAGTTCAGAAATGAACGAATCCTTTTTGAGGTATTGTAGACTAGGTCATATCAATATGACCCGACTCGCTAGAGTTACATAAAGATGCATATTTAAATTAATTTGAACTTACATCTTGTGAAACTCGCTAGTCATGTCACAAAGATAAGATGACCATAGCTCCGTTTACTGGAAACAGAGAAAGAGTGAATGAACTCTTGGGACTGATACATGATGATGTATGTAAAGTCTCCTGTCTACACATGCCAGGACTGGTTCTTTATACTTCATTACATTCTCTGATGATCTTTCGAGATTCAGACCTATGTTCCTGTTGAAACACAAGTCCGAACCTTTTGAGATATTCACAGAATATAAGTTAGAAGTAGAGAACCAAAATACGGGTATAAGTATTATGTCCTTTGATGTGATCAAGGAGGAGAATACTTGAGCACGGAATTCCAGGACTATTCTAAAGGAGAATGAGATTCTCTCTCAGCATTACTCCTCCGTATACACCATAGCACGATGGTATATCGGGGCGGAGCAATCACACCCTATATGATAAGGTGTGCTCTATGATGAGTACTACTGAGTTACCTTTTTCCTTTTGGGAGTTATGCACTTGAGAAGCTGCATACCTATTGAATACGGCTCGAATCAAATCAGTTGCCTACCACTCCATATGAGATATGGAATGGGAAGAGCCCATGTCTTAAGCCAGTTAAGATTTGGGGTTGTCCGGCCTATGTCCAAAAGCAAAATCCGGACAAGCTCGAGGCAAGGTCTGTAATGTAGAACTGGAAAGGTTCCAGCTATACGAACTACAACAGATGATATGATGGAACCAAGGGATTCAGTAGATACCAACGAACCTCAGCCTCTCCGCCGATCTAGTAGGGTTCCTCACCCACCTGAGAGACACTTCGGTTTCTCTATGACAGTGGGAGCGAGGATTGCATCATGAGATGATGACCCAACTAGCTTCGAGCTGGCCATCGAGAGTAAGATTCTGTAAGAATGGCTGGATGTTTAGCGATCTGAGATGGAATCCATGTACACCAACAAAGTATGGACTTTGGTTGCAATATCTGAAGGGTTAAATCCCCATCAGGAGCAAGTATATCTTGAGAAGATTACTTGGTGTAGATGGAAAAGTTGAGACTTTCAAAGCTAGACTTGTTAAAGCTTTTTCGTCATCGACCAGGCGTGGATCATGATGAAACCTTTTCAAGTAGCTATGCTTAAGTCCATCCAGATCCTACTTACCACGGCTACATACCATGACTACGATATCTGGCGGTTGGGTGCCATGACTGCTTTTCTAAATGATGATTTAGAAGAGTGCGTCTGTAAGTACACAGCCAGAGGGCTTCGTAAACAGTGGGAGCAGCGGAAACGTGTGCAAGATGTTTTATCTGATAAAGCAGGCATCGCGGAGTTGGAACATCTGTTTTGATGGATTAGTCAAAGAGTTTGACATCATCAAAATGGTAGATGAACCTTGTATAAACAAAAAGGTAGTAGGGAGTATGGTGACGATCCTCGTAGAGTACGTGGATGACATACTCTTGATAAGAAAGGAGTTTCTTATGCTACGCTCGATCAATCTCCGCTTATCACAAAGATTCTCCATATAGGATTAAAGTGATACCTACTAAATCCTGGATTTTGGATCTATGAGATAGATCTAAATGGATGTTAGGAAACTCACTAGATGTAGTGAGATAGTATCAATTGATCCTGGGGAGAATCACTGGAAGTGTTCCAGGGTGATAAAGACGACTGAATGTCAGTCGCAGGCATTGTCTTTACCCTCAGTAAAGGGACGGTATGTTGGAAGAGTTCCAAGCTGGATACCGTGACATACTAGACGATAAAGGCTGGATACATCGCTACTTAAAATGCTACCAAAGAGACTGTTTGGGTGTATATAGGTTCATGAGATGAACTATGTTCCTCCCATTGTGTGACAATGGAGTTGTGGCTTATGCCAAGGAACGCAGGTCCCATCAGTGATCCAGACATATTCTAAGGCAGTATCACTTGATCATGGAGATGGTTGATCTCCAGGGAGATCGAGGTTAGGAGAGTAGACTCAGAGGACAACACAGCGGATCCACTCACAAAGGCCTGTTCCCAGAGAGAGACTTTTATGGGATGGTTGAGTATGAGATACTACAACCACTGCTATCAGATGGCCCTAGTGCAAGTAGGAGATTGTTAGTTATATGTATGCCCTAGAGGCCATTACTATACATAGGATGTATATTGTAGTGGATGCTGGGACATATATAGGGAGGACTTTCTTGCTCGACATGATAGTATGCTATCTGGTTGATCTTTACCTTAACGTGTATACTGATTGTCTCTCTGTTACATGTTGGTAAAGCCCTTAGGATCTGTACTTGACTACCTAGACTATGATGCGGATCATACTAGTGGGGACATGGTAGTCCATAAGTACATCCTTCAAAGTCCCTAGTCGTGGGTGTATCGAGACGGGGCATCGATATACCAGAGTAGACTAGCGTATACCTTCTCGACCCATACAGATGGGCGATGGATGATCCCATATCCATTAGTGTTTGACATCAGAGATGATATACGGGTGCTCAGTAGAGACTGGGTACACTGGACGGACTCGCCGAGAACTCCCAGATGGTATTATACCTCACGTCAGATGGCAGTTCTCTGGTGACACTGGTACAGAGTAGTCTGTTAACCCGAGATCGTCATAGAGTCTTGTGTGGTTCCCACTGTGCTTTGATTTCCATCTTACCACGTCCAAGAGGGCGTGCAAAACGGTGGTTTTTGGGTACAGTCCCGAGTCATATGGAGGCAATGAGCGATAGGAGGGGATTCGTCTCTCCCGGTATAGGGAGTTGATGTTGCGCTGTGTTCGATTGGCTATAACAGGAAATCCCTAGCCAGGGTTGCTGAGATTTACTGGTAAGTGTTACCAGTAGTTTCTCGAATAGTTATAGACCTCATATCGACACGACTTATCAAGATATTGGGGTCTGACGTTTTACCACCCCTAGGCGAGATATGCGACATATCAGACGATCAGACCGGACTGTACGGTAGTGTTACTGGTCGGATTCACTGGAGTGTGAGCGGGCTTGCTCGTCGATCTTCAGATCGCTCAATACCCGGGTGGCCGTTACGTTTAGCAGACCGCTTGCGGCTTGTGGGTGTTTGATATGATCATCGCCTGCTGCCGGCGTATTGACGAGTCTTTAGAGTCCTACACAGAGGTTTCCTGGCTCAAGCGAAACGAAATAGGAGCGCATATGAGATATGTGCGGGACCGAGAATAATGCGTGTATGTGATACAGTATTCTATTCTCGCGATGAATGTGTCGAATGGTTGTATGCGATATAACCTAGTTATCGAATCAAGGATTGATTCGATAAATCGACACATTGGATATTAGCCGGTTATATGCGATATGACCGGATCGTTAAATCAAGTGTTGATTTAATGATTTAATGTATAATTATATATTTGATATATTACTTTGCATTAACTAATATTGGTTCACTTTAGATGGATTTTCTCACTCGGGTGTGCGCATTATATATGTGATATGATTTTGTGCACTTGCTTGTATCATGTTTGATGATACATCCTTTTTGGTTAAGTGTAAAGTATTAAACCTTGGTTAATGAAATGGTTAGGGTTTATTATTTGTTATTCATTTATCTTGTTTAATTACCCTTTTTTATTTTTGATAAATGAATAAAAGAAAAGAGAAAAGAATGGTGGCTAATTTTGTTCTTTAGTTGAAGCTTCATGAAGCTTTGTTCAAGTCAACCATTCTTATCTCATCCTTAACCCTAACCATTCCCACTAACCCTAGTTTAGTCTCTACACTTGACCATGGTTAATTTGATGATAAGAATTCATTTTCTTTTCTTATTCTTTTAACATATCATATTATTATTCTTCTTCTTATTCATTCTTCAAGTGAAGAAAACCAAGCTCCATCAATGGTGATTGTTGGAAAAGAGTGAGAAATCCAAAACTAAAGTCTACCCACTTCCTATTTCTTCATCCTCTACCTCTTGCCAAGTAGTAGAGTGTGTTTACTTCACAAGTTTCTTGACTTGGTGAAGTTGTGAGCTTGATCTAGCGATGCCTCGACGTAGATCATCTTCGGCATGGACATCGACGACCTAGCTCCCTTTTTCTCCGACGAAATCGACTCTAGAGCCCGGATTTGATTTGGACAGCGGAGAGGACCTCGTTGCGGAGCCGTGGAGGTGGAGGACCGGATCTACAAAGGTTGTATTTCCGTTAAACTTTTAGTTAAGTGTTAACTAGTTAGTTTTTCGCCTAGACATCTAGCCGACGATCCGTAGTTTAGGGTTTGTAGGCACCGTAAAATTTGAAATTGGCATGGTTGATGCCTTGTGAGACCTCTTGGGGGTGCCTAGGAACCCTACACCCCCGGCCATTCATCACGACGATCCAACACATTCATATACACATACCATCTCATAATATAATTACAGAAGTGTGCAACCCCAACTAATCGACTTATAGCAATTAGTCGACGTTTCAAACACACATAACAAATAACTGAAAACCCTATTAGCCAAGCGCTTTAGAATTTCGAACGACAATTTTAAACCATGACAGCACTTTGTCATCTTCCAGTGCACAAACAACTTTGTGAAAATTACAGATGTCCCAGAAACACTATTTCCTTAATCTAAGCAAACTGCTGAAAACGAGTCAACTCGGCCACGACTCGGCCGCGGATCGGCGGCCAAACACTGAGTTTGGCCGCGGATCCGCGGCGTTCGTGGCGAGTTAGAGACTCGTTTTTCTACAGTGTGCTTAGAAAACCCTGCTTGTATTTTTAAGGCCACTGAAATGATTTTTTGAACACATTAAAAAATTGACAGCAGCATGGGCAGAAAACATGTTTTCGTGAGAAAAAATTGTCGATCGAGGTTCTAACTTTTGGCTAACAATCTAATTATGGTTTAGTTAGGCTCTGATACCATGTTAGTGCATGTTGCATACTCCCACAACTCTTGTGAGGCAGCGAAAGTGATAAACGAAAATTTTCTTTGCATACAACACGCACTTTCCATTAGATCTTGTTTAAACCACAACTAGAAAACCCTAACTAGAGATCTTATCTACTACGTTAGGGGTTATACCTTAATGATCCGGTCCTTCGGGTCTTTTTTGATGATCTCCTTGGCTCCTTGGATGTTGTCGGTGTGCACGATCTCCGGCCACCCCAAGACCTAGATGATCCACGTGAGAGTTGTCATGCAAGCTAAAACCCTTCTCAAGAGCTAAACCTAGAGATCAAGTTTGCTAAAAATGGTCACTAGGATGATGTAGAGATTAGTGCATTGGATTATCTTTCATTCTTGGCTTTTGATTCACATCTCATGTGAGTGTTAAAGTAAGGAAGAAGAAGGAGGAGAGAAGAAGGAGAGAGAAAGAGTTTTGCATAATGAGAAAATTCAAGCATGAGAAAATGATATATTCAAATGGAAATTATTGAAGCGTGGAATATAAAATTAGCACCATACTTCAATAGTAACTCCAAAAGATTAAAATATACAATAACCCATTCTCGCAACCATGCTTGGACTTTCTAATTTCCACCTCATTTATATATTTTCATAAAATAAATAATGTATTATGAGGTGGCATCTTCTGGAAGGTATTCTTGTAACAATTAAAAGAATACCCCTCCTCCGTATACCGTATCCCGTATACCGTATACCCGTATCCGAATTCCGAAAAATACGAATACCAATAATCCAATAATATAATACTGGTATCTGGCTTAAACCAAAGCCTACCAGTATTATCGTTCCGATTTTTATTCCTGTAACAATTACACGAACATATTCGAAACCCTGCCGCAACACCTTACGGCTGCCATAACAACTTACGGCCTCTACATCTTTTGCCTGAACGAAGGAACCCTCTGTGTGGGACTCTAAAGACTCGACAGTATGCTGGCAGTGGGTTTAACCACAAGCACGTCAGCGGCACTAGCTGTGCGTAACGGCTACCCAGGTACATGACGAAAAGGTGGCCGACGAGCGAACTCATCACAACCCCAACGAGCCTGCAAGCAACACTTACCGTACAGTCCGGTCTCTTCGTCTGATACGTCGCATATGAAGTCTAGGGATGGTAAATGTCAGACCCCAGTAACTTTATAAGTCATGCTGATTTACGGCTCATAACAGTTCGAGAAACTACTAATAACACTTATCAGTAAATCTCGAGAACCCTGGCCAGGGATTTAGGTGTTATAGCCGATCAAACATAGCGCGACATCAACTCTCTATACCGGGAGAGACGAAACCCCTCCTATCGCTCACTGTCTCCATGTGATTCGGGACTGTACCCAAAGTCCACCTGTTTGCACGACTTAATAGAGCCGTGGTAGGGTGGAAATCAAAGTACAGTGGGAACCACACAAGACTCTATAACGATCTCGGGTCTACAGACTAACTTGTACAAGTGCCTCCAGAGAACTGCTATCTGACAATTGGTATATATACCATCTTGGAGTTCTCGGCGAGTCATGTTCGGTGTACCCATTCTCCAATGAGCACCTGTGTACAATCTTTGATGTCAAACACCAATGGTTGTGGAATCAACTATCGCCCCACAGGGTCAGGAAACGTACACACTAGTCTAACTTAGTAATACCGATGCCCTGTCTCGATATACCCTCGACTAGGAACTCTTAAAGGATATGCTTATAGACTATCCAGGCCCCACTAGTATGATCTCATCATAATCCTGGTAGTCAAGCATAATCCTAAGGGCTTCATCAACATGCATATAAAGATATGAAATATAATACAAGATGAAGATAAACCAGATAGCATACTATTATTTCGAGCAAAGATTGTTTCTTCACATATACATGCCTAGCATCCTATACAATACAGGCCTCTAGGGCATACATATCTAACAGGCCAATCCTCACCCTCGGGCGGCGCAATAAATAAAAACTTCTTCTTCCATTCATGATTGGAAGAAGGTACTTCGACAATCCCCGACCCGGCAGCGTCCCCCCGTTGTTTTCTAAAGGAAATATATACCCAGCTCGGCTCACCCTTGCCAGCGCCGGGATGGTTTTTGTAGCAAAGAAAAGAAACGAGGAGGCTCAGGACGAAAGGGATCTGACTCAATCTCAACCGGACCAGAAACCCGAGGAGGATCCTCCAGGAGTTCGGCACTAGCTGGCCCGGGGCTAACCCAAAACAGTTCAACGCCGCACTCACCTTAGGGGCGAAGGGCAGACGCAACCCGGCCCAAGAGGCCTCCAGGTACAGGGCAATCTCATTGCCCCATACCTAATTTGCCCCCTCCCCCTCCTCATCCATACGAAACGAATAGCCGGGAGGAATAAGGAAACGAGTCTTGATGTTGACGAGCTCCTCCGCACGCCTCAGCTAGGATCGCACACCAAGAACACCCGCGACCTGTGCTCTGGAGACCGCCCCCGTCGCACGACCCCGGGGAGCATTACCAACCCTAACTCCCCGGGGGGGCTCCGACTCAGAGGAGGAAGAGGAAGAAGTGGAAGAGAAAGCACCAGAAAACTCCCTAGACTCTACCCGGACGACATCTACAGACTCCTCAGAAGAAGACATCTAACCTGATCAAAAGGGGTGTCCTCGGGAAATCAAAAGCAAGAAATCCGACCTGAGGGGAAGAGCGCCGAGCTGACACGATCAAAGTTGAGGAGATTATGAAGAGGTATGGGCCCTAATGGGGATCCTACCTCTATTTATAGCTGCCGGCGTACACATCTTACGGCTCCAATCGCCTCCCGCCAAAACGACGTTTCGTAACCTACGGACGACAACGCTCCACCTGTCGCGCTCACATTGGACGCATCCCTTCGAGCGCGGGAACGTCTGCGACACGTCTCGCCAGCCAACCAACGCCAGGCACATGGGCTGTTGCTTTGACGAACGTACACGCGATCCGGCACTTCCCCTTCTGCGAGATCTCTCCCCTGATCCGCTGACGTCATCAAGAAAATACCACTCTTTGCCCGGGAATGCAAGCTGACAATATCTTCTAATGAGAGCTCACCTCGGGTGACCAGTCAGACCACTCTCGACTCGACCCAGGAGCGGGTCGGGACGAAAGTGAGGGGCTAATGATGAGGCTCAATATCGTGACTCTCCAAATGCTGACACGTCGCAGGTGACGTGCCCCAGAACATACGAGAAAGGATCAAGAACTTCAGGTAGGATCACACCTCGGGCCTACGACCCAAGGATTCTCCCAACCTTCGGTGGCCTTCCAGACCACCCATCTCACCTCCGAGCTATCGTGGAACTAAGATGCCTCGGTCTCTCGCTCGTTCCTGAGCCTCCCGCCGAGCTCATCTTCCTCGGTCTCGCCAGCACCGACCACAGGCGCCTCCGCCACAGCTCCGCAAATCTCACCACACGTGAGATATCTGCTGCCCACGATCTCGCGTTCCACGTTATCACGATCCCCCATTAATAAGCATGTCTCGTCATTAATGCGGGACCCCGCCTGTCACGCGGGCGTAACGCGAGGGACGTAACGGCCGGCGAGATTCTCGCGCCCGCCTGCTCATTGCTGCCGTTATATAAACCCCTCTCTCAGACAATCGAGGTAAGCCATCTTTACTCTACTAGACCGTTACTCTGCTAAAATATCCGGTCTAACTTGATCGTTGGAGGGTTCTCGGTGGCACAACCACCCCGGAACTTCTTTGCAGGTAGCTCGGCCACAACCACTCAAAACCCATTGAGATCCACACGCTCCAGGAGTCAACCCACCAACTCAATCTCAGCCGTCCACCAGCGCTCGCAGCAGATCAACGGAAGATAATATCTGAAGGAGATCTTGAGATCCATCACTACCAGTCATGTGTATCGTATGAATTAATGGTTTTCCCATAATAAAACATTTTTATAATTTTTAATTCGCTAGATAAGGTGACAAAGTGTTGGGGCCTCTTGAAATTTGGTGTATATACACAAAAGATGATAAGGACCAAGATGGATGGTACTGATCATCAAGAAAAACAGTTGAACGTGTACTTATTTCAATGCTATAAAAGAATTTTCCTCCTAGGATCTTTGTCGTCGATTATTCTTTCTTTCTCTCCACACAAGCGCGTGTGCACACATATATATACATACATATACAGATACTACGAGCGACTGTTTTACTCTCTATTTGTAAGTAAGAACCCACTACACAAATTTTTTTTCCATGATCGGCTCTATCCATCTTGATCTTCATCATAAAAATATGGTCATATCAAGTTTCATGTGATTTGGATTCCGTTTATACATAAGATTATAAAATGTCTATTATCGGAAAATCATTCATTTTTCAGTCAACCGATGCACAATAAGTTTTCAAATTACATAAAATTTGATTTATCCATACTTTAGACGAGGGAGAGTACAATTATCTGAATCGATTCATTGAAGAAAAAAATCGTGAAGTAGGTGATTTTTACATAAGGTGTAACTAACTTAGTGGCACTTAGAGAGTAAAATAATCGCTCTCGTACATATACATTAAAAGTACTAGTATCTTGCACGTCCGATGCACATGTTCAAATAAAAATTATATTTATTTTTTGTAAGTTGAATTAAAAAAAAATTAGAGAAGATTGAAATTTATATGACGCTAGTTGTAATTTGTTTTCAAAATGACCCACAATGATTGTGGTAGTTATTTAATATCAGTAGAGATGATTGTATAGTTATAACCGATTCAGTTAATTACCGTATTTATTAAATATTTGTTATAAAAAATTTTGCATTTAATTTTTTTTACGGCCGATGTGGCGCTATTTGAGTCTACGTTAGACAATCAAATTGAAATCAATTTGGAGACCCTCAAGTTTTATAGATATAATAGCAGATATATATAGAGTTTGATTAGGCTCCTTCTTGTAGAATTTGATATCAAATTATATCATTTTTTTACTATTAGATCCACTTTAGGATGTGTGTGCAATCAACTATGAATAAAAACTTTCAATTTTTTCAACCATTATATAATTATTTGTACAAATCCTAAAACAAATATAATGTTAAAAAATGGATTGGAGCATGTATATAATGAGAAAACGAAATCTATCTGAGGAAATTTGCGCAAATGTTGTCCCAAAAAGTCAACTCTTCACAGTGTTTTAGATAATCCGCATCCACTATCTTCATCTTCATTGTTTAGGATGTGGATATTCCAAAATTCATATGATTATAATACTTTGTCACCGTTGATTTAATTGATGCAAAATTAGCGGTATTCCAGTAATAAAAAAAATTCAGTAGTTTACATTACAAGTGTTGGATACACGTGAAATTTGGTGTATCCACATCTTAAAAGATGAAAAGATGAGGTGAAAATGGTGGATATGAATCGTTAGGAAAAAAATGACTTTTGCGACACTGTCTGAGAAAATTTCCTTTTATACCATCTGAGATTCGGTTCCCCCGTATATGATTCTATGAAAGATTAATTTTGGGTCCATGTGTAGATTATATTACAAATAACTCTGGTGTGTATGTCTACTGCTTGTTCATAAACTATGTTTTACAAATATGGTAATTATTGGAGTATTTTTATTATAAAAAAAAATACTTCACTTTGGCCAATTACTTTTGTTTTTGATTGTTTAAAAGATAAAACAGTAAAATCATAAGTCTGTGAGTATGAGCCGGCGTGCTTTGCCGCTAGATTTCCATAGGGATTTTTTTTTTTACATTATCTTATAAGGAGAAAATGGTGCATAATTTTTTTATGATGTAGCCAACATTATAAGTTCCAATATGCAATTCTGAAATTGTGCGAGTCCTCTTCTGCAATAATCAGAAGTTGCGACACAGATCCCCATCCAAAGAGCAAGGGCATGAGTTTATCTATTTAATATATAAATATATGAACTAAAACAAGAGCTAACAACAGCAAACAACCCCAAACCCAATTGAAGCCCACAACCTCTGCTTCCTTTCTCTCTTCGTAAAAAATCTCAATACATACACATCAGTTGAGGGAAAAAATAAATAAGAATCTCAAAAAGAGAAGAAAGAAAGGGGGAAAAATGCATCGATCAGGGAGCACAAACAGAGCATCAGATGAGTTGTACTTGATGAATCAAGGGAGGTCGTCGTCGTCGATGGAGATCGGTCGGTTACCAACCTACGATCCTCAATCTGGAGCCTCGAAGAAAGAGGCTCTGAGGTTGAGATTTGCAGAGAATATGATTCATTTGATCCCTTTGGTCCTCATTCTATGTGCCCTTGTGCTCTGGTTCTTCTCTCATCCTGGTAATTTTTTTTTCTTTTTTGAGGCATTTGTTTCAGCATTTGTTTGTGTTGTTTGGATTGCTAATTTATCTGGGTATCTCACAAAAACTGTTTTTTTTTTCGCCCATTATTTTTGTGGCGTTTCTTCGAGCATTTGATGTGCAAGGATTTTAGAGGAAAGGGTTGGATCTAGATCATGCAACATTTCTTGCTAAGGTATCAAAATATTAAGTTGATGCACAAAGTCTAGAAGAAAACTTGAATGGTTTGTTTGATGTCAAGAGCTATGTAAAACATACCCTCAAGTACAAGAATAGAATATTTGACAAAACACCATTATTATATGTTGATCGCAAAGTAAAATGGTGTTGTGGATCTGCAAAATAATGGCAATCATCATCGTCCAAACCTTTTCCTTATCAAAGTGGGGCCGACTACAAAGCAATCCTTGACAATGTTTTACGATCCTCGGCTCACTTTTCCAACCCTCTTGATAATTTCTGATTGATGAAATTGCGAATTAAAGACAGGGTTGTTATGATACTAATTGACTAGTTAATATCCTTTAAATGGTTCTTGAATGACTAAAAGTTCATGAGAAGAAGAAATATGATAGATTTGCTATAAGGCGGTGTTAAGACCCGCACTTCTTTACAGATCAGAATGTTGGGTATTAAGAAACAACATGTCCATAAAATGAGTATGGCTAAAATGAGATTATTAAAATGGATAAATGGTAATACATTAAAAGATATGATTACAAAGATGAGTGTATTCGTAACAAGATAAAGGTAGCTCTTATAAAGGATAAGCTGCGAAAGAAAAGAACCTATTAAGATGATTTGGACATGTGTAATTAAAACCAATATGTGCCTCGGTTAGAAAAAATGATAAATTGTGGTTAATGGCACAACTAGGGATAGAGGTAGACCTAGACAAACTTGGATGGAGGTAATTAAAAAAGATATGCTAATTATTAATTTAACTGAGAACACGGTCCTTAACAGAGCAGAATTGAAGAGAATGATTCATACAGCCCACCCCGAGAATTTTGGATGAAACCGCTGTAGAGTGTTTTTCGTCACCCATTGGGATGGATGCGCTCGCTTGTCAGGCGTTATACAGATTCCCCACTCTCGATGGCGGACAGGGGTCTATTGATTATGGGTATTCTAATTTCTGGCAGCTGCGGACAAAACTGCAGTTAATTACCCACCGTTTTGAGACGAGAGAACTTCCGATTAACGGGTCGTGCGGTCATGCGAACTCAACGTGAAGTGTGTGTGTTTGAATATAAATGCAGATTTGTTCATTTTATTTTTTTGTTTATTTATTATTTTTTCGATGAAAAGAAGTCCGGTGTCCCGGGAAGGGAAAACTCGGGTGCGGGTGTCCCGAGGCCCCTTGGAGGGGCCCCCATAGGGGGCCGACACCCCCTTGGGGGGTCGGCTCCGCCCAAAAAAGGGGGCCCGGCTCCCTTTGGGGCTCGAATCCTTCTTAAAGGGGCCGGTCCTTTTTAGGGCCCGGCTCCCCCTTAAAGGATGGGGGTCGGCTCTCCTTTGGGTCCGACCCCCCCTTAGGGGGTCTTTGGGGGTCCGGGTGCCCCTTTCGGGGGACCCGGTAATGTTTATCGGGGGATTTCCCCGGGTCGGGCACCCCCCGCAGCTTCTATGTATTTTATTATTATTATTAGGTTTTTTTATATCTCACCCCCAAAATTTCAATATTTCCAAATTTCACCCCAAAATTTAGTATTTCTATCCTTAAAATTTAGTATTTTCAAATTTCACCCCCAAAATCATTAAGTTGTCTAAATTTCACCTCCAAAACCATTAAGTTATCAATAATTAAAACTTCATTTTTGCAAAAAAGTTTCTTAATTTTCTCCATTTTGCTGTCAACTCTTTCTTGAAGATCATTACGCTCAGCCTATGATACTCTAGCCGTAAAGTACTTAAATTAAACCACCACTTGCATAGGAGTAACTCTAACTCATATTGTTACTTCAAGTTGTCGTAATTGTTATGGCAAAGCCATAAAGGAACTTGATTTTATCTATTAAAATTATAAATATTGGATGATGTCCTAAATTTCTCTCCCAAGAGAATTCCTTATTTTGAAATTATGAGAAATCTAAAACCCTAGTTCCTATTTAACAGAAGAAAGAAGAGTATCATTTGAGGTGAAATTTGGACAACTTAATGGTTTTGGGGTGAAATTTGGAAATAACAGATTTTGGAGGTGAAATTTAGACAACTTAATAGTTTTGAGGGTGAAATTTGGAAAAACTAGATTTTTGGGGTAAAATTTGGACAACTTAATAGTTTTGGGGGTGAAATTTGGAAATACTAGATTTTGGGGGTGAAATATGCAAATATTGAAATTTTAGGGGTGATATAAAAAAACCTTTATTATTATTATTTCTTTATATTTTGTTTGGTTTTATAAACAAATCTAAGTGCGGGTTTCGACAAAAATTCGACGGTATAACCGCTAGATTTTGTCGTTTTATCATTTATTTGGAAGTAATATAGAACAAAGTCTATATTTTTCCGCGTATTTAGGTGAAGCACAGATGAGATCTGCCTTCAAAAGGGGATTACTGGTCGAAATCCGCATTCCCGAGGGTTTTCCCAAGGGAGAAGTCTAAAGGTCTTCCTTTTGGTGGGTCACTCTCAATCTTCTCTTTAATTTTTCCAAAAGCGCTCTCTTGATTTTTAGAACTTGAAGCTTGAATGAGAGAAAATAGATCCTTTTTCTATACCTTGGATTCGTCACAAATGGAGTTTTGAGATACGGGTTTTCCTTCTTCCCTCTTTCTTTACTTCTCTTAGAGAGAAAGGGGAAGGAGGACCCAGAACCTCTCTTTTGTTGGTTTTGATGAAGGATTCAAGCTATTTTCAATGGATCTATATGTTTAACACTATCTGCCTTAAGAAAAATGGGAGTTTTTTGCTCTTGAGGAAGAAGACCTTGAGAGGGGAGAGAGAGGGGAGGCTCAAAACCCTCGGAATAGAAAATATGTGATCAAAACTGTTATTTCTTCATATGTCATGACTTTTATAGGCTTACACTTTTGCATCTTTCTTTTTGGGCTTTACGTAATTGCATTTTGTCTCTTCCATGGCCATGTGCTCATCTTTTTGCACATGAGCCATAGGCTTTACATAATTTGGCCTTTTGCCTATTTGTATTACATTTTTATATTTATTTTGCATACAAAATTCATTTATTACAAATTTCGTTCTCTTTCTTCGTCGATGGCCGGCCAGTTTCGCTTGGGTTTGAGGCAGTTTGGGCATGGGCCTACTTGCTTGGACTTAAGCCCGGGTTGGTTGGACCCGGGTCCACTTATTTGGACATTGACTTTAACTTTTTGGCTTTTCATTTTTCATTTTTCATTTTTAATTTTGGAAATGGCTGTAAATTTTCTTGCTGTTGTTACCTTCTAGATTATCCTTGACTAAGGAATAGTCTAGAAGAAAAGACTTCGATAGATTTACTATTGGGAATATTATTCGACTGTGAGGCATGATAGAGTTCCTTTTTATTGGTCCATGGTTATTTTCATGTGGAAATTATGAACAGAAGACGGGGTTGTTATAATATTAAATGACTAGCTAACATTCTTTAAATTATTCTTGAAGAAGGAAAAAAAATCTGAAAAGAGAAGAAAAAATATGATAGATTCACTATTGGGAATTATATCAACTCCAAGGCATATAATTCTCCTTTTCATTAATCATGGTTTTTTTTCTCCATGTGAGAACTATGCCCGTATTTGTTCTTTGTTATAATAATAAATGCCTTATTAGCGCTGTTCAAATTATCTTGAACTAGGAAAAAGTCTAGAAGAAGAAAAAGTATGCTAAACTTGGTTTCTTTCGAGGACATGCTTTTATTTTGGGCTGTAATCGTATTTTATTTTGGACTGTAATCGTATTTTGTGGAAGTTCTTAGATCAGGTTGTTAGTTTGTGGACATATGATTGTGCTTTTATTTTATCTTTCTTCTGTTTTGTTAAAAAAAATTCGGAATGCAGGGGATATAATCCAACCGTTTTAATTAAGTCAAGCAAATATATGATAAATTTACTAATTTCGTTGCTTCTCATTCGGAAATTCAATTTTCTTTTGCCTTTTTTTTAAAAGATTACTTGCCTTGTTATTGTATTGGGCTTTACTTATTAAACCCACTTTAATATCCGATTTTTTTATTGGGTCCTTTGTTATAATGTATGCTGTTCTGCAGGATGGATCTTCTAGTAACAATGACCTCTCCAACTCAAGGCATAATCACTTATAGAACAAGGGTTTTATTAGATTATTATTATGTTGTGAAAAAAAATATTTCCAATTTTAGGATACTTTTTTGTACCATTCTTATTACATCATTGTATGCGAATTCAGCAAAAAAACTCTTGATATATTGTAATAGAAAATAAAATTTCTTTGGAAATCTCATGTTAATCGATTTTCTTGGCTTGAGCTTATTTAGTTTTTCTTGTACAGAAGTCGGTGCATTGAGCAAAGATGATTCTATAATTGCAATAGCGAAGAACATGACGATCGATGGTTATAGCAATTGGAATAGCTCGTCGATGACGAATTTGGAAACCGTGGATTTAGATCCCATGGGCGGAATGGAAGACCCTGGAAAAGATTTGGATACCAAAGATCCTGAATAGGAAGATTTTATATTTTTACTTTGAAGAGAGAAGACGACACTATTTTCCTTTTGCTTTTATCTTATATTTGTTTCTCTCTCACACACACACACACAAGCAACTTTGTGTTTTATAATATGCTATTTGTTAGTATTTACTAAGCAACCAAGCAAGCATGTTTTAATGGAATAGATGAATCTGAAATAATGGTGATGAGGATTGTAAATATTAAATTGATGGTTATGGCTCATAATTGATCAGTGTACATATTTTGCCAGGTGATATTAACAAAGAAGTGGCTTGTCTAACAAACATAATGAGGGACTTTAAAATCTTCATTTCTTTTTACCATGTCCTCACCTTTTAGGAAATTAGGTTTTATTTTGATGGAGCAAGTATAATTTAACAAAGGCTATGAGGGGTCTGCAGGGACCCAAGTCTTTCTGGCAAATAGACCCGCAGTGCCCATTGGTCCAGACACTGCAGAATCCCTACAAGCCCCGAATCCTCTTCAACAAATGCTCCTTAAACTTACCCTTAATAAAAAACAAGCCACTTCGCTGCGGACATCAAGAGCATAGAAGAGGGGAGAGATGTGAGTGCACTCGGCCACAATAAAATCTGAAAACGATATTCAATACTATGCTAGATTTGCACTGTTACATTGCGCTTCTTTTATAAATTCAATCTTATAAAACTTGTTGCTTTCTTGCACATAAACCGCTAAAACATTATGTTATAAACAATATAAATATCAGATATTTCACCATCAAGTCATCAAGGAAAAAGAAACCATCAGCATTTCAATCTTTTGTATTAACACTTTTTTGCTTTGTTAATCAGCATTATGCATTACGATTAATTTGCAAATAAACAGGAATTTATGTAGGGAAATAAACAAGGCTAAGTTTGACAAACTGCCAATTTTGAGTATGAAATTATAATACAAAAGAAAACCATAGTGAATGTAGATACAAGCCATAAGGAAACAGTTCTACTAAAATCATTATTTTTACAATCTTTATCATATAAAAGTCTGTCATAATCTATTGCATAAGTGAGGTCTTGGCAGCAAGATATGTAAGGGCTCTACAGTGATAAGTGTTACGAAGCTTCTTATATTTCTGTATGAATGTTGCAAGGTCAATATCTTTTTCAATGAGTTTATTGTGCAAGATCTCAGCTTCCTCTTCTCCTTGATTCATTGCATCTGTGAAATAGCCACAAAATGTTACGAGCAACTCAATTGCTCAAAGGATGAAACTATGGATCATAGTTTTGCTTACCTTGTAAGTTCTCGAGAAATGATGAAGGAGAATAGTGCCTCAATATTTCATCTCTTTGCTTCTCCAAATCTTTTAATTTCTCTTGGGCAGCAGCGAGTTCCGTTGTCCGAATGATTCTGCACTGTTTGTTTAATGGGGGGAAAAGATGCAATTAGAAATATTGCGAAAAAGCTTGTATTCCCCAATTTTGCAAAAAGAAAGTAGTGGAGAGTAATTTTCTACTCGAAAAGTTGGAAGAAAACACTTATCCAGGAAAAGTACTTATGATATACTTCTACATAGAAAAGGTGTATATTTGAAGGGTGGGCGCACGTGAGAGAGAGAGAGAGAGAGATTGATATGGACTATTATCATTTAATGTGGAGAGAGATTGTTTAATTAAAAGCCATTTTACCAATAAGCAATAGCTCAATTGGTATGGTGCTTTCCCACCTGGTTGAGTGCAGGGTACGAACCCCAGGTGGGGCAGTGGCCACAAATTAATGCTTTCGGTGAAAATTCGTGGGTTCCCTAGGTGCTTGTGTGTTATGTGCTTGTGTATGCTGTGTGCGTGGGTGTGGATTGTGCTTGGGTGAGGCTTACGGGCCCGTTCCAAAAAAAAATTAAAAGCCATTTTTCTATTCACTTTACACCCACTTTCTTGGTCATAGGTGGTTAAAGAGAGGGGCAAGCGACTTACCATAATCCTATGTGGAAGTAAATTTAAGCCCATTTTTTAATTTGTTTTTTCCAAATGCCCACATAGGAAAAGATACAGAGGTCACAAGTAATCATACGCTCACCTGGTTACGGAGCTCTGATATGCGAGTTTCCTTCTCCAAGTTCTCCCCTGTAACCAAAAACAGGAAAGAAAAAACAAACAAACAAAAGACAGTTAGCATTAGGTGACACTGCTAATAAAAAGAATACTTGAAAAAATCATGGCATCTCTCACTTGCAAGCTGCATGGTCTCCTCCCAAAGTTCTCGCTGTAGCTGCAGATATATAATAGCAAGAAATGGTGTACATCAGAGACAAGGAAAGCAACAAGCAGAAAAGGGAAGGTTACCCAACATGTAGAATAGCTATAGTGCATGATTTAACTGGCAGAATGAATTTGATTAAAATACATTAATATATCAAAATATATCAAGGAGAGATGATGAAATCCATCCATCCATTCTCCCAACCCAAACACACAAGCATGCAGACACCCGTTAAATACTAAAAGCCAACAAGGCTTACAATTTACTAATTGTATTTTAAATTCCAAAGGTTTAATTCCAAAAAACTACCAAATACTTTAGCGCAATTACCATAAACTACCAAACACTTTCATAATTACAAGAAACTACCATTTTTTGAATAGTTTCTTGCAAATATTGTTGATTTTGCATCTTAGTTATGGTTGTTTGACGTAGTTTTTTAAAGTTTTGTGGTAATTTCTTGTAGTTTTTGATAGTTTTATGATAGTTTCTCGTAGTTTTAAGAGTATTTGGCAGTTTCTCGTAATTGAGCCAAAGTATTTGGTAGTTATTTGAAATTAAGCCAATTCTAAATATGTTAAATGGGAGACTGGATACATGCATTTTATACATGTGCCATGAGAACAATATGCACCGTATAGTTTATAGTATTGTTAGATGTTGCAGTATTGCATTGCTCCGTATATGTACAATTCCAAGCACGTCTGTGTGTTTCCCTGATATGAAATGCCAGTGTTTCACCTCACCAAAGAATGAGTAAAAAAAAAACCTGCTTGAGATTACTAAAAAACCATGAAATATGTTTCGTCTCCAAATAATTCATGCCTGCCAAAAGGAAGCGCCGCATTTGTTTCAAATCATTCTGTTAAACCTAGCATATACATGTTATTTTCTACGTATTAAAAACAATAAAGGAAGAGGAAGACAACTCTCAATGATGATTTTGATTCCCAAATGGATCATTTTATTCAGTGACTTTTAATCTTCATGCACCGCAAAGTCCTGATATTATTTAATTGCCAAAGGGATATAAAAATACTCAGCACCTAACAATATCGCAAAGGGTTAACCATCACCATAATGGAAGCTCTACGAGATGCAAAACATGGAGAAGTTTACAAGATACTGGAATATATAATTTTATCATGTTGTGCACTGCAAAAACAACTCTCCCCAAGATCAAGTTTGGTTGCACTTGGTCATTAAAAAGAAAAAGAAAACAATCCTAGCTGTGTCGCTTAATTAGCAATCAACCTTTCAGATACAATTAACAAACAAATTGAGAATCTTAAATATAGAACACCAGAAAAAAATTTAAAAATTGAAAGAACCATAAGAAAGCACATCTGTTTGCATGCTAATCAACCAGACACGAAAAATAAATTTCTAGAGGTTCTATTACTTTATACAACAAAAAAAGAAGAGGAAAAAAAGTTCAGATTAATTTACAAGGAAATGGCATAAAGGTGCAATCATGCATATACAATGAATGAAATCAGTAGAGATTGAAGAGGAATAAACACTTCTAGACTTACATTATTTTGGTCTTTTACTTGATCAAGTGAATTATAAAAGGCTTCATATGCACTTTTGTCAGTTAAAAGCTTCCTCAGTTCATCAATGCTGCCATGATTCAATCACAAAGTATTTCGATTAGCAAGCAAGCTTTCACATTTAATGATTTAAAAATAATGCAAAATAATGAGGATGATGAGATGAAGAACAAATAAAAGGGAACTGCACATGTTTTCCAAATACTTCTAACCACCTTACATTTAATTGTTCAAGAAAAAGAAAAGGTGGCAACCAATACAGAAAGTACAATAAAACACTTATACTGATAAGGCTTCTTCGTAAATGATTATCTTCATCAAGTAGGGGAAGAATCACACATGTACTAGGTAATGGGGACTGCTCCAGTTAGGACTTCTAAGGGCTCTTTTCCTTCATTCGGTTTGTCATACAGATTGTTTACTTGCATTCATTTTTGTTATGATGTTTAGTATGTTTAGGACTAGGTTGTCCTTTTCTAGTATCAAGCTCTGGATCCAGAGAATTTCCGGCGTCAAACTCGGATGTTACACCTTGAGTTAAAAATTATGCAAAGTCTACAAAACCCTGTAGTTTTTTCGAAAGAAACGAGGGGGAGTGTGATTCCACTAGGCTGTTTGGCTTATTCTCTGTATCATATGTTTATGAAGAGCAAAGAGTAGCTCCGCAATTTTTCTACACAACGCACTCAAACACTTGATGTGTGGTCCATGCACTTAAGTGCGGGACCCGCTGATTTTATGAGTGGTGTGTAGTTTGTTGAGTAGAAAAGGATTGTGTAGGAACCCATTTCTCTTTTATGAAAATCCTCATCTAGCAAGTTATAGCATCTAACACATTCATCTGGACTCTGCGTTGGTCCGAGGGATTTTGCTGGTCGTGGCTTTGCATACAAATATATTATATGTCACACAAATATATTGTATAAACATTGACATTTTGAATCATAAATTTCATTCATATAAAATCAAAAACAGTATGAACGCATAATGCTAGGTTCATCATCTAAGCCTATCATCTTTTATCGTTATGCTTCAATAAGTTTTTATCTTTTAAGTTCCAGCACCTGCCTCTTGATCAATTACCCTTTCTAGTTTTTCTTCAGCTTTGTATAACAAATGTCTAATAAGATCAACAGATATTGTGGCCAAGTTCTCTTGCTGTTATAACTTGCAAAGTTAGCATGCGGATTTATCTATCTGGTTCAGTACAAAATCCATGTCATTATTGACAATTCAATTCTAAAAGATAGTTATTACACTTTTAGAACATCAAATGACATTGCAAACTTCAAAATCATACCTCCTATTTCATTCTTTAGAATACTAACTAGTAACATAAAATAAAAATCGATCTAAAACTGCTAACCGTTCCCTAAACGGCTACACCCCTACACAAACTAACTTCATCAACTACCCAAGTTGAGATGAAGCTATTCTAAAACAATTAAAAACAACATATCTCAATGCCATCTCAAACCACTGACAAAATTTATCTATGATAATTTTAAGAACAATCAAATCCCATAGATTCATAGATTGGTACTTTTTTAACTCTCTATGTTATAAACTTGCATGGATTCATAGATTGGTACTTCATTATAACTCTTTATGCCTAACATATTAGATATTCATGTTGGAATGAATTTTGCAGTTCCAAGCAGATATATATGAATGAATTAACTGAAAACATTTTTCCGGAATAATAGGCCGTAATCTTACGAGAGCGGGACTTGACCCCAGACCTCTTGCTCAACTGCAAAGAGGCTTTATTAGTAGGTTATGGAGGCACTCCATAAACTTGAAAACATGAAATTAGCTATAAGCACTAACCTTTTGTCCTTTAAGCGAGGAATTATTCCCGCAGCTTCGGATGGTGAAGGCAACCCCATGGATGGAGATTGTGGTTGATCTGAAGGTCTATATGAACTCATGGTTGAGGCACTTGAAGATGTAGATGGGCGTGCAGAACTTGACCGAGTAAAGGCTGAAGGAAACCAAGACATCGTTGGAGGTACAATGATTGTTGCTCTCAAGAACTTCTGCATGGAGATTAAAGAGTCAAAAGTACATCCAAAAATAAGAGATGAGGCTGCTCAAATTTATGTACTGCGTTTCTCCAAAATAAAGGCATTCATGCAAATCGGTCATGTGATCTAAAATATTTGATAGAAAATGAGTGAATGCCATGCATCCCCAGTGTCGTAGTAAACGTCTAAGCCTTTTCCCATTAAATTGGAGTTGGCTATAAACCAAGGATTCATGAAATATTTGGCAAAGTTTTACAACCCATTTGACAACCTAATGACAGTCCTCTCTCAATTAGTGTTAAATTCCTAGCCAAGGGAACTACAAACAAGCGAAGGGCTTATCAGGATCCTAAATAACCATAGTTTGATCCTTCGAATTTTCCTAGACTGGAGCAAAAGTCTACAAGAAGAAAAAGATAATGATTTACTCAAGAATATTATACTCAAATACAAGGAAAGGATAAAGCATAGAGCAGAACAAGAAAATAGTACTTGCGCAAGTTGAAATCGTGTTATTAATATGGTTGGGTGTATGTGTTGATTTGGTATGTGCTAGGGAAAATGAGAGTAAGTGTGGTGTAAGCTTCTTATTTTTTAGTTGTCATTTGTCTGTCTATGACTCTTTGTAAACTATATTGTGTATTGTGTGTTGCAGGTTGGTTCATTGTGAGCACATGAATGTTTGTGCCACGTGCAAGAATGGGTACAGGTGCATATGCCCTCATAAATGTTTGTGTTTGTGAGGAGCAGCAGTTTAAGGCAAGGTTTAAAACCTCGGAATCGGTAGGTATCGGATGGTTACTTTTTGGATAGAACTCGGCCATATCGGCCATCTTGTATCGGAAATATCAGATTATATATAATTTGACAACCGATATTTTAAAATTAGGAAATTCTTTAAATGAGTGGTACGAGCAACCATAAACAGTTTGGCAAATTCTTTACTAATTAATGACGTTTAAAATGATTGTTATAATACATGTTAAAAAAAATAACTATAATATTTTTTTAATACTTTTTGGTAAGGAATGATGTCAAATGAACCGTAGTTCAATAACACGTTATTTAACCCACTAATCCATTAAAAAACTTAAGACTAGAACCCTTCTAATTAAATGGTAAACCCAATGTAACTCAATATTGGTCACGATATTAGAACTCGACGCTCAATTTTTGGATCAGGATTGGCCGAGATTTCAAACCAGGCATTTTAAGGAGTGTTCTTTTTTTGGCACAAACATTTGGGAAACCAAGGTTTTCCTTTATGTTTTTGTTTGCAAGCAGCAATACTTTAAGGAGTGTTCTGTTTTTAGCCATAGATTGTTAGCTCCCTTTTCTTCAATATCACGAATGAAGTGGTTAAGCGTGCCTTCTAACAGATGCCTCTGAAAGTGATTTCGAAAAAACCAAAGTTGTACCCTTTTTGTTTTTCCTTCTTTTCTTTTTTGGAAAGTGGTGGTTTTTTGGGTGGGGGCTCATTTAGATCCATCCATCAAATTCCTGTCGTGTACATCTCAACTAGAAATTGTACCAAATAGGAATTTCTAAAACATACTTGACCAATGACTAACCTCATCATTTGAAAATCTACCCGTCACTTAAAAAATGATGCAATAGGGCATAATAAGATTAAAAAAAGATGTTTATTAGTGAGAAAGAAAGCAGCTTATATATATATAGAGAGAGAGAGGGGGGGGAGTGATCCATTGCAAACCGATCCACGTTTTTTAAAAACGGGAACTCCCGTTCTACAGCATATTTTAACGATTAGATCCGTTCAAGTTGATCATTCTACCGTCAAATATGTGTATGAAAATTCAAAAGATTTAAGGACCTTTGGCCAATGCATCGGCTGAAGTTTATGTTGCATTATCGAAAGACGTCCATTGATGCATAGGCTGTCTTCAAATCCTTTGAATTTCCATGCACAAACATTTGGAGTGCTCTATTGCAAGACGGTCCGCGTTTTTTAAAACGGGAACTCCCGATCTACGACATATTTTAACGATCCGATCCATTCAAGTTGATTGCCCTACCCTCAAATGTTTGTGCATGAAAAATCAAAGGATTTAAAGATTTTTAACCTATGCATCGGGTGAAGTTTATATTGCATAATCGAAAAACGTTCATTTTTGCACCCATCAATGCATAGATTAAAGGTTTTTAAATCCTTTGATTTGTCATGCACATACACATTTGAGGGCATGGCGATCAACTTGAACGGATCGGATCGTTAAAATATTCCGTACATCGAGAATTCCCGTTTTTAAAAAACGCGGACCGGTTTGCTATAGATCACTCCCTTATATATATGTGTGTGTGTGTGTGTGTGAGAATAATGTAGAAAAGAGGCCCTAGGAGGAATTTTCGTCAGGTGGCGTCAAAAAACTACACCCTCCACCATTTTATTCGACGATCGGAACCCATGATCATCTTTATCATTTAAGATGTGGATACACCAAATTTCATGTGATTCCACGTCTTTTTCAACGTTGAATTAGCATTGTAAAAAGTTCTATTGTCGGTAAACCGTTAATTTTGCACCCACTAAATTAACGATAAAAAAGTGATGGAATCACGTGAAATTTGGTGCATCCATATCTTACATGATAAAGACGATGATAATGGATGCCAATCGTCAAAAAATATCGTGGAGGGTATGCTTTTTGGACACAAATTCCCTCCTAAACATGTCGATTGAATGAACGCTCGACAATATCATGTTTTTGAAATAAAAAATAATTGAACTAACTTATGAGAGTTGTTCTACCCTAACAAATGACTTATGCATACCTCTCACCACTCACATGGATTATTACAGAGGTTTTGTTCCTCGTCTTTCTTCTTCACCTTGTTAGAAGTTAGAACCTAGATCAAAATAACCAAGGCAAGAAATTTATCCTTCTTTTGTTATAACATTCTTAAATTCATTTTAGGTTCTAAAGGGAAGGCGCCAATACCCCAATTAGCACTTGTTAACCAGCATCACAAATCATCTGGGGATTGTTCACTTCTCTTTGTAATCTTATTTCCTTTGCAGGGATTTAAATAAGCACTTTAAACAGCACACCAAATACATCAAAACACGATAACATCCATAAATTGTATGAGTGCCTTTCTATCATCTCATTTACTAATTATAGGCCAATAGCCCATCCACAAAAAAGGAAAGTGTGATGTGTCCTCTAGCATCACAGAACCAATTCACCAGGCTTGATGACTTGTTAATTAATCTTTACAGAAACATACATAAGTTTCTATTTCGCTATCGTCAAACAAAACTCGGTGATCAGCTTGAATGCTGATATGCAATCATAGTAACAATTCATGCATATGCATCCTGCATTAAATTATTTACAAAACTTCTTTTACAAAAACTCATTCTGTAAATTAAAAAATAGAATTTAATTTACAGAATCTAATTTGGAAAACGAGATTACCAATAAAGCTTGCTTCTGATCTTAAGAAATGGATCAAAATTTACTTTGGTAATCCCTAAATCCTAACCTTCAACACTCGCCTGATCAGAAAGAAAAACGAACAAGAATTAAAGCTAGAAATCACAAGACAAATTCAGTTATTAAAAGAATCGATCGAGGGTAACCGTGGCAAACAAACCATAATTGATTTTGGGTTTGGTGTCCCGCCCCCGTCTTTTAAGACAAATCGTACAAAGACGATAGGGTCTAGCAACCTGACCCAGTGATAAACGTGGATAATATCGAATACCATCTTATAGTCTTGATTGTTGCGCTAATATTCTGAAGTTATGGTACGATGGAAGAATGTATTTTTTATATGGAAAAATAAAGTTAACAATTAGCAGTGCAAATTATTATTTCTGGTGTTAAAATGAATTTAAAAAATGAAGGCCAAAATACCGGACAAAGATCGACAAACATCTAGTATTTTTTAATACAAAGTAATGGTCGTAAGCAAAGAAATAAAAGATGTGTGGCAAAAGATGATGTTTAAGCTATATTTTAACGCCCTTAATACAATAAGTTATTACATTTCGAGCAAATATTTTGCGAGAGAATCTCATGGGAATATTTTAGTGGGAAAGTGCTGCAAGTCGGGTTGGGTTTCTTCGATCTGATCGAACCGACCCGGGTCAATATTTCCAAGCATTTTCGACATCCTATATCTGATCGGACATGTAGACAATGATACAAAAATTTTGGGTCAGGTATGGATTTAGTATAAAACCCACCAGACTAAACCCTAGTCGCAATCCAAATCAAACCCACTTCCTTTATCCACCCAATTCAATTTACACCAGACATTTAATTCAAAGTTGCAAAATGTAAATATTATAATTTAGGAATTTTTTACTAAAAGGCTCCTAAAAATTAGCTAATTACTAAATCATCCAACCTAAACTTGGTAATTACTTAAACGCCTCCAAAACTTTTAAGAAACACCCATATAAGGGTTTCCATCAATTAAATTTATTTTATTAATATTTAACAAAAACTTAAATAAAATCCTTCATTATCTAAACCCTCTCCCACACCCCTTCTCCTGCACCCACTCGCACCCCTTCTTTCCTACAAGCCCAACACTGATCTCTAACCCTAACCAAAACCTCCATCGCCGCCTTCTTCATCCTCTTCCATATTCCACTCCATCCTAATCTCCCTCTACCCTTCCTAACCCTAATCAAGCTCCCATTTTCCTCCTTCGTCATCGCTCACCTCTGCTCGAGATCCACCCTCTCCTCCGCCTCGGCATCATCATCTTCATCAACTTCCCATGTTTAACAACTGCTACACTAATATTCTGAAATTTGGCATCATCATCCTCCATCACAACAGTGTTTGGGTTTGTAGTTATCTAAACTCCAAAATGGTTGTTTTCTTTACAGATTTTGGCATTTAGAAAACTATGGTTGGATTGGAGTTTAATAAAATGTGGTTATATCAACTTTGGAGTTTAGATAAGCATAGTTTTCTAAACTCCAAAAACCATCCCAAACATGGGATGGTTAGGATTTTAGAGTCAAGTTTATACAACTTTTGAAACTCCGGGTATCTAAACTCAACTCCATTCCGAAACAAGGGCTAAAACATCATATTTACAAATCAAGAAGATCATAACTGTCATTTATATAGTTAACGATAGCATTGTTCTGGGAAAAGACGACAGGTTTAATATTATAACTTACACAGCCTCTAATTTTAGAATCGCTAAAAGCCCTAATTTTGAAGGCACGTTAAATATAAAATTCCAGCGACGAAAGCAACCAGATAAGCAGAATCCTAATTATAACCCAAAAATTTGAAGTAAACTCAAAGTTTTTGATGAAAACCCTAACACCGCCTATTTTACCTTGAGAATTTGATGAATCCCCGAAACTGTTGTAGCTATCTCTGGTTCGCTGCCGCTGCCTTGCTGGAGAGGGGGGAGAGAGAGAGAGATGGCGGCTGCGGACCAAGATCGGATCTGGGGTTGTCGTGCAAAAGGATTTGAAAGATGGAATTTTTCTCATAAGCCTCACCTCCGAAATTGAGTTGGCTGACGCTAACCTTAAAATAAAATTATGGCACGTGCTGTGCATGTGTCAGGGTGAGCGTGTTGCAAACGGTTTTTTGGTTTGGGTTTTCTTAGGCCATGTCTGAGAATGGAGTTGGTTTTCTAAACCGCGGTTTCATAAAGTTAGCAAAACTTGATTCCAAAATGCTAACTTTGTTTTGTTCGGCAACCACTTTAAAGTTGAGATAACTACATTGTCATTGCTAGATAAACAAAGTGTGGAGAATGGATGGATGAAGATTAGTCAATATAAACCGGCTCATGTGAAACCATGAGCCCATCCACTCTATTGATCGGGTATTCTAGAAACGGGAGTAGGCGTTGACCATTGACTTTGAAAATTGATCCCATACCGGGATCTTCAATCTCAACCGCACCATATGGAAATACGGTTTTCACAAAAAAGGCCCGGTCCAACAGGTCTTAGGCTTACTCGGAAAGAGTGTTAATTTTGAATCATAGAGAAGGACGTTTTGACCAACTTCGAAAGCTTTGCGTAAGATGGATTTGTCGTGGAAAATTTTGGTCTCACTCTTGATTATCTTGGCATTTTCATATGCATCACTCTGGAGCTCTTCCAATTCATTCAACTGTAGCATTCTTGAAAATCCCGCTCCGGCGGTATCAAGATTTAATTCCTTGATTGCCTACATTGCTCTATGTTCAAGCTCCGCCGGTAAATGACACGCCTTCCTTAAGAAGAGGCGATAAGGAGACATTCCAAGATCGGTTTTGAAAGCGGTTCTAAAATCCCAAAGTGCATCATTAAGACGCAAAGCCCAATCTTTTCTATTACGGTTCACGGTTTTTCTCGAAGACATGTTTTGTTTACCGATTTAAAACTTCAACTTGGTCACAAGTTTGCGGATGATACGGAGTTGAAAGCTTGTGTGTGATAGAATACTTTCGCATTAAGGCTTCGAAAGACCTATTGTAAAAGTGTGATCCGTTGTTGCTTATAATTGAGCGTGGTATACTAAAACATGTGATAATGTTTTCTTTTAAGAATACGACACCAACTTTGCTATCGCAAGTTTTGGTTGCCACGGCTTCAATCCATTTCGACACATAGTCGACCACAAGCAAGATATACAAATTTCCAAATGAATTTGGAAACGGGCCTATGAAGTCAATTCCCCAAATATCGAATATCTCAACAGCCAAAATAGGCTGGAGTGGCATCACATTCCTTCTAGTTACTCGACTCATATGTTGACAACGTGAACAAGTTCTACAAAAATCATAAGCATCTTTGAATAATGCCGGCCAATAAAAACCGTATTATAGAACTTTTTCAGCCGTCTTTTTAAGTCCAAAGTGACCTCCACAAGCTTGGTCATGGCAAAATGAAAGAATACTCCTTGTTTCGGGATATACACCTTCTAATGATTTGATCTGGACAATACTTAAAGAGATAAGAGTCGTCCCAATAAAAGTGTTTTACTTGGAATTTAAATTTAACCGAGTTCTATTTCGACCAATTCGGAGGTGTGCATCTGGTAACAAGATAGTTCACTATATCCGCGAACTAAGGTTCGCTGGATACAACAAGGAGATGTTCATCGGGAAAATCATCATTGATTTGAACATGAGGTAAAGGTGCATTTGAAAAGTGAGAAAGGTGTCGGCTACTATATTTTCACATCCTTTTATTATTTTTAATAATAAGATCGAATTCTTGAAGAAGAAGGATCCAATGTATAAGTCGAGCCTTATCATCCTTCTTGGCTAAGAGATGACGGAGAGCAGAATGGTTGGTAAAGATTGTGATTTGAGATCCAATGAGATAGGGATGAAAATTTTCAAGTACGAAGACAACGGCAAGGAATTCTTTTTTCGTGTAGTGTAATTCATTTGTGCGTCGTTCAACGTTTGACTCGCATAAGATATGACATAAGGAAGTTTATTGATGCATTGTCCTAAGACAGCACCAATGGCAAAATCAGAAGTGTCACGTTATCTCGAAAGGATAAGACTAATCAGGGGTGTGAAGAATAGGAGCGGAAGTCAACTCCTTTTTCAATGGTTCAAAGGAGGATAGATAAGAAGCGTCAAATGTGAAGTGAATATCCTGTTAGTGATATGCATGCCCTAGAGGCCATTATTGTATGATATAGTGGATGCTTGGACATCTATATGGAGGACTTTCTTGCTCGACATGATAGTATGCTATCTGGTTTCCTTTATCTTAACACGTTCAATGGTATTATTATACCGTCTCTCATATACATATTGATAAAACCCTTAAGATATTGGCTTGACTACCAGGACTATGATGCAGATCATACTATTGGGACTTGGGTAGTCCACAATCACATCCTTCAATTGTTCCTAATCGAGGGTATGTCGAGACATGGCATCGATACACAAAAGTAGACTAGTGTGTATGTTTCTTGACCCTGTATGGGGGCGATGGTTGATCCCATATCCATTGGTGTTTGACATCAAAGATTGTACACAGGTGCTCATTAGAGAATGGGTACATCAAACAGGACTCGCCGAGAACTCCTAGTTGGTATTATACCTATCGTCAGATAGCAGTTCTCTGGTGACACTGGTACAGGTTAGTCTGTAGACCCGAGATCGTCATAGAGTCTTGTGTGGCTCCCACTGTGCTTTGATTTCCTCCCTACCACGGCTCAAAAGAGGAGTGCAAATATGTGGATTTTGGGTACACTCCCGAGTCACATGGAGGCAATGAGCGATCGGAGGGGTTTCGTCTCTCCCGGTATTGGGAGCTGATGTTGCTCTATGCTCGACTGACTATAACAGTAAGTCTCTGGCTAGGGCTGTAGATGAGATTTACGGGTAAGTATTATCAGTAGTTTCTCATACCGTTATAGGCCTTACATCGGCATGACATATCAAGTTATTGGGATCTAACGATACCACCCCTAAACTCAATATGCGACATATCAGACGAAAAGACCGGACTGTACGGTAAGTGTTACCTATAGGCTTCATGGGAGTTTGGACAAGCTTGCTTGCTGATCTTCTAATCGCTCAATACCTGGGTAGCCGTTACGTCTAGCTAGTACCGCTGATGGCTTGTGGGTGACTGATGTGATCATCACCTACTACTGGCGTATTGACCAGTCTTTAGAGTCCCATACAGAAGTTTTCTGGTTCAAGCGAAACGAAGTAGGGCATATATGTTGATATGTGCGGGGGACAGATTAAATACGAGTATGTGATACCGTATTCTAATCTGGCGGTTATTTGTTATCGATTAGGTTATATGTGATATAACTGGATTATCGAATCAAGTGTTGATTTGATAATGTGATATACAGATAAATGATATTAGTCGGTTATATGTGATATAACCGGATTATTAAATCAAGTATTGATTTAATAATTTGATATATATTATATTTGATATAATTATATATTAACTAACATTATTAGCTCTCTAATTATTCTTCATAATATATATATTATTAATATATATATATATATAATAAAGCATGGCATTATTTTCTATTTATTGAAAATAGAAAATGAGGTGTAATATATGGAGATATTTGTAGAATAAGCAAGCATGCGCTTTATCATTTGTTTATTACTCTTGGCTCACTATTCAAGTATGGTTGCAATTTCTTATTACAATTTATTCCATGCTTGAATAAGTGAGGTCAAGGGGGTTGCCATTCTATATTTTTATCCTTCACTTGAGTTATTTTTCTTTAGCTCCTTCTTGAGCTCATGAGATGAGTTCTAACATTCTCCATTTTCTTCACCTCATACTTCAAGCTCTAAACCCTCACATGTGATGTGAACCATAAAACTTGAAACCCTAGTGAGCATATAAAACCCCTACTTCACCATCCTACGCTTCATTAGCACTCTAGTGTAGTGTGTTTCCTTCACTAAAGAGTTTAGTGAAGAGGTAGCTTGGATTGGCGGACTTCGGGTGGATCATCTTCGGCATGAAGATCATCGGAGGAAACTTGTTCATTCTTCAAGTGGAGCCTAGTGGAGTCGCGTGGACTACTACCTGGAGCTTTAAGAAGAGAATGACATGGTCTACAAAGGTTGTAGCCCCTTTCTCTTTCTATAGTTTATCATATCATCATTGTTAAACCCTATTATTCTAGTTAAGATCTTGGTTAGTGTTCGTTAGCAACCGAAAATTTTAAAATTGCATGTGTGATGCCCGTTTAAACCCCGTCGCAGTGCTAGTGTACACTTTCATGGTATCGGAGCCAAGCTAGAAGATTAGGGGATGTCTTTATGACGTTAAAGTATTCGATCGGTTTTCGAAAAACCCAAAATTTTTAAGTTTCTGTCGATTTTTAAAAGTTGAAATTTTCGAGATTAAAAATATGCAGTAAATCGTGCAGGTGATTCTATGGAGCCCCAAGAAAATTGAGTGCCTAACTCAACCAAGTCGCCGTGGAACCGCCGCACTCTTGATGAGTTATGGACTCCAAATTCTTGTGCTGCTCCACTGTTATTTTTGGCAGTTTCTAGATCTTTTTAATGAGACTCAAGTTGTTAAGGTTTCTGGGGTTTGTGGGTGTTTATTAAATCGATCAAAATGTTTAACGTCTTATGGATAATGATGATATGTGATACAATTTTTAGAATCCAAATAATCAGTTTTGTGAAAACTAGTTAGTATTTTGCAAATCTAGCCGTTTAGTCTCGTTTGATCGATTGCCACATAGTTTTGATTCAGATCAAAACTCCATCGCAATTGCGTATAGTACGCGATCACTTAGTCGGGAATCTTGTTGAATTATCCGACAGCTTATTGAAAAGAGTTTTCAATTTGATACTAAAATGCAAGGTTTATAAGTTAGGCATACCACTGTTGGGTTACCTACTACGGCAGCGAGGTTTCGGGAGGCATCTTCCATGCCGTTTTTAAATTTTTGCCGTATTAGCCAACCCTAACCCTAGAATCGTTACTAGAAAATCCGACGAATCAAAATGTAAACACTTTACATCTAAGTGAATGAGGGAATACAACCTTTGTAGACCGGTACTTCACTTCTAAAGCTCCATGTTGTAGTCCCTTCGCTGCGAATGGTGAACTCCCGGACTCTAGAGAGGGTTCACTTGAAGAAATGAACAAGCATGCTCAATATCTTAGAGGCCGAAGATGACCTACGTCGAGGAGACTCGAGCTCATACTACCTCTTCACTAATGGTGAAATTAGTGAAGCAAACACCCTAAACTAAATGGCTAATAGTAGAGGATAATGAAGTAGGAAGTGGGCTCACTTTAGTTTTATTTTTCTCACAATTTTTCATCACTTAGAAAAAGCTAGCAAGCTTTTTCTCTTGAAGAAGAAGAAGAAGAAGTGATGAAGAGATGAAGAATAATCTCGTTAGGTTACACATGCAACATGTATGTATGAGACTTATATCATGCTAGGGTTAAAGCTAGGGTTTTATTTGTTTTAAGCAAATCAAACATTTGGATTTAGTCAAGGTTAAGCTTGGAGAAGCTAGTAGAATATTGACTTATTCAACTTGTTTGTCTAGCTTAAGATATCTGTTGGGTTGTCTGGCACGGCAATAAGGTTTCGGGAGGCATCGTCCATGCCATATTTAAATTTTTGCCGTTCTAGCTAACCCTAACCCTAGAATCGAAACTAGAAAATCCGATGAATCGATATGCAAACAACTTTGCAAAGAAGTGAACAAGGAATAAAACCTTTGTAGACCGGTCCTTCACTTCAATAGCTCCATGTTGTAGTCCCTTCGCTGCGAATGGTGAACTCCTGGACTCTAGAGAGGGTTCACTTGAAGAAACGAACAAGCTTGCTCAATGTCTTCGAAGCCGAAGATGATTTACGTCGAGGAGACTCGAGCTCATGCTACCTCTTCACTAATGGTGAGATTAGTGAAGCAAACACCCTAAACTAAATGGTTAATAGTAGAGGATGATGAAGTAGAAAGTGGGCTCACTTTAAATTTCTTTTTCTCACACTTTTTCATCACTTAATCAAAAGCTAGAAAGCCTTTTTGAGAAAGAAGAAGATGATGAAATGATGAAGGATAATGAAAACTCATGAGGTTAGAAAATCAACCATGGTGAGTATACGACATACTCTAACCCTTGTAGAGAGTTAACCATGGCTAAGTGTAATGGTTGGGTTTATAAATATCTTTAGTAAAACAAAACTTATGGATTTAGTCAATGGTTAGCAAAGCTTCTCCAAGTTTCTAGCCATGACCAAATGCTACCAATTTTGAATTACTTAAGAAATTAAAACCCTAGATTATCACTTAGCATGGTGTAAGTCATACACACACCCATGAATCATGTATCATCAAGCATAACACAAAACTTTGTACACTAATATATATCACATATATACACATGCACAAAATCAAGTGAGAAAAGAATTACTTAAGTGAGCTAATATTAGTTAATATAATGTAATATATCAAATATATAATTATACATTAAATTATTAAATCAACTCTTGATTTAATAATCCAGCTATATCATATATAACCGACTAATATCAAATGCAGCAACTTATCGAATCAACACTTGATCTGATAACCCGGCTATATCACATATAACCGACCAATGTCACAAGTCACGAGAATAGAATGCGGTATCGCATACGCGCATTAATCTCGGTCCTGCACATATCACATATGTGCTCCTACTCCATTTCGCATGAACCAGAAAACCTCTGTGTAGGACTCTAAAGACTCGTCAATACGCCGGCAGTAGATGATGATCATATCAAACACCCACAAGCCGCAAGCGGTCTGCTAAACATAACAGCCACCCGGGTATTGAGCGATCAGAAGATCAACAAGCAAGCCGGCTTGTACTCCTGCGAATCTAATCGGTAACACTAACGTCAGACCCCAATAGCTTGATAAGTCATGCTGATACAAGGTCCATAACGGTTCGAGAAACTACTGATAACACTTACCAGTAGATCTCAGCAACCCTGGCCAGGGATTTCCTGTTATGGCCAATCGAGCATAGCGCAACATCAACTCCCAATACCGGAAGAGACGAAACCCCTCCTATCGCTCATTGTCTCCATATGACTTGGGACTGTACCTAAAAACCACCTTTTTGCACGATCTCTTGATCGTGGTATGGTGGAAATCAAAGCACAGTGGGAATCACACAAGACTCTATGACGATCTCGGGTCTACAGACTAACCTATACCAGTGTCACCAGAGAACTGCTATCCGACGATAGGTATAATACCATCTAGGAGTTCTCGGCGAGTTCGTCCAGTGTATCCAGTCTCCACTGAGCACCCGTATACCTTCTCTGATGTCAAACACCAATGGATATAGGATCATCTATCGCCCATCACATGGGTCGAGAAGCGTATACGCTATTCTACTCTGGAGTATCGATGCCCTGTCTCGATATTCCCATGACTAGGAACAATTATAGGGTATATTTGTGGACTACCCTTGGCCCCACTAGTATGATCTGCATCATAGTCCTGATAGTCAAGTACACATCCTAAGGGCTTTATCAACATGTGAAAGAGAGACAATAAGTGTACATGTTAAGATAAAGAGCAACCAGATAGCATATTATCATGTCGAGCAAGAAAGTCCTCCCTATATATGTCCAAGCATCCACTACAATATACATCACATGTACAGTAATGGCCTCTAGGGCATACATATAACTAACAATCTCCCACTTACAGTAAAGCCATCTGTTGTAGTATCCAATACCCAACAATTTAGCAGTGGTTGTAGTATCCCATACTCAACCATCCAAAAATTCTCTCAAATAGTATTTGGGGGAAGCAGGCCTTGGTGAGTTGATCCACCGTGTTAACCTCAAAATCTACTCTCCTTACTTTGATCCCTTAGAGATCAACCATCTTCTTGATCAGGTAATACTAGCCTCAGAATATGTCTGGAATGCTGATGGGACCGGTGTTCCTAGGACAAAACCACAGCTCCATTGTTGTCACAATAATAATTATTGGACGCTCAATGGTAGGAACCATGTTCATCTCATTAACAAGAAATGCCCAGACAGCCACTTTGGCAGCATCGGTGGTAGCAATATATTCAGCCTTTATCGTCTAGTATACCACAGTATTTAGCGTGGAACGCTTCCAACATACCGTCCCTCCACCGAGAGCAAAGAAAATGCCTGTGACTGACTCTCAATCGAACTTATCACTCTGGAAGCTGGAACCAAGAACTTTCTTTTAGTGCTTCTCAAGTACTTAAAAATGTCCTCCACAGCTGTCCAGTAATTCTCCCAAGATCCGATTGATTTCTGATCACTACTCCTAATGAGTCATCTACATCTAGTCTGGTATATCACATCGCATACTCTGATAGAGCCTACTGCCGAAGCATAGGTTATCCCTTGCACGCAAGCTCTCTCCAAAACAGTCTTGGAAGACATCTTTTTGGAGAGAGTGATTCCTCGGTAAGTGGGCGAACCACCACGCTTAGAATCTTCCATACTAAACCCCTTTAGCTTGGTGTTAATGTACTTGGATTTTGGACACTCCCAATATCCACTTAGATATATCACTATAGATCATAATTCAGAAGATGTAGTAGGTATCATCCAGATATTCTATTGAGAATCCTTATGATAAGAGGAGCTTGACCGAGTGTAGCATGGGAAACCATTTCCTATCAAGAGTATGTCATCTACGTACAATACGTGTAAGACAACCTCACTCTCTACAACCTTCTTGTATATATAAGGTTCATCTACTATTTTGATGAAGTCAAACTCTTTGACTGTCACATCAAAACAGATGTTTCAACTCCGCGATGCTTGCATTGATCCTGAAAGACTTAAGCATAGTTTTGAAAGTCTCAACTTTTCCATTTACACCAAGAATCTTCTCAAGATCCATTTGCTCCCAATGGGTTTTACCTCTTCAGGTGCAACATGAAAAGTCATACTTTGTTGGTGTACATGGATTCCATCTTTGATCGTATAGCATCCAGTCTTTTCACAGAGTCGCCATTCGTGATGGCCTGCCTGAACCTAGTTGGGCCATCATCAACCATGATGCAATCCTCGCTCCCACTGTCACTGAGAAGACCATAGTATCTCTCAAGTGGATGAGGAACCCTACCAGATTCGCGGAGAGGCTGAGATTCGTTGGAAACTATTGAATCCTTTGGTTTCACCAAATCATCAGCTGTCAATTTGTCTAGCTGGAACTCCTTCCAGTTCTACCTGATGTCCACAAATTTCTTCACAAGAAATTACTTTTCTAAAAAGGTGGCATGCTGAGAAACAAAACACCTTTTGTTCCTCAGTTAGGTAGAAGATATACCCTTGCAAATGTTTGGGATATCCTGACAAATTTACAGAACTGACCTTGCCTCGAGCTTGTTCGGCTTCTGCTTTTCGACATAGACCGGACAACCCCATATCTTAACTCGTTTAAGACATGATCTCTTCCCACACCATATCTCATACGTAGCGGTAGGCCCTGATTGAAAGAGATTTTGCGTACGTGCATTTTTGAATCAAAGAATATTTACCGCAATCAATAACGGTGTCGCTTGGTAGCTAGCCGGTTGAGTACGGGTCGGTCCACAGGGAGATGGATTCCTATTCTTTGTGTTTTAACGAGTTAAATCCAAAAGATTTGGGTTTTATTTTAAGATCTAAGAGTTCATTTTTGTGATTTTAATTTAACAACTACGGCAGATAAATAAAATTAACAACTACGGCAGATAAATAAAATTTATAACTAGGGCAGCAAAGAAATTTATAACTAGGGCAGAAAAGAAATTAACTAGGGCAAGATAAAAAACTTACTTCTTTATTGATGCACTCTTTGACGATTACATTGAATTGAAAATCTAAGATCTGGAATTTAAAAGAGGCGTCTCTAAAGAGGCACCCAAAAATAGGTACGCCCCAAAAAGAGCTGTAGGATTCCTATTTATAGAGAATAAAAACCCTAGGGTTTACATCTGATCCATATCTAGAATTACAAAAATACCCTTAAGAAAACCGAGTCAATGCACCGACGCACCGACAAGCACCGCACGTGCACAGCACGGTCGCGGATCCGCGGCCATAAGCATGGTTTGGCCGCGGTTCCGCGGCCATATGGTAGGCTTGCTGGCTCATTTTTCAAGGGTTACTTTCTGTTGCTTTTTCCTTCCGGTTTCTTTACTTGGTTCTTCAGAATGACTTCTAGTTTCTTTCAGATTTCCACAGTGCAGAAATGTTGTGGACTTTTACCGTTTGCTTCGTATTGAAGTCTTGAATCATGTGCTGCTTTCGTGCTTTGTGAAATCGAACTGTTTGCTGATCTTCGTTTGTTCCTCAAACTGTAGGCGGCATGATAAAGATTCTTCTATTTGTTGGTCGTAGTCTCACTTTTGTAGCGTCTTTTTATCATTTTCATTGTATTGTTCCGAGAACCTGTAACCCGCAACTATTCAACAGACATGATCAAAAGCACCTATTTATTTGTAAAATGATTAAGAATGGGGAATATAATAATGCAAAATTATGAGATGAACAAATACCCCATAAACTTATCTTTTGCTCGTCCCGAGCAAAACTAGTTTTATTCTTGAAAAAGCCTAACCTCACTTTCGCAGGGAAACGCGATTGCACTGAGCTCGTGCAACAAGCCGTTAAACCTCTAGGTGTCCCTAGTAGGAGGAGTGTTGTCTCCTGAGGATTTTCAGCGGATACTACCCACAAAATCCTATCAATTTGTCCTATTGACTTTTATTCTTCAATTCGGTTTTCTAGCAAGAAATTCTATTATCTTCGACTCAGAAATTATCAACCCATATTTTTTTCACGCTTCCTTATCATTTAACTTAAGATTGTATATGTTCTGTAAATTTATTTAGCTTTCAGCATCTTTTGAGTTTTCCTTTGAAGGTTCCATCTCAACTTAGGAATTGTTATCATCTCTACTAAAGATATAAGTCATATTTTTCATTTCTATCTCTTATCCAAACCCCAATCATATACCCCTACGTGTGTGTATGTATCACCCCTACACTTGGAAATTCAATTTAAACTATCATACTCTTGTCCATCGTCCAAAATACTTTTAGTTGGTAAATTTTTAGATGAAATTGCTCACACATCCTTCATGCGACCGTTAATATTTCTTGAGGTACTAACGACCGATTACAAAATGTGTTCGCGCATTAAGGCGTAATTCCTCGTCTTGCAATATCTAAGGCTTTAGCAGTGACTCTCAAACCAGTTGGTCTAAGGCACTAGGTGATAAGGCACCCTCGCTATATATTTTTCTATTTTTGCAGCCTTAAGTAATTACAAAACCAGTGTTCATTTTTTTATTTCTTTATTCACACTTGTATTTTTATTTTATTTTCCTTCATACTAAGTATTTTAGACAAGAGCATTTCAAGGTCTCCTCTACTATTCCAAGTTTCAAGGTTCGTGTTTGTGCAAGTTGTAGGGTATATATTTTCAGAATTTAGACTTAAGCTTAGGAATTATTTTTCAGACTTACACTTTAATAAAAATTTCAATACTCTTCCCTTATTTTGACTTAGCCCAAGAAGTGAACTCAAAATTTGCCTATTTCTAAGTAAATTATAAAGACATATATTTTCTACCGTTCTACTTTAAGAAAGGTTATTTTTAGGGTTTTTAATTTACTAAGTCTAGGATCTAGTTTTTCCTAGTTAGTCAACCGTCATGTCAAACTTAAGTCAAATATGGCCAAAATTGAACTTTTCAATTTTTATAATTTTTAAAACTTTTCAATTTTTATGGATTCTAAAATAAGTATGCAAATGCAAAAATATACACATGAAGGAAGAAAGCGTACCGAGCATACCCCCAAACTTAAACGTGACAGTGTCCTCATTGTCAGGCTACACCAAGAGGGTCAAAATTGTCGGCATTCCCATGTTTATTATATATATATATATTGTTAAAAGAAAAACAAAAAAAATATATACAAAAAGGTCTCCCCCAAACTTAAGTGAGATAGTGTTTCCATTGTTTTAAGCGTTAAAATTCAGGAAGGAGAAAAATCAAACTATACAAGGCCTTACACAGGCCAAAGGTTAGCATCAACCATTCAAAATTTTTATCGTTATAATGGTAGGGTTGGTGAAAGAATGGAGTGTAAAGAAAGGAGATGAGAAGCACACGAGACCGTGCGGAGATAGAAGCAGTATACGGTCTCGGTGGAGGAGAAGAATGGCGGAAGAGAAAAAGAAATGGTGGTGGTTCGATTTCTTCAAGTGGAGGTTGATTAATCACAAAATCCGTGTCATTTAGGAATGTGAGTTCGTCGGCGAAAATATCTTCGAAACTTTCATCGAAGGTCCGATTGAACGTTTCAATGTCAATAAGTGTCACGCCAGAATTCAACACACATGATTTTTCAAAAAATTACGGAGGTAGGAGACTCGTAAAGCTCATCTACCTTATTCTCAAAAGATTCTAAATCAAGTTGTTTTTCTAAAATTATTGAACTCAAAATATCGAATTGTGATTCATTAACACTCGGTGTCATTAAAGGAAGATTAGAAAAAGAACCAAAGAAAGTGGGAATACGAACTCGAGGGTGGGGATGGAGTGTATAAATTAGCATAATTTGTAATGACCGATGTGTAAAAAGCGATTGTGCTAATCTATCAACCCACGGAGAAATGAGATTAAATCCCTCAAGTTTCGTGAGAAAACATGGGTACGTCGAACTTGGTAAACTAGACATTGGAAATGAAACGATACGGTTTCTTGCTTGGTCGGAACGATGATGGAGGGAAGTGAGTGAGGAAGGGTATCGGTTAAATATTCAGGAGGGTGTTGATTGATATGAGATTTATTGCGCTTTTAAAGATGAATCAAAAATATTTGTTAACCGCAATCAAGAACGGCGTTGCTTGGTAGCTAGCCGGTGAGTACGGGTCGGTCCACAGGGATTTTGTGTATTCTCAAATTGTTCTAACGAGTTAATTCCGATTAGGGTCGGATTGATTAAATCTAAAAACTAAGTTGATCTAAACTAAAATCTTGCTAGGGTTAGGTTTAGGTTAGGTTTGGAAAGTCAATATTCCTCACCGCTTTCTATGCCCAAATTAAGATCTATGAGGTGTTATGGTAATTATTAATAAAGTGAATTAGTACCATCTGGAAGAAACGGTGTTCCTTCCTCTAGGTTCTTGTCCTTCCTTTCTTAATCCTTACCCTAACCTCCATGAAAAACACGCTCAACCGGTCGTTTATACTACGGTATCACCGCTACCTCATGGGATAGGGTGCCGTAGGGAGCGGTGTGTGCATGTATGCATGGAGTCCTATAAAAACGTGTGATGGGCAAGAAAGGGGTGAGAGATCTTCATCTCTCAAGCCTTTCCCAAATCTAACCGTAATACGCGAGGAGACTACTCACTCATTAGGGAATTGAAAAATATTTCTAAACTATCTATCTAGGGCAGAGAATTAAATCTAAACTAGGGCAAGAATAGAAAATTATACTAGGGCATGGAAATAAAATTTAACTAGGGCGATGAAAAGAAAACTTACTCCTAATTTTATTTGATGCCCTCTTCCTTCTTTACAGAAATTTACAGATCTGAATTTTGAGATTTACAATGAGGCACAAGAAGAGGCATAACCTAAAACAGGTTTTTAGGGTTTTATTTATAGATTCATAGAAACCTTAGGGTAACAGTCGCGTAATATCTGCAATTACAATTTTACCCCCTAAGAAAAAGACCTAGTCAACGCACGCCATCAATCGTTGAAGTTCGCGCAGACCCGGGCTCCACATGGCCGCGGAACCGCGGCCATAGGCCAGGTTTGGCCGCGGTTCGCGGCCATAAAGTGAGCTTGTTGGCTGAAACTTCTTGGGGTTCTGTCTGTTGCTGGTTTCTTCTGTTTTCTTCAGTTTGTTCTTTAGAATGTCTTCTAGTTTTCTTCCAGATCTCCACAGTGAATAAAGTCGTGGACTTTTACCGCTTGCTTCTTGACGAAGTTTTGAACCTTGCGCTGCCTTTGTTCTTTGTGAAATCGTACATTGATCTTCGTTTAGTCTTCAAACTGTAGGCTTGCTCAAGATTCTTCCATTTGTTGGTCGTAGTCTCACTTTTGTATCGTCTTTTTATTTTTTTCATTGTTTTTGTTCCGAGAACCTGTAACCTGCAACTATGTAGCAGACATGGGTCAAAAGCACCTGTTTATTTATAAAAAGAATAAGAATGGGGAATATAATAATGCAATATTATTATATGAACAAATACCCCCAAACTTATCTTTTGCTCGTTCTCGAGCAAACCTAGTTTTATTCTAGACAAAATCCTAACATCATTTTTGCAGGGAAACACGATTGCACTGAGCTCGTACAACAAGCCGTTAAACCTCTAGGTGTCCCTAGTAGGAGGGGTGTTGTCTCCTGAGGGTTTTCAACGGATACTACCCATAAGATCCTTTCAATTCGGCCCATTAAATTTTGTCCTCCAATTAGGTTTTCCAACAAGGAATTCTATTATCTTCGACTCATAAATTATCCACCCGTATTCTTCACGCTTCCTTATTATTTAACTTAAGATTATTTATGTTCTGTAGACTTACTTAGCTTTCGGCATCTTTTAAGTTTTCCTTCTAGGGTTCTATCTCAACTTAGGAATTTTTATCATCTCTATTAAAGATATAAGTCCTATTCTTCATTCCTATCTCTTATCTAAACCCCAATCACATACCCCTACGTGTGTGTATATATCACCCCTACACTTGGAAATTCAAATCAAGCTATCATACTCTTGTCCGTAGTCCAAAGCACTTCTTAATTGGTGAATTTTTAGATGAAATTTGCTCACACATTCTTCATGCGACCGTTAATACTTCTTGAGGTACCAACAACCGATTACAAAATGTGTATGCACATTAAAGCGTAATTCCTAGTCTTGTAACACCTAAGGCCTTAGCAGTGACTCCCAAACCAGTTGGTCTAAGGCACTAGGTGATGAAGCACCCTCGCTAAATATTTTTCTATTTTGTATCCTTAAGTAAGTACAAAAACCAGTGTTCATTTTTTCTCTCTCTTTATTCACACTTGTATTTTATGGTATTTTTTCTTCGTACTAAGGATTTTAGACAAGAGCATTTCAAGGTTTCTTCTACTATTCCAAGTTTCAAGGTTCGTGTTTGTGCAATCTGTAGGGTATATATTTTCAGAATTTAGACTTAAGTTTAGGAATTATTTTTCAAACTTATACTTTAATAATAATATCAATACTTTTCCCTTATTTTAATTTCGCCCAAGAAGTCAACTCAAAATTTGCATATTTCTAAATAAACTACAAAGACATATACTTTCTACCGTTAAATTTTTAAGAAAGGTTATTTTTAGGGTTTTTAATTCACTAAGTCTAAAATCTAGTTGTTCCTAGCTAGTTAACCTATTTGTCAAACTCAAGTCAATTATGGCCAAAATTGAATACTTTAATTTTTATAATTTTTATAATTTTCAATTTTTATGGGTTTTAAAATAAGTATGCAAATGCAAAAATATACACATGAATGCGAAGGAAGAAGGCTTACTGAGCATACCCTCAAACTTAAACTTGACAGTGTCCTCACTGTCAAGCTACACCAAGAGAGTCAAAATGTCGGCACTCTCCTGTTTATTTATTTATAATTTTTTTTATTGTTAAAAGAAAAACAAAATAATATACAACAAGGTCCCCCCAAACTTAAGTAAGACAGTGTTTCCACTGTTTTAAGCGTTAAAGTTCAGAGTTAGGGAGGAGAAAAATCAAACTATACAAGGCCTTACACAGGCCAAAGGTTAGCACCAACCATTCAAAAATTCTATCGTGATAATGGTAGGGTTGGTGGAAGAATGGAGTGTAGAGAAAGAAGTTGAGAAACACACGAAACCGTATGGGAAGAAGGGTGGAATATGGTCTCGGTGGAGGAGAAGAATGGCGGAAAAGAGAAAGAAGTGTAGTACGAACTTGAGGGTGTAAATCGAGTGAATAAATTAGCACAATTTGTGATGACCGATATGTTAAAAGCGAATGTGCTAATCTATCAACCCGTCGATAAATGGGGTCAAATCCCTCAAGATTCGCAAGAAAACATGTGTACGTCGAACTTGGTAAACCCTCCATTGAAAATAGACACGCGACGGATTCTTGCATGGTCGAAACGATAGGAAGGACGAAAGAGAGTGATTTAGGGATAATCTTATTCTCACCGAAGTAAACTGTCTCGAACTTGAAGGATCCATCAATGGTTCGAAATGACTGTAAGCAACCGAGTCTGATGGTTCAACTAACTCATCTGAAAATTCAAAGGACTCAAACTCGGGCGGTGAGTCTTCAAAATCGTTCGAAAAAGTGAAACACTCGTAATCGTTATCGGCTGTGAGAACTGTGTCAGATTCAAAAAGGTACGCACTAGTGGCGTCAAAACTGTTGTGATCGAAGAGAAATCTTTCAAGCTCACAGTCCTCAAGCGTGATCTCTTACGTGGTCGGAACGATTGGAAGGATGGGGGGAGGGTGATTTAGGAAGTATAATAGTTAAAGGTTCACGAGGATGAATTGGAAAATCCGACTCGTCAAACAAAAATGGTTTATCCTCAATACTCTCCTCAATACTATCGTCAAAAGTTATCCCATCCATGCAATTATCATCAAAATCAAGACGCATATGAGGTTCGGGAGAAACATTTAGAGAGAAAATTTCAGTCAAATCTATGGGTTCATTATCCAAAATATTCCCGGCGTCAATATCCTCAATCAAGTGAAAATCAATTTTTTTAGACACCTCATCAAAGGCATGGATATTTATCAATTCAGGTTCTAGAGTGGAGGTGTAGAGGTTAAAAGGATTGGTGATGGTTTCACTCGAAAAGGGCTCTTCACAATCTGGCAAATCAAGCACTACAAAGTCGCACAACTCATTAAATGTTTTATTTTTAACTGGTGAATCATTTGGGACACTTGTTTGAAAACTGGAGTTGTGGGATTCGATTGAAGATGGGTAGGTTTGATTTGGAAGTGTGTACATCTCACTCTCACCACTTAAATTCTCATTCTGTCCAACCGCCTCATTATACATTGGAATTTTTGGAGCTAGTTGGAAACTAGCTACCGGGTCACTAGGTTGTCTAAGGGCGGCCATGGACGCATCCACATTCCTCATCATTTGGTTTGTCGCTACCATATAAGCTTCCAGCGACTGTTCTAGACTAGACATGGGTTGTGAAGGGGTTTCAGTAAAAGATTCAAAGTTGTTTGGATTTTGGAAACTCCCAAATGGTTGTGTAGAAACAATGTCTATGGAAGGTGTGAAAGTCGGGTAGGACTGGTAGGAATTGAATGGTTGGACAGGAGTAGAATCAACATTTGGAAAAAAAATGAATGGACTTGTTGATCCTAAGAACTGGGTGTGTTGAAAGGAGTGAAAGATCGGTTACGAAATTGTTCAATGTGTTCAGCAATAGACATAGGTTTCAGAGTTATAACAGGACTCGAAAAAGGGGTATCAACGTAAGAAGGTTGTGAAGGTTGACATGGTTGATATAAAGTGGAATGTGGAGTCGAACTGTTTCTCCTAGACGCTTCTATTCGATCTTTCAAGATATTTTGGGTATGGAGGGGTCTTCCGTAATTCGACCAAAACAATTCGCGCAGGGAGTAAAATTTGGTTCAGGATACCAAAGTTCGGTGAGGGTTTTGTGAGGTGGGGTACCCATGATGTAAGAAGGAGAAGAAAAAGAAGGTGGTTGTAAGTGGGGTGCACGGATTCCTTAGCGACAAGTTGCAAGTTTTTTTTTTGTAAAATTTTTTCGTTTTTTCTTTTTGTGTTTTTTTTATGTGGTGCTTTTTGCAAAAAAGATTTTCAATAAAAGGCTTAGACACACGTTCAATCAATCACAAATGCACAATCAAGCCTAGATCTAGGGTCACCTAGGTCAACTAGACAGCTCCTAACTGTTCCAAAAGGCAAGAAATATGACCTCAAACCGCCTCTTCACCGCCAATTGTGGCCAGGTAAGTGCCAGGTAAATGGGAGGTTCTCCACCACGTAAGTAGTGGGCCTAATTAAGTAACCACTCGCCTTAGAAATACTTGCCTAGACACCACAAAGTCAGGTTAGGATCAACGGTCGATGCCTACAACTAGTCTTCTGTCTTACTGAGCGCGAAGTCCTTAGGGCTGAGTCTAATATTTTTTTAATTAAAAGTTGGTCAATGCAATATGCCTTATGTGATTTCTGGGGTCCTGGGAAGGGTGATAAAATCCCCACCCAATCTGATTGGTGTAAAAGCCCCTTAAAGTCAAATTAAATTATGCAAAGCAGTAAACACAATCAAACACTTGCAAACAATTTTTTTTAAGCGCGGCGCAAAGAATCCTGCACAAGATCAATTATTGGAAGGGGAGAAAATTTTTGGCGCAAAGAATCCTGCAGGAATTTTTTTTTACAGAAGAGACATTAGGGTTGCAGAGAAGAAGAGGAAGTTTACAGTGAAAATTTCAGGTGCTGACGTCACACCCCTGCGGCGGTTCCGCGGTCAAGACCGGGTCAATGCGGCGGAACCACGACGGCGGCGGCGGTTCAGTTCCCGAGAAAATTTCTGCTCCTCTGGTTTGACTTTTCTCTATTTTTCAGATCTGTCGTTTTCTGTTTTGATCTCTGGATTTTTTCCAGATCTGAATTTGTTCTTCGGTTGTGCAAAATTCAAACAAAAATACCCTTCACAAAATAACAAGATGATAAATTTTTTTATATTTTTTTAATTTTTCAGTTTTTATGATTTTTTTAATTTTATATTAACCCGATATTGCAAAAAGAAAATAACACGCCATCCCTGGCAACGACGCCATTTGATTGATATGAGATTTAGCGTGCTTGCGCTTTTAAAAGATGAATCAAAAATATTTGTTAACCGCAATCAAGAACGGCTTCGCTTGGTAGCTAGCCGGTGAGTACGGGTCGGTCCACAGGGATTTTGTGTATTCTCAAATTGTTCTAACGAGTTAATTCCGATTAGGGTCGGATTGATTAAATCTAAAAACTAAGTTGATCTAAACTAAAATCTTGCTAGGGTTAGGTTTAGGTTAGGTTTGGAAAGTCAATATTCCTCACCGCTTTCTATGCCCAAATTAAGATCTATGAGGTGTTATGGTAATTATTAATAAAGTGGGTTAGTACCATCGGGAAGAAATGGTATTCCTTCCTCTAGGTTCTTGTCCTTCCTTTCTTAATCTTTACCCTAACCTTCATGGAAAACACGCTCAACCGGTCGTTTATACTACGGTATCACCGCTACCTCATGGGATAGGGTGCCGTAGGGAGCGGTGTGTGCATGTATGTATGGAGTCCTATATAAACATGTGATGGGCAAGAAAGGGGTGGGAGATCTCTTCATCTCTCAAGCCTTCCCCAAATCTAACCCTAACAAGCAAGGAGACTACTCACTCATTAGGGAATTGAAAAACATTTCTAAACTATCTATCTAGGGCAGAGAATTAAATCTAAACTAGGGCAAGAATAGAAAATTATACTAGGGCATGGAAATAAAATTTAACTAGGGCGATGAAAAGAAAACTTACTCCTAATTTTATTTGATATTCTCTTCCTTCTTTACAGAAATTTACAGATCTGAATTTTGAGATTTACAATGAGGCACAAGAAGAGGCATAACCTAAAACAGGTTTTTAGGGTTCTATTTATAGATTCATAGAAACCCTAGGGTTACAGTCGCGTCATATCTGCAATTACAATTTTACCCCCTAAGAAAAAGACCTAGTCAACGCACGCCATCAATCGTCGAAGTTCGCGCCGACCCGGGCTCCACATGGCCGCGGAACCGCGGCCATAGGCCAGGTTTGGTCGCGGTTCAGCGGCCATAAAGTGAGCTTGTTGGCTGAAACTTCTTGGGGTTCTGTCTGTTGCTGGTTTCTTCTGTTTTCTTCAGTTTGTTCTTCAGAATGTCTTCTGGTTTTCTTCCAGATCTCCACAATGAATAAAGTCATGGACTTTTACCGCTTGCTTCGTGACGAAGTTTTGAACCTTGCGCTGCCTTTGTTCTTTGTGAAATCGTACATTGATCTTCGTTTAGTCTTCAAACTGTAGGCTTGCTCAAGATTCTTCCATTTGTTGGTCGTAGTCTCACTTTTGTATCGTCTTTTTATCTTTTTCACTGTTTTTGTTCCGAGAACCTGTAACCTGCAACTATGTAGCAGACATGGGTCAAAAGCACCTGTTTATTTGTAAAAAGAATAAGAATGGGGAATATAATAATGCAATATTATGATATGAACAGGTGTGCACAATTAGTGGAAGGGACAAGATGAATTGGAAAATCCGACTCATCAAACAAAACTGGTTCATCCTCAATAATTTCCTCAATATTCTCCTCAAAATTTAACTTATCCATGCCATTATCATCAAAATCAAGACGCATATGAAGTTCGGGAAAAACATTTAATGATTCGGGATGATGAATTGGAGAGACAATTTCAATCAAATCTGCGGGTTCAACATCCAAAATATTCCCGGCGTCAATATCCTCGATCAAGTAAAAATCAATTTTTTTAGACACCTCATCAAAAGCATGGATATTTATTAATTCAGGTTCTAGAGTGGAGGTGTAGAAGTCAAAAGGATTAGTGACGGTTTCACTTGAAAGGGGCTCTTCATAATCAGGTAAATCAAACACTATAAAGTCGCACAACTTATTACACGTTTTATCTTTAACTGGTGAATCATTTGGGACACTTGATTGAAAACCGGAGTCGTGGGATTCAATTGGGGATGGGTAGGTTTGATTTGGAAGTGTGTACAGCTCACTCTCACCAGTCAAATTCTCACTCTGTCCAACCGCCTCATCATACATTGGAAAATTTGGAGCTAGTTGGAAACTAGCTACCGGTTCACTAGGTTGTCTTGATGAATTAAGGGCGGCAATGGACGCATTCAAATTCCTCATCTGTTGGTTTGTTGCTACAATATAAGCTTCCAACGACTGTTCCAGACTAGACATGGGTTGTGACGGGGTTTCAGTAAAAGGTTCAAACTTGTTTGGATTCTGGAAACTTCCAAATGGCTGTGTAGAAGCAATGTCTAGGGAAGGTGCGAAAGTTGGGTAGGACTGGTAGGAATTGAATGGTTGGACAGGAGTAGGATCAATATTTCGATAAAAAGGTGAATATATTTGTTGATCCCAAGAACTAGAAGTGTTGAAAGGAGTGAAAGATCGGTTACGAGATTGTTCTATATGTTCAGCAATAGACATGGGTTTCGGAGTTACAACAGGACTCGAAAAAGGAGTATCAACATAAGAAAGTGGTGAAGGTTGAAACGGTTGATACACAGTGGATTGCGGAGTCCAACTGTTTCTCCTAGATACTTCTATTCGATCTTTCAAATAAATTTTGTGCATGGAGGGGTCGTCCGTAATTCAACCAAAACAATTCGCGTAGGAAGCAAAGTTTGGTTCAGGGTACCAAAGTTCGGCAAGAGTTTTGTGAGGTAGTGTACCCATGATGTGAGAAAGGAGAAGAAAAGAATGTGATGAATATTTTTTATTTTTTAAATTTAATTTAATTTAATTTTTTAAATTTTATTATATTTATTTATTTAAAAAAATTGTTTGTTTTTGGAGTTTTAGAATTTTTTAAAGTGTTTTTTTTAGAAATAGTTTTGCAAAAATTTGTACGGAACTACGGCACAATCATAATTTATATATGCACAATCAAGCCTAGAGCTAGGGTCTCCTAAGTCAACTAGACTGCTCCTAACTGTTCCAAAGGGCAAATTGTGAGATTCTCAAATCGTCTCTTCACCGCCAATTGTGGCCAGGTAAGCACAAGTAAAGAAAGGAGGGATCCGCTCACGAATCACCGTGAGACGGGCCTTTTAAAATTACCTTTCCTACTTGTCTAGCCTAGGCACCACAAAATCAGGTTTAGATAAACGATCGATACCTACAACATTTCCTTTGTCCTAATAAGCACGACAGTCCTTAGTTGGCTGAGTCTAATATTTTTTAATTTAACTCGAGAGTTGATGCAAAATGCTTTTTGTGATTTTTGGAGTCCTAGAAAGGGTAATGAAATCCCCACCCAATCTTGATTGGTGTTATAGCCCCTTAAAAGTCCGTTTTAAATATGCAAAGCAATTAACACACCAAAAATCTAAAACACTTTCAAAAAAAATTTCTATTTTGCAGCGCAAAGAATCCTGCACAAAAACAATTTATTGGAGAAGGAGAAAGATTTTTGCGCAAAGAACCCTGCAGGAAAAATTTTCAGTGGAGCTCAGGGGGTTCAGAAGAAGAAAAAATGCTTACAGAGAGATTTCCACGTGCTGACGTCACCAAGGAGCCGCGGTTCCGCCGTGGGAACGTGCCTTTGACCGCGGTTCCGCGGTTGACTTGGCGGTTCAGATCCCAAATTTTTTTCTGTTTCTCTGTTCTGATTATCCTCTGCTTGTTCAGATCTGCTGTTTCTTGATTTGTTCACTGGGATTTTCCAGATCTGAATTTGTCCGTCTTCTTTTCCTGCACAATTCACACAATACCTCTCAAAAAGAACAAGATGAATTTTATTCTTTAAAAAAAAATTTGTTTGTTTTTTTAAAAAAAAAATTCAATTTTTATATTTTTTTAAATTTTTTTTAATTTTTTATAATTTTTTTCTTAACCTGAAATTACATAAAGAAAGAGACTACCGTCTCCCCGGCAACGGCGCCATTTGATTGAAAGAGATTTTGCGTACATGCGTTTTTGAATCAAAGAATATTTACCGCAATCAATAACGGTGTCGCTTGGTAGCTAGCCGGTTGAGTACGGGTCGGTCCACAGGGAGATGGATTCCTATTCTTTGTGTTTTAACGAGTTAAATCCAAAAGATTTGGGTTTTATTTTAAGATCTAAGAGTTCATTTTTGTGATTTTAATTTAACAACTACGGCAGATAAATAAAATTAACAACTACGGCAGATAAATAAAATTTATAATTAGGGCAGAAAAGAAATTTATAATTAGGGTAGAAAAGAAATTAACTAGGGCAAGATAAAAAACTTACTTCTTTATTGATGCACTCTTTGACGATTACATTGAATTGAAAATTTAAGATCTGGAATTTAAAAGACGCATCTTTAAAGAGGCACCCAAAAAGAGGCACGCCCCAAAAAGAGCTGTAGGATTCCTATTTATAGAGAATAGAAACCCTAGAGTTTACATCTGATCCATATCTAGAATTACAAAAATACCTTTAAGAAAACCGAGTCAATGCACCGACGCACCGACACGCACCGCACGTGCACAACACGGCCGCAGATTCGCGGCCATAAGCATGGTTCGGCCGCGGTTCCGCGGCCATATGGTGGGCTTGCTGGCTCATTTTTCTACGGTTGCTTTCTGATGCTTTTTCCTTCCGGTTTCTTTACTTGGTTCTTCAGAATATCTTCTAGTTTCTTTCAGATTTCCACAGTGCAGAAATGTTGTGGACTTTTACCGTTTGTTTCGTGTTGTAGTCTTGAATCATGTGCTGCCTTCGTGCTTTGTGAAATCGAACAGTTTGCTGATCTTCGTTTGTTCCTCAAACTGTAGGCGGCATGATAAAGATTCTTGTATTTGTTGATCGTAGTCTCACTTTTGTAGCGTCTTTTTATCATTTTCACTGTATTGTTTCGAGAACATGTAACTTGCAACTATTCAACAGACATGGATCAAAAACACCTATTTATTTGTAAAATGATTAAGAATGGGGAATATAATAATGTAAAATTATGAGATGAACAGGCCCTGATTTGGACGGAACCTCATTCAATAGGTATGCAGTTTCTCAAGTACATAACACCCAAAAGAAAATAGGTAATTCAGCAGTACTCATCATAGAGCGCACTATATCTCATAAGGTGCAATACCTCCGCCCCGATACACCGTTGTGCAGAGGTGTACTCGAAGGAGAAAGCTGTGAGAGAATCACATTCTCCTTTTAGAAACTCCAGGAACTCCATGCGCAAGTATTCTCCTCCTCGATCACATCGTAAGACTTAATACTTTTACCTGTCTGGTTCTCAACTTCAAGTTTATTGTAACATTTCAAAAATAAAATAAAATAAAATAAAATATTATTTTTGGGAATTTTTATAATTAAATAATATTATATTGAATATTTTAATAAGGCAGTATAATTAAATACCGATAAATTGGGAAAAATTTGGAAAATTATGGAAAATTACTAAAAAGAGGGTGCTTTATGTTATTTATGCAAATTACGAAGTTTTACGATTTATTATACACTAATTTTGTGCTAATCGCTGTTAAAAATCGTTAATCGGGCTTTAAGCGTGTTTTGTGCACATGACATGCACATGTCATTTTAACACTTGTTACATTTTTTCTTCCTACATGATTTTTGGGTGTGTGGTTGTATGTTTTGGGTTTACTATTGAGGAGAGAAGAAAACAAAGAAAAGAAAAAGGAAAATGGAAATGAATAAAGAAATAAGCATGGGCAAGTGAGAGAGTGTGAGGGGTCAAGAGAGAGCCTTACCCTTTTGTCTCCCTCTCATTTTCTTCATCTCTTTCTTTCTCCCTTAACTCCATGGCAGCATCTCCTCCACCTCCTCTTCAACCATGCAAAACACCCTCAACCCCACATCAAAACCCCATCCCCATTTCAATAAAAAGATGCATGAGCTCACTAACTACACATTGGACCAAGAAAGCTTGCATTTTGGACACTTGGGGCAACTCAAGAAAATTCTTGAGTTGCCAAATGAGGTATTCTTTTAACCATTAGCCTAGTATTTCCATTGCTTTTAAAAACATTTTTTTTTAGAACTGATTTGGTGTCGTTTAGTGAGACTTAGGAAATTCTAGTTAGGGTTTATGGAATTTTTGAGTTGTGATGTGTAATTGAGTTCAGTAGAGGCCACACAAACCCCATAGTGCTAGAATTCAGACCTAAACCAGAGACTAGAACCCCGGAATACGGATTTATAAACCCGATATCGGAAGAATTGTGGATTCTGTGTGTGTATTTTGAAATCTGTTATCACCCGGAGCCTCTAAAAATTATTTAGCAAGTACAGAGGAGTGTGCAGGCACCTAGGAAGCTAACCCCAAGACCCCAGCCCTTGACTCCACCCTTTGGCCGCAGATTTAATCCTTCCGGCCACAAATTGTGGCCGGAGTAGGATGGAATGGGTTCGTGTTTGGTCTGTAGCTCCATCTCCTGTAAACTAGACCCTTGGCATAAGCAAAATTGGCTAATTTGACCAAGGGTAAAATCTGGGACCATTTTCAAGAGTTGCTGTTTTGATTTGGGGTTTCATTTTGCGTATTTTGAATTCTGGATTTTTGTGATTTGTGTCGTATTCGATCACTTGACGTTTGTACGTCGAAATCGAGTGTTGTTTGGTGGTTTTGAAAGCGTAGTCCATAGGTTCTAACCTATAGGCTTTTAGCGTGTCGTTTTGGTTTTGATTTGGGTTTTAATGCGATACGATATGTTATGATGTGTAGGTACCCTACGAAGACTTCAAGACGACAAGCAAGCATGTGGCGACGTCGGCAACGAAAAGCGAAGAGCAAGGTGAGTAGATTATATCTACGGGGGAACGGAGGAAGTCGGGTGGATGGCGTATAGCACCCCCGCAGTTCGATATTTAGTATGCTATATATATACTATATATATATGATAGCTTTATGTATGACATGGATATTCAAGATATGATTAGGTGTTCAATGGTTAGATTAGGGTTTTTAGAAGTGAACTAGTATAGCTTTTTAATTGCGAACCCTAGGATAGGTTTACACCCACGCGCACACACATGCTTACTTTATTATATTTGTGCGTATATGGGATACGTATATATATATACGCACATAGGTATGGGATGATGTATATATATACACGTATACCTACACTTGGATGATGAGGATAGTGGTTGATATTTGGAGATGAGTCGATGAGTTTGGGCATGGTGCCATGAGATCGGTGATATGATGTGGTTCGTATTATGAGATACGACATGAGGTTTTAGCGGGCCTTTAGGCGTGTGTTTTCATACACGCATATATATATATATATATATATATATATATATATATATATATATTGATGGTATCAGTTTGTACTAGACTTAGATCAGTACCCCAGTTCATGAGATATGATGATAAGGAACCAGATAAATGTGAGATTCGACCCGTACCCAGATTTGGGATGCCGTACGACGGATTTACCGTACGAGATAACTATGATGTTAGATCCGCACTCTTGACTCGAGGATGTCATATGATATATTGTATCGTACGTGGTACATTTGAGGCGAGATCACCGACTATATATATATATATATATATATATATATATATATATATATATATCGACTCAGATTTAGGTGGTTTCCATATCCTTTCGATTAGCTTGTTAGTTAGATCTGTAGTTTACTTAGTAGATGTTAGACTAGACCCGAGTCATACCTATTTCAAAACTAACTAATCGTGAGTATTTTTAAGACAGGTCAAGTGATTTTACGGATATTTTCAAAGGACGCATCTTTTCTTAAAAACACCGTAGCCCTTATTTTTCTAAACCTCACGATTTGTGTTATTTCAAACGGCAAAACTGTATGATATATAATATATATATTGATGTAGATTCTTCACTGTTGCGTTTATTATTCGATTTCCGCATATTCTTGCTATTCGCATCGCATTGCATGTGTAAATGTGTTTATTGTTATATTAAACCCATGCTGTCAGGACACCAGCACCATTATCGATGATGCGTATGTTCCACGTACACCTACTTGCCGGCTCACACACTTCATCATCGATAATTGCCATGTCACTACACAGTAGGATTGTTGCATCATGATATGACTACATGTACATCTATATTGGCACACATATATATTGTAAACTTATACTTGCGTATATGCCTACTTGTACGTCTATATTGGCGCACAGACATATTGTACACTCATACATGCGTACACACATATTGTACACCTATACTTGCATACATACGTATTTGCACATACATAGATGATTCTGGCTTTATTTTGGAGATTTGGGAACTGCAGGATATATTTAAAACTGGATTCATTTAAAAGAGCGATTTTCCCCTCGATGTATGCATATTACTGTTTTATGTTGCATGATATACGGATATACTTACATTTCTATCATATGTCGCATACATCATGCTTTATGATTTTACGCATTGAGATATGTCGTTTTCATGTGATTTCTGGATTTGAGAACCGTGTTCATTTTAAAAGAAAGTATGCATTGTTTAAAAACCCGGTTTCTCTTGATATGATATTTCAGTGTGTCCACTATGCGTTTTCTCGGTTCTGAGACGTGTGACATGTGAAACCCGATTCGAGGAGCTGGATGAGGTCGATTGTGGGTACATGGTAGACCCGGTATGGTACCCCGGGGCAACAAAGGGATGTTGTGTATACAGACAGTGAGCCTGGCAGAGGGACTACTACCTACCGGTGATTGTATTTGAGCTCGGCGGATATCCGGAGGATACCGACCGGAGTTGAGAGATGTTATGGGCCGATCCGGACTGATGGAGCCCGTGGGCCGATCCGGACTGACGGAGCCCGATATATGAGGATTTACGTGCCGATGCTGGGCACGGGTTTCATGATGTTTTCGAGTGTCGATACTGGACACTCAGGTTCCATGATTTTGATGTGTCGCGAGGGACAAACGTTGATTTACATGCTCATACTTCTATGCATATGCTTTATGATATTTACCTGCATGATGTTTTGTGTCATTGGGTGACACGTGGACGTGATCCACATACATACAGACATGATTACATTGATGATACCTCATATTTATGATATGTTGCTACCTGAGGCACTGACACGAGAACTTGGTATTATACTGATGTATAGATGTTTACCCTTGCCACCTTATCATGCTTCAGACTTTATCATATTGAGAATATATATTATTACTGATCGTTTGACCTAGGATGAGTCATACATACGATTTCTGCTCTGTGATATTTTCTATTCACGAGTTGGCAACTCACCCCCGTTGTGCCACAGTTCTTGCAGGTTTTGCCGTACAGGTTTCATTGCTGCTTTTCTGGCACACTGCTTCCTTTCTGGGTGATTACTTTAGTAGGTGGGTTCACTCGCATCGTGACCACCCTTGTATTTATTTTAATCAGTTGTATCTAGTAATTCCATCAACCAGACTTGTATATTTATTTCATACTTAGAAAACTAGTTGTGTATTATTTCGACCTTAGAGTCGCGCGTTGTAGTATTATGGTTTTCATGATGATTTTGAGTTTCTTTTTGAGTTTTGATGCTCGCCCTTCGGCGTTGTATATTATATTGCTTCCGTGGTTGTGACCGTCGATTGACGAAGAGCTAGCTCCCGCTTGGGGATGCCTTTTATCATTATGCATATATTATGCTTGTTGTACCCCATTTGGGGCCAGTATTTACAAAGGAAACTCTGCCGAAATTTTCAGAAAATGTAAGCCCGCGGGGGCGCCCCGGCCGTCGATCCGACGCCGGAAACGCGGAAACAAAAACTTTGCGAACTTTGCAAACCGGCACCACCGCGGACTTTTTACCCGGATCGGGCCATTAACCTAGCAACTAGCAAAATAGAAAAGAGTAGAGAAGTTATACCACGCGATCCGTGTCCTTCGGTCTTCATCTCCACTCCGATCTCCCGCGGAATCTCCGTCCATCATCGCCTCGTCGTAAAGGGCACCACGTAGCCGGAATCTTTTACGGGCTCCCGCCTCTTGACCGAGGCAACTCGGGCGCGAAGTTGGCTAGCCGACGCGTCCAAGACTTGCTATAGAATAGTGTAGAAGGTTATCTCTTTGGGGTTCTTGAAGTTGCCTTAATGGAAGGATTTTTCACAAGGATTTTTCATGAAGGCTTGAAGAAAAATGGAGCATGCTTGGAAAATGGGCTCGGCCAGAACTTTTTGTGCTCACTGGAAAATGAATATATGAAGCAAGCTCTCTCACTTGAAAACCATATATAAATTAATCCCCATCATAACAAATCAAACCTCACTCCACAAATTAAACACACCCAAATAAACAAGTCCCCTGCACACCAATTAACACAATCATCTCTCTCCCTAAACAGTGGCCGGCCCAAAAAGGAAATTGGTGGGGGAAAAAGAATCACATGCATGATGGTGGAAAAAAGAAAAAAGATAAACAAAAGAAAAATTGATCAAATCAATTTTCCATCCATTTCAAATCCAAAGCCAAATCAACAACCATCACCATAAATGCAAGGAATAGACAAGAAAAGAATATCATGATGAAGAGGCCACAATTATGCAAGAAACCCCTCCACAAAATGTTAATTGCAAACTTGCAATTAACACCCTCCAACGAAAAGTCCGGCCGTGAAGGAAAAAAAGAAAACCGGCCGGAACGGAATGCAAACTGGCAACCCCAGAAAACCGATCCCGTAATAAATTACAGGAAAACCCCGCTACTGCAAATACATGCCCGCATTTGTATTCCCACTGAACACAAATGCAAAGAGACAAAACTACACTATCAAATACTAGGATCCGGCTTAAGCCAAAGCCGGCTAGTAAAATCCGTCCGATCACGATCCGTGCAATACCGCACGTATCTGATCGAACCCTGCCATATCTCCATACGGCCTCTACAGCGTTTCGCCCGAAACTTGAGTAACTGTGTATGTGGTGGACTCTAAAGACTCGTCAATACCATGGCTGTGGATTTAACCACTAGCACGTCAGAGGTATAAGCCAATACGTAACGGGCCACCAGCTATTGACCAAAAGGGACGTCGATGAGCGAACTCATCCTGACACCCTACCGAGCCTGTCAGTGACAATATCCGTACAGTCCGGTCCGTTCGTCTATGAGTATCGCATGGCGGGCCTAGGGGGTTGGTAAAAGTCAGACCCCCAAAAGCGGTACAAGTCGTGTCGGAGTGAAGCCCAGAACACCCTGAAATACTACTGGAATACCTACCAGCAAATCTCCTGCCTTGGCCAAGGACTTTTCATGTTCTGGCTCTCCTAGACACAGCGCGACCTCACCCCCAATACCGGGAGAGACGAACCCCTGCAGATCCGCTCACTGCCTCCATGTGGCTCGGGACTGTACCCAACTAAAACCTGTTTGCACGACTCCTTTGAGCCATGGTAGGGTAGTAATCAAAGCACAGTGGGAACTCACACGAGACAAATGACGATCTTAGGTCGATGAACTAACCTGTACACATGTCACCAGGGAACTGCTATCTGACGTCTGGTATAATCCCAACTAGCAGGTTCCCGGCGAGTCCTGTCCGGTGTACTCATAACCCAATGAGCACCTGTATACATCTTAGGTGAACCAACTGACACCAGTGGCTTGTGAGACCGGCCACCGCCCCTCGTCGGGGTCTCGACTGTATACACTAGTCTACTCTGGAGAATCGATGCCCTGTCTCGAAACTCCCTCGACTAGGGACCATTTAAGGATGTGCTTATAGACCCCAGCTCCCACTTATATGATCGCCCTCATACTGCTGGAAGTCAAGCAAGAATCCTAGGGGCTTTATCAACGTGTAATAGCGACTCGAAAGGTCACCTAAAGCAGTACACGATGATAAAGATAAACCAGATAGCATACTATCATCTCGAGTAAGACTGTCCTACCGGGATAGGTCCTCCCCTCAATCATTGCAATCACGTGCCTGTGATCCAATAATTGACTCTGAGGGCACTATCTCCAACAATCTCCCACTTGCACTCGAGGCTAATTATTGCGATGTCACATACTCACAGCCCGTGTGATACCGAACACCCAACTCCTCTACTAATTAGTCTCACAAAGCTCGTTTGCGAGACTAATGCGTTCGAGGAATAGCCTCAGTGAGTGGATCCGCTCTGATGTTTCTTTCTATGTCTCTCTCTATCTCAAGTTCGCGGAGAAAGCTATCTCCCGAAATGAGCAATACCTGTCTTAGAATGTCTGGATGTCTGATGGGACCTAGCTCATAAATGAACTCCAAATCCAAACTTCTTAGACTGTATCGTCAACTGAACTTAATCAGTATCCTGCTCCATGCCTTCCCTCAGTATCCACCTGGACCACCTGTCCAAAATACTGCCCCTCATCAGAGGGAAAACTATAACTCTGACAGTCACTCTGCCATCCAGGTCACCTTGGAAGCCTAGAATGATAACCGTCTCCTCAAGGAGGCTGCCGTTATCAATTCCCTAGAACATCAACTTATGTTCTAAAACTGCTTCCGATTGTGACGACCAAAGTATAACCGATCGTAGTATAGGAATATCACTTCCTACTCTGTGTATGTCATCAAATACCAGGACATCACACTCTACTACCTTCTTAACAGATCCATCCCCTATTCTGATGAAGTCAAACCTATGACTGTATCATCAGAAATAGATGATCTATCTCCGCTATATCTGCTTTAGTCTATAAATATACATAAGCCTGATGTCCACCAATGCTTCCGCTGCTCCCACTGACTACAACAACCCTCTGGCAGAGTCATATAGACGTGTACTTCTAAAGCTAGTTTAGAACGACGCTATATTCATTCTCCCGCCGGGTCTCACAGTCTGGAACAACAGCAATGGCAAGTCTGGATAAACAAGAACCTCCCTGCCACCGTCCTTGAGCATACCGAAGTACTTCTCGGGTGCTTGAGGTTACCCACCTTATTTGCGGAGTGACCAATGGAATGTCAAACCAGATTGAATCTTTAGGTTCCTATCAAATCTTCAGTAATCGTTTGTGGTTCTGGAATCGCTTCCAGTTCTACCATACTCCCACTACTGTTTTCTGAAAAAAATCCATTTTTAATTAAAACTGTGGCGAGTCAAGAACAATATCACTATTGATCTTCTAGATGGTAGAAAGTCAACCCTCGTCATAGCCCGGGTCAACCCACAAACAGCCATTACAGAAACGTGCCTTGAGTTATCTGGAGTCTGGTTTTAAGCATAAGCCGGACAACTCCCCGTATCTTAACAATGTCAAGATATGAACTGTTCTATATCCAAGAAACAGAGGCACTGATTCAATTGAACCAGATTCAAATCATGCAGCTGTCTCCAGTGCATGTCAACTAAATGGAAGGAGGCTGATCAGCGTTACTCAACTTAGGAATGCTTCCAATTATGAGTAACCTGAAAGAGAAGCAAGTTCTCTTAAACATTACTATCAACTGAATACCATTCACAAGTATCTACATCTTCGATCACCTTGAAGAATCCCGATACTTGCAATACCTGGTTCTCTACTCTATTCTTATACCTATAACTCCTCAAAACTTAGACCCTGTGTTTCTACGAAACACATGTCTAAGATCTAGAGAAGTCATAAGTAAACAGAATATAGTACGAGGACCAACCCTCTGTCCTAATGGATACAGGACAATATACAATACTCTGTACAAGTCCCTTGAGTCAAATGACTCATTCACTGTGTGTCGTAGGTTGAAAACTGTACTTTTGGTTAAGAAGATTTACACCGCTGTTCAATGCTCCTTACCTAACCATCCACTGGTATAGGTAAATGTCATAGACATAATTTCAAAAAGGTATGTCTCACTCTATAAAAATAGACGTACAGATATATCAATTTGAAATTGGTGCACAACAACGGATATTCAAAACCAAATATTTGCCGACCGGCAAACAACCCAGGTGGCTTCCTCAAATATCACCAATTACAACGAATCCCGATATTATGAGGACGGTCACTTAATTCCCAATAACTTACTCCCACTCATCATCTGTAAAACCATACAGATGTGAGAATCCAACCTGGTAAATACATATCCTGGAGTAAGTGTCTAATTAGGAAATCAGTTTTCTTTTAACAGTACACAGTGAAACTGAAACATTGAAATGTTTCGATGGGGTATCCTGGTATTCATAGTAATGCCTCTTCCCTTATCCAGATTCACGACTGTAACCGTATAATTCTTTGCCACCTCTCCAAATCCCTTTATATGTCTTTAGTCATTACCTTCTGTACACCCCTTTAGGCCAAATGGTTTTCTTCCTTCCCTACCGTTCGGCACCAGCCTATGGTTTGGAAGAAGACTATCCAATAAGCGTAATGGGTGTACTGTCCTAATCCCAGTAGCACTCGCAACGCGAGAGAAGGTGAAGATAAAAGACACCTGAATGAACTTTATTCCTATTTCTTCTGAACGAGAATCCATCCCCGAACTGGAACAAGTTCCTTTCGAGTTCGTATATAACCATACGATGGATTATCCAATAAACTGGGATCTTCGTAGTGATACGGAGTGTCCTGGAGAAATACAAAGGTGATTTAGGATTGGCGAAGAAATACTTGGTTTGGTCGTGAATATCAGTCGCAATTTACTTTGCCCTCTTACTAATCCCTTGCTTTGTCTGAACTTAATACCTTCTGTACACCGTTTAGGCTAATTGGTTTTCTTCATTCCCTACCGGTCGGCACCAGCCTAAGGTTTGGAAGAAGACCATCCAATTTGCGTAATAGGCGTACTATCTCCTAAACCAAGGAGTACTCGCAATGAGAGAAGGTGAAAGGAAAAGACAACTGAATAGTCCTATTCGTTTTCTCCAGAACCGGAAACCATCCTCGAATTCCTTCGAGTTCGTATATAACCATACGATGGTTTTGTCCAATGGAAGTGGACGTTCGTAGTAATACGGGGTGTCCCGGAGAAAAGGGTAAAAGTAGGAGTGGCAATGAGGTCTGCAACTCTGACAATCCAAAAGCCAGTGTTAAGAAGGTTCGGTCAACTTGGTCACTGAGTCATAGTCTAGGGTCGGGTCAATGGTCGCTGCCAGAGAGAGAGAAAAGAAACACTCAGCGTGCACTCTAACCTAGATCAGAATGGTTACTAATTTATCCAATCTGGAAACCTCCCACTGTAACGTCAAATTCTTCCCCAAACCTGAAAGAAGAATTAGCCGGGATCACCCGAGGAGTAAACCAACTCATCAGTGGGAATCGGGATCCAACTATCATCGCATGATAACGTGACGGAATCCGCTCACGCTATCACACTCCAGGAGGTATGCGCATATCTGGCAAGTTTCAGTTCTTTTGAAACTCCCGATGTGGATTTTTACCCCATGCTCTTATGACCTTGACTTTGGCCAACATATCATAAGTCACATGTCAAGTTCTACCCGTCATTCTCCTGGTTAATTTGAACCCACCCGTACCTACCCTTGACTTTGGCCAAAATGGCAGTACGACTGTCCCAAACCAACGCATCTATCTATGCTGCATATGAATACCCAACAGCTACCAAACACTGTGCCTTGACTTTGGCCAACATACACAGCTTGAATACTATTGACCATCCATATGAAACGACGGAGGGCTACGAATGGTTTCTGGCGAAAACCTTTAACGTAATGAACTTGATATCGTTGAAGGAACTGATAGCTTTGAAAAATATAGTAACGAAAACCTTTGCTAAAGAGGTCACTCCCGGTGAAGGGATCTCGGCTCTTTCCCCGTAGAATGAGGTGCAGGATATTCCAACTGAATACCACGATGCAAAGCAAAAGTAAACGGCTATAGTGAAGTTACTGCCCTGACGCAAACTTTTGTCCAAGGGGTCACTCCCGGTGAAGGGATCTCGGCCCTTGCCTCGTCGACTGAGGAGCAGGATATTCCAACTGAATACCACTGTGCAAAACAAAAGAGAACGCCCTTGCAATAACAGATTTTGAAAAAGTGTTCCAACAACATCAGAATAGGTTTGTTTATCTTGCATTGATCCGAATCAACGCAGTCCCATCAATTGATCACACCACAAAGAACGAAAATATACTGACGTACGTATATGCCATCCGCATTCGCCACTGGGTCCCGTCATCACCCGTTAGGTTAGCTAACTAACGACAGAGCGGGGACTGGACTAGTGCGGATGTAAAACATATACAACATCTACTAGTATATATATAATATATAATTTTCGCTCAAGGCGTGATAAACAATGCAGCAGCACAGAAAAGTACAGCAATACAGATCAATACAGATATCTGGGATCCCCGGGTTTCACAGAGCCGCTGAAACCCGACGTTCCCCTGGTCGTGTGGATAGCCTGTGCAATGAAATCCTAGACCCCTACGGGCGCGGCAAGTTACCCGCCAAAACCTGAAGCGAGGCAGCCCCCTTCAGCAACGTGAATGGACCACCCAGCACTTCACGGAATCCGGTAACTTGGGCACCCCTCCTGGGTCAACCCTATACCCCTTACGGGTGCGGCGAATAGCCCGCCAATTCTAGAGTGAATCTCTCTCCGTCTCAATGCCATGAGATGCGGGCTTGTTGCCTTCTAGAACCCGGCTATCCGTGCACCCCTCCACGGGGTAATCCTAGTACAGAAAGTAAAATATACATACAATGGGTACATCGACCGCAACCTGGTCGTGCCCCAAAAGAATAATACAAACAGGCAGTGACGGCAGTCCACATGTCGGACGCTCGCCCCGCAATAACAAATGTACATAAAAAACAAAACTGTACTAACATTGCATACAGGCTATCCCCCACGACCGATCCGCAACAACATAGCATAACACAGAACATCAACGTGAATGTCACGTTCGCAAATCCGTCTAACCGGGCTATAGCAGTTAGACTGGATTTACCGATCGAGTGACATTCACGGTCGCAGATATAATGTAAATACTGTGAACTAGTATGTTTAAAATATCCGATCGACCAAATTTTATCAAGTGGGCCCCAAGCAGTACTGTAGCACTTGCAGAAAATCAGGGCCCAAAAATAATATCCCAAAACCCCTATTTCTTATTCAAAAGCCCACTGGAAAAATTTGGTTCAACGATACCTCTTAACCACCGCGGAACCGCGGCCAAAACAGGGGATTGGCCGCGTTTCCGCGGTCGAAGTAAGGAATCACTGAACCGTATTTTCCCAGAACTCTTAGAATTTCTTGCACATGTCTCTGTAACAACCTGAAAAATTTTAGGAGCTGGAAAAATTTCAACAGAGAACACATGTACACTAAAATACGGTTTTTGGGGATTTTGTTCGATCGAGTAATAAACATGCTAGACCAAGCTACGCTAAGTTAATGGCATGGCTCTGATACCAATGTAAGCCCGCGGGGGCGCCCCGGCCGTCGATCCGACGCCGGAAACGCGGAAACAAAAACTTTGCGAACTTTGCAAACCGGCACCACCGCGGACTTTTTACCCGGATCGGGCCATTAACCTAGCAACTAGCAAAATAGAAAAGAGTAGAGAAGTTATACCACGCGATCCGTGTCCTTCGGTCTTCATCTCCACTCCGATCTCCCGCGGAATCTCCGTCCATCATCGCCTCGTCGTAAAGGGCACCACGTAGCCGGAATCTTTTACGGGCTCCCGCCTCTTGACCGAGGCAACTCGGGCGCGAAGTTGGCTAGCCGACGCGTCCAAGACTTGCTATAGAATAGTGTAGAAGGTTATCTCTTTGGGGTTCTTGAAGTTGCCTTGATGGAAGGATTTTTCACAAGGATTTTTCATGAAGGCTTGAAGAAAAATGGAGCATGCTTGGAAAATGGGCTCGGCCAGAACTTTTTGTGCTCACTGGAAAATGAATATATGAAGCAAGCTCTCTCACTTGAAAACCATATATAAATTAATCCCCATCATAACAAATCAAACCTCACTCCACAAATTAAACACACCCAAATAAACAAGTCCCCTGCACACCAATTAACACAATCATCTCTCTCCCTAAACAGTGGCCGGCCCAAAAAGGAAATTGGTGGGGGAAAAAGAATCACATGCATGATGGTGGAAAAAAGAAAAAAGATAAACAAAAGAAAAATTGATCAAATCAATTTTCCATCCATTTCAAATCCAAAGCCAAATCAACAACCATCACCATAAATGCAAGGAATAGACAAGAAAAGAATATCATGATGAAGAGGCCACAATTATGCAAGAAACCCCTCCACAAAATGTTAATTGCAAACTTGCAATTAACACCCTCCAACGAAAAGTCCGGCCGTGAAGGAAAAAAAGAAAACCGGCCGGAACGGAATGCAAACTGGCAACCCCAGAAAACCGATCCCGTAATAAATTACAGGAAAACCCCGCTACTGCAAATACATGCCCGCATTTGTATTCCCACTGAACACAAATGCAAAGAGACAAAACTACACTATCAAATACTAGGATCCGGCTTAAGCCAAAGCCGGCTAGTAAAATCCGTCCGATCACGATCCGTGCAATACCGCACGTATCTGATCGAACCCTGCCATATCTCCATACGGCCTCTACAGCGTTTCGCCCGAAACTTGAGTAACTGTGTATGTGGTGGACTCTAAAGACTCGTCAATACCATGGCTGTGGATTTAACCACTAGCACGTCAGAGGTATAAGCCAATACGTAACGGGCCACCAGCTATTGACCAAAAGGGACGTCGATGAGCGAACTCATCCTGACACCCTACCGAGCCTGTCAGTGACAATATCCGTACAGTCCGGTCCGTTCGTCTATGAGTATCGCATGGCGGGCCTAGGGGGTTGGTAAAAGTCAGACCCCCAAAAGCGGTACAAGTCGTGTCGGAGTGAAGCCCAGAACACCCTGAAATACTACTGGAATACCTACCAGCAAATCTCCTGCCTTGGCCAAGGACTTTTCATGTTCTGGCTCTCCTAGACACAGCGCGACCTCACCCCCAATACCGGGAGAGACGAACCCCTGCAGATCCGCTCACTGCCTCCATGTGGCTCGGGACTGTACCCAACTAAAACCTGTTTGCACGACTCCTTTGAGCCGTGGTAGGGTAGTAATCAAAGCACAGTGGGAACTCACACGAGACAAATGACGATCTTAGGTCGATGAACTAACCTGTACACATGTCACCAGGGAACTGCTATCTGACGTCTGGTATAATCCCAACTAGCAGGTTCCCGGCGAGTCCTGTCCGGTGTACTCATAACCCAATGAGCACCTGTATACATCTTAGGTGAACCAACTGACACCAGTGGCTTGTGAGACCGGCCACCGCCCCTCGTCGGGGTCTCGACTGTATACACTAGTCTACTCTGGAGAATCGATGCCCTGTCTCGAAACTCCCTCGACTAGGGACCATTTAAGGATGTGCTTATAGACCCCAGCTCCCACTTATATGATCGCCCTCATACTGCTGGAAGTCAAGCAAGAATCCTAGGGGCTTTATCAACGTGTAATAGCGACTCGAAAGGTCACCTAAAGCAGTACACGATGATAAAGATAAACCAGATAGCATACTATCATCTCGAGTAAGACTGTCCTACCGGGATAGGTCCTCCCCTCAATCATTGCAATCACGTGCCTGTGATCCAATAATTGACTCTGAGGGCACTATCTCCAACAATCTCCCACTTGCACTCGAGGCTAATTATTGCGATGTCACATACTCACAGCCCGTGTGATACCGAACACCCAACTCCTCTACTAATTAGTCTCACAAAGCTCGTTTGCGAGACTAATGCGTTCGAGGAATAGCCTCAGTGAGTGGATCCGCTCTGATGTTTCTTTCTATGTCTCTCTCTATCTCAAGTTCGCGGAGAAAGCTATCTCCCGAAATGAGCAATACCTGTCTTAGAATGTCTGGATGTCTGATGGGACCTAGCTCATAAATGAACTCCAAATCCAAACTTCTTAGACTGTATCGTCAACTGAACTTAATCAGTATCCTGCTCCATGCCTTCCCTCAGTATCCACCTGGACCACCTGTCCAAAATACTGCCCCTCATCAGAGGGAAAACTATAACTCTGACAGTCACTCTGCCATCCAGGTCACCTTGGAAGCCTAGAATGATAACCGTCTCCTCAAGGAGGCTGCCGTTATCAATTCCCTAGAACATCAACTTATGTTCTAAAACTGCTTCCGATTGTGACGACCAAAGTATAACCGATCGTAGTATAGGAATATCACTTCCTACTCTGTGTATGTCATCAAATACCAGGACATCACACTCTACTACCTTCTTAACAGATCCATCCCCTATTCTGATGAAGTCAAACCTATGACTGTATCATCAGAAATAGATGATCTATCTCCGCTATATCTGCTTTAGTCTATAAATATACATAAGCCTGATGTCCACCAATGCTTCCGCTGCTCCCACTGACTACAACAACCCTCTGGCAGAGTCATATAGACGTGTACTTCTAAAGCTAGTTTAGAACGACGCTATATTCATTCTCCCGCCGGGTCTCACAGTCTGGAACAACAGCAATGGCAAGTCTGGATAAACAAGAACCTCCCTGCCACCGTCCTTGAGCATACCGAAGTACTTCTCGGGTGCTTGAGGTTACCCACCTTATTTGCGGAGTGACCAATGGAATGTCAAACCAGATTGAATCTTTAGGTTCCTATCAAATCTTCAGTAATCGTTTGTGGTTCTGGAATCGCTTCCAGTTCTACCATACTCCCACTACTGTTTTCTGAAAAAAATCCATTTTTAATTAAAACTGTGGCGAGTCAAGAACAATATCACTATTGATCTTCTAGATGGTAGAAAGTCAACCCTCGTCATAGCCCGGGTCAACCCACAAACAGCCATTACAGAAACGTGCCTTGAGTTATCTGGAGTCTGGTTTTAAGCATAAGCCGGACAACTCCCCGTATCTTAACAATGTCAAGATATGAACTGTTCTATATCCAAGAAACAGAGGCACTGATTCAATTGAACCAGATTCAAATCATGCAGCTGTCTCCAGTGCATGTCAACTAAATGGAAGGAGGCTGATCAGCGTTACTCAACTTAGGAATGCTTCCAATTATGAGTAACCTGAAAGAGAAGCAAGTTCTCTTAAACATTACTATCAACTGAATACCATTCACAAGTATCTACATCTTCGATCACCTTGAAGAATCCCGATACTTGCAATACCTGGTTCTCTACTCTATTCTTATACCTATAACTCCTCAAAACTTAGACCCTGTGTTTCTACGAAACACATGTCTAAGATCTAGAGAAGTCATAAGTAAACAGAATATAGTACGAGGACCAACCCTCTGTCCTAATGGATACAGGACAATATACAATACTCTGTACAAGTCCCTTGAGTCAAATGACTCATTCACTGTGTGTCGTAGGTTGAAAACTGTACTTTTGGTTAAGAAGATTTACACCGCTGTTCAATGCTCCTTACCTAACCATCCACTGGTATAGGTAAATGTCATAGACATAATTTCAAAAAGGTATGTCTCACTCTATAAAAATAGACGTACAGATATATCAATTTGAAATTGGTGCACAACAACGGATATTCAAAACCAAATATTTGCCGACCGGCAAACAACCCAGGTGGCTTCCTCAAATATCACCAATTACAACGAATCCCGATATTATGAGGACGGTCACTTAATTCCCAATAACTTACTCCCACTCATCATCTGTAAAACCATACAGATGTGAGAATCCAACCTGGTAAATACATATCCTGGAGTAAGTGTCTAATTGGGAAATCAGTTTTCTTTTAACAGTACACAGTGAAACTGAAACATTGAAATGTTTCGATGGGGTATCCTGGTATTCATAGTAATGCCTCTTCCCTTATCCAGATTCACGACTGTAACCGTATAATTCTTTGCCACCTCTCCAAATCCCTTTATATGTCTTTAGTCATTACCTTCTGTACACCCCTTTAGGCCAAATGGTTTTCTTCCTTCCCTACCGTTCGGCACCAGCCTATGGTTTGGAAGAAGACTATCCAATAAGCGTAATGGGTGTACTGTCCTAATCCCAGTAGCACTCGCAACGCGAGAGAAGGTGAAGATAAAAGACACCTGAATGAACTTTATTCCTATTTCTTCTGAACGAGAATCCATCCCCGAACTGGAACAAGTTCCTTTCGAGTTCGTATATAACCATACGATGGATTATCCAATAAACTGGGATCTTCGTAGTGATACGGAGTGTCCTGGAGAAATACAAAGGTGATTTAGGATTGGCGAAGAAATACTTGGTTTGGTCGTGAATATCAGTCGCAATTTACTTTGCCCTCTTACTAATCCCTTGCTTTGTCTGAACTTAATACCTTCTGTACACCGTTTAGGCTAATTGGTTTTCTTCATTCCCTACCGGTCGGCACCAGCCTAAGGTTTGGAAGAAGACCATCCAATTTGCGTAATAGGCGTACTATCTCCTAAACCAAGGAGTACTCGCAATGAGAGAAGGTGAAAGGAAAAGACAACTGAATAGTCCTATTCGTTTTCTCCAGAACCGGAAACCATCCTCGAATTCCTTCGAGTTCGTATATAACCATACGATGGTTTTGTCCAATGGAAGTGGACGTTCGTAGTAATACGGGGTGTCCCGGAGAAAAGGGTAAAAGTAGGAGTGGCAATGAGGTCTGCAACTCTGACAATCCAAAAGCCAGTGTTAAGAAGGTTCGGTCAACTTGGTCACTGAGTCATAGTCTAGGGTCGGGTCAATGGTCGCTGCCAGAGAGAGAGAAAAGAAACACTCAGCGTGCACTCTAACCTAGATCAGAATGGTTACTAATTTATCCAATCTGGAAACCTCCCACTGTAACGTCAAATTCTTCCCCAAACCTGAAAGAAGAATTAGCCGGGATCACCCGAGGAGTAAACCAACTCATCAGTGGGAATCGGGATCCAACTATCATCGCATGATAACGTGACGGAATCCGCTCACGCTATCACACTCCAGGAGGTATGCGCATATCTGGCAAGTTTCAGTTCTTTTGAAACTCCCGATGTGGATTTTTACCCCATGCTCTTATGACCTTGACTTTGGCCAACATATCATAAGTCACATGTCAAGTTCTACCCGTCATTCTCCTGGTTAATTTGAACCCACCCGTACCTACCCTTGACTTTGGCCAAAATGGCAGTACGACTGTCCCAAACCAACGCATCTATCTATGCTGCATATGAATACCCAACAGCTACCAAACACTGTGCCTTGACTTTGGCCAACATACACAGCTTGAATACTATTGACCATCCATATGAAACGACGGAGGGCTACGAATGGTTTCTGGCGAAAACCTTTAACGTAATGAACTTGATATCGTTGAAGGAACTGATAGCTTTGAAAAATATAGTAACGAAAACCTTTGCTAAAGAGGTCACTCCCGGTGAAGGGATCTCGGCTCTTTCCCCGTAGAATGAGGTGCAGGATATTCCAACTGAATACCACGATGCAAAGCAAAAGTAAACGGCTATAGTGAAGTTACTGCCCTGACGCAAACTTTTGTCCAAGGGGTCACTCCCGGTGAAGGGATCTCGGCCCTTGCCTCGTCGACTGAGGAGCAGGATATTCCAACTGAATACCACTGTGCAAAACAAAAGAGAACGCCCTTGCAATAACAGATTTTGAAAAAGTGTTCCAACAACATCAGAATAGGTTTGTTTATCTTGCATTGATCCGAATCAACGCAGTCCCATCAATTGATCACACCACAAAGAACGAAAATATACTGACGTACGTATATGCCATCCGCATTCGCCACTGGGTCCCGTCATCACCCGTTAGGTTAGCTAACTAACGACAGAGCGGGGACTGGACTAGTGCGGATGTAAAACATATACAACATCTACTAGTATATATATAATATATAATTTTCGCTCAAGGCGTGATAAACAATGCAGCAGCACAGAAAAGTACAGCAATACAGATCAATACAGATATCTGGGATCCCCGGGTTTCACAGAGCCGCTGAAACCCGACGTTCCCCTGGTCGTGTGGATAGCCTGTGCAATGAAATCCTAGACCCCTACGGGCGCGGCAAGTTACCCGCCAAAACCTGAAGCGAGGCAGCCCCCTTCAGCAACGTGAATGGACCACCCAGCACTTCACGGAATCCGGTAACTTGGACACCCCTCCTGGGTCAACCCTATACCCCTTACGGGTGCGGCGAATAGCCCGCCAATTCTAGAGTGAATCTCTCTCCGTCTCAATGCCATGAGATGCGGGCTTGTTGCCTTCTAGAACCCGGCTATCCGTGCACCCCTCCACGGGGTAATCCTAGTACAGAAAGTAAAATATACATACAATGGGTACATCGACCGCAACCTGGTCGTGCCCCAAAAGAATAATACAAACAGGCAGTGACGGCAGTCCACATGTCGGACGCTCGCCCCGCAATAACAAATGTACATAAAAAACAAAACTGTACTAACATTGCATACAGGCTATCCCCCACGACCGATCCGCAACAACATAGCATAACACAGAACATCAACGTGAATGTCACGTTCGCAAATCCGTCTAACCGGGCTATAGCAGTTAGACTGGATTTACCGATCGAGTGACATTCACGGTCGCAGATATAATGTAAATACTGTGAACTAGTATGTTTAAAATATCCGATCGACCAAATTTTATCAAGTGGGCCCCAAGCAGTACTGTAGCACTTGCAGAAAATCAGGGCCCAAAAATAATATCCCAAAACCCCTATTTCTTATTCAAAAGCCCACTGGAAAAATTTGGTTCAACGATACCTCTTAACCACCGCGGAACCGCGGCCAAAACAGGGGATTGGCCGCGTTTCCGCGGTCGAAGTAAGGAATCACTGAACCGTATTTTCCCAGAACTCTTAGAATTTCTTGCACATGTCTCTGTAACAACCTGAAAAATTTTAGGAGCTGGAAAAATTTCAACAGAGAACACATGTACACTAAAATACGGTTTTTGGGGATTTTGTTCGATCGAGTAATAAACATGCTAGACCAAGCTACGCTAAGTTAATGGCATGGCTCTGATACCAATGTAAGCCCGCGGGGGCGCCCCGGCCGTCGATCCGACGCCGGAAACGCGGAAACAAAAACTTTGCGAACTTTGCAAACCGGCACCACCGCGGACTTTTTACCCGGATCGGGCCATTAACCTAGCAACTAGCAAAATAGAAAAGAGTAGAGAAGTTATACCACGCGATCCGTGTCCTTCGGTCTTCATCTCCACTCCGATCTCCCGCGGAATCTCCGTCCATCATCGCCTCGTCGTAAAGGGCACCACGTAGCCGGAATCTTTTACGGGCTCCCGCCTCTTGACCGAGGCAACTCGGGCGCGAAGTTGGCTAGCCGACGCGTCCAAGACTTGCTATAGAATAGTGTAGAAGGTTATCTCTTTGGGGTTCTTGAAGTTGCCTTGATGGAAGGATTTTTCACAAGGATTTTTCATGAAGGCTTGAAGAAAAATGGAGCATGCTTGGAAAATGGGCTCGGCCAGAACTTTTTGTGCTCACTGGAAAATGAATATATGAAGCAAGCTCTCTCACTTGAAAACCATATATAAATTAATCCCCATCATAACAAATCAAACCTCACTCCACAAATTAAACACACCCAAATAAACAAGTCCCCTGCACACCAATTAACACAATCATCTCTCTCCCTAAACAGTGGCCGGCCCAAAAAGGAAATTGGTGGGGGAAAAAGAATCACATGCATGATGGTGGAAAAAAGAAAAAAGATAAACAAAAGAAAAATTGATCAAATCAATTTTCCATCCATTTCAAATCCAAAGCCAAATCAACAACCATCACCATAAATGCAAGGAATAGACAAGAAAAGAATATCATGATGAAGAGGCCACAATTATGCAAGAAACCCCTCCACAAAATGTTAATTGCAAACTTGCAATTAACACCCTCCAACGAAAAGTCCGGCCGTGAAGGAAAAAAAGAAAACCGGCCGGAACGGAATGCAAACTGGCAACCCCAGAAAACCGATCCCGTAATAAATTACAGGAAAACCCCGCTACTGCAAATACATGCCCGCATTTGTATTCCCACTGAACACAAATGCAAAGAGACAAAACTACACTATCAAATACTAGGATCCGGCTTAAGCCAAAGCCGGCTAGTAAAATCCGTCCGATCACGATTCGTGCAATACCGCACGTATCTGATCGAACCCTGCCATATCTCCATACGGCCACTACAGCGTTTCGCCCGAAACTTGAGTAACTGTGTATGTGATGGACTTTAAAGACTCGTCAATACCATGGCTGTGGATTTAACCACTAGCACGTCAGAGGTATAAGCCAATACGTAACGGGCCACCAGCTATTGACCAAAAGGGACGTCGATGAGCGAACTCATCCTGACACCCTACCGAGCCTGTCAGTGACAATATCCGTACAGTCCGGTCCGTTCGTCTATGAGTATCGCATGGCGGGCCTAGGGGGTTGGTAAAAGTCAGACCCCCAAAAGCGGTACAAGTCGTGTCGGAGTGAAGCCCAGAACACCGTGAAATACTACTGGAATACCTACCAGCAAATCTCCTGCCTTGGCCAAGGACTTTTCATGTTCTGGCTCTCCTAGACACAGCGCGACCTCACCCCCAATACCGGGAGAGACGAACCCCTGCAGATCCGCTCACTGCCTCCATGTGGCTCGGGACTGTACCCAACTAAAACCTGTTTGCACGACTCCTTTGAGCCGTGGTAGGGTAGTAATCAAAGCACAGTGGGAACTCACACGAGACAAATGACGATCTCAGGTCGATGAACTAACCTGTACACATGTCACCAGGGAACTGCTATCTGACGTCTGGTATAATCCCAACTAGCAGGTTCCCGGCGAGTCCTGTCCGGTGTACTCATAACCCAATGAGCACCTGTATACATCTTAGGTGAACCAACTGACACCAGTGGCTTGTGAGACCGGCCACCGCCCCTCGTCGGGGTCTCGACTGTATACACTAGTCTACTCTGGAGAATCGATGCCCTGTCTCGAAACTCCCTCGACTAGGGACCATTTAAGGATGTGCTTATAGACCCCAGCTCCCACTTATATGATCGCCCTCATACTGCTGGAAGTCAAGCAAGAATCCTAGGGGCTTTATCAACGTGTAATAGCGACTCGAAAGGTCACCTAAAGCAGTACACGATGATAAAGATAAACCAGATAGCATACTATCATCTCGAGTAAGACTGTCCTACCGGGATAGGTCCTCCCCTCAATCATTGCAATCACGTGCCTGTGATCCAATAATTGACTCTGAGGGCACTATCTCCAACAGAAAAGACTTGAGGTTTTAAAAATGCATATTCGGCTTACTTATTTAAAAACCTTGTTTTTAAAACATATTTGTTTCACTTCTTTAAAACTAGTTTTCCTTCATTTATTATTTAAAATGGTTTTAGATTTCTGGGCTTTTGTCTTGCTTGAATTAGATGAGGTCCTATAGACTTCATATGATTCAAGGGCCAGTCACGTGCTATTTCGGGTCATGACAAAGTTGGTATCAGAGCGCTAGGTTAATCTTGGTTTGAGTCTAAGTTTGACTATGCGGAGCCTAGAGCGTTTGTATATATACAGAACTTAGGCTTGACCTTACGGAACTTAGACTTAGTCGAGGGGGTATTAGACGCGAACTTTCGTCGCGTAGGTTGACCTTGGTTGATGGAGTAGGTGACTTGAGAAGAGTGACGTACCGTGTGTATGTTCCGCGGCATACTTACGATACGCCACTCCGCTTAAGGAGCCTCAGGATGTACATATCCTTGTACAGTATTATATTCATTCCTATGATCTATCCTCATCGATATTGGTTATGATTTTGCTGCCACGATTACACGGGCAGAGAGAGCTACGGTTAGAGTTGCGTCAGCATGAGCTCGTCGCGGACAAGGGCTGACCAGGGCGTGATTCCAGAGACATACGATTGCATAGAGGCGTCGTTTTATTGTGTTTTCGCGCCATGAGCGTTTGATGGATCGCTTTTACGGGATTTCTCGGACGTGCAGATCAGCACCAGAGGATCGAGCCTCTGATAGAGGCCAGCCAGAATGTGATGACCATTGAAGTATCGCTTATTCATGATGATTGAGGCGCCGTTCAGTGTGCAGACGAATGAGCCAGTTGTTGCTGCGAATGATGAGATACCGCCCCATATGTTGGAGCTATTGCAGTACGAGATGCACTTAGAGATATGATAGAAGGTTGCTAGTCACCCGAGGATGAATGACTAGGACATGTGGTTCGCTTATCCCGACGCGAGGTCATCGATTGATTGATTCTAGCTAGAGACAACTTCACGCAGGCACGTTGAGAGTCGATGGAGACGATCGAATGTCAGGAGCCCATTTTCCAAGTTTAAAGTATTTAGAGACAAATGCAAGTAATGCTATGGACCCTCTAGAAGAATGAAACCCTAACTCGACGTAATGACCATGGAACACCTTTGAACCTTAGGGTTTGCGGCAGTTTAGCGGTGCCATTTGTGAGGCTTGGGTTTGCCTTTCTACGGTTGGTCCACATGTGCTGTGGCATGTATTGGAGTACTATTAAACTGTACCCAAGATGTTTAGCTCTTGGGGGAATTATGGAACCTTGACAAATCGATCGAAAGGTTCGACATCTTTCGGATTTCATGTGATGGGATGCATTGCTTTGGAGACTCCAGATACGAGTATAGCCCTTAGAGCACAGTCCATGCAGCCACGATGAGACGAGTCCGAAGCAGTCGACAGCAGACAAAAGTGGAGTAAGAGGTTCGTACGAGATCTTGATGAGATGACGTTCTACTCCGCCGACATCAGAGATGTGATACGCATGCAGAGGCGTTGATTATGGATATATCTTCCAGAAGGAGTCGCGATGAGTATGCAGCCGTTACGGAACAAGAAATAGCTTTAGTAAAGGACGATGACTTCCGGGCAGTTCGGCAGAAGCGAGATTTGAGAGAGACCTCAACAGGACCTTTCTGGAATACTATACGAGAAGACTTGGACCCAGGAGGGGTCATATTGCACACACCCAGCAGGCCAGAGTTCGGCATCGTCGACGAGATAGTTGGCTAGAGATCTGTAGAAGATGTGCTTGAGCGGGACTATTTCGCCATACTTGGATTTCGGTATTTTGGGCGATCTATTCGCATGATTGAGTATTGATGACCGAATTTCATGATATTTGTTTTCGTGCACCATGGTTGCACCTACTGGGTATTTATGATTTGTGCATAGTTATTGAACTAGATATTGTTTTGTGCCTTGGCTGCACATGTTTATAACTTCATGGACTTTATACAGTTGAGCCGGTTTTGTGCATATGATACGCACACGATTTGGTATTTGCACTCGGTATAGTTCACATATGCTTGCAGTGCATTGACACGTATTTGTGCATCACAGTTGCACCTGACTTCGGTTTGATGTCATTCGATATGTTGATTTAGATTTCATGCCTAAGTTATGCATGTGATTTGACTTATGCTTTCGGCATAGTTTTCATGCACTTTTAGTGTTTTGATTTGATTTGTGCACGCTGATGCACATGATTGTGAGATTATGTACCGCGGTATACTTGATTTGGATTGTGCTTTATTATATACCGTCGATTTCGATTCTGATATTGATATTGATTTCGTGCACTCTGTGCATTTGATTTGGATTCTTGCGCATATTTGGCACGCTTGGATTGGATTTTGCGCATGTTCGGCGCTTGATATTAGATTTCGCGATTTCGTGCATGTTGGATGCACATGATTTAGATTTTATTCGTGCATGATGGATGCACCTGATTTGGATTTTCGCGCATGTAGGGCGCATGTTATGAGATACGATTTGGGTGCACACCAGATGCACTAAATCGAGATTCTTTGTGCATATCAGATGCACATGATTTTGCTGTCAGGTACATACGTTGTCTCTGACAGGTGTTTCATGCACACCCGTTGCACTTAGATGTTGGTTTTGTGCACATGTATGGCATATATATGGATTTTGATTTCCGTGCGCACCAGACGCACGTAGCATTCATATGCACATTTTTGGATTGATTTCTTATGGAGCAGTATGTTTTTATGATATTTGCTAGTCAGAGGACAGTACCTGGATATATTTTGCATGCATTGATAGTTATCGAAGGGATTTCTAAAAAGGGAGCTATAGTCTTAGTATTTACCTACGTGTCTGATATGACACGAAACGTTTAAAAACAAGGAAACCCTTCTAAATTGTTTTCAAAACGGTGGAACGTACATATTAAACAAAACATATATACATATATGGTTATTTTCTTACAATAGACGTCCGCCACTGTGCAGTGTTATGCGCATCGCACAGCGACTAAAAAGGTTTGGCATTCATTTCTTTCAGATATCTACATGTATAAATTTGATGTTTACATGTATAGTTTTGATTTATATCATATTGGGTTTCGTATTGGATTTGACATTTGTGTCTTCACTGTTTCCCCCAATCAGAGCAAACCTCTGTTTAAAAATTCAAATTTTGAAATGAAGCAACACTTCAGATGCAGCGCCAAGTGCGCTGCGCCCTAAGTAATGCACCATGTGTGCGCTAGCGCTAGGTGCGCTGCGCTCTAAGCAGCGCACCACGTGTCAAACATGGGTGCGCTAGCGCAGGGTGCACCGCGCTCCGAGCAGTGCACCACGTGTCAAACACGGGTGCGCTAGCGCAATGTGCGCTGCCTTTAAACCGCGCACCACGTGCAAAGCATGGGCGCGCTTGCGCTGGAGCTAAAAGCTTCCCACCGTTAGATCAAAGATCTAATAATAATGATAAATTATTAATAAATCAGAATTAAATTCTGTTAAGGAAAGATTCATCAAAATCTTTCCAAAAGAACAAGATTGTGCTCTGTAAATCAGAGCACCGTTGGATCAATGATCCAATGGTAAATAAAAATTACCAAAAGACAGAATAAATTCTGTATGGAAAGATTTTCCAATCTTGTTAAAAACAAGAAGATTGCCTTCTGTAAAACAGAAGCCCTAGGATCAAAGATCCAATGGTGGGGAAATATCCCCAAATCAATCAGAGAAAGATCTCTTTAACTGATTCAACAAATCAGCCTACCCTATAAAAAGGCCCCTAGACTTCAAGTCTCAGAGACAGAGAAAGATACAAAAAGAGAGAGAAACCTCCCCAAATACTTTGAGAAAATTCAAAGAGCAAGCTCTTGCAAGAAGATCTTTCTTCAAGGTAAAAATGATGATGATGAACATAGAGATGAAATCATCTCATAAAAAGAAGAATTCATTTCTTTAAAAAGATCATAGATCTACAAAGACAAAAGTCTTTCATAAAGAGATAAAAAGATCTCATCATAAAAAGAAGAAGAACATAATTCTTCTCACAGATCATGGATCTATAAAGGCAAACCCTTTAATCAATATAAGAGATTGGAAATATCTCCTGCAAAATAAGAACTGTTGTTCTTAGATCTTGGGACAAAATCTCTTTTAAAAGAACATAAATTGTTTCTCAGATCATAAAACTGATCAGATGCGCTTTGCGCTCTTGAATTGCACTTCTGCGCTCTCTGGACTGGCGCTCAGCGAAAAATGCACCACGTGTCAATCACGTATGCGCCAATTAACAACTAGCGCTTTGCGCTCTTAAAATAGCGCACCACACTCATGGGTTGGCGCTCAGCGTCAAGCGCACCACATGTGCGCCATTAATTGAAAGCGCAATGCGCTTATGGATTAGCGCTCAGCGCTCATAAACTGGCATCATGCGCTCATCATCTGGCGCCTAGCGCCAAGTACGACACGCGTCCCTACATGTGCGCCACGTGGCAGAAGCGCACTGTGCTCTTTGACTGGCGCAAAGCGCCTAGCGCGCCACGTGTTGCGCTGACAGGACATAAATTGTTCTTTAATAAGCCCAGAGCTCTGATGAATGCTCAGCATTCAATAAAAGACAAAAATATTGTCCAAAGGGCCAAGCCCAAATAAAGGCTCAACAACTCAAAATAAAATGGTAAACATTTATTGGACTTAGCCCAAGATTGACCATAAGTTCTCAACTCATATTAATTGAGCTCATCTGCTCATAAATATGTTAACAGATCTTAGCCCCAAATCGGACTACAGATCTTTCAACCGACTCACATAGGTTCGAGGGTACATCTCTTTACTCCTCTGATATTTGTCATTGTAATCCTTCAACGTCTTCAGAGAGGTGACGGGTCTCGACAACAAACATTCTACGGACTGTGGGGTCCTTTAAAACCCATGGACTATGATGTCCTTAACCTTGACTATGAGGTCTTTAAACTCACGGACTATGATGTCCTTAACCTTGACCGTGAGGTCTTTAAACTCACGGACTATGATGTCCTTAACCTTGACCGTGAGGTCTTTAAACTCACGGACTATGATGTCCTTAACCTTGACCGTGAGGTCTTTAAACTCACGGACTATGATGTCCTTAACCTTGACCGTGAGGTCTTTAAACTCACGGACTATGATGTCCTAAATCTTGACTGTGAGGTCTTTAAACTCATGGACTATGATGTCCTTAACCTTGACTATGATGTCTTTAAACTCACGGACTATGATGTCCTTAACCTGGACCGAGATGTCCTTAAACTAACAATGGACCACCATGTCCTTAAACTGGTAATGGACCGCAATGTCACTAAACTAAAACAATAGAGCCCAATTGCTCTTTTGCTGGATCTAAATGATCCTGTTAAGTTGATCTTAGTCTAAAATTAGACTAATGTATCCTTAACATACGTTTAAGTTGATCTTAGTCCTAAATGAGACTAACGTATCCTTAAGCCCAACCCCCAAACCCAAATCTAAGAAGATACGGATTTGGACTAATCCACGCCCTACGGGCGACAACATAAATTAGTCTCCGTATACAATCCACGGTCAACCAAAAATAAAACAAACATCCACGACATGAAATGACTATCTGGAGAAGGAGAAAGTGGTTACCGCGATGCGGTAGTGTAATTAACTGCAGGGGCTTGCGCCTGCAGGGAAGAGCGTCCTCACAATCAAAAACCTCTCAACAAGGGAGAATCTGACGAAGTATGCTATATCGGCCGCATTCGTTTAAACCTTCGATACATGGTGTCATAAATCAATTTGGCATCTTCGGAGAGGTGGAAGGATAGCACCAATTAGCATCTGCCCCGAAATTTAGGCAAGACGAACCCGCGCGGTCGCGTCTCCGTGTTTTCGGCGGGGAACAGATTCTGGCACGCCCGGTGGGACCTTTTCCTCTTTCCACTCTACACTTCATGTGTCGTGTTCGTGAACGAATCTCGGTTTGCTAGGTTGCCCTTAGGTTTGAGGTACTAAGATTTGGTGTCTTGCTCGGTGCAGAAAACGAAAGATCAATGGCGTCTACCTGCACAAAATGCTCCAGCTGCAACTGCAACTCCCGTTCCACCTCATCTAGAGGTGTAACTTACGGGCCCCAGGCGGCCTCCCTGTTCACAATGTCGGTGGACCAAGTAACTCAGGCTACCACCGGGCTGTTTTTTAGGACTATAATCCCACCCACGAGCTTCAATGCCCCGATGCTGCCGCAAGAAGCCCTAAAGAAGTCGGTCTTTGACCGACTTACTACTGCCGTGGCCCCTTTCAACGGGTCGCCTAAGTCTAATGCCTCAGTTTTCAACAGACTGGGCCAGAATGACAACAAGCCCGCAATACCTGAAGCAGCCATCCCTAAGCGGATAGCCATCCCGGCTCAAGCGGACGAAATCATCGGAGAGACTTCTTCTGCCAGGAAGTCAGTCTTCAAAAGGTTGGCCATCTCAGCTCCTGCTCCAGGCGAAGTCCCCAAAGCTGCTTCCCCTGCCCAAAGGTCTGTCTTTGACAGATTGGACATTGCTTCTCGGCCAACGTCAGTCTTCAAAAGGTTGACACCAGCGACAACCCTCCGTCAACACAAGGGGCATGACGAAGTCACCCTTACAGCTGAGACAAACCATCCGCACGACATGCTCTCCATCGCCACTGGCGCCGAGTGAGGAAGGCTGGGGGCAGCTTCCCTTCTGGACTAACTCCGCCAGCTCCCATGGTAGAAATCGATGCTGCTGTTCCAACTGGGAACAGCTTCGAACCGCTTAGAAGGGTTCGCAAGAACTCTCCAACTGCCATGCTGAAGAGATCTCCTCCACCTGTGGAGAATGCTACAGAGAAGAAGCCGGAGCAGCCCCCTCAGCGGCTATCCTCCAAAATTTACAAAGTCTGGCGACAGGTCCAGAAATCGGTGATTAACCAGGACTACTCTCGCCGGCCAAAGAAGCTCAAAGCTCAGCAAGAAAAGAACCATCTTGTGGTACCACAGAAGACGTCATCCGTCTGGGTGCCCGCTGCAACGGCTCCCTCGACTTCAACTGCTCACAAGAGAAGAAGGCTAGAGAAAGCCCCTGTGACCGCGACGAACCGGAAAGACGCTGAATCTAAACGCCCCAAGTCTGGGGGCATGATGGTGCATACTGTTTATACGGCTTCCGGAAAAGAGGAAAGCCGTGCTTCTACGGGTCATCGACCGCTTACCCGGTCAATAACGAAGGCTCAGGAACAACAGCAGCAGAAGCTTCAGGAGATGCTGACTGCAATGGCCGCATTCACTGGGCCAAAAGAAAATCCAGAGACCTCGGAGCAGCGTCGGGAAAAAGAAACTGATACCGAGTTCCTCCGAAGAATGCTCGAGAGGAAAGAAAAAGAGGCTGCGGAACAGGCAGCCAATATAAAACAAATGGCTCTCTTGTTCCAAGACATGGCCGGGATGATATTACAGCCGGAACCTCCAGCTGAAGACCCCCCTATCGTCATTGAAGTCGACAGAGGGGAGACATCGAACCCTCCTCCGGCTCTTTCAACAGCCAAAGAGGAAACTATCTCCAAGGCCGCTCTGGATGACTACATTGCCCAGCAAATACGAGCTCACCAGGAGAATGAAGCGGCCGGCCAAATTGTTAAAACTGGGCGACCATATCCAGGCTGGTATGATCAAATAAGGTTCCCACCGGGATATACGATCCCTAAATTTCATGTATATAAAGGGACGGGCAATCCCTACCAGCATGTCGCCTAGTTTAGGGCTCTATGTGGCAACACTGGGGGTGACGATAAACTGCTACTTCGCCAGTTTGTTAGTAGCTTGTCGGAGATGGCATTCGAGTGGTATTCTGAACTTCCAAACGACTCCGTCAAGACTTTTGCAGAGATGGAGCTATTATTCACCCAGCGTTTCGCGAGTGCTAGTGAACGCACCCCAATAATAGCATTGATCAATGCCAGGGTGAAGCCTGAAGAGACATGGGTGCAGTATGCAATACGATGGCGGAATCTATGGTCAAAATGCGAGCAGCGCATCGAAGAAGCGCCTGCGGTAGGCATGTTCGTGGGTACTCTCGACCCTCAAGCGACCATTTCACAATTCATGATGTTCTTCAAATCGACCACCTTCTAGGCCTTGATTGAAAAGCTGGCCCAAATGGACCAGATGGACCACAGGCCTTCCTCTTTGAAGTCGGAGCCTCGAAACGAAAAAGGGAAAGGGAAAGAAACCTTCGTCGCCAACACTCAACAACGGCCGAGCAACTTAAAGCCGGTTGTTCGCCAAAACAACGTGCGTCCATGCCCATCCCTCGAGGAGAGACTGGGACGTCCTTACTCGTTTCCTCAGGATAGAACGAGGAGACTGTTCGAGCTGGCAGTGCGCAACAGACTCATCAATCTGCCGGATCCAAAACGTTCGTTGCAGCCAGGCGATGTCAGCAATCCTAATTACTGCCCTTACCACCAAGCAGTAAGCCATCCAATCGAAGATTGCTTCGTCTTCAAAGGCTGTATTGAGGACCAATACCAACAAGGCAAGTTCGCATTATCCGAAAATTAGAAGGTGAACCAACCACAACCTCACGCCCCTAAAAAGGTAGACATGCCGGGGGCATCGTGCTCATTCATAGAGAAAGCCCAATGGACTGCAAAGTCCATAAACTAGAAATTCGCCTCAAATGCGGCAACGACGGACCGCAATGTCCTAAAACTTGCGATGGACCGAAACGTCGTTAAACTAACAATGGACCATTACGTCCTAAAACTGGCTGTTGACCGAAATGTCGTTAAACTGCTACCAACCCGCGGCAGCCTCAGGCAGATGTGGTAAAAAAAAGGGTATGCCCATAAGCGAAATGGACACGGATGAAAACCCGAAAGGGCTCCGTGAGTAAAAACAGCAGGACTACCGACAAGTTTTGTGAAAACCCGAAAGGGCGCAATCTCATTAAAAGAAACTTACAAGGTCCTCTCGACCTTGTGAGGAGAAAATACCTGCGTGAGATCCTTACAACTCACAAGGGAGCAACACTCTAAGGAATCCCCATGATTCCTAAGGAGAAATTACATTTGCGAGATCCTCACGACTCGTAAGGAGAACCCTCTTATGAGACCCTCACAGCTCATAGGATTCAAAAGCCTTAAGCTACAGCGATCTGAACCTGTTTTTAAGCCATCACATTTCCCAGTTTGCCCTATAAGCGGTTCAACGCTGACCCTTGTATACAATCCACGGGCACGAATAAGCATTTTCCTAACAAAGTCCCACCAGAGACTGGGGATATGCTCATATGGCAAAAGACACTTATAAGTCCTCTCGACTTATAAGGAGCAAACACTCTTGTAAGATCTTTACGACTTATAAGAGACTATACACTTAAGACTCCTCATGATTCTTAAGGAGAAAACGTACCTACGAGATCCTCACGACTTATAGGGAGAAATACCTTTATGAGTCCCTTACGGCTTATGAAGTCAAAAGCCTTAGTCGACAGGATCCTAACTCTGTTTGCTAAGCCACCTTTGTTCAACATTGACAAAGGCAAATGATGATTCGCTCCTGGCAATATCCCAGTTGTAGCGATACTGATGCCTAAATCGGTATCAAATCCCAAACTCACAGTGAAAAGTTAGTGAGCCACAAATGCATATGAAATAGCCGAAATGATGGGGCAACTTGCAAATCAGCAAGTAAAAATATATGCATACAAAATAGCCTAAATGATTGGGCAACTCGCAATAAAAAGAAGCGAGTAAAAAAAACAAATAGCCGAAATAATTGGGCACCGCGAAAAATAGCCGAAATGATTGGGCAATCGCGACTTTCGCGATATAAAAGCTGAAATGATAGAGAATCGCGGAAAGAAAAATATATAAAATGAGACCTTTTGCCCTACAGGTGAGATCACATCGATCCCTGTATACAATTCAGGGGCGCAAACAAAGAGGGAACCATATTATCCCACCAGGCTCCATCAGAAAAAGAGCCAAGTCTCGACGGCCATATCTACAGCCTAAAAATCAGTAACGGTGATCCTCTTCATTCCAACAGGACTCGGAAGCAACATCACCAAGCAGAGTGACGGCAAAATCCCAGCTCCACCCCAGCATTCGTCTCGTTACAGCAGACGCAATGTCAACAACGACGTTCCTTCGCAGTCCAGCAGGATGCAGATGCAATGTCAACAAAAGACCCCATGGTCGAAACAAAGCGGAGTGATGGAAAAATCCCAGCTCCACCTCAGCATTCGTCTCGATACAGCAGACACAATGCCAGCAAACGAAGCAAAGGCCAAATTCCTAGCTTCAGGATCTTGACGGCAACTCATATAAAACCTGAAAGACTGTCGGAGATCATCCCACACCAGCGCGGAGTGGTCACCACCTCGATATTCGTCTCGATACAGCAGACGAGATGTCACCACAGCGTCCTTCCTCCAACAGGGTTCGGACACGCCAAAGCAAACGAAGCGAAGGCCAAATTCCTAGCTTCAGGGTCTTGACGGCAACTCATATAGAACCTGAAAGACTGTCGAAGATCATCCCACACCAGCGCGGAGTGGTCACCACCACGACGTTCGTCTCGATACAACAGACGAGATGTCACCACAACGTCCTTCCTCCAACAGGATTCGGACACGCCAAAGCAAACGAAACGAAGGCCAAATTCCTAGCTTCAGGGTCTTGACGGCAACTCATATAAAGCTTGAAAGACTGTCGGAGATCATCCCACACCAGCGCGGAGTGGTCACCACCTCGACGTTCGTCTCGATACAGCAGACGAGATGTCACCATAGCGTCCTTCCTCCAACAGGATTCGGACACGCCAAAGCAAACGAAGCGAAGGCCAAATTCCTAGCTTCAGGGTCTTGACGGCAACTCATATAAAGCCTGAAAGACTGTCGGAGATCATCCCACACCAGCGTGGAGTGGTCACCACCTCGACGTTCGTCTTAATACAGCAGACGGGATATCACCATAGCGTTCTTCCTCCAACAGGATTCGGACACGCCAAAGCAAACGAAGCGAAGGCTAAATTCCTAGTTTCAGAGTCTTGACGGCAACTCATATAAAACCTGAAAGACTATCGGAGATCATCCCACACCAGCGCGGAGTGGTTATGACTCATCGGGGCTCCCAAAAATGAGCCTAACCTCAAGTAAAAAGCGGCATGGCAAAATTCCTAATGCTTGCTATTTTGACGGTCAAACTGCCTAGGAAGATTGCTTTAAGACGTCTCAGCCCCTGAAGGGATCAGAGACATGACAGTCGCAAGGCTACTCGAACAACAAGATTGCCTATTGAGGGATATATCAGCCAACGCGACGGTACGACAGGCAAAACCCTAGTACCACAGACCCTAACGGACCTCTGTCGTAAAGAGTAGGGGTTAACTTTAACGTTAGGATATCCTTGCGAGAACTTCCCGATTCGTCTTGACTCGTAGGGAAAAGCCTTAGGCAATGGGGATTAAAAAACCTGTTTCCTAAGCACTGGGGCCCTGCAAGTCGGTCCAAGATGGACTCTTGCATACTATTCACGGGTCACACTCTCCGAAATCAAATATCGACGAAGAGGGAAACAACCACTTATGAGTCCTCTTGACTTGTAGGCGGGAAAATTCTCTTGTGAGATCCTTATGACTCTCAGGAGAAAATGCACTTAGGAGTCCTCACGACTCCTAAGGAGAAAAGACACCTACGAGATCCTCACGACTCGTAGGGAGAAAAGCCTTTGTGAGACCCTCACGGCTCATAAAATTGGAAAGTCTTAGGCAACAGATCCTAACCCTGTTTCCTAAGCCATCGCTACCTCTCGAAGAATTCAAAACGGAATGCTCTCTCTATCATCTGTAGGCTACGCTTACTAAAGTGACATGCCGATAACAAAGAAAAGAAGAAAGCAAAAAAAAATGACACAAGATAGTACGAAAAAATGTATCTTTTATTCATAAATTCAATTGAGTACAATTTACATCATATGAAAGGATAAAAAAAGGGGGGGATATATTTTATTCAAAAGTTAAAAGTGGTGCAAAAACAACTATTGGGAGGGAAGCGTTTTCAATAGACCAATTAGCCGCTCGCGCACTCCCCTCAGCCTCTGCTCACGATCAGATGCCACGACCAACTCTGCTTCAACCTGAGCTCATTGCTGCAAATAGGATGAAAGTTGCTCTTCGACGACCCGCCGAGCTACCCCACGATTCTGTGCATCTCGCTCGATGAGGTCGAGCTTCTGCCTCAGCGTCAACCCATCAGAAATACATCGTAGAAGGCTTTCGAAGATAACTTTCAGCTGTGCAGCGTTTGCATCAACTTGAGCATGCAATCGAGCAGATTCTCTTGAAGCTTCTTCGCACTCTTTACGCTTTAAGGCCGCTTCCTGTTCAAGATGGCGGAAGTAGGGAGTGCTCTCCTCGACCCATGCAGACTGTTGAGAGTTCATAGCCAAGACCTCGGGAGCAAGACGTCCGACCTCAAGCTCATGCAGACAAGCCTCAATTTCCCTACAGTGATTAACCCAAGACTCAACGACGCCCTCGTTGTGAAAGTGCACGAGCGTCGCCAGCATGGGATTAACCTCAGTAGCAAAATCTGCGGTAAGGGCAGGAGTCTCCACGTCAAGCTCCTCGAGATGATCACTCAGCATACGCAGACTATTCGCGGCGCCTTTTGAAGATAGACGTCTGGAAAAGGGGCCCGCTGGCATTAGGATTCTAGACTCGAATGAAGCTGAAGTCGGTATTATAGCTGCAAAGCAAATCACAGTTAAATGACGGTTCAGGAAATAAATGAGGTTCATGAACAACGGAGTTTACTATACCGGCTGCAGCAGGTGGCAAGACCGGGAGTACCGGTGGTGCAACCGTTCTTTCGTCTCCTCCTTCGATCTGTAGGGCTGCAATTAAAACAAAGAAGAATTATAAAAGATTTGACTACCCGTAAAAGAAAAGAAGAGACGTTAGCTAAATGCTGTACTCACCAGCTCCGCTAGAAGAGGCAATCTCTGACTAAAAGGAGAAGTGTGGGTGTAGCACCTGATACAGGTGATCAAAAAGGACTCCTACAAGGATGTAGTAATGTGATGTCAGTGCATAAAGTATATTGCCCACAAGGAAACCGATGGGTCACAAGTCCGTACCTTCCAGCATTTGAGAGGATACGAAAGAAGGCAAAGGGGTGGCCACCGTCAAAGTAGCAACTAGCGATACTTTCTCGGGTGGCACAATCTCAACGCTCGTCACGCCTGCATTAGAAGCGAAAGAAATACTGTCAGGAGAAATCGAAAGGGATTGCAAAACGAAAAGGAAAGCAATAACCCAAAATCTACCTGGTAGGTCGTCGGTCGAGACCGCAACAAAGGCATCATTGGATGCAGCGACTGCCTCACCCTCCTCCAACGGAATGGTCTCGCCTTCCGTCGCCTCATCCCTTGACTCTATGAGAGCCGTCATAACGCTCACGACGCCAGGAGATGGCAGAGAACCGCAGGCGGAAAGAATGGCGATTGGGGTAGTGCCAGACTCCTGAGAAAGAGTGGCTCTCTCAGGCGCGACGATTGCATCCATCTCGCCTACTGCTACCTTAGGCTCGGCGATTGCAGCCACCTCACCTACCGCTACCTCAGGCTCGGCGATTGCAGCCACCTTACCTACCGCTACCTCATCAAGACTCGACCCTGCAGGATAGGATATATGAAAATCTGAAGATTAAAACTTTGATAAAAAGAACCCAATGTCACGTTACCTTGGGTCAGTTTTTCGACTGCTTCCCGAGCTGCACGTGCTTCCTGTCTGTGGGCGGTAGACAAGGCAGCCGAAACATCCTCTGAAGGAGTAGGGGCAGGGGTAGCAGTGCTTGAACCTACACCCGCGGCCAAGGCAGCGTTACGCTCTCTTGCCGTGCGCATTCTATGCTTCCTTTCTGCCCAGGCCGTGAGGGTGGATCTTCTAAAGACCTCCTTCAATGGGACGTCATCATCCACGCCAATAGTTACCTCTGGAGCCGTTATGGCATCCGTCATCGGTCGTTTGAGTAAAGCCTCTTTCGGCAGTGCTGCTGAGGAGGCCGGGACTTCGATGGCTGGCCCTGGAAGCATCTCTGCATCACCCTGCAGGATTAGCATTGTAGTCCCTGCGATAAGATACAAAGAGGTCAGATTGTCCATAAGAAAGGTGAATGAAGGCGTAATGAGCCGAAATATACCAACGCCCAGTGAAGCACGAATCCTCTCCTCCTCCTCGAAAGTCTTAAGGGAAGCCGCTAGAGCCTCTTCAGTGGAAATGCCTGTTGAAGATGAGGTGTTAGTCAAGGCATGATAATAGAAAAATATGTAACAGTAAAGAAAGATGCAACTAGAGATTACCCGACTCAGCAAGGATGATCATTCCTGCTTTGTGGCTTGCTGATCGTACAGAAGCTGCAATAGTAGCCTCCAGATCCGTATCATCCGGCGCTAAGAATAGGCCCTCATTGGTCCCATATTCGTCCAAGCCCTCACTATAAGCAACATGTAGGGTTCCTAGGCATGCTAATGAGGTCTCACAAGGCATCAACCATGCCAATTTCAAATTTTACGGGTGCCGAGAAACCCTAATACGGATCGTTAACTAGATATATAGGCGAAACAATGAAACTAGTTTACAACTAAACTAAAAGAATGGAAATAAAACCTTTGTAGATCCGTTTCTCCACCTCTATAGCTCCATGATGAAGTCCTCTCCGCTGTCCAAATCGAACCATGACTCTAGCATCGGCTTCATCGGAGAAAAAGCGGGCTAGGTCATCGACGACGATGCCGAAGATGATCTACGTCGAGGCATCACTAGATCAAGCTCCACCTTCACCAAGCCATGAAAACTTGTGAAGGAAACACCCTATACTACTTGGCAAGAGGTAGAGGATGAAGAAATAGGAAGTGGGTTCACTTTAGAATTGGATTTCTCACTCATTTGCTCAAGTTGCCATTGATGGAGGCAAGCTTTTCTTCTTTTAAGATGAAGAAGAAGAAGAAGATAGAATATCATAAATCTTATTCAAAAAGAATAATCAAATGAATACTTATCATATCCTAACCTTAGTTAGGTGTAGAGAATAGACCATGGTTAGGTTTAATGGTTTAGGGTTAAGCATGAGACAAAATGGTCATGTAGTCAAAGCTTCATGAAGCTTCAATTACAAACAAAGAAAGCCACCATTTTCTCTTTATCATTTTCTTTTGCTAAAATAAACAAAATGGATAAATAAATGAATAAATGAATAAGTAAATGAAGCAAAAAGAAACCCTAACCATTGACCAACCATGGTTTAAACTATACACCAAACTATCATGTATCATCAAACATGATACAATCAAATGCACAAAAGTATATCATATATACAATGTGCACATCAAGTGAGAAAATCCATCTTAAGTGAACCAATACTAGTTAATGCAAAGTAATATATCAAATATATATTTATGCATTAAATCATTAAATCAACACTTGATTTAACGATCCGGTCATATCGCATATAACCGACTAATATCCAATGTATCGACTTATCGAATCAATCCTTGATTCGATAACTAGGTTATATCGCATACAACCAATCGATACATTCATCGCGAGCATAGAATACGGTATCACATACACGCATTATTCTCGGTCCCGCACATATCTCATATGCGCTCCTATTTCGTTTCGCTTGAGCCAGGAAACCTCTGTGTAGGACTCTAAAGACTCGTCAATACGCCGGCAGCAGATGATGATCATATCAATCACCCACAAGCCGCAAGCGGTCTGCTAAACGTAACGGCCACCCGGGTATTGAGCGATCAGAAGATCGACGAGCAAGCCCGCTCACACTCCTGTGAATCCAACCAGTAACACTTACCGTACAGTCCGGTCTATTCGTCTGATCTGTCGCATATCTCGCCTAGGGGTGGTAAACGTCAGACCCCAATAGCTCGATAAGTCGTGTCGATATGAGGTCTATAACAATTCGAGAAACTACTGGTAACACTTACCAGTAAATCTCAGCAACCCTGGCCAGGGATTTCCGGTTATAGCCAATCGAACACAGCGCAACATCAACTCCCCATACCGGGAGAGACGAATCCCCTCCTATCGCTCATTGCCTCCATGTGATTCGGGACTGTACCCAAAAGCCACCATTTTGCACGCCCTCTTGGACGTGGTAAGGTGGAAATCAAAGCACAGTGGGAAGCACACAAGACTCTATGACGATCTCGGGTCAACAGACTACTCTGTACCGGTGTCACCAGAGAACTGCCATCTGACGTGAGGTATAATACCATCTGGGAGTTCTCGGCGAGTCCGTCCAGTGTACCCAGTCTCTACTGAGCACCCGTATATCATCTCTGATGTCAAACACCAATGGATATGGGATCATCCATCGCCCATCTGTATGGGTCGAGAAGGTATACGCTAGTCTACTATGGTATATCGATGCCCCGTCTCGATATACCCACGACTAGGGACTGTGAAAGATGTACTTATGGACTACCATGTCCCCACTAGTATGATCCGCATCATAGTCCAGGTAGTCAAGTACACATCCTAAGGGCTTTACCAACATGTAACTGAGAGACTATCAGTGTACACGTTAAGGTAAAGATCAACCAGATAGCATACTATCATGTCGAGCAAGAAAGTCCTCCCTATATATGTCCCAGCATCCACTACAATATACATCCTATGTATAGTAATGGCCTCTAGGGCATACATATAACTAACACAACATGGGGCTCCTGACCAAATACAACGTCGGTAGAGAGAATCGACTTCTTCTTCCTCTTTTGCGAGCGAGCGTCGGTCGCCGCTACTACAAGTTTACGCTTGGTGGGCACCTTGGGACGACGAGTCCCGATATCTGAACCCACGCCAGACTTAGGAGATGCTATGGTCACCGCTTTCATTGGAGCATGGGGTATCGGCAGCTCAGGCATGTCATGCGGGATTTCGATCGCGGCAGCTTCTCTTAAGGGAGGTTAGACAATGGTCCGTTGCTTCAGAGGGACGTTAGGATCACCGGCAGGGGGTGCACCCTTGCAATCGAGCAACAATCTCTTTTCCTCCCTGATGACGGCACCCATTGCGTGTTGATTCCACGCCACATATACATTTAGGGCCCTAGGAACACAGCTTGGTTCGCTAATAAAGAAATTGGACCCTGTATTTAGGCACATGAAGTGGTGCAAAGCGCTCCGGATATCCTCCTCGGTATAAACTGGTTCCGCCAGGTATGCCTCGAGCGGGACACCCTGATTATAACTTGATTGCTGAGCAAAATGGTGGGGATTGTATCTCATGAACAGAGCCGAATCATTCTGCCTGAACACCAAATACCCCGGCCTGATGGAATATAGATGGAGAATTTCCCGAGCTTTTAGGGTAGAAGCTCCATCCTTAAAAGTGTCCCGCAACGGCTGCACCATCTTGGCAGACTCCTTACCAATGGTTATGACCTTATCAACAAAGGTCATGCCATCCCGACGGTACGTGGGTGAAGGATTACACCTCGAGCCTCTCGCTAACTTGGCTCCACAATGGAAGCGTTGACCAGCCGCATGATCCGGGAAAAATTGCAAGTTTCATAGAAATGAGGCCGCTTGTGCATTCCAAAGGAACCGAGCACATGCAATTCGAGCCATGAGGTAAAATAATGCATCGGGAAGTTCACGGGCTGCACCCCCGGCTGAGTGGTATCGGCCGCCAAACTAAGGCCGTGATACAAATGAGCCAGCCAAGCAATACTAACGGCAACTTGTCTCCCTTCAACCATCCGATGGGCTGGGTATAAGACTGACGGCCTCATGTAGCGAGGGTGCATGAGAAGCGCGAACCAGCTTAACCACAAACCAAGGAACCCTAAAAAGAATGCTTCCTCATCAATGCCCGGAGCAGCAATTTCTTAAAAAGGGACGATCGCGACGTTTGGAAGAAAGAATCCCTTTTGGTTAGCTTCCAGTATTGGTCGACGATCCAATCCAAAGCCGAAGGGATCATCGAGTGTGGCAAACTTTTCTCCTTGTCTCGATAGAACTTCTGAACGAAGAAAACGGGCGATGAAATCTGCAAAGCTAACTCCATGGCTTCCATATTCAAGAAATAGGCCTTCGTAAATTTTTAGCACCTTGATTAAGCAGGGAATCAGTGCTGAATGGCATTCTCTGGTTTTAAACCCATCATCACCAGTCGGGTAGCGAAAATATATTCATCAGGGGGCAAGATCTCCTCATAATGCTCCCCTCTGACAGGCAAGCCGGAGAAGTCCGCAAACTCTTCCAGAGAGATGGAAACTTCCCGATCTAGCATAAGGAAGGTATGAGTTGGAACGTTCCATTATTCCAAGAAGGCTTTAACCCACCATGCGGGAGGTATGGAGTACTGGAACAGAGAAGCATAAATCATAGGATACAACCTAAGCTTCAGCAGTTCTGACTTCTTTGCCGATAGGATATATCGGGCCCATTGCAGGTACCCAGCCGAGTGACGGAGAGTCAGACTATATTGTAGGGCTGTCCCCAAGGGCGCGACTTAATTTGGTATATACGCCGCCCTAGAATGTCTAAAGCCATCGGCGGTTGTACAGGTATTGCAGCCATAGAGGGCTGAAGACAACCCTCCGAAGTCCAGTTAACCACCTCCACGGCATAGTTCACCAGGGGTGCGTCAGCATAGTGGATCGCCGAGATAGCCTCTGAAGGTGTTGCGCAAGAGAAGCTGCGTCGACCCATGATGATCTGATTATACCATGTTCCCCACAAATGAAGATTCTTGTGTTCTGGGTCATGGTCTTTGATCAGCGCAAGAACCTCTCGGTCTACGGGTGCCTCAGGAAATCCACCTTCTGAGCGGATGAACGGAAAAGAAGTGTCGAAAGACATGTCGCCTGCGCAAAAAGGGGAAAAAGTCAGCTGTCAGTGCTATAATTTAATTTAATTTAAATTCTGACACTTGGTACTTTAGAATTTGTACCACACTGCAATGCAGTGGAGTGGGACCAAAGGGGGCCCACAAAATCTAGATGACAGTTCATCATTAATAAAACAGCCTCATCATTTGATGAGGCTGTCATTAAGTGAGGAAATCCTCAAAAGAAATTCTCATTAAATGAGAGATCTCTCGGACAGAGGAGTAAATCTCCCTTTGAGAGCAATGCTCTGTGACAGAGTGACACTTGTTAAACTCTGATCATGAAGGAATAAAAATTCTCAAGTGCCTTGCTCAGGAAAAAATGATGATGAAATAATCCATCAGAAAAAAAATTGAAATCAATTTTTATGAATTAAAAATTCTGAGATCTTCAAGATCCATGAACAAACTCTTAAGAGTTCTTCATAAGAGATTAACAAATCTACATGATTATCAAAAGAGCAAAAGCTCTATTAATGAGTTAAGAAACCCTGAAAAAGATCTCTTTAATATCCATGATTCCAAGAGAGCAAAGCTCTGTTAATGAAGCCCTAAAAGGGTTTTCTTTAGATCAAAGATCTATGAAGAGCAAGGCTCTGTTAATGGGTAAAACCCTAGATTATTAAAAGATTTAATCTTTACCTAAGTTTTGCCATAGTTTTGACTCTTGGAATTCTTAAGATGGAGAGCTATGCTCTGTGAGAGAATGAGAATTCTCAAAAAAACAAGGAAGAAGATGAACAATGGTCATCCCAAAGGACCAAGGGTCCTATTTATAGGCACTGAGTGCCGTTTCAACTTCTGAGTTGATCCAAGGGCGCAGATGATACCACCGCTGCACTCATGTGTAGGCCACATGAGCGCAACGGTGGGGGGGGCATTTGTTTCCCCCAATCAGAGCAAAGCTCTGTTTAAAAATTCAAATTTTGAAATGAAGCAACGCTTCAGATGCAGCGCCAAGTGCGCTACGCCCTAAGCAGCGCACCATGTGTGCGCTAGCGCTAGGTGCACTGCGCTCTAAGCAACGCACCACGTGTCAAACACAGGTGCGCTAGCTCAGGGTGCGCTGCGCTCCGAGCAGCGCACCACGTGTCAAACACGGGTGCGCTAGCGCAATGTGCGCCGCCTTTTAAACAGCGCACCATATGCAAAGCATGGGCGCGCTAGCACTGGAGCTAAAAGCTCCCCACCGTTAGATCAAAGATCTAATAATAATGATAAATCATTAATAAATCAGAATTAAATTCTGTTAAGGAAAGATTCCTTAAAATCTTTCCAAAACAACAAGATTGTGCTCTGTAAATTAGAGCACCGTTGGATCAATAATCCAATGGTAAATAAAAATTACCAAAAGACAGAATAAATTCTGTATGGAAAGATTTTCCAATCTTGTTAAAAACAAGAAGATTGCCTTCTGTAAAACAGAAGCCCTAGGATCAAAGATCCAATGGTGGGGAAATATCCCTAAATCAATCAGAGAAAGATCTCTTTAACTGATTCAACAAATCAGCCTACCCTATAAAAAGGCCCTTACACTTCAAGTCTCAGAGACAGAGAGAGATACAAAAAGAGAAAGAAACCTCCCCAAAAACTTTGAGAAACTTCAAAGAGCAAGCTCTTGCAAGAAGATCTTTCTTCAAGGTAAAAATGATGATGATGAACATAGAGATGAAATCATCTCATAAAAAGAAGAATTCATTTCTTTAAAAAGATCACAAATCTACAAAGACAAAAGTCTTTCATAAAGAGATAAAAAGATCTCATCATAAAAAGAAGAAGAACATAATTCTTCTCACAGATCATGGATCTATAAAGGCAAACCCTTTAATCAATATAAGAGATTGGAAATATCTCCTGCAAAATAAGAACTGTTGTTCTTAGATCTTGGGACAAAGTCTCTTTTAAAAGAACTTAAATTGTTTCTCATATCATAAAACTGATCAGATGCGCTTAGCGCTCTTGAATTGCACTTCTGCGCTCTCTGGACTGGCGCTCAGCGAAAAATACGCCACGTGTCAATCACGTATGCGCCAATTAACAACTAGTGCTTTGCGCTCTTAAAATAGCGCACCGCGCTCATGGGTTGGCGCTCAGCGCCAAGCGCACCACATATGCGCCATTAAACTGAAAGCGCAATGCGCTCATGGATTAGCACTCAGCGCTCATAAATTGGCATCATGCGCTCATCATCTGGCGCCTAGCGCCAAGTGCGACACGTGTCCCTTACATGTGCGCCACGTGGCAGAAGCGCACTGCGCTCTTTGACCGGCGCAAAGTGCCTAGCGCGCCTTTTGTTGCGCTGACAGAACATAAATTGTTCTTTAATAAGCCCAGAGCTCTGATGAATGCTCAGCATTCAATAAAAGACAAAAACATTGTCAAAAGGGCCAAGCCCAAATAAAGGCTCAATAGCTCAAAATAAAATGTTAAACATTTATTGGACTTAGCCCAAGATTGGCCATAAGTTCTCAACTCATATTAATTGAGCTCATCTGCTTATAAATATGTTAACTGATCTTAGCCCCAAATCGGACTACAGATCTTTCAACCGACTCACATAGGTTCGAGGGTACATCTCTTTACTCCTCTGATATTTGTCGTTGTAATCCTTCAACGTCTTCAGAGAGGTGATGGGTCCTGACAACCAAACATTCTACGGACTGTGGGGTCCTTTAAAACCCATGGACTATGATGTCCTTAACCTTGACTGTGAGGTCTTTAAACTCACGGACTATGATGTCCTTAACCTTGACTGTGAGGTCTTTAAACTCATGGACTATGATGTCCTTAACCTTGACTGTGAGGTTTTTAAACTCACGGACTATGATGTCCTTAACCTTGACTATGATGTCTTTAAACTCACGGACTATGATGTTCTTAACCTGGACCGAGATGTCCTTAAACTAGCAATGGACCACCATGTCCTTAAACTGGTAATGGACCGCAATGTCGCTAAACTGAAACAATAGAGCCCAATTGCTCTTTTGCTGGATCTAAATGATCCTGTTAAGTTGATCTTAGTCTAAAATTAGAATAATGTATCCTTAACATACGTTTAAATTGATCTTACTCCCAAATGAGACTTACGTATCCATAAACCCAACCCTTAAACCCAAATCTAAGAAGATACGGATTTGGACTAATCCACGCCCTACGGGCGACAATATAAATTAGTCTCCGTATACAATCCACGGGCAACTGAAAATAAAACAAACACCCACGACACGAAATGACCATCTGGAGAAGGAGAAAGTGGTTACCGCGATGCGGTAGCGTAATTAACTGCAGGGGCTTGCGCCTGCAGGGAAGAGCGTCCTCACAATCAAAAACCTCTCAACGAGGGGGAATCTGACGAAGTCTGCTATATCGTCCGCATTCATTTAAACCTTCGATACATGGTGTCATAAATCAATTTGGCATCTTCGGAGAGGTGGACGGATAGCACCAATTAGCATCTGCCCCGAAATTCAGGCAAGACAGACCCGCGCGGTTACGTCTCCGTGTTTTCGGCGGGAAACATTCACCATGACTCCTATGATTGCGAGATGCTTGACGGAGTGTTGTTTTTGAGTTATCTTCTCATTGTTCGTGCGCACGCATTGCGCTACGACGTGTTTTATGTATTGATGGTTTCGGAGCCCCGACGACTCGGACTTTTTACTGAAATGTTTTAGTATTTGAGAGGTTTAAATTTAAATTCGGGGACCGAATTTCTTTAAGGGGAGAAGATTGTAACATTTCAAAAAAATAAAATAAAATAAAATAAAATATTATTTTTAGGAATTTTTATAATTAAATAATATTATATTGAATATTTTAATAAGATGGTATAATTAAATACCGATAAATTAGGAAAAATTTGGAAAATTATGGAAAATTACTAAAAAGAGGGTGCTTTATGTGATTTATGCAAATTATGAAGTTTTACGATTTATTATACACTAATTTTGTGCTAATCGCGATTAAAAATCGCTAATCGGGCTTTAAGCGTGTTTTGTGCACATGATATGCACATATCATTTTAACACTTGTTACATTTTTTCTTCCTACATGATTTTTGGGTGCATGGTTGTTTGTTTTGGGTTTACTATTGAGGAGAGAAGAAAACAAAGAAAAGAAAAAGGAAAATGGAAATGAATAAAGAAATAAGCATGGGCAAGTGAGAGAGTGTGAGGGGTCAAGAGAGAGCCTTACCCTTTTGTCTCCCCTCATTTTTTTCATCTCTTTCTCTCTCCCTTAACTCCATGGCAGTACCTCCTCCACCTCCTCTTCAACCATGCAAAACACCCTCAACCCCACATCAAAACCCCATCCCTATTTCAATAAAAAGATGCATGAGCTCACTAACTACATATTGGACCAAGAAAGCTTGCATTTTGGACACTTGGGGCAACTCAAGAAAATTCTTGAGTTGCCAAATGAGATATTCTCTTAACCATTAGCCTAGTATTTCCATTGCTTTTACATCCATGTTTGTTTAGAACTGATTTGGTGTCGTTTAGTGAGACTTGGGAAATTCTAGTTAGGGTTTATGGAATTTTTGAGTTGTGATGTGTAATTGAGCTCAGTAGAAGCCACACAAACCCCCTAGTGCTAGAATTCAGACCTAAACCAGAGACTAGAACCCCGGAATACGGATTTATAAACTCGATATCGGAAGAATTGTGGATTCTGTGTGTGTATTTTGAAATCTGCTATCACCCGGAGCCTCTGAAAATTATTTAGCAAGTACAGAGGAGTGTGCAGGCACTTAGGAAGCTAACCCCAAGACCCCAGCCCCTGACTCTACCCTTTGGCCATAGATTTAATCCTTCTGGCCGCAAATTGCGGCCAGAGTAGGTTGGAATGGGTTCGTGTTTGGTCTGTAGCTCCATCTCCTGTAAAGTAGACCCTTGGCATATGCAAAATTGGCTAATTTGACCTAGGATAAAATCTAGGATCATTTTCAAGAGTTGCTGTTTTGATTCGGGGTTTCGTTTTGCATATTTTGAATTCTGGATTTTTGTGATTTGTGTCGTATTCGATCACTTGACGTTTGTACGTCGAAATCGAGTGTTGTTTGGTGGTTTTGAATGCGTAGTTCATAGGTTCTAACCTATAGGCTTTTAGCGTGTCGTTTTGGTTTTGATTTGGGTTTTAATGTGATACGATACGTTATGATGTGTAGGTACCCCACGAAAACTTAGAGACGACAAGCAAGCACGTGGCGACGTCAGCAATGAAAAGTGAAGAGCAAGGTGAGTAGATTATATCTACGGGGGAAGTCGGGTGGATGGCGTATAACACCCCCGTAGTTTGATATTTAGTATGCTATATATATATATATATGATATCTTTATGTGTGACATGGATATTCAAGATATGATTAGGTATTCAATGGTTAGATTAGGGTTTTTAGAAGTGAACTAGTATTGCTTCTTAGTTGTGAACCCTAAGATTGGTTTACACCCACACGCACACACATGCTTAGTTTATTATACTTGTGCGTATATGGGGATACGTATATATATATATACACACACACACACACATAGGTATGGTATGATGTATATATATACACGTATATCTACACTTGGATGATGAGGGTAGTGGTTGATATTTGGAGATGAGTCGATGAGTTTGGGCATGGTGCCATGAGATCGGTGATATGATGTGGTTCGTATTATGAGATACGATATGGGCTTTTAGCGGGCCTTTAGGCGTGTGTTTTCATACACGCATATATATATTGATGGTATCAGTTTGTACTAGATTTAGATCAGTACCCCGGTTCATGAGATATGATGATAAGGATACCAGATAATTGATGAGATAAATGTGAGATTCGACCCGTACCCAGATTTGGGATGCCGTACGACGGATTTACCGTACGAGATAACTATGATGTTAGATCCGCACTCTTGACTCGAGAATGTCATATGATATATTGTATCTTACGCGGTACCTTTGAGGCGAGATCACCGACTATTATATGTGTGCGCGCGCGCGCGCGCGTGTGTGTATCGACTCAGATTTAGGTGGTTTCCATATCCTTTCGATTAGCTTGTTAGTTAGATCTGTAGTTTACTTAGTAGATGTTAGACTAGACCCGAGTCATACCTATTTCAAAACTAAAGAATCGTGAGTTTTTTTAAGACAGGTCAAGGAATTCTACGGATATTTTCAAAGGACGCATCTTTTCTTAAAAACACCGTAGCCCTTATTTTTCTAAACCCCACGATTTGTGTTATTTCAAACGGCAAAACTGTATGATATATAATATATATATTGATGTAGATTCTTCACTGTTACATTTATTATTCAATTTCCGCATATTCTTGCTATTCACATCGCATTGCATGTGTAAATGTGTTTATTATTTTATTAAACCCATGCTGTCAGGACACCAGCATCATTATCGATGATGCGTATGTTCCACGTACACCTACTTGTCGGCTCACACACTTCATCATCGATAATTTCCATGTCACTACACAGTAGGATTGTTGCATCAGGATATGACTACTTGTACATCTATATTGGCATACATATATATTGTACACTTATACTTGCGTATATACCTACTTGTACATCTATATTGGCGCACCGACATATTGTACACTCATACGTGCGTACACACATATTGTACACCCATACTTGCTTACATACGTATTTGCACATACAAAGATGATTCTGGCTTTATTTTGGAGATTTGGGAACCGCAAGATATATTTAAAACTAGATTCATTTAAAAGAGCGGTTTTCCCCTCGATGTGTGCATATTACTGTTTTATGTTGCATGATATACGGATATGATTACATTTCTATCATATGTCACATACATCATGCTTTATGATTTTACGCATTGAGATATGCCGTTTTCATAAGATTTCTGGATTTAAGAACTGTGGTCATTTTAAAAGAAAGCATGCATTGTTTAAAAACCCGGTTTCTTTTGATATGATATTTCAGTGCGTCCACCATGCGTTTTCTCGGTTCTGAGACGTGTGACATGTGAAACCCGATTCGAGGAGCTGGATGAGACCGATTGCGGGTACATGGTGGACCCAGTATGGTACCCTGGGGCAAGAAAGGGATGCGTGTATACAGACGGTGAGCCTGGTAGAGGGACTACTACCTACCGGTGATTGTATTTGAGCTCGGCGGATATTCGGAGGATATCGACCTGAGTTTAGAGATGATATGGGCCGATCCGGACTGACGGAGCCCGTGGGCCGATCCGGACTGACGGAGCCTAATATATGAGGATTTACGTGCCGATGCTGGGCACGGGTTTCATGATGTTTTCGAGTGTCGATGCTGGATACTCAGGTTCCATGATTTTGATGTGTCGCGAGGGACACACGTTAATTTACTGTAAGTCTACGTTAGCGCCCCGGCAGTCTACAGACGCCAAATGCGGAATAAAACTTTTAAACTTAGCGCTATCGTATACTTTAACCCGGATCTGCCATTATTGCTAAACTAACAATCTACAAAGAGGGAAGAAGGATTGTACCGAACGATCCGAGTCCTTCGTTCTTCAACCATCATCCCACGCTCCGTTGCGGCTGCTCCGATCTCGTCGATCTCCAAGTCCATCGTCGAAGTGGCACCACATGATCGGTTCTTTAAACGGGCTCCCGCCTCTGACTCGAGGCAACTCGGTCGTCAAGTTTGCTAAAAGAGACGACCAAGAATGATGTAGAGATTGAGTAGATGACTTTGTCTCGTCCCGTCCAAAGCTATGGACGGACGGTTAATGAAGTTGCCGTGGAAATTGGGTGATGGAATGAAATGATCTGTGAATTCCATACACCCCAAATATCTATCATAATCTTTTCTCTCTTGAATCAAGTGTGTGAATGAGAAAGAGAGAGGAGGCTATATATATCAAAGGAGGAAGGTGAGTGTAGGAGCAAAGGGTGAGTATAAGAAAGCTTCTCACTCAAAAGATCAAGAAGAAATATCCTTAGCTAAACAAAACTCATTAATGAAAACCATGAGTCACTTAAACACCTCATCATGCCTTTAATGAAACCATTAATGCACTAATGAGTCATATGCCTTATCATCACTTCTAGAAGTTTCTAGAATGATGACTCACTCATATCAGAAGAAAAGATAAATCCGTCTTTAACAGAATGTTAAAAGACGGCTGATAGAAAACTGGAATCTGGCAACTTCCAAAAGTGATCCTGAAACAACTTTCAGGAAAACCCCGAAACTGTATAAATATACCCGCATTTGTATTACGACCGAATACAAATGCAACTGAGACAAAGATATTATACCTACTCAATATAATACTCGGATCCGGCTTAAACCAAAGCCGACCAGTATTATCTGCCCGAAAAATAACACGTGCGTAAACGCACGTGCATTTTCCGAACCCTGCCATAAAACCATACGGCCTCTACAACGTTTCGCCCGAAACTTGGGAAACTGTCTGTGGGGGACTCTAATGACTCGTCAGCACCCTGGCAGTGGGTTTAACCACAAACCGTCAGCGGCACTAGCAATGCGTAACGGCTGCCCACGGACTGACCTCAAGGGTGGCCGAGGAGCGAACTCAAGGGAGACCGATGAGCGAACTCCTCCGAAAACCCTACTGAGCCTAACAGTGACAATGTATATACAGTCCGGTCCGTTCGTCAATGAGTATCGCATATCCGCCTAGGGGGCTAGTAACGTCAGACCCCCAGAAGCAGTATAAGTCGTGTCGGAGTGAAGCCCAAAAACACCCTGAGATACTACTGGAGTACCTACCAGTAAATCTCTTGCCATGGCCATGGACTTTGTGTAATGGCTCTCCTAGACACAGCACGATCTCGCCCCCAATACCGGGAGAGACGAATCCCCTGCCGATCCGCTCACGTGCCTCCATATGGCTCGGGACTGTACCCAAAAGCTACCTGTTTGCACGACTCCTTTGAGCCGTGGTAGGGTAGAAATCAAAGCACAGTGGGAACTCACACGAGACAAATGACGACCTCAGGTCGATGAACTAACCTGTACACATGTCACCAGGGAACTGCTATCTGACGGTAGATATAATACTAACTAGCAGATTCCCGGCGAGTCCTGTCCGGTGTACTCATAACCCAATGAGCACCTGTATACATCTTAGGTGATCCAACTGACACCAGTGGCTTGTGAGACCAGCCACCGCCCCTCGTCGGGGTCTCGACTGTATACACTAGTCTACTCCGGAGTATCGATGCCCTGTCTCGAAACTCCCACGACTAGGGACCACAATTAAGGATATGCATCTAAACTACCCAACTCTCACGTATATGATCGCCCTCATACAGTTGGTAGTAAAGCAAGATCCTAAGGGCTCTATCAAAGTGTAACATGCAATCAGTCACCTGAACATGAACACGACTGATAAAGGCAAACCAGATAGCATACTATCATTTCGAGTAAGACTGTCCTACCGGGATAGGTCCTCCGCAATCATTGCAATCACGTACCTGCGATCCAATAATTGACTATGAGGGCACTATCTCCTACAATCTCCCACTTGCACTCAAGGCTAATATTGCGATGTCGACTACTCACAGCCCGTGTGAAACCGAACATCCAACTCCTCTACTAATCAGTTTCACAAAGCCCGTTTGTAAAACTATTGTGTTCGAGAAAATAGCCTCAGTGAGTGGATCCGCCTAGAAGTTTCTTTCTGTATCTCTCATAATCTCAAGTTCGCGGAGAAAACCATCTCCCGAATTGAGTAGTACCTGTCTTAGAATATGTCTGGATATCTGATGGGACCTTAGTTCATAAATGAACACCACATCCAAACTTCTTAGACTGTATCGATCACTGAACCTAATCAGTATCGGGCACTATGCCACCCACAGTATCCTTTGGACCACCTGTCCATAATACTGTCTCTCGTCAGAGGGAAAACTAAAACTCTGACAATCACTCTGTCATCCATGTCACCTTTGAAGCATGGAATGATAACCGTCTCCCGAAAGAGGCTGCCGTTATCAAATCCGTAGAACATGTACTAGTGTTCTAAAACTGCTTCCTTATGTTTCTCCAGGATTGGATTAATACAAACTTATTGCATCTAGTGCAAAAACAACATTTGGTGCGGTACTTGACATCTCATGATTGACTCAATTGCCTAAGCAAGTGATCTGCCAATCATGCACATCCCTCTCCTCTTTAGTCTATACGACACCTTTAGAGAGGGTGACTCCATCACCTGCAGGTACTCTACCATGCTAGGAGTCAACTATTCTAAAAACCATTAGAATATCTGTCAAAGTACCCAAATTGGGAAACCACCCAAATCTAGATCTAAAACCATAGATCCAGAAACCAGAATGTCTAATATTATATCCATGTCTTGTCTGGAGAAACAACTGTGTGACGACCACAGTACAACCGATTGTAGTATAGGAATTTTACTTCCTACTTTGTGTATGTCATTCAGATACCATGACATCACACCCTACTACCTTCTTAACTGATCCATCCCCTATTCTGATTGAAGTCAAACCCATGACTGTCACATCAAAATTAGATGATCTATCTCCGCTATAACTGCTCAAGTCTATAAATAGATATAAGCATCTTGCCCACTATGCTTCCGCTGCTCCCACTGACTACGACAACCCTCCTACCGGGTCTCATATCCTGGAACAACAGTAGTGTCAAGTCTGGGTAGATAAGAACCTCCCTGTCACCGTCCTTGAGGCTACCGAAGTACCTCTCGGGTGTCTGAGGTTACCTACCAAATCTGCGGAGTGGCTATTGGAATGTTAAACCTGATTGAATGTATGGGTCCTATTAAATTTTCCGTAATCGTTCGCGGTTCTGGAATCACTTCCAGTTCTACCATACTCCCACTACTGTTTTCTGAAAAAGATCCATTTTACTAAAACTGTGGCGAGTCAAGAACAATATCACTATTGATCTTCCAAATGGTAGAATATCAACCCTCGTCATAGCCAGGGTCAACCCACAAAACAGCCATTACAGAAACGTGCCCTGAGTTATCCAGAGTCTGGTTTTAAGCATAAGCTGGACAACTCCCCATACCTTAATTTCTTTTAAGGTACGATCCATTCTATATCCAATACAGAAACTTTGGCACTTATTTAATTGGAACCATATTCAAACCATGCAGCTGTCTCCAGTGCATATCAACTTAATGGAAAGAGGCTATTCAGCATTACTCAACTTAGGAAACCATCCAATTATGAGTAACCTGAAATAGAAACACGTTTCTTAAAGCCATCACTATCATCTGAATACCAATCACAAGAATCTACATCTTCGATCTCTTTGAAGAATCCCGATACTTGTGACACCTGGTTCTCCACTTTATTCTTATACCCACAACTTCTCAAAACTTAGACCTTGTATTTCTACGAAACACTCGTCTAAATACTAGAGAAGTTATAAGTAAACAGAACAAAGTACGAGGACCTACCCCTTTGTCCTGAAGGACACTTGGACAACATACAATACTCTGTATAAGTCCGCTGAGTTAAACAACTCAAAACCTGTGCGTCGTAGGTAGAAAACTGTACCCTGGCGATTTCCTCAAATATCACCAATTACAACGAATTCCGATATAATGAGGATGATCACCTAATTCCCAATATCTTACTCCCACTCATTATCTGTAAAACCATACAGATATGAAAATGAAACCTGGTAAATACATACCCTTGGAGTAAGTATCTAATCGGGAAAACAGTTTTTCTTTAACAATGCACTGAAACATGAAAATGTTTCGTAGGGGTATCCTGGTATTCATAGCAATGCCTCTTCCATAATCCAATTCATGACTTCAACCGTATATTTTATTGCCATCTCTCCAAATCCCTTTATTTGTCTTTAGTCGTTACCTTCTGTACACCATCGTTAGGCTAAATGGTTTTCTTCCTTCCCTACCGTTCGGCACCAGCCTATGGTTTGGAAAAAGACTATCCAGTAAGCATAATAGGTGTACCCTCCTAAACCAAGGAGTACTCGCAACTGAGAGAAGGTGATGATAAAAGACAACTGAATAATACCTTATTCTTTTAAAGGTGAAATAGGAGTGGCGATGAAGTACGCGGTTTTGGTCGTGAATGATATCAGTCGCAATTTACTTTGCCCTCTTTCTAATCCCTTTATTTTGTCTTTACATATTACCTTCTGCACACCCTACTTAGGCTAATTGGTTTTCTTCATTCCCTACCTTTCGGCACCAGCCTATGGTTTGGAATAAGACTATCCAATAAGCGTAATAGGTGTACTCTCCTAAACCAAGGAGCTCTCGCAACCTGAGAGAAGGTGATAATAAAAGACAACTGAATAAACCAATTCTATTTCTCCTGAACCTGGATCCATCCCCGAAGAAGTCCCTTCGAGTTCGTATATAACCATACGATGGATCTATCCAATGGAAGTGGATATCCGTAGTAATACGGGTGTTCTGAGAAATTCAAAGGGTAAAAGAAGGAGTGGCAATGACTTATGCAACTCAGACAATCCAAAAGCCAGTATTTTAAGAAGGTTCGGTCAACCTGGTCACTGAGTCATAGTCTAGGGTCGGTCAAAGGTCGCTGCCAAGAGAGAGAGAGAAAAGAAACACTCTGCGTGCACTCTAACCTAGATCAGAATGGTCATAAGTTTATCTAATCCGGAAACCTCCCACTGTCCTGTCAAATTCTCCTCCAAACCTAAAGAAGAATCAATCGGGATCACCCGAAGAGTAAACCAACTCATCAGTGGGAATCAGGATCCAACTCTCATCGCATGTTAACGTGATGGAATGCATCCACGTTATTCATACTCCAGAAGGTATGCGCACACTTGGCAAGTTTCAGTTTCTTTAGAAACTCCCGATATTATTTTCTTGCCCCATGCTCTTATGACCTTGGCGTATGTCAACAAATCATAAGTCACATGTCAAGTTCTGCCCGTCATTATCTTGTTAATTTGAACCCACCCGTACATACCCTTGACGTATGCCAACAAGGTAATACGACTGTCCCAAACCAACTCATCTATCTATGCAACAAATGAATACCCAGCAGCTACCAAACACTATGCCTTGACGTATGCCAACAAACATAGCTTGAATACTACTGACCATCCATAAGAAACGACGGAGGGCTACGGTTGGTTTTTGGCGAAAAACCTTTAACGTAGTGAACTTGATATCGCTGAAGGAACCTGATAGCTTTTTTTAAAATATAGTGGCGAAAACCTTTTGCTAAAGAGGTCACTCCCGGTAAAGGGATCTCGGCTCTTTCCTCGTGGAATGAGGTGCAGGATATTCCACTGAATACCGCTATGCAAAGCAACATGTAATCGACTATAGTAAAGTTATTGCCCTGACGCAAACTTCTGTCCAAGGGGTCTTTCCCGGTGAAGGGATATCAGCCCTTGCCTCGTCGAATGAGGTGCTGGATATTCACACTGAATACCGCTATGCATAACAAAAGGAAACGTCTTTGCAATAACACTTTTTTAAAATTGTTCCAACAACTCAAACAGGTTTGTATTACTTTGCATTGATCAGAATCAACGCAGTCCCATCAATCAATCACACCAGAAAAGAACGAAAAATAAAATGTACGTATATGCCATCCGCATTCGTCACTGGGTCCCGTCATCACCCGTTAGGTTACTTAACTAACGACAGAGCGGGGACTGGACTAGCGCGGGTGTAAAACATATACAACATCTAATAGTATATAAACCAATATACATAATCGCTCCAGGCGTGATAATATGCAACATTACAGAAAAGTAATAAGCATCACAGAACAATACAGATATCTGGGATCCCCGAGTTTCACAGAGCCGCTGCTGAAACTCGACGTTCCCCTGTCGTGTGGATAGCCTGTGCAATGAAACCTAGACCCCTACGGGTGCGGCAAGTTACCCGCCAAAACCTGAAGCGAGGTAGTCCCCACAGTATAGTGAATGGAACACCCGGCACTTCACAGAATCCGGTAATCTTGGGCACCCCTCCTTGGGTCAACCTGTACCCCCTACGAGTGCGGCGAATAGTCTGCCAATTCTGAAGTGGGGCCCCTCTGCCTCTCAAAGCCATGAGATGCGGACCCGTTGCTTTCCTGAACCCGGCTATCCGTGCACTCCGTCGCGGGGTAAAACCTAGTACAGTAATGAAAAATAGTACAATAGGTACATCGACCGCAACCTGGTCGTGCCCCAAAATAATATTATACAACAGGCAGAGACGGCAGTCCACAAGTTGGACGCTCGCCCCGCAATATCAAATGTACAAATAAACTCAAACTGTACTACCATTGCACACTGCTATCCACCACGACAAATCCGCAACAATACAGCACAACACAGAACATCAACGCGAATGTCACGTTCGCAAACCCGTCTAAAAGAACTATAGCGATCAAACGCGGTTTACCGATCAAATGACATTCCCGGTCGGAGATATAATGTAAGCACTGTAAACTAACGTGTTTAAATTTCGATCGACCAAAGACGAAAAATTAAAAAATGGGCCCCACTGCTTACTGGTGAACAGTAACAAAACCTGGGCCAAAACTATATATCTCAAAAATCACAAAATCCAAATTAGAACCCACTGGCAAAAATTGGGAGCACGTGCTCCTCACATGGCCGCGGAAGGGCGGCCAAACCATGGGTTTGGCCGCGCTTCCGCGGCAACTTGGAGGAGTCACGAGTCCAAATTTTGTCGTGGGTCTTAAAATCACCTGCTCGGATTTTTAAGATATCCAGAAATCAATTTTGACACCGTTTAAAATTAACAGAACTGTCAAGTGAAGAAAATTGTGATTTTTTTTGCAGTTTTCGATTTTCGGTCGGATCGATGTTTTAAACGCGTTAGCACAAGTTAGTATAGCAAAATGGTGAGGCTCTGATACCATTGTAAGTCTACGTTAGCGCCCCGGCAGTCTACAGACGCCAAATGCGGAATAAAACTTTTAAACTTAGCGCTATCGTATACTTTAACCCGGATCTGCCATTATTGCTAAACTAACAATCTACAAAGAGGGAAGAAGGATTGTACCGAACGATCCGAGTCCTTCGTTCTTCAACCATCATCCCACGCTCCGTTGCGGCTGCTCCGATCTCGTCGATCTCCAAGTCCATCGTCGAAGTGGCACCACATGATCGGTTCTTTAAACGGGCTCCCGCCTCTGACTCGAGGCAACTCGGTCGTCAAGTTTGCTAAAAGAGACGACCAAGAATGATGTAGAGATTGAGTAGATGACTTTGTCTCGTCCCGTCCAAAGCTATGGACGGACGGTTAATGAAGTTGCCGTGGAAATTGGGTGATGGAATGAAATGATCTGTGAATTCCATACACCCCAAATATCTATCATAATCTTTTCTCTCTTGAATCAAGTGTGTGAATGAGAAAGAGAGAGGAGGCTATATATATCAAAGGAGGAAGGTGAGTGTAGGAGCAAAGGGTGAGTATAAGAAAGCTTCTCACTCAAAAGATCAAGAAGAAATATCCTTAGCTAAACAAAACTCATTAATGAAAACCATGAGTCACTTAAACACCTCATCATGCCTTTAATGAAACCATTAATGCACTAATGAGTCATATGCCTTATCATCACTTCTAGAAGTTTCTAGAATGATGACTCACTCATATCAGAAGAAAAGATAAATCCGTCTTTAACAGAATGTTAAAAGACGGCTGATAGAAAACTGGAATCTGGCAACTTCCAAAAGTGATCCTGAAACAACTTTCAGGAAAACCCCGAAACTGTATAAATATACCCGCATTTGTATTACGACCGAATACAAATGCAACTGAGACAAAGATATTATACCTACTCAATATAATACTCGGATCCGGCTTAAACCAAAGCCGACCAGTATTATCTGCCCGAAAAATAACACGTGCGTAAACGCACGTGCATTTTCCGAACCCTGCCATAAAACCATACGGCCTCTACAACGTTTCGCCCGAAACTTGGGAAACTGTCTGTGGGGGACTCTAATGACTCGTCAGCACCCTGGCAGTGGGTTTAACCACAAACCGTCAGCGGCACTAGCAATGCGTAACGGCTGCCCACGGACTGACCTCAAGGGTGGCCGAGGAGCGAACTCAAGGGAGACCGATGAGCGAACTCCTCCGAAAACCCTACTGAGCCTAACAGTGACAATGTATATACAGTCCGGTCCGTTCGTCAATGAGTATCGCATATCCGCCTAGGGGGCTAGTAACGTCAGACCCCCAGAAGCAGTATAAGTCGTGTCGGAGTGAAGCCCAAAAACACCCTGAGATACTACTGGAGTACCTACCAGTAAATCTCTTGCCATGGCCATGGACTTTGTGTAATGGCTCTCCTAGACACAGCACGATCTCGCCCCCAATACCGGGAGAGACGAATCCCCTGCCGATCCGCTCACGTGCCTCCATATGGCTCGGGACTGTACCCAAAAGCTACCTGTTTGCACGACTCCTTTGAGCCGTGGTAGGGTAGAAATCAAAGCACAGTGGGAACTCACACGAGACAAATGACGACCTCAGGTCGATGAACTAACCTGTACACATGTCACCAGGGAACTGCTATCTGACGGTAGATATAATACTAACTAGCAGATTCCCGGCGAGTCCTGTCCGGTGTACTCATAACCCAATGAGCACCTGTATACATCTTAGGTGATCCAACTGACACCAGTGGCTTGTGAGACCAGCCACCGCCCCTCGTCGGGGTCTCGACTGTATACACTAGTCTACTCCGGAGTATCGATGCCCTGTCTCGAAACTCCCACGACTAGGGACCACAATTAAGGATATGCATCTAAACTACCCAACTCTCACGTATATGATCGCCCTCATACAGTTGGTAGTAAAGCAAGATCCTAAGGGCTCTATCAAAGTGTAACATGCAATCAGTCACCTGAACATGAACACGACTGATAAAGGCAAACCAGATAGCATACTATCATTTCGAGTAAGACTGTCCTACCGGGATAGGTCCTCCGCAATCATTGCAATCACGTACCTGCGATCCAATAATTGACTATGAGGGCACTATCTCCTACATTTACATCCTCATACTTCCATGCATATGCTTTATGATATTTACCTGCATGATGTTTTGTGTCATTGGGTAACACGTGGACGAGATCCACATACATACAGACATGATTACATTGATGATATCTCATATTTATGATATGTTGCTACCTGAGACACCGACACGAGCACTTGGTATTACACTGATGTATAGATGTTTACCCTTGCCACCTTATCATGCTTCAGACTTTATCATATTGAGAATATATATTATTACTGATCGTTTGACCTAGGATGAGTCATACATACGATTTCTGCTCTGTGAGATTTTCTATTCACGAGTTGGCAACTCACCCCCGTTGTGCCACAGTTCTTGCAAGTTTTGCCGTACAGGTTTCATTGCGGCTTTTCTAGCACACTGTTTCCTTTCTGGGTGATTTCTTTGGTAGGTGGGTTCACTCGCATCGTGACCACCCTTATATTTATTTTAATCAGTTGTATCTAGTAATTCCATCAACCAGACTTGTATATGTTAGTGTATATACCCTAGGGGCCATTATTGTATCATACAAGCTTGTATATTACTTAATAGAAGCTTGGGATATTCACAGTTATATTAACAGTCTTGCTAAACATGGTAGTATGCTACTTGGTTTATATCTATCTTAATATGTGTGTATGTATTGATAGTGCCCTTGGGATCTTGCTTGACTACCAGCGTTGTGATGGCAGTCACACTAGTGGGGGCTGGGTAGTCTATAAGCACATCCTTTTTCAGGTCTCTAGTCGTAGAATTATCGAGACAGGGCATCGATACTCCAAAGTAGACTAGTGTGTACGCTTCTCATCCCAGTTGGGGAGATGGTCTGTCCCACAGCCATCAGTACGTCGTACTGGAGATAGTATACAGGTGCTCGTTGGGTTACGGGTACACCGGACAGGACTCGCAGGGAACTGTTGGTTGGTATTATACCCATCGTCAGTTAACAGTTCCCAGGTGACATGAGTACAACATAGTCCGCAGACTTGACACTGCTGCTTCGTCTCGAGTGTGTTCCCACTGTTCTTAGATTGCTACCCTACCACAGCTCAAAGGAGTCGTGCAAATAGGTTGCAGTTGGGTGCAGTCCCGAAGCACTTGGAGGCAGTGACGGTTAGACAGGATTCGTCTCTCCCGGTATTGGGAGTTGATATCGCGCTGTGTCTGGAGAGCCATTACGCAAAGTCCCTGGCCAGGGCAAGCGAGATTTACTGGTAGGTTTTCTAGTAGCATCTCAAGGTGTAATGGGCTTCACTCCGACATGACTTATACCACTTTTAGGGGACTGACCTTGCCGCCCCTAGGCCCGATATGCGATAGTCCTAGACGAACAGACCGGACTGTACGGAGATTGTCACATCAGGCTCAGTAGGAGTTTGGATAGGTTTCCTCATCGGCCTTCTTATCGACATCTACTGGGGACCGTTACGTACAGCTAGTGCCGCTTGCGGTCTGTGGTTAAACCCACTGCCAGCGTAGTAGTCGAGTTTTTAGAGTCCCACACAGAGAGTTTCCCTGCTTCGGGCGAAACGATATAGAGGTCGTATGGTTTTACGATAGGGTTTGGACGCATACGCGTTTTTACGCACGTACGATGTTCGGACAGTTTTTACTAGCGGGCTTTGGTTTAAGCCAGATTCTAGTATCGGATTATTGGATTTATACAGTCTCAGTATTTCCGTGTGTTCACGGATAGGAGGGGCGTTCTCGTAAATTGTCGAGAAGCTTCTAGAAGGTTGATGAGGTGGAGGGCTTAAGTGTAAAATGCATTAAATGGTTTTGTGACTCATGGAGATGATTCATCAAGAGAGTTAATGATGCATTAAATGTTTTTAATGACTCACTTGATGATTCATTATGTATTAAATGAAGCATGAAGATATTTGTGCAAAGAGATTTTTTGTGCAAAATATCTTATGCTTCATATATATACACAAATGAGTTAATTCCATTTCATTTTTATTCTCACCTTCTCTCTCCTCAAGCTCTCTCTCTCTTCAAACCCTAATCCTAACCTCTCATGTGTTGAGATCAAGGGTTAGCAAGACTAATTGATCCTTAATCCTATTCTATATCCTCTAGATTGCTTTGATTAGCACTTTTAGTAACCTAGTTATCTTAAGTTAGAGGTCAAGCTTGGAGTAGTAGCTCTCGGGTGGATCTTCTATCACAAAGAGGAGGCCGACGAGGAGGTGGTCAACGTGAATAAGAAGGACTTGGTTTATTAGGTATAATCTTCTTTCATAGTAGCTAATCCATCCTATGATGTTGTTAGTTAGGGTTTGGCAAAGATCCGTAAGTTAGTCGATGTTTGTTTTAAACAAAAAGATTGTTTTACCTATTCCGCCTTCCCGCAACTCGTGGGGTTTCTAACGTCGACTTACAATGGTATCAGAGCCTTGCTAAACCATAACTAACTTGTTAGCAAAGTCATTAGAAATTCGATCGCAAAACGAACCGGAAAAAACATCTTTTTCACCAAGTTTCTGTCGTTTTTAAAACAGGGTCTAAAAATTTTTCAGGGTACCTTAAAAATACAAGCAGGGAAACTTAAGGTTACTGGAGAAATTTGGGGTTCTAACTCGGCCAAACCGCCGTGGAACCGCGGTCGATCCAAAGCGATCCGCCGCGGATCCACGGCCGAGTTGGGGCCGAGTCACCCCAAAATTCCCTAGTAACTCTTCTGTGTTGATTTTGTTCTTTCTAGGATATTCTGTTTCTGCTCAGGTTTCAGGTGCACAGTGAATTATTTGGAGTAGAATCATTTTCGTTTACTTGATCGAAATTCTAAGATGTTTGGCTAATTTGATTATATCTGTGATTTGTTTAATGTGTTCGTAAACCTCCCCTAACTGCTAGTATGTCGGTTAGCAGGGGGTTGCACATTTCTGTAATAGTTTGTGTTTGTGGACTTGTTGAATTGTCGTGAATGGATAGCCGGGGATGTGAGACGAGTGTTTCTTTCATTCAAATGTAATTTGTAAATTGTTGTAATATTCTTTTGCGGGGCACATCCGGGCTGAGGTTGTAGCCACCGTTGTATTATTTCATTTACTGTTTTCTGCTCTTAGGATAGACCCAAGATGGGGTGCACAAACTACCGGGTACTTTGAAGTGTTTAGTGGCCTACTCACGTTGTTGAGGGAGACCGCTTTGCTTCGGGTACTTGGCGGGTAGTTTGCCGTACCCATAGAGGTCTAGGGTGGGGTTTTGGCTATTCATCGCGACTGTATGATCCGTCTTTCTTTGCAGGCTCAAAAGGAATGCTGATGCGTAGAAAATCCAATATGTTCATCTGTGATCTGGAATGCTTATTATTGCGTCTGACGAATGTACAATATCTATATATGATAGCTATTAGGCGTCACCTATGTTTTGCACCCGCGTTAGCCCAGCCTCCGCTCTGTCGTTAGTTAAGTAACCTGACGGGTGAATGACGGGACCCAGTGGCGAATGCGGATGACATAAGAGGACATTGTATTTTCGTTGTTTTCTGCAATGATAAGTTAATTGATGGGACACATTATATTAATGCAAAGAAAATAAACCAAAGTTAAATCGTTGGAACAGTTTAAAAGAAACCACTCGGTTATTTTAAAACAGAGGATATTTTTTTAAATTGCGGAGCTTTAACCACTCCTTTTAAAAGTTATCAGGTTCCTTCGATCATATCAAGTTCACTACGTTCACGGTTTCGCCAAAACCATTCGTAGCCCTCCGTCATTTTATTTGGGTATTTAGTAGTATTCAAGCTATGTATTTTGACCAACGCCAAGACATAGTGTTTGGTAGCTGCTGCGTATTCATTTGTTGCATAGATAGATGAGTTAGTTTGGGGCAGTCGTATTATCATTTGGCCAACGTCAGGGGTATGTACGGATGGGTTCAAATTAACAAGATAATGATGGGTAGAACTTGACATGTGACTTATGACATTTTGACCAACGCCAAGGTCATAAGAGCATGGGGCAGAAATTTATATCGGGAATTTCTAAAGAAACTGAAATTTGCAAAGAGATGCATACCATTTGGAGTGTGATAATTTTGGTAGGATTCCTTCAGCTTTATCACACGATGATATTTGGATCCCGATCCTACTGTGAGTATCCGCTACTCATCAGGAGATTCGTCACTTAACGATCAATGCTATAAACCAAGTAGGTGTCGAGAAAGGTGTCAGCAGGGTTACGCCCCCAGATAAAAGAGGTTATTTAATTAAGAAACTTCGCGAAATCATTGGAAAACCTCCCTCGAAGTACCGACACCGGCCTGACTGAACGGTTAAGCAAGTATTGTACAGTGAGAATAGTCATGACTAGTTCTTCCTTTTTGGTTTGAGGAGGGATTCGAGAAACAGTGAGAGCCATCCAGTTTAGATAAACTAAAAACCACTCTAAACTTGCAAGAGCATCATGCTAAAGTGTTCCCTCTCTCTCTCATTGCAGCGACCCAAAACATGACAGGCCTTAAATTACTATTAGAGAAAAATATATTGACAGGGCCAAACCATAAAGATTGGTTCCGGAATGTTAAGATGGCTTTGACTTATGACAAATTGGGGTATGTCCTTACTGCTAAGGCACCTGCTATCCCTGGTCCAAATTCCAGTATTGCGGATAAGGAAATCCACAAAACTTGGGAGTTAGATTGCGCGAAGGCCAAGTGCATCGTGCTTGCCTATATGAATAATGAACATCAGAGGAGGCATGAGGATATGGATCTTGAATCCATATTTCTCCATACAAAAGATCTGTATGGAGAGCAATATCGTATAGCAAGATACGAGACCTCGAAGAACTTGTTTCAGTCGAGGCTGGCCGTCGGATCATCTGTAGGAGAACATGTCCTAAAGATGATTGGCTATATAGAAGAGCTTGCAGACCTCGGGACGACTTTAGAGAACGAGCTCTATACAGACTTGGTTCTTCAGTCCCTTCCTTCCACCTACGCCAAGTTTATTCTGAATTTCAACATTCAAGAAAATGAAGTTGAACTTCCAGAACTCCTTAACATGTTGAGGAGTGCAAAGGGCACCTTGCAGAAAGCAAGGGATACACCCACTATGTTTGTTCGCCGTGCTTCCTCTTCCAGGTCCAAGGCAAGGGCCAAAGGAAGGAAGATGAAGACCGCTACCAAACCTAGAGGAGGTGTTGGTAAGGTGGGAGCTAAGGGAAAGACAAAGGTTGCGGTGCCAGTAGTGGCAAAGGACGAGTGCTTCCACTGTCGTAGAAAAGGCCATTGGAAGAAAGATTGCAAAGCTTGGATTTCCAAGAACCAGGAACCGAAGCAAGCTGTGGCTTCGACTTCAAGTATGTTTGTAATTGAAAAATGTCTGTCAATCAACTCTACTTCCTGGGTATTGGATACCGGATCAGGATCTCATATATGCAATTCATTGCAGGCAGTGAGAGACCGTAGAGAGCTGAAGGTTGGTGATATGACCCTCTGTCACGACCCGAAAGTACGGAACGTGACCGACACTTAGATTACGAAGCGTCTAGAGGCGCAACGTAACCTAAGTAAGCCGAAGCCCAGAAATCTAAACCATAAAAAGAAGAAGAAGTAAAGGAAAACATGTAGAAAACAAGTTTAAAAGCAACATCCAATTTTCTCAAAAATTTCGGCAGAGTCTCCTTTGTAAAAACTGGCCCCAAACGGGTACAAACAAGAATAATATATATACAAATAATAAAAAGCATCCCCAAACGGGAGCTAGCTCTACGCCAAAAGGCGGAAACAACCACATCAATGCACAATAGTATACAACGCCAAAGGGCGAGGCTCAAAACTCAAAAGAAAACAAAACCACCAGATATCATAATAATACAAGCGCGACTCTAAGGTCGAAATAAACAATTGATCCAGTAACCTATCAAGTAATACAAGTTTGGTCGATGGAGTTTTCTAGATACAAATGAAATAATAAAAGTACAATGGCGGTCCAGATACAAGTGAACCAACCTACCGTGCAAATCACCCTGAATGAAAAGATGTGCCAGCAAGCTGCCAGGAAAACCTGTACATCGAACCTGTAATAAAATTTGGCACAACGGGGGTGAGTTGCCAATTCGTGAGTAGAAGATATCTGCGAAAAGAAATCGAATGCACGACGCTGTCCTAGGTCATAATAATATACGAATATACTACTAGTTATCAAGTAAGACAGGATAATACGCTACGTGTAAGTGCAAATGCTCCATGCTCGTATCAGTGCCTCATTTAGTACTATGTCATGTGAATGAGTATGCATGCACCATGAATGTAAAATAACCAATCATGAAATCTAGATATATCTGTATAAGAAATCTTTAGCTTTTATCATGGTAAAATGTGTATAGAAATCTGAAATATCAATGATGAAATCCATGGAAATCCGTGTCAAGCATCGACACAAAACATGTAAATCTCAAGTCTCAATACCTCATAATCTCAATGTCTCATACTCTCAATATCTCGGGCTCCGTCAGTCCGGATCGGCCCATATCATCAAATCTCACGACAACGGTCGGTATCCTCTGGATATCCGCCGCGCCAGACATCACCGGTAGGTAGTCTTCCCCTGCCAGGCTCATCGTCTACAACTCGATCTTCTTGCCCCGGGGTACCATACCGGGCCCACCATGTACCCGAGACGGTTCATCCACTCCTCGAATCGGGTCTCGAAATCCAACAGAAAACATGAAATCTCATGGTGGACGACACATACATCACGAGAAAACCGCATCTTATGTTTTTAAAAAGAGAGGAGGAGAGAGAGAGAAGTTTTTATATATTCTTGCGGTTTTCCCAAAAAATCCAGAAATCTCATAGAAATCCAAAATCCCAAAATTATGAGTAAGTATATGATAAGTGTCGGCATATGCCCCATAATACTGTATGATAACATGAAAATGCGAATGCATAAAATGTTTAAGTAATAAATACCATGTCTATACTAACACCAGAGAGTAATCACAATATTATATCGATCTAGCCGTTAGCTGATTGTATCAATAAAAGATAATATAATCTAAAGTGTACGTGACATAGCAATTACCGATGATGATGTGTGTGAGCCGGCAATTAAGTGTGCGTGGAATATGCGCATCATCGGTAATGGTGCTGGTGTCCTAACAGGCAATGTTTTATTCTGATTATAGAAACATATGAATGAACATTCACCATAATGATTACGGTATGAATGTAAAGACGGATGTGTAATAACCACTCATCTGTGATATACAAGTATAACTACAACTATATGACTCGAGCCTAAACTAGTGTCCATCTAAGCTCCTAAGGAACTAAACCTAAGAAACTAGTCAATAAGAAATAGGAGTACACCTAAAGTCTGAGTCCATATCTCTAATAGTCGGCGATCCAGCCTCAATAGCGTCACGTACGTAGTACGACTTTCTCAAAACAAGGGTGCGGATCAATCATCACATCTATGCCTCGTACGGTAAAATCCATCGTACGGCATCCCAATATTGGGGTACGGGTCAAGTACCACCTACGTGTCTCATCATTCGTATAATATCATCATCAACGCATGTCAAGATCAAGGTGCTATACTGTAATCGCATACATCAACCATATATCATTGCCAGCATAAATATACATCGTTAATTTATCCTCATAAATATCATGTATATGCATCATATTGTGATTAAGTCACACTTAAATCATATCGTAATCATGTCACCCCTATATGATATCGTAATCAAGTTACACATATATATCATATCGAAATCAAGTCACACCTATATGATGTCGTAATCAGGTCACACATATATCATATCAGAATTTCAGGCACAGGTTACGGTCCAGGTTCTATTTTAGAGTCCCATATACTTCAATATCATCACCATTCTTTATTATTGTTCATGTATACAAATCCATTATCTCATTTTCTAATGATCCGCTAACATCATAACACGACTGTATAGCCAAGAATCACGGCATCAAGCCCAGTTATATTGTTTCATCCCCGTGTATCATATCACATCCTTGTATCACATATACGTATTGTGTATATATATATATACCTACACCTAGTCCTATATATATATATATACATACACGTATACACCACGTCGAGTCTCAGTGTGTGCGTGTGTGTGTGTCTACCTGAAACCTACGAATCTCTTCCAAGGTATTCATCCTCTGGTAAGGTCTTTCTAAATCAATCTAGTCCAGCCTAGGGTCATTACTAGGGTCCTACTCACCGAAATTCTAAGGTCACATCAGGCTTCCTAATGACAGTAAGTACTATTCCTATTCTACGTTCGCGGGGGTGCTAAACGCCATCCACCCGATTTCCCCCGTAGATACACATCTACTCACCTGGTCCTTGTTAGCCGAAAATGATGTCGCCATCCTCTTCTTCATCGCCCGCAGTCCACATGAGGTGTACCTATACGCAAACATATATATAGTATCGTAAACTGAATCACGGACAAAAGTCAAAATGACGCACGGAACGCGCATAGGTTAAAACCTATGTCCCGCTCATGCAAAAGAACCAAATATCGTTCGATGTCGGCGTACAAACGCCGATTGATCGAGATAAACATCAGCAAACAACTTGTAGTTTAAAAACTCATTACTTATAATATAAAAAAAGATTTAATCCATCGAAACCCTAAAAATTGATCAAATCGTCCGATTCCGTAAAACCTGAAAACACCAATTTACCGTTTTACTTCAAAACTTGATGTTTAAAAGAAACTAATGGTCATAATATTCATTAATTAGCATAACTAGACTATATAAACCATCACTATATTTTTAACACCCTAATTTATATTAGTTTGAAAATTCTAGTTTGCAAACTTGCCCGATTTCGATACTTTTAAGGAAAATTTCACAATATCACATCTGAATTGGATTTTGCATGAATTAATGCATTAAATGACAATTCATGATGATAATGATATAATGAAACCATAAATTATATTTTAAATTTTATTTATTTAAGAATTTCCAAAATCTAGTTAGCAAAATCGCATTTTTATTAGTATTTTTCAATTATCAATAGAAAGTAGTAACCAATTTAAGTTTTTCATTCCACCAACAAGTTAATATCCTCATTAAAACCACAATCTAGTGTTACAAATATTAATTGGAATTTTATCTCACCAATATATACAATATATAGTAATCTAGTTTGCAAAATGGATTAATTTAAACAATTTTGGATAAACAATTTACAATATATCATCCATACAAGATTTTCCACTTCTAAAAATATTAAACTAGTTATTATAACCCTACTTAATTAATAAAAACCATAACTTAATTTTATAAACCCTAACTTGAATTTTAAAACTTGTAGATAGAAATTATTTATTAAATCTAATTATACTTAAATGAAACATCTAATAATAATAAATCAAAAGAAGAAGATTTATACCTCCACAATATGAAATCCAAACATGAAAATAAGCCTCCAAAATGAATGCTTTCCATCTCCAAAATCCATGTAAAGATGAGCAAAGAATAGAGGGTAGGAATTTATTAGGATTTTGTGGATTTTTTATTGAATTTTTGATGAATTTTGATGATTTTTAATGCAAAAATGATGGGGGGAAAATTTTGGGGCTGCCCATGGAGGTGAGGCCGGCCATGAGGTGAGGAAAAGAGAGGAGAGTGAGAAAAGGTGAAGAAAAGTGTAGAAGGTTTCACAAAAATATCACACAATTAAGTATTTTCATGAATTTATTTAAAAATTCTTTATTTTCTTCACTCCATTTGACCTAGAATGGTCTAGAACCATTGTAAAATTTTGAAAATAAATTTTGCATGAAACACACTTGATTCTAAGATGCAATGGTTCATTTTTGCAAATTTTACCCATTCAAATTTGTAATTTACACTAATTTAGTGTAAAAATAAAGCTTATGTTAATATTTAAAATAATTAATTTAAGAAAATATTTAATTAAACTAAAAATTTATAAGTGGCTAAATAAACACCATTTACTAGTAATAACATAATTAAAATAGGTATTTTTAAATTTATAGTGAAAAATAATTACGGTTTAGTTTTATGAAAACTACGTTTTACTTTACCGAAAATTATAAAATTCATTTAAACGATTTTATTTATTTAATTAATTATTTAATTATTTTTAAAATGTTACACCCTCCAGGTTGCTAACGGAGCTAGCATGAGTGCTGTGTCTGTAGGGGATTATCACCTTGGATTGACGGGTGGACATATTTTGGTTTTGCGCAACTGTTTTTGTGTACCTAGTTTAATGTGTAATATCATATCAGTTTCGTTGTTATCAAAAGAAGGTTATGATTTCACGTTTGTAAGCGATGTTGTTAACATCCACCTTAATCATGGTTTGATTGGGTCCGGTACACTAGATAACGGTATATACGTATTAAACCAATTACAGATTTTCAATATCCAGAACACACTAAAAAGAAAGTCTCCAGATATAAATAAGGTTTTCTTTTGGCATTGTACACTGGGTCACATCAATGAGATAAGATTAACTAAGTTACATAGAGAAGGATATTTGGATCCGTTCGAATATCAATCTTATGCAACTTGTCAATCATGTCTCAAAGGAAAGATGACAAAGACTCTATTCACTGGATATGGAGAAAGAGCGAGCGAGCTCTTAGGACTCATACACAGCGATGTATGTGGTCCAATGTCTACACATGCAAGAGGTGGTTTTTCATATTTCATTACTTTTACGGACGATTACTCTAGGTACGGATTCATTTTCTTAATGAAACATAAATCCGAGGCCTTTGAGAAATTCCAAGAATATAAGAATGAAGTAGAAAACCAAACCGGCAAAAGTATCAAGATACTGAGATCTGATCGAGGTGGTGAATACTTAAGTGCCGAGTTCCTAGATTACCTAAAAGAGAAAGGAATTCTCTTTCAGCTTACTCCTCCATACACTCCACATCATAACGGTGTATCGGAGAGACGGAATCGAACCCTATTGGATATGTTACGTTCCATGATGAGTAATGCTGAGTTACCGCGATCTTTCTGGGGTTATGCGCTAGAATCAGCAGCATATCTTTTGAACAGGGCTCCTACCAAGACTGTGCCTACCACGCCATATTAGTTATGGAGTGGGAAGAAACCCTATCTTCAGTATCTGAAGATATGGGGATGTCTAGCTTTTGTTAAAAAGCAGCATGCGGACAAACTCGAGGCACGATCAGTACAGTGTAAGTTTGTGGGATATCCAAAGAACTCCAAGGGGTATTTCTTCTATTACGCAGAGGAACAAAAGGTTTTTGTTTCTCGTAATGCCCATTTTCTAGAACATCAGTTTTTAGAAAAGGAAACAAGTGGGAGTGCAATAAAACTGGAAGAAATTCCAGAACCACAAACTAATACTGAAAGTTTGGTAGAACCAATAGTTCAAGAAGAACAGGATATTCCCGCACCCCTCTGCAGGAGTAGTAGGCCGTCTCATCCGCCTGAGAGATACTACGGTTTTCTCATAGATGGGGATAGAGAGGATTGCATCATTGATTTTGATGAACCTACTAGCTTCCAGCAGGCCATCCAGAGCGGCGACTTGGTACGATGGCTGGATGCAATGCGGACAGAGATGGGGTCCATGTACACCAACAAAGTATGGACTTTGGACTTTGCTCCAGATGGGGTAAAATCCACAGGATGCAAATGGATCTTCAAGAAAAAGATTGGTGTAGATGGACAGGTAGAAACCTATAAGGCTAGACTTGTTGCAAAGGGTTTTCGTCAAAGACCTGGTTTGGACTATGACGAAACTTTTTCTCCAGTGGCTAAGCTCAAATCCATTCGGGTCCTTCTTGCTATTGCCGCCTTCCATGATTTTGAGATCTGGCAGATGGACGTAAAGACGGCTTTTCTAAATGGTAATTTGGAAGAGTGCGTCTATATGGATCAGCCAGAAGGTTTCAATCAGAGTGGGAGCAGCGGGAAAGTGTGCAAGTTGCTTAAGTCCATTTATGGACTGAAGCAGGCATCGCGGAGTTGGAACATCTGTTTTGATGAAACGGTCAAAGAATATGACTTTATCAAAAATCCAGATGAACCATGTATATATAGTAAAATTGTAGCACGAACTGTCGTATTCCTCGTCTTGTACGTGGATGACATTCTATTGATAGGAAATGACATTCCTATGCTACAATCTGTCAAAGGATTCTTGTCACACAGGTTTTCCATGAAAGACCTGGGTGATGCCTCTTACTTTCTGGGGATCCGGATCTATCGTGATAGATCCAAGAGGATGTTGGGACTTTCACAGTCCAGGTATATCAACACTATACTGAAAAGATTCAGTATGGAAGATTCTAAGCGCGGTAATTTACCGGCTTGTCACGGAATCACCCTATCCGAAGAGATGTCTCCTAAGACTGATTTGGAAAGGGATCGCATGTCTATTATACCCTACGCTTCTGCGGTAGGCTCTATAATGTATGCAGTGTTGTGCACCAGACCATATGTAGCTTACGCACTGAGCGTGGTAAGTAGGTATCAGTCAGACCCAGGGAAGAAGCACTGGATAGCAGTAAAGAACATTCTCAAGTACCTAAGAAGAACTAAGAAGATGTTCTTGGTTTACGGCGGAAAAGACCTCAAGATCGAGGCCTTTGCTGATTCCAGCTTCCAGAGTGATAAGGATGACTCCAAGTCCATGTCAGGTTATGTCTTCACCCTCAATGGAGGGGCGGTGTGCTGGAAGAGTTCCAAGCAGGACACTGTTGCTGACTCGACGATGGAAGCAGAGTATATTGCTGCTTGCGATGCTGCAAAAGAAGCAGTCTGGATGAAGAAGTTCCTAACAGAACTTCAGGTGGTTCTTACCATTGTTGATCCAATACCGCTGTATTGCGAAAACAACGGAGCTATAGCTTTAGCAAAGGAACCCAGGTCCCATCAGAAGTCTAGATACATCTTAAGGCGGTATCACCTGATCAGGGAGATCATAGATCGACAGGAGATCGAGGTCCGGAGAGTTCCTACAGAGGAGAACACTGCAGATCCATTCACTAAGGCCTTACCTCAGATTCAGTTCGAGAGGCTACTCGAGATGATCGGTCTTCGATACGCCAGTACATGGCCCTAGTGCAAGTGGGATATTGTTAGTGTATATGCCCTAGGGTCCATTATTGTATCATACTAGCTTGTATATTACTTAATGGAAGCTTAGGATATTCACAGTTATATTAACAGTCTTGCTAAACATGGTAGTATGCTACTTGGTTTATATCTATCTTAATATGTGTGTACGTATTGATAGAGCCCTTGGGATCTTGCTTGACTACGAGCGTTGTGATGGCAGTCACACTAGTGGGGGCTGGGTAGTCTACAAGCACATCCTTTTTCAGGTCCCTAGTCGTAGGATTATCGAGACAGGGTATCGATACTCCGGAGTAGACTAGTGTGTACGCTTCTCATCCCAGTTGGGGAGATGGTCTGTCCCACAGCTATCAGTACATCGTACTGGAGATAGTATATAGGTGCTCGTTGGGTTACGGGTACACCGGACAGGACTCGCAGGGAACTGTTGGTTGGTATTATACCCGTCGTCAGTTAACAGTTCCCAGGTGACATGAGTACAGCATAGTCCACAGGATCGTACAGGGAACTTCTATAAAAGTGACACTGCTGCTTCGCCTCGAGTGTGTTCCCACTGTTCTTAGATTGCTACCCTAAAACGGCTCAAAGGAGTCGTGCAAACAGGTAGCAGTTGGGTGCAGTCCCGAAGCACTTGGAGGCAGTGGCGGTTAGACAGGATTCGTCTCTCCCGGTATTGGGAGTTGATATCGCGCTGTGTCTGGAGAGCCATTACGCAAAGTCCCTGGCCAGGGCAAGCGAGATTTACTAGTAGGTTTTCCAGTAGGTTCTCAAGGTGTAATGGGTTTCACTCTGACACGACTTATACCGCTTTTAGGGGACTGACGCTTGCCGCCCCCTAGGCCCGATATGCGATAGTTCTCGACGAACAGACCGGACTGTACGGAGATTGTCACATCAGGCTCAGTAGGAGTTTGGATGAGTTTCCTCATCGTCCTTCTTATCGACATCTACCTAGGGACCGTTATGTACAGCTAGTGCCACTTGCGGTCTGTGGTTAAATCCACTGCCAGCGTAGTAGTCGAGTCTTTAGAGTCCCACACAGAGAGTTTCCCTGCTTCGGGCAAAACGATATAGAGGTCGTATGGTTTTACGACAGGGTTCGGACGCATACGTGTTTTTACGCATGTACGATGTTCGGACAGTTTTTACTAGCGGGCTTTGGTTTAAGCCAGATTCTAGTATCGGATTATTGGATTTATACAGTCTCAGTATTTCCGTGTTTTCACGGATAGGAGGGGCGTTCTCGTAAATTGTCGAGAAGCTTCTAGAAGGTTGATGAGGTGGAGGGCTTAGGTGTAAAATGCATTAAATGGTTTTGTGACTCATGGAGATGATTCATCAAGAGAGTTAATGATGCATTAAATGTTTTTAATGACTCACTTGATGATTCATTATGTATTAAATGAAGCATGAAGATATTTGTGCAAAGAGATTTTTTGTGCAAAATATCTTATGCTTCATATATATACACAAATGAGTTAATTCCATTTCATTTTTATTCTCACCTTCTCTCTCCTCAAGCTCCCTCTCTTCAAACCCTAATCCTAACCTCTCATGTGTTGAGATCAAGGGTTAGCAAGACTAATTGATCCTTAATCCTATTCTATATCCTCTAGGTTGCTTTGATTAGCACTTTTAATAACCTAGTTACTGTTAGTGTATATGCCCTAGAGGCCATTACTGTATCATACTAGTTTGTATATTACTTAATGGAAGCTTGGGATATTCACCTTGTATATACAATCTTGCTCAAAATAGTAGTATGCTACTTGGTTTGTTTCTACTTCAATGTGTACATGTGTTTATTTTAGTATATCACCTATACACATTAGTGGAGCCCTTAGGATCTTTGCTTGATTACTAGCGTTGTGATGGCAGTCACACTAGTGGGAGCTGGGTAATCTATAAGCACATCCTTATGCAGGTCCCTAGTCGCAGGACTATCGAGACAGGGCATCGATACTCCGGAGTAGACTAGCGTATGCGCTTCTCATCCCAGTGTGGGAGATGGTCTGTCCCACAGCCATCAGTACGTCGTACTGGAGATAGTATACGGGTGCTCGTTAGGTTACGAGTACACTGGACAGGACTCGTCGGGAACTGACCGGTTGGTATTATACCTATCGTCAGTTATCAGTTCCTAGGTGACATGAGTACAGCTTAGTCCGCTGACTTGACACTGTCACTTCGCCTCGAGTGTGTTCCCACTGTACTTTGATTACTACCCTACCACGGCTCAAAGGAGTCGTGCAAACAGGTAGTAGTTGGGTGCAGTCCCGAAGCACTTGGAGGCAGTGACGGTTAGACAGGATTTGTCTCTCCCGGTATTGTGGGTTGACATCGCGCTGTGTCTAGGAGAGCCATTACACGAGTAGTCCCTGGCCAGGGCAAGCGAGATATACTGGTAGGCTTCCAGTGTTATCTCAGGGTGTTTTGGGCTTCACTCCGACACGACTTGTACCGCTATTAAGGGACTGACGTTTACCGCCCCCTAAGCCCGCCATGCGATGTATCAGACGAACAGACCGGACTGTACGGAGACTGTCACATTCAGGCTCAGTAGGAGTTCAGATTGGTTTCACCTCGTCAGTCTTCTTGTCGGCATCTACCTGGGGACCGTTACGCACAGCTAGTGCCGCTTGCGGTCTGTGGTTAAACCCACTGCCAGCGTAGTGTCGAGTCTTTAGAGTCCCATACAGAAAGCTATTCGCCTTTAGGCAAAAGAGTAGAGGTCGCATGGTTTTGCGACAGGTCGCATGGTTTTACGACAGGATCCGGTCACATCCGTGCACTTATGCACGTACAGTGTCCGGACAGTTAACACTAGCGGGCTTTGGTTTAAGCCAGATCCTAGTGTACGTTTTGGGATTGGTTTTATCCAGTATGTATTCGTATTCCTCGGAATGCGGATGCGGGTGTGTATGCACAGTTGACGGAGAGACAGAGGCAGAGGATTCTCATTAGGGTTGTTGACCGTTGACTGTTGACTATTGACTTTTTTGCTCAACCCTAATGAGAATATGATATGTAATTAACAATGATATTAATTAAGTATTATAGTGACATGGTTGTTGAGGGGTTGACTTTGTTGACTTGTTGACTTGTTGACTTTGTTGACCGGTTGACTAGGTTGGACTAGTTGACCATCATGATGACAATGGCTATCATTTCATGGCAAAGACTTTTGCTTGCTTGTTCTCTTGTGCAAAATGAGTGCATGAAATGATATGGCTATTGTAGCTTAAACCATCACTAATACTTGATTGCTATTATTGGTTATGATGGTTTTGGATTATGAGAGCCAAGAGAGAAAAGTTTTGCTCATTCTTTCATTTCCTTTCTCTCTCTTGTGTTCTTGAGCTCTCATCTTCTTCCTCTTGCTCTCCCTCTCTTTAGTCTATGGTTCACTTGTCTCATGTGTTGAGAACCAAGAACCATAGAGAAAAATCCCAACACACTCTCCTCTACTCATTCTAGTTCACAAGGTTTAGCAAACCGAGTGAACTAGTTTCTTCAAAGTTCGAAGAAGAAGCCAAAGGTAGAAGCTTTCAGGTGGATCGATCTTCGGCGCAAGGAGACGACGGGGTGAAGCCAATCCGTACACCATCGAGGTTTGAAGACGAAGGAGTTCAAGAAAGAAAGGTATAACCCCCTAACCGAGTAGTTAACAACTCCTAGTTAGGTTGTTAGTTAGATGTTTAACCAAGATCCGGTTTTGAGTCCCTGTTACCGCCTCTAGAAAATTGTTTTTCACCAAATTCCGTATGCCCGAAAGTACCGGGAGAGGTAGCATGGACTTACAGTTACCTCAAGTTAGAGGTCAAGCTTGGAGTAGTAGCTCTCGGGTGGATCTTCTATCACAAAGAGGAGGTCGACGAGGAGGTGGTCAACGAGAACAAGAAGGACTTGGTTCATTAGATATAATCTTCTTTCATAGTAGCTAATCCCTCCTATGATGTTGTTAGTTAGGGTTTGGCAAAGATCCGTAAGTTAGTCGATGTTTGTTTTAAACAAAATGATTGTTTTACCTATTCCGTCTCCCCACAACTCGTGGGGTGTCTAACGTCGACTTACAGTATATTTATTTCAGACTTAGAAAACTAGTTGTGTATTATTTCGACCTTAGAGTCGCGCGTTGTAGTATTATGGTTTTCATGATGATTTTGAGTTTCCTTTTGAATTTTGATCCTCGCCCTTCGGCGTTGTATATTATATTGCTTGCATGGTTGTGACCATCAATTGACGAAGAGCTAGCTCCCGCTTGGGGATGCCTTTTATCATTATGCATATATTATGCTTCTTGTACCCCGTTTGGGGCCAGTATTTACAAAGGAAACTCTGCCGAAATTTTCAGAAAAGACTTGAGATTTTAAAAATGCATATTCGGCTTACTTATTTAAAAACCTTGTTTTTAAAACATGTTTTCTTCACTTCTTTAAAACTAGTTTTCCTTCATTTACTATTTAAAATGGTTTTAGATTTCTGGGCTTTTGGCGTGCTTGAATTAGATGAGGTCCTATAGACTTCATATGATTCAAGGGCCAGTCACGTGCTATTTCGGGTCGTGACACTTATATTCCTTGAATTTATTAAAAGTTTCAGACTTGTGTTTCAACAGGAATATATGTCCGAATCTTGAGAGATGATCAATGAATATAATGAAGTACAAAGAACCATCCCTAGCATTTGTAGACATCGGACCGTATACATCATCATGTATCCGTCCTAAAAGTTCACTATCTCTTTCTCTGTTTCTAGTAAACGGAGTATTGGTCATATTACCTTTGAGACAAAGACTGGCAAGTAGCATAAGATGAAAATTCGAACAAATTCTCATATTCATCCTTATGTAATTTTGCTGGTCATGTCGCATTGATATGACCTAGTCTACAATGCCTCAAGAAGGATTCATTCATTTCTGAACTACTCCTCTTGTGTGTGTTCTATATACTTTGAACTGTAGTTTGATTTAGAACATATATGCTATTATATAACGTGCCTGAACGAATCAACTCTTGATTCAGGAAAATGTTCACAACATTATCCTCCAATACATAATTATATCTTTCTTTAACTCAGTAAAGAACATGATGTAATGTTATATATCAGGTTCGGTATGTAACAACATTTGTTCAGAATCAATGTATTAATACAAGGTGATATCTGCCAACAGACTTGGCTGCAACAATTGCACCATTCTCTAACTCTTAGAGATATATCACATATTCTCAGTTCTCTACCTTTCTATAACCCATGTAACCCTTACATATATGAGATCCTGATCCGGTATTTCATACTAAGGACGTAGAGGATGCTCAGAAATAGTTCTCGGTAATGAACACACCCAAACAAGATGCATCAACATGCACTTTCTTCGATTGGGTGGCATGGGAACCCGGATATTCCCCTATTTCCTGCTCGGATTTATAACAGTTATAAGATAGAGCGGAACCAATGTTTCCTAGCTCAGTATAATAAGAAGGTTCGGTCAATACATCCATATTATTATCTTGATTAAGGCGTGACACGGTCGCTACTAGGAGAGAGAGAGAAGAAAACACTTTGCGTGCGCTCTTGCAAGATTAGATTGGTTATTATTTTATCTAATCAGGATGGCTCCCACTGTTTTAGTCAAATCTACCTTCAAACCCTAAAAGGTAAGACTAGCCGGGATTAATTACACCCTACAAGTTTGCCAATTTTTCGGCCAGGCCAGTGTCGGTACATTGAGGGAGGTTTCCCGTGCTTTCACATGGACCTAATTAAAATAAACCTTGTTTTCCGAGGGGCGTAACCCCATTAACGCCTTTTTAGACACCTACTTGATCGGCTAACTGTAATGTGTAAAACTCTTCCAGGAGTAACTCTTACTCGCAGTGGGTATCGGGATCCAACTATCTCATAGAAGGTATGCAATCTCATTACAAATTTCAACATTTGAAATTTCTGATAATGTTTTTCCCCTAGCGTCCTATGACCTTGACAGAGGTCAACAAACCATAGTGCGCTAGTCAAGTTCAATCCATCATTTCTTGATTGAATTAAACCCATCCGCACGACCCATGACAGAGGTCAACATGGTTGCACGACTACCCTAATCCAATCGCATCATATGCTTTGCAGATAAGCACTAATCAGCTACCGCACACTACACCTTGACAGAGGTCAACAAACGCAGCACGAATACTAAATAGTACTTATCTGAAATGATGGAGGGTTACGCCAGGTTTTTAAGAAAACCCTTTGCGTAATGAACTTGATATCGTTGTAGAATCGAGTAATTTTGAAAAAAGTGTTTTTGAGGCTTTTACTAGTTTTGCTAAAGAGGTCACTCCCGGTGAAGGGATCTCGGCTCTTTCCTCATAAGGTGCATAATATTTCACAAATACCACTTTGCAAAGCAAGAACTATAAAAGCAATCAAAAGACAATCCGAGTTTGTAGCATCTGCTAGTTTCGCTAAAGAGGTCACTCCCGGTGAAGGGATCTCGGCTCTTTCCTTATCGAATAAGGTGCTGGATATTCTACAAGGAATACCACTATGCAAAGCAAGAACTAGAGCTACCAGTTTTTAAACAGGTTTCTACAACATCTTTAGGTTTCTTTTTATTTCATTAATCTCATTAATGAAGTCCCATTTATTATGCTTCCCAAGCATCACATATGAAACGAAAGCAACAATATTAATTATATCTCATATATATAATATAGGCATTCGTCTGAACATATCACAGTGATCACATCACAGAGCAGCAGAAGATAACATATGAAATATTGGATATACTAGGATTTTCGTGTTTTAAATTAAGCCAGTATAAAACACGGATTCAACGGTCGCGATAAATAGCCAAACCCACATTCCTAGACCCCTACGAGAGCGGTAAGCGACCCTCCCAATTCTAGAGTTAGGAGACCCGGTCTCGACTCCTTGAGATGGTCTCCCACTGGACCCTAGAACCCGGTTACTTGTGCTCCCCACCTTGGGTCTATCCTAATGCGGAAAAGTAAATAATATACAATGGTGACATCATCCTCAACCCGGAAGTGCCTCAATAAAAGAATATTACATACAAGCTTTTACATGAATGAAAATGAAAAACTCTCATCTCACATAAAAAACCCCGGCTATTCAAACACGACGATCCAATATAACATATCACAGTAACACATAACATCACATGTCATCCACGTAAGTAAATATGCGTATCCCAGTTGTTGTTGATATATAGCACCGAAACCGGCGATAAACCACATATTACACTTACGGCCGCAGAAAAGAAAGTGAAAAACTACAACAGTTGGAATCCGCAACCACCTTAGACATCATAAACCCAATGTATCACATACTTTGGATTTCATGCCCAACCAAATGAATTCCTTAGATATCACATGCCTAACAACTATAAACCCCGCATTTTAGTCTCGATATTGAAAACACTTTCCAATAACCTGTCGGGTAATTCAACAAGATTCTCGATAACCTGATCTAATGCTCGTCGGAAACTTTAGTAGACGGCCGCACCCCCCGGTGCCGTTGAAGAAGTGCACTAAGGCAGAGCACCGCTGCCGCGAGCACTCAAACGGATGCTCTTGGCGATGGGGTTCTCCTACAGTCACTTGGTCGGGGCTATGGGGTGTGGCTATCTAGTAAGGTTACCCGGCGAGTATCCGCGTACACTACGTAATTGCGACGGACTTTTGATCCACATCAAAATTCCGTCGCAACAGATCAAATGAGACTAAACTGCTAGATTTATGAAATTCAAATTAGTTATCACATAACTACGTGTGGATTCTAAATATTGTATCACAATCACAGATAACTAGATGAAGTTAAACTTTTCGATCGAATAAGCAAGCACCCAAAATTTCCCAACAAGCTCAACACTTGAGCAGAGTCTAAAAAAGCACCCAGAACATGCCACAACACCTATGAACCAGCCGTAGAACGGTCAACCAATGCCTCACCTGTGGCACCGCTAAACTACCACAAATCCTAGGGTTTAGTGGCGGTTTTGATGGTCACAGAATCGAGTTAAGGTTTCGTTCTTCTAGAGGGTCCACAGAATCGCTTGCAAGATTTTCTGAAAATTTTAAACTCGGAAAAAATCCAACTCTTGAAAAATTTCCAGCGAGGGAAAAATTTGGTTATTGATATCCGTTCGAACTTTTTAATATCGTCTAAATAACCTGAATACATGATAGAATTACGATTACGAAACACTCCGAGTTGCCTTTGCAGAAAGTTAACATCACAAGCAAATTTAGCAAAAACAAACAACACCTGAAACCCTAAAACCCAGAGACCGGAACACCCTGAAAATTTGAAGCCCAAATTCCAAATTTGATCCGAGGAGGCCGGATTTTATCCCTATGTGGCTAGCCCAATTTGCACAAAACCCCCTCAAATTTTCATGGTGTTCATGTCATATCTCATACAACATTCTATAGTTGTTTAAAAAAATTTTTGAAGACTTTTTAAAATCGACAGAAACCAAGTTTTCGTATTGGGTGTTTCAGAGTAGTTTCGGTTTCGTAATCCTAGCAAACATAGTCTAATTTTCTAGCATGGCTCTGATACCACTGTTGGGTTGTCTGGCATGGTAACAAGGTTTCGGGAGGTATCGTCCATGCCATATTTAAATTTTTGCCGTTCTAGCTAACCCTAACCCTAGAATCGAAACTAGAAAATCCGACGAATCGATATGCAAACAACTGTGCAAAGAAGTGAACAAGGAATACAATCTTTGTAGACCGGTCCTTCACTTCAATAGCTCTATGTTGTAGTCCCTTCGCTGCGAATGGTGAACTCCAGGACTCTAGAGAGGGTTCATTTGAAGAAACGAACAAGCTTGCTCAATGTCTTCGAAGCCGAAGATGATCTACGTCAAGGAGACTCGAGCTCATGCTACCTCTTCACTAATGGTGAGATTAGTGAAGAAAACACCCTAAACTAAATGGCTAATAGTAGATGATGATGAAGTAGGAAGTGGGCTCACTTTAGATTTCTTTTTCTCACACTTTTTCATCACTTAATCAAAAGCTAGAAAGCCTTTTTGAGGAGGAAGAAGATGATGAAGTGATGAAGGATAATGAAAACTCATGAGGTTAGAAAATCAACTATGGTGAGTATATGAAATACCCTAACCCTTGTAGAGAGTTAACCATAGATAAGTGTAATGGTTGGGTTTATAAATATCTTTAGTAAAACAAAACTTGTGGACTTAGTCAATGGTGAGCAAAGCTTCGCCAAGTTTCTAGCCATAACCAAATGCTACCAATTTTGAATTACTTAAGAAATTAAAACCCTAAATTATCACATAGAATGGTGTAAGTCATACACACACCCATGAATCATGTATCATCAAGCATGACACAAAACTTTGTACACTAATATATATCACATATATACACATGCACAAAATCAAGTGAGAAAAGAATTACTTAAGTGAGCTAATATTAGTTAATATAATGTAATATATCAAATATATAATTATACATTAAATTATTAAATCAACTCTTGATTTAATAATCCAGCTATATCATATATAACCGACTAATATCAAATTCAACAACTTATCGAATCAACACTTGATCCGATAACCCGGCTATATCACATATAACCGACCAATGTCACAAGTCATGAGAATAGAATGCGGTATCGCATACTCGCATTAATCTCAGTCCCACACATATCACATATGTGCTCCTACTCCGTTTCGCATGAACCAGGAAACCTCTGTGTAGGACTCTAAAGACTCGTCAATACGCCGGCAGTAGGTGATGATCATATCAAACACCCACAAGCCGCAAGCGGTCTGCCAAACGTAATGGCCACCCGGGTATTAAGCGATCAGAAGATCAACAAGAAAGCCTGCTCGTATTCCCGCGAATCCAATCAGTAACACTACCGTACAGTTCGGTCTCTTCGTCTGATATGTCGCATATCACAGCCTGGGGGTGGTTTAACGTCAGACCCCAATAGCCTGATAAGTCATGCCGATACAAGTTCCATAACGGATCGAGAAACTACTGATAACACTTACCAGTAGATCTCAGCAACCCTGGACAGGGATTTCCTGTTATGGCCAATCGAGCATAGCGCAACATCAACTCCCAATACCGGTAGAGACGAAACCCCTCCTATCGCTCATTGCCTCCATGTGACTCGGGACTGTACCTAAAAACCACCTTTTTGTACGATCTCTTGACCGTGGTATGGTCGAAATCAAAGCACAGTGGGAATCACACAAGACTCTATGACGATCTCGGGTCTACAGACTAACCTGTACCAGTGTCACCAGAGAACTGCTATCCGATGATAGGTATAATACCATCTAGGAGTTCTCGGCGAGTCCGTCTAGTGTACCCAGTCTCCACTGAGCACCCGTATACCTTCTCTGATGTCAAACACCAATGGATATGGGATCATCCATTGCCTATCACATGGGTCGAGAAGCTTATACGTTAGTATACTCTGGAGTATCGATGCCTGTCTCGATACTCCCACGACTAGGAACGATTATAGGGTGTACTTGTGGACTACCCTTGGCCCCACTAGTATGATCTGCATTATAGTCCTGCTAGTCAAGTACACATCCTAAGGGCTTTATCAACATGTGAGAGAGAGACAATAAGTGTACATGTTAAGATAAAGAGCAACCAGATAGTATACTATCATGCGAGCAAGAAAGTCCTCTCTATATATGTCCAAGCATCCACTACAATATACATCACATGTACAGTAACGACCTTTAGGGCATACATATAACTAACAATTCGGAATATGAGATATTCCGGGTTTATGATGTCTAAGAAAATACAGATTCTAATTATTGTAGTTTTTCATTTCTATTCTGCGACCGTAAGTGTAATATGTGGGGTATCCCAAATCTCGTTGCTATATGTCAACAGAATTTAGGATACGCGTATTTACTTACATTGATGACATGTAATGTTATGTGTTGCTGATATGTTATATTGGACCGTCGTGATTAAATAGCCGGGGGTTTTATGTGAGATGATAGTTTTTTTTATTTTTATTCATGTAAAATTTGTATATAATATTCTTTTATTGGGACACTTCCAGGTTGAGGATGTTGTCACCATTGATGTATATTATTTACTTTTCCGCATTAGGATAGACCCAAGGCGGGGAGCATAAGTAACCGGGTTCTATAGTCCAGTGGGAGACCATCTCGAGGAGTCGAGACCGGGTCTCCTAACTCTAGAATTGGCATGGTTGCTTACCGCTCTCGTAAGGGTCTAGGGATTTGGGTTTGGCTATTCATCACGACTGTGGAATCCGTGTTTTTTATTACTGGATGAATTTAAAATACGGACCTCCTGGTATATCTAATATTTCATATGTTGATTTCTGCTGCTTGGTTCTGTGATGAAATCATATAACCGTGTGAGATGAATTCTTTATATATATGATATATAATAAATGTTTCTTATGTTTTGTACCTGCGCTAGTCCATCCCCCGCTCTGCCGTTAGTTAAGTAACCTAACGGTGCATGACGGGGCCCCGTGGCGAATACGGATGGCATAAGCGTACTGTAGGGTGTTTTTCGTCACCCCATTGAGATGGGAATACGCGTGCGCTTGTCAGGCGCATTACAGATTTCCCTGCCTAGGGTAGGCCGGGGTTTATTGATTGTGGGGATCCGAATCTCCGGCAGCCGCAGACTAAGCTGCCGTTAATTACCCCTCGCCTTTAGGGTGGGGGAACCTCTGATTAACGGGTTAAACTGGTCATGCGAATTCAATGTGCAGTGTTGTGTTTTGGAGGGGTTTTGGATATATCGGGGGCCCCGCAGAGTTTTTACGGGGGTCCCGCTACCCGGATAGCGGGCTGGGGGTCAAAGGGGCTAGCAGCCCCCTTGCATGGTGCGGGGCAGCGCCCCGGCCCAATTTTTTTTGAGAGGGATAGTGTTGTAGAGTATGTGTGTGTGTGTATACATATATATATATATATATATATATATATATATATATATATATATATATATATAAAATAAAAAAAGAAAGGGCATCCAAAGGATACGTGGGAAAAGCGCCAGCGCTTTGGGCGCTCGCGCTCTGAGCGCAAGGGCGCTAGCGTTTTGAGCGCTAGCGCACCACGTGGGCGCTAGCTCTCTGAGCGCAAGAGCGCTAGCGCTTTGAATGCTAGCGCACCACGTGTCAGCATGTGGGCGCTCGGACGCTAGTGCTTTGGGCGCTAGCACTTTGAGCGCAAGAGCGCTAGCGCACCACGTGTCAGCACGTGGGCGCTCGGGCGCTAGTGCTTTGAGCGCAAGAGCACTAGTGTTTTGAGCGCTAGAGCCCCACGTGTCAGCACATGGGTGCTCGGGCGCTAGCGCTCTGAGCACAAGAGCGCTAGCGCTTTGAGCGCTAGCGCATCACGTGTCAGCACGTGAGCGCTCGGGCACTAGCGCTTTGGTCGCTAGCGCTCTGAGCGTAAGAGCGATAGCGCTAGCGCCCCACGTGTCAGCACGTGGGCGTTCGAGCGGCAAAAGAGATTTGGTCCCTACAATGGGAGTTGTACTCCCAGAAAGGAGTACTTATTATTCTCTGTATATATATATGAGGAGTTAAACTCCTAGGATGTTTTGAAGCTGATGAAGGGCTTCTCCCCTTGAGCCTTAGTTCTTCCCCAAAATGGGGTTTCTGGAGATGGATCTCCTTCTTCTTCCTTTGTTGGCCGGATCTTGAAGATCAAGAAATATGAGATTTTAAAAATCTCTCCTTTCTGAGATCTGATGGCAGATCTGAGTTCTCCTTTGTGGGTTTTGTGGTGAAAAACTATTTTGTTTTATAAAAGGAAGAGTAAAACTCTTGATTTAATTCAAAAGAAAAAAGAAGGTTTTAGAACCTTGAGGTAGGAGAAGATCACAGATCTGGATTTTTTTTTAGAGAGAAAACTTGTTGGGATATTTTCATTACCTTGGCCTTTATAGGCTATACACTTTACATATAGCCCCTTGGGCTTTACAAAAATGGCATTTTGGCCATCCCATGGCTCATGTGCCATTTCTTTTTTCACATAAGCCATGGACTTTACAAAAATTTGGCTCTATGCCCATTCATGCATAAAAAATTACATAAAAAATTATTTATTACATGATTTCATTTTGGGCATGGAGGGGGGCCGGCCGCTTCATGTTCAGACTCGACCTGGGCATGGGCCCACTTGATCCGGCTTTGGGCCCACTTGGCTTGGGGTTGACCTTGACTTGGTCAACCGGGGTGCAATTTTTGACCCCAACAAAGTGCCCCCATCAATAAATGCACACCACACATATGGGTCGTGTGCATGAAATTGATGGATATTCTTTTGCGTGGAGGCGAGTTGCTCTGGTTCCCACTTTTTAGGATGCACTGCCCTTTTTACGACATGGACGGTCGACGATTGACGCGTCTCCGAGACGGAGTGTCCGTGGTAGACGTTTCCCTGGCCCGGAGTGATTTAGTAGACATGCCCCTGGCACGGAGTGTCGCTGGTCGACGTTTCCCCCAGACGGAGTGTCGGTAGTCGACGTGCCCCTGGCACGGAGTGTCTGCTTGACGTTTTCCCAAAGCGGTGTATCGGCTGGTTGACGTATCCCCGAGGCGGAGTGTCTGCTTGACGTTTCCCCATTACGGAGTATCATTGTTGGACGTTTCTCCAATGCGGAGTGTCTGTGTTGGATGTTTCCCCGGCATGGAGTGTCTGTGTTGGACGTTTCCCCGAGACGGAGTGTCGTTGTTGGACGTTTCCCTGATGCAGAGTGTCTGTGTTGGACGTTTCCCCGAGACGGAGTGTCTGCTTGACGTTTCCCCGTTACGGAGTGTCGGTAGTCGACGTGCCCCCGGCACGGAGTGTCTGCTTGACGTTTCCCCGAGGCGGAGTATCGGCTGGTTGACGTGTCCCTGAGACGGAGTGTCTGCTTGACGTTTCCTCGTTACAGAGTGTCGTTGTTGGACGTTTCCCCGATGCGGAGTGTCTATATTGGACGTTTCCCCGGCATGGAGTGTCCGTGTTGGATGTTTCCCCGAGATGGAGTGTCGCTGGTCGGCGTTTTCCCGAGGCGGAGTGTCTGTAGTCGACGTGCCCCCGGCACGGAGTGTCTGCTTGACGTTTCCCCGAGGCGGAGTATCGGCTGGTTGACGTGTCCCCGAGACGGAGTGTCTGCTTGATGTTTCCCCATTACGGAGTGTCGTTGTTGGACGTTTCCCCGATGCGGAGTGTCGCTGGTTGACGTGTCCCCAAAACGGAGTGTCTGCTTGACGTTTCCCCGTCACGGAGTGTCGCTGGTTGACGTGTCCCCGAGACGGAGTGTATGGTTAACGTTTCCCCATTAAGGAGTGTCGTTGGTGGACGTTCCCCCGATGCGGAGTATCACTGGTCGACGTTTCCCCGGCATGGAGTGTCTGTTGTTTGACGCAGAGATCGATGTTGGAATTGGTTGGTTTGATTTGTTTAATTTGAGTTGACATCAGCATCACTACACTGGAATATGGTACCAGGAGCGAATCATCATCTGTCTTTGAGAGGATTTGGGAATTATTTTTCTGTCGGCATTTGCATTGCTGCACTGGAATAATGCCAGGAGCAATTCATCATTTGCCCTGAGAGGATTTGGGAATTGGTTTTTTTGTTTGGCATCTGCATTGCTGCACTGGAATAATGCCAGGAGCAACTCATCATTTACCCCGGAAGGATTTGGGAATCGGTTTTTGTTTGGCATCTGCATTGCTGCACTGGAATAATGCAGGAGCAACTCATCATTTGCCCCGGAATGATTTGGGAATTGGTTTTTTTTGTTTGGCATCTGTATTGCTGTACTGGAATAATGCCAGGAGCAACTCATCATTTTCCCCGGAAGGATTTGGGAATTGGTGGCTTAGGAGACAGGTTTAGATCCCTGTCACCTAAGGCTTTTCAATTTTATGGGCTGTAAGGGTCCCATAAAAGAATTTTCTCCCTACGAGTCGAAAGGATCTTGTAGGTGTTTTTCCTCCTTAGGAGTCGTGGGGTCTCCTAAGTGTGTTGCTCCTTTGTGAGTCGTAAGGATCTCATGCGGGAATTTTCTCCCTACAAAGTCGAGAGGACTTTGCGAGTGCATTTCATCTCTTTTTCACGAGTTTGCGCCCTTTCGGGTTTTCACAAACTCACCGGCAGCCCTGCTGTTTTTACTCACGGAGCCCTTTCGGGTTTTCATCCATGCCCGTTTTGCTTGTGGACATGCCCCTTTATTTTATTTTATTTTATATTTTTTTGGGACATTGAATGTAGTCTCACCGGTAGGACTCGGGAGAGATTAGGATTGTTTTACGCCCGTGGATTGTATACGGTTTTGCAGGATGTATGATCCAGACCGTAGGGACGGAAAAATTTTATGACTTTGTTGGCGTCTGCATCGCTGCACTGGAATATGGTACCAGGAGCGACTCATCATTCGCCGTTGGGGTATGGGATTTGGAATTTAGTTGGCGTCTGCATTGCTGCACTGGAATATGGTATCAGGAGCGACTCATCATCCGCCGTTGGGGTATAGGATTTAGAATTTGGTTGGCGTCTGCATCGCTGCACTGGAATATGGTACCAGGAGTGACTCATCATTCGCCACTTGGGGATTGGGGAGCGATGGTTTAGGAGACAGGTTTGGATCCCTATCACCTAAGGCTTTTCAATTTTATGGGCCGTAAGGGTCCCATAAAAGCATTTTCTCCTTACGGGTCGTAAGGATCCCATAGGTGTATTTTCTCCTTAGGAGTCGTGAGGACTCCCAAGTATGTTTTTCCTTTGTGAGTCGTAAGGATCCCACGAAGGTTTGTTCTCCTCATGCATCGTGAGGACACATGAGTGGGTCTTCCTAATAGACCATAATTCCAAGGGCGGATACCAACCGTGTAACTGGTGATTATGGTGGGGTATGGGTATGATGAGAATTATTTGAGCCCGTGGATTGTATACGGTAGTCAATTTAGGGACTGGCCGTAGGGCTGGGAGAATTTTGGAAAATTGGATTTTGGTTGGCGTCTGCATCGCTGCACTGGAACATGGTACCAGGAGCGACTCATCATTCGCCGTTTTTTTTTGTATTTTGTTGGTTTTTTTTGCATTTTTTTTGTTTTACCGCGATTGCTCTATCATTTCAGCTTTTCTTATCGCGAAGATCACGATTGCCCTATCATTTCGGCTTTTATTCGCTGTTGCCCTATCATTTCGGCTTTTATTCGCCGTTGTCCTATCATTTCGGCTGTTTATTTTCATCTTTATTTTTATTCGCTGATTTTTATTGTGAGTTGTCCTATCATTTCGGCTTTTTATTATTTTCATTTTATTTACACATTTTAAAATTCCCAGTTTAACGACTTATTGGTCGATTGTTCCCAGTTTAACGACGTGGTGGTCGATTGTTCCCAGTTTAAAGACTTGGTAGTCTGTGGTTTGCTTATCCCAGCTCCTTGAACTTTGATCTTGGCGGGGCTATGTTGATGACCGTAGCTCTGTGGCTTGTCGGTACATCTGACGACTGTGAGGCTTTCCCGAGTTTGTATTGGTTCTCCACCCAATCTTTAAAAACATAGTAGTCTTCAATGGTATGACTCACCATTATGTGATATGGGCAGTATATGGGATTGCCGGTCATGTTCATCTTATGTGACCTCTTTGGAATAGGCAGTTGAAGACCTTTGTTCAAAGCGTCCATGAATATTTCGCGGACTTTATCCCTCCTGAAGGAGTATACTTTCTTCTTTCTCTCCATTGGAATAGGTTCCCTTACTGATGCTGGACCCTGAGGACGATAAGTCTTTAGTTCGCCTACTATCCGCTTACCACGTTCAGTGTATGTATCGGAGGGACTGGAGGCTGATCGCGTCCGTTTTTCACAAAGGTGTTCCGCTCTCGGGCTGGAGGGAGCATCGGTCGGCTGCTTCCGGATATCAATCCCCAGCTCACGAACTAAAATTTGATTTTGCTGTAATTGCAATCGGATGACTTGGGTCATGAGATCCGCCATGACATTTGCCAGCTCGTCGACTTTAGAATGGACCTTGGTCATCTTCTCATCCCTGTCCCGAAGTTGCCTTTGAAGCCATTGGAATAATACTTGTTCTACAGTTCCGGGTATGACAACAGGGTCATCTTTACCGCCTGAACTTGATTCAGCATGAACCACGGGTTCTTTTGGCTCAACGGCCTGAGCGAGCTCTTCATCATTTGGATCGGGCCGATGTTGGACGGCAACAACCGCGTCATTGTCATGGTTATAAGGCGTAGGAGGACTTGTTCCTCTGAGCTCCATCATATAGACCGTATGGGCTGTGTACCCGTCTATTGCTTCTTCATTGGCAATGCTGCTCGCTTGGCTCTTAGCTTGTTGCCTTGGTCCGCTCTTTTTAGAGAAAGGCAGATGTCTGAGAGAATCAGGTCCCTGAAGGACTTCGGTCTCCGTTTGTATGAAATTGGCGGTCGCAGCTTGATTGTTTGTCAACACACCAAGGGACAATGATATTTCTCCCGCCTTGTATTGTTTCTCGACCCAATTCTTGAAGATGCAACAGTCTTCAATAGCCTGTCCCAGCACTCGGTGGTATGGGCAAAAGTTGGGATGATCAGTCTTGTTCGCTTCACTTAGCCTTTTTGGTTCTGGTAGCTGCAGGCCATTCTTCAGAGCATCTTTAAAAATTTTGTGGACCTTGTCCCTTCGGAATGAGTAGACCATATTTCTTCATTCCTCCAAAGTTGGCTCTCGAGTTTTGTTAGTTTTTGCTCCGCCCGCTCTCTGCTTATTTAGAGAATCGGTGCTATTAGAACTTCTGCCTTTTCGGCTGTCGTCCCTCCAAGGTTTCGGTCTGTTTGTGAACTGAAGATCCTGAACGGACTCGGGCTTTAAGCGTTCCAACGTTTGGACCTTTTTGGTCATCTCTTGGAATGTTTTAAGGCCTGCGGTGCACAGGAAAGGTTTCACCCAGTCCTTCAGATTTTCTATAAGAAGACTGACAGATTGGTCTTGCTCCAACGGCGGTTCACATTTGACAGAGAGATTGCGCCATCGGACTATAAAATCCATGTTGCTTTCGTTGTCCTTTGGCTCTATCCTTATGAGGTCGGCAATGGTGATTTTATCGCTGACACTCATGCACCTTTGCTTGAACATGGATTCTATTTGAGCGAACGTCGTGATCGAGTCATCTGGTATGCTTGCATACCAATCGAAAGCAACATCCGTCAAGCTATTAACAAACTGACGGAGAAGGAGCGCATCATTGCCCCCAGTATTTGCGCATGATGCTTTAAATTGGGCAATGTGCCGGTTCGCATTTCCCGTCCTATCGAACCTTTCAAATTTGGGGACGACATAGCCAGTGGGAAACTCCACAAGATCGTACTGAGCAGGATATGGTCTCCCGCTACTGCTGGCATCTTTTTGCTCTCCGGCTTAGGCTACCAATGTTTTGACTTTGTTGGCAACCAAATCCATGATTTGATCTTGAGTTAGAGGATTGTTGTCATCGGCCGCCAAGACATTTCCCGAGATAGGATGCGACTGGCTTTCGTGCGGTCCGCCCACCTTTGGATTTGAGGGAATAGGCGTCGGCTGTCTCGGGACACCGTTTCCCAGTTCATGAGCAGAGCCCCGCGCTTGATTGGGTGGCTGAGAGGCAAGTTGGGCCGTAAGCCGTAAGATGACATTTGTCAAGTCGTCGATCTTTGAGTAGAGCTTGGCCATCTCCTTGTCTTTGCTTCTGAGCTATTTTCGGAGCTCTTGGAGAAGTTGCTGCTCTGCGGTCTTAGGATGGAAAGTTGGCTCATCTTCGCTTTCCGAGCCCGACTCCTCATGAACTGAGGGCTCTCTCTGCCTATCAGCCTCACTGGGAGGATTTTCATCACCCTCCGGAGGATGCTGGTCTTGAGAAGTGACAGCTATATTCACACCAGGTTGGATTTGAGATGTGGTGGCCCCACCCTTGCTTTTGCTGTGAAGGTTGTTGCTGGGACGCGTGCCCACCATGTAGACGGTGTGGATAACACATTCAGCCATCCTTTCACCACTGGCAGCTGGTTTCGCGGAGCGGTTCGGGCTTTGTAAATTCACAAATTTTAACATGGCCGGAGCCCTAGCCCTTTTGTTGGCTCTGTATTTGAGCCGCTTCTGCCTCAGCTTCTCTTCCTTGAGCGCCTAGCAGGCTTCTGCTCTTCGGGAAGCCGCCATAGGCCGAGTGATGGGGGGCTTAGAGAAAATACCCAACCGAGCAGTTGTCAGGGGCGCCGCTAGAGCTTGCCCGAGATGCCTCATTGCTTCGTTGATGTTAATGTCCTTGCCCCCAGCTGGAGCGACGGAGAGACGTTCGGAAACGGATTTGCGTTGGGTTGGGGCGCCCTCAAGACCACCACATTTGGCCTCCTGCCCTTCGAGACCGGTTTGTCTGTCACCGGGAATTGAGGAGCTGGGATGACGTTAGCTGACACGAACAGAATATAGCCAAATGGTAGCAGCGGCTCCTCCCACTGTCACCCGAGACTGGCCGGAAGGACCGTCCTGGCGTCCATCTTCATCGTGTAAGAGATAGGAGCCGTGCTGAGAGCTGGGTTCATCTTTAGAGACATTGTTGAAAAGTGATTGCTTGAAAACCTGCATGAAAGAGCATTATTTTAGTATAAATATAGATATGTATATTGATTGAGTTCGCATGAACGTTTAACCCGAAATATGCGAGGAGAGATAGGTCCCACCGAGCGTGCCAGAATCTGTAGGGTGTTTTTCGTCACCCCATTGAGATGAGAATACGCGCGCGCTTGTCAGGCGCATTACAGATTCCCCCTGCCTAGGGTAGGCCGGGGTTTATTGATTGTGGGGATCTGAATCTCCGGCAGCCGCGGACTAAGCTGCCGTTAATTACCCCTCGCCTTTAGGGCGAGGGAACCTCTGATTAACGGGTTAAACCGGTCATGCGAACTCAATGTGCAGTGTTGTGTTTTAGGGGGGTTTTGGATATATCGGGGGCCTCGCAGAGTTTTTACGGGGGTCCCGCTACCCGGATAGCGGGCTGGGGGTCAAGGGGGTTAGCAGCCCCCTTGCGGGGTGCGGGGCAGCGCCCCGGCCCAAATTTTTTTTGAGAGAGATAGTGTTGTGGAGTATGTGTGTGTGTGTGTATACATATATATATAAAATAAAAAAAAAGAAAGGGTATCTAAAGGATACGTGGGAAAAGCGCCAGCGCTTTGGGCACTGGCGCTCTGAGTGCAAGGACACTAGCGCTTTGAGCGCTAGCGCACCATGTGTCAGCACGTGGGCACTTGGGAGCTAGCGCTCTGGGCGCTAGCGCTCTGGGCGCTAGCGCTCTGAGCGCAAGAGCGCTAGCACACCATGTGTCAGCACGTGGGCGCTCGGGCGCTAGCGCTCTGAGCGTAAGAGCGCTAGCGCTTTGAGTGCTAGCGCACCACGTGTCAGCACGTGGGCACTAGCGTTTTGGGCGCTAACGCTCTGAGTGCAAGAGCACAAGCGCTTTGAGCGCTAGTGCCCCACGTGTCAGCATATGGGCGCTCGTGTAGGGTTCCTAGGCACTCCCAAGAGGTCTCACAAGGCATCAACCATGCCAATTTCAAATTTTAACGTGCCGAGAAACCCTAAACTACGGATCGTTTGCTAGAAGTCTAGGCGAAAAGATAACAAGTTAACACTTAACTAAGAGAATACGGAAATACAACCTTTGTAGATCCGGTGCTCCACCTCCATAGCTCCGCAATGAAGTCTTCTCGCTGTCCAAAATAAATCCCGGGCTCTAGCGTCGGCTTCATCGGAGAATAGGCGAGCTAGGTCGTCGATGTCCATGCCGAAGATGATCTACGTCGAAGCATCACTAGATCAAGCTCCACCTTCACCAAGCCATGAAAACTTGTGAAGGAAACACACTCTACTACTTGGCAAGAGGTAGAGGATGAAGAAATAGGAAGTGGGTAGACTTTAGAATTGGATTTCTCACTCATTCTCATCACTTGCCATTAATGGAGCAAGCTTTCTTCATGTGAAGAAAATGAAGAAGAAGAAGAAGCTAATTATGATAAGTTAATTAAAATTGGAAAATAAATGAATACTTATCATATTAGAACCATGGTTAGGTGTAGAGAATCAATCATGGTTAAAAGAGATGGTTAGGGTTAAGCATGAGACAAAATTGGTGACAAAGTCAAACATTCATGAAAGTTCATGAAAGAATAAAAGAAAGCCACCAATTCTTCTTATGCAAAATAATTTCCAAAAAGGAATAAATGAATAATTTAAGAAAATAAAACCCTAATCATTTAGTTAACCATGGTTTAATTCTTTGCACTTAACCAAGTAGGCATGCATCATCAACCATGATACAAACAAGTGCACAAAATCATATCGCATATGCAATGCGCACATCCGAGTGAGAAAATCCTTTCAAAGTGAACCGATACTAGTTAATGCAAAGTAATATATCAAATATATATAATTATACATTAAATCATTAAATCAACACTTGATTCAATGATCCGGTCATGTCGCACATAACCGACTGGTATCAATAGTAACAACTTATCGAATCAACACTTGATCCGATAACCCGGCTATATCGCATATAACCGATCAATGTCACATCGCGAGAATCGAATACAGTATCACATACTGGTATTATTCTCGGTCCCGCACATATCTCATATGCGCTCCTATTTCGTTTTGCTTGAGCCAGGAAACCTCTGTGTAGGACTCTAAAGACTCGTCAATACGCCGGCAGCAGGTGATGATCATATCAAACACCCACAAGCCGCAAGCGGTCTGCTAAACGTAACGGCCACCCGGGTATTGAGCGATCTGAAGATCGACGAGCAAGCCCGCTCACACTCCAGTGAATCCAACCAGTAACACTACCGTACAGTCCGGTCTGATCGTCTGATATGTCGCATATCTCGCCTAGGGGTGGTAAACGTCAGACCCCAATAGCTCGATAAGTCGTGTCGATATGAGGTCTATAACAATTCGAGAAACTACTGGTAACACTTACCAGTAAATCTCAGCAACCCTGGCCAGGGATTTCCTGTTATAGCCAATCGAACACAGCGCAACATCAACTCCCTATACCGGGAGACACGAATCCCCTCCTATCGCTCATTGCCTCCATGTGACTCGGGACTGTACCCAAAAACCACCGTTTTGCACGCCCTCTTGGACGTGGTAAGATGGAAATCAAAGCACAGTGGGAACCACACAAGACTCTATGACGATCTCGGGTCAACAGACTACTCTGTACCAGTGTCACCAGAGAACTGCCATCTGACGTGAGGTATAATACCACCTGGGAGTTCTCGGCGAGTCCGTCCAGTGTACCCAGTCTCTACTGAGCACCCGTATATCATCTCTGATGTCAAACACCGATGGATATGGGATCATCCATCGCCCATCTGTATGGGTCGAGAAGGTATACGCTAGTCTACTCTGGTATATCGATGCCCCGTCTCGATACACCCACGACTAGGGACTTTGAAGGATGTACTTATGGACTACCATGTCCCCACTAGTATGATCCGCATCATAGTCCAGGTAGTCAAGTACAGATCCTAAGGGGTTTACCAACATGTAACAGAGAGACAATCAGTATACACGTTAAGGTAAAGTTCAACCAGATAGCATACTATCATGTAGAGCAAGAAAGTCCTCCCTATATACGTCCCAGCATCCACTACAATATACATCCTATGTACAGTAATGGCCTCTAGGGCATACATATAACTAACAATCTCCCACTTGCACTAGGGCCATCTGATAGCAGTGGTTGTAGTATCTCATACTCAACCATCCCATAAAAGTCTCTCTCTGGGAACAGGCCTTTGTGAGTGGATCCGCTGTGTTGTCCTCTGAGTCTACTCTCCAAACCTCGATCACCCTGGAGATCAACCATCTCCATGATCAAGTGATACTGCCTTAGAATATGTCTGGATCACTGATGGGACGGGCGTTCCTTGGCATAAGCCACAACTCCATTGTCACATAATGGGAGGAACATAGTTCATCTCATGAACCAATATACACCCAAACAGCCTCTTTGGTAGCATCTTAAGTAGCGATGTATCCAGCCTTTATCGTCTAGTATGTAACGGTATCTAGCTTGGAACTCTTCCAACATACCGTCCCTTTTCTTGGGGGTAAAGACAATGCCTGTGACTGACATTCAGTCGTATTTATCACCCTGGAACCTTTCCAGTGATTCTCCCCAGGATTGATTGATACCATCTCACTACAACTAGTGAGAATCCTAACATCCATTTAGATCTATCTCATAGATCCAAAACCCAGGATTTAGGAGGTATCACTTTGATCCTATATGGAGAATTATAGTGATAAGCGGAGATTGATCGAGCGTAGCATAGGAAACTCCTTCCCTATCAAGAGTATGTCATCCACGTACTCTACGAGGATCGTTACCATACTCCCTACTACCTTTTTGTTTATACAAGGTTCATCTACCATTTTGATGATGTCAACTTCTTTGACTAATACATCAAAACAGATGTTCCAACTCCGTGATGCCTGCTCTATCCTATAAAGCATCTTGCACACGTTTCCGCTGCTCCCACTGTCTACGAAGCCCTCTGGCTGTGTACTTATAGACGCTCTCTTCTAAATCATCATTTAGAAAAGCAGTCAAGACACCCAACCACCAGATATCGCAGTCATGGTATGTAGCCGTGACAAGTAGGATCTGGATGGACTTAAGCATAGCTACTTGAAAAGGTTTTATCATTATCCACACCTGGTCAATGATGCAAACTTTTAACAAGTCTAGCTTTGAAAGTCTCAACTTTTCCATGTACACCAAGTAATCTTCTCAGGATATACCTGCTCCTGATGGGGATTTAACCCTTCAGATATAGCAACCAAAGTCCATACTTTGTTGGTGTATAAGGATTCCATCTCAGATCGATAAACATCCAGCCATTCTTACAGAGTCTCACTCTTGATGGCCAGCTCGAAACTAGTTGGGTCATCATCTCATGATGCAATCCTCGCTCCCACTGTCATAGAGAAACCGAAGTATCTCTCAGGTGGGTGAGGAACCCTACTAGATCGGCGGAGAGGCTGAGGTTCGTTGGAATCTACTGAATCCTTTGGTTGTACCAAATTATCTGCTGTAGTTTGTATAGCTGGAACATTTCCAGTTCTACATAATAGACCTTGCCTCGAGCTTGTCCGGATTTTGCTTTTAGACATAGGCCGGTCAACCCCAAATCTTAAGTAACTTAAGAGATGGGCTCTTCCCTTTCCATATCTCATATGACATGGTAGGCAACTGATTTGATTCGAACCCTATTCAATAGGTATGCAACTTCATAAGTGCATAACTCCCTAAAGGAAATAGGTAACTCAGTAGTATTCATCATAGAGCACACCTTATCATATAGGGTGTGATTGCTCCGCCTCGATATACCATCGTGCTATGGTGTATACGGAGGAGTAATGCCGAGAGAGAATCTCATTCTCCTTTAAAATAGTCCAGGATTTCCGTGCTCAAGCATTCTCCTCCTTGATTTCATCAAAGGACATAATACTTATACCCGTATTTTGGTTCTCTACTTCTCGCTTATATTCTGTGAATATCTCAAAAGGCTCGGACTCATGTTTCAACAGGAACATATGTCTGAATCTTGAGAGATTATCAGAGAATGTAATGAAGTATAAAGAACCTGTCCTGGCATGTGTAGACAGGGGACCTTACATACATCAACATGTATCATCCCAAGAGTTTACTAACTCTTTCTCTGTTTCCAATAAACAGAGCCGTGGTCATCTTATCTTTGTGACATGACTGGCGAGTTTCACAAGATGTAAATTCAAACTAATTTAAATATGCATCTATATGTAACTCTAGCTAGTCGGGTCACATTGATCTGACTTAGTCTACAATGCCTCAAGAAGAATTCGTTCATTTCTGAACTCTTCCCCTTGTGTGTGTTCCGTATACTAAGAACTGTGGTTTGATTTAGAACATTAATGCTTTTAGATAACGTGCCTGAACCAATCAACTTTTGATATAGGAAATGTTCAAAACATTATCCAACAATACAAAATTTTATCATTTCTTTACTAATAAAGAGACTGATATGATTTTGTATATCAGGTTCGGTATCTAACAACATTCGTTCAGAATCAATGTATTGTAATACAGGGTGACAGTGACCAACAGACTTGGCAGCAACACTTGCCCCGTTTTTTGCCTCATGAAACTTATCACCCGTTCTCAGTCCTCTACCTTTCTGTAGCCCTATGTAACAGATTACATATCTGGGATCCTGATCCGGTATCATATACCCAGGATGTAGAGGATACAGAGAAACAGTTCTTTGTAACGAACACACCCGAAGATGATGCATCAGCATGCACTCTCTTCGTTTGGGCGGCACGGGAATTCTGGTAATCCCCTATTTCCTGCTCTGTCTTATAACAATTATAAGTTGGAGCGGGACCAACGTTCCCCAGCTCAGTATAACAAGCGGGTTCGGTCAATAATCCGTATTATTATCTTGATTAAGGCGTGATATGGTCGATACCTGGAGAGAGAGAGAAGAAAACACTCAGCGTGCGCTCTTGCAAGAATAGATTGGTTATTATTTTATCTAATCAGGACGGCTCCCACTGCTTTTTATCAAATCTTCCTTCAAACCCTAAAAGGAAAGACTAGCCGAGATTAATTACACACTACAAGTTCGCCAATTTTTCAGCCAGGCCAGTGTCGGTACTTTGAGGGAGGTCCCCCGTGCTTTCGCACGAACCTAATTAATGTAAACCTCGTTTTCCCAGAGGCGTAACCCCGTTGACACCTTTCTAGACACCTACTTGATCGGCTAATTGTAATGTATAAAACTCTCCCAGGAGTAACTCTTACTCGCAGCGGGTATCGGGATCCAACTATCTCATAGAAGGTATGCAATCTCATTGCAAATTTCAACACTTGAAATTCCCAATAATATTTTGCCCCTAGCAGCTATATGACCTTAACATAGTCAACAAATCATAAGTGCTAGTCAAGTTCAACCCGTCATTTCCCGATTGAATTAAACCCACCCGCACGACCCTTAACATAGTCAACAAAGTCGCACGACTACCCTAATCCAATCACATCATATGCTTATGCAGATAAGCACTAATTAGCTACCGCACACTACGCCTTAATATAGTCAACAAACGTAGCACGAATACTAACTAGTACTTATCTGAAATGACGGAGGGCTACGACAGGTTTTTCTGAAAACCTATTGCGTAATGAACTTGATATCGTTGTAGGATCGAATGAATTTTGAAAATGGAATGTTTTTGAGGCTTTTCTAGTTTTGCTAAAGGAGTCACTCCCGGTGAAGGGATCGTCGGTCCTTTCCTCGTCGAATGAGGTGCGGGATATATCATATATATCACTGTGCAAAGCAAAAACTCTAAAAAGCAATCAAAAGACAAACCGAGTGTGTAGCATCTGCCAGTTATTGCTAAAGGAGTCACTCCCGGTGAAGGGATCTCGGTCCTTTCCTCATCGAATAAGGTGCAGGATATATTGTTAGTTATATGTATGCCCTAGAGGCCATTACTATACATAGGATGTATATTGTAGTGGATGCTGGGACATATATAGGGAGGACTTTCTTGCTCGACATGATAGTATGCTATCTGGTTGCTCTTTACCTTAACGTGTATACTGATTGTCTCTCTATTACATGTTGGTAAAGCCCTTAGGATGTGTACTTGACTACCTGGACTATGATGCGGATCATACTAGTGGGGACATGGTAGTCCATAAGTACATCCTTGAAAGTCCCTAGTCGTGGGTGTATCGAGATGGGGCATCGATATACCAGAGTAGACTAGCGTATACCTTCTCGACCCATACAGATGGGCGATGGATGATCCCATATCCATCGGTGTTTGACATCAGAGATGATATACGGGTGCTCAGTAGAGACTGGGTACACTGGACGGACTCGCCGAGAACTCCCAGATGGTATTATACCTCACGTCAGATGGCAGTTCTCTGGTGACACTGGTACAGAGTAGTCTGTTGACCCGAGATCGTCATAGAGTCTTGTATGGTTCCCACTGTGCTTTGATTTCCATCTTACCACGTCCAAGAGGGCGTGCAAAACGGTGGTTTTTGGGTACAGTCCCGAGTCACATGGAGGCAATGAGCGATAGGAGGGGATTCGTCTCTCCCGGTATAGGGGGTTGATGTTGCGCTGTGTTCGATTGGCTATAACAAGAAATCCCTGGCCAGGGTTGCTGAGATTTACTGGTAAGTGTTACCAGTAGTTTCTCGAAGTGTTATAGACCTCATATCGACATGACTTATCGAACTATTGGGGTCTGACGTTTACCACCCCTAGGCGAGATATGCGACATATCAGACGATCAGACCGGACTGTACGGTAGTGTTACTGGTTGGATTCACTGGAGTGTGAGCGGGCTTGCTCGTCGATCTTCAGATCGCTCAATACCCGGGTGGCCGTTACGTTTAGCAGACCGCTTGCGGCTTGTGGGTGTTTGATATGATCATCACCTGCTGCCGGCGTATTGACGAGTCTTTAGAGTCCTACACAGAGGTTTCCTGGCTCAAGCGAAACGAAATAGGAGCGCATATGAGATATGTGCGGGACCGAGAATAATGCGTGTATGTGATACCGTATTCTATTCTCGCGATGAATGTATCGAATGGTTGTATGCGATATAACCTAGTTATCGAATCAAGTATTGATTCGATAAGCCGATACATTGAATACTAGTCGGTTGTGTGCGACATGACCGGATCATTGAATCAAGTGTTGATTTAGTGATTTAATGCATAATTATATATTTGATATATTACTTTGCACTAACTAGTATTGGTTCACTTTAAACGGATTTTCTCACTTGGTTTGTGCACATTGTATATGTGATATACTTTTGTACACTTGTATGTATCATGTTTGATGATGCATGCTAACTTGTGTTTTGTGTAAAGTTTAAACCATGGTTATGTAATGGTTAGGGTTTTCATTTTCATATCTATTTATTTATTTGTTTATTCATTTTGGAAAATGATAAGCATAATGCAAAATGGTGGCTTTGTTTGGAAGCTTGTTGAAGCTTCATGAAGACTTTGACCATTTTGTATTTTAGCTTAACCCTAACCATTGCATTGAACCATGATTAGTTCTCTACACTTAACTATGGTCATGTTATGATAAGGATTGATTTATTCTTTTCTTTTTTAATTATCTTATCATATCATTTCTTCTTCTTCTTCCTTGAACTCAAGAAGAAAACCTTGAGGTCATCAATGGTGATTGATGATAAAGAGTGAGAAATCCAATTCTAAATTGAACCCACTTCCTATTTCTTCATCCTCTACCTCTTGCCAAGTAGTAGAGTGTGTTTTCTTCACAAGTTTCTTGACTTGGTGAAGTCGGAGCTTGATTTAGCGATGCCTCGACGTAGATCATCTTCGGCATGGACATCGATGACCTAGCCCGTCCATTCTCCGATGAAGCCGACGCTAGAGCCCGGGACTTGTTATGGACAGCGATGAGACTTCATTGCGGAGCTATGGAGGTGGAGAACCGGATCTACAAAGCTTGTATTTCCGTATCTCTTAGTTAAGTGTTAACTAGTTTACTTTTTTCGCCTAGATTTCTAGCAAACGATCCGTAGTCGGGTTTCTCGGCACCTAGAATTTTTGAAATTGGCATGTTCGATGCCTTGTGAGACCTCACTAGGGTGCCTAGGAACCCCTACAGTGGTATCAGATATACCGCTGTGCAAAGCAAGAACTGTAGCTACCTGTTTTATTTTGAAATTCGATTCTACAACATCTTAGGTTTCTTTTACTTTCATTAATCACATTAATGAAGTCCCATCATTTAAGTTACCTAAACATCACAGATAAATACGACGTACACTTATGCCATCCGCATTCGCCTCGATGTCCCCTCGTGCACCGTTAGGTTAGGTAACTAACGGCAGAGCGGGGCAGGGCTAGCGCGGGTGTAAAACATAAGTAACGCCTATATAATATATCATATATACTATATAAAGTATCTATCACAGAACATCACATGATCACATCACAGATATCGCAGCAGAAGAAACATATGAAATATTGGATATACTAGGACGTCCGTGTTTTCAATACGAGCCAGTATAAAACACGGATTCCACGGTCGTGATGAATAGCCAAACCCACACCCCTAGACCCCTACGAGAGCGGCAAGCAACCCTACCAATTCTGGAGTTAGGAGACCCGGACCCGACTCCTCGAGTTGGTCTCCCACTGAACTCCAGAACCCGGTTACTTGTGCCCTCCTCCTTGGGTCTATCCTAGTGCGGAAAAGTAAATAATATACAAGGGGTGACATCTTCCGCAACCTGGAAGTGCCCCAATAAAAGAATATTACATACAAGTTTTTACATGAATGAAAATGAAAAACACTCATCTCACATAAAAACCCCCGGCTATTCAAACACGACGATCCAATATAACATATCCAGCAACACATAACATCACATGTCATCAACGTAAGTAAATATGTCCATCCCAATTGTCGTTGGCATATAGCAACGAAACCGGCGATATCACATATTACACTTACGGTCACAGAAAAGAAAGTGTAAAACTACAACAGTTGGAATCCGCAACCACCTCAGACATCACATGCCTGACCAAATGAATTACTTAGACATCGCATGCCTAACAATTATAAACCCTGCATTTTAGTCTCATTATCGAAAACACTTTTCAATATCAAGTCGGGCAATTCAACAAGATTCCCGAAAAACTGATCGAATACTCGTCGCAAACTTCAGTAGGCGGCTGCACCCCCGATACCGTCGACGAAGTGCACCAAGGCGGAACACCGCTGCCGCGAGCACCCGGATGGATGCTTTCGGCGACGGGGTTCTCCTACAGTCACTTGGTCGGGGCTATGGAGTGAGGCTGTCTATTAAGTTTACCCGGCGAGTATCCGCGTACACTACGTGATTGCGACGGACTTTTGATCACATCAAAATTCCGTGGCAACCGATCAAGTGAGACTAAATTGCTAGATTTATAACATTCATTCAGTTATCTCATAACTTCTTGTGAATTCCAATTATTGTATCCCATTCCAGATAAATAGAAAATGTCAAACTTTCCGATCGAACAATCGAACACCCAATTTTTCCCGATACAGATCAACACATGAAATAAGTCTAACAACATTCAGTTCGTGCCTCAGTACCGACGGTCCAGCCGTAGAAGGGTCAAGCCAACGCCTCACATGTGGCACGCCGTACTGCCCCAAACCCGAAGGTTCAAAGGGCAGTTCAAGACGGTCACATAATCGAGTTAAGGTTTGTTGTCTTCTAGAGGGTCCATCGCGTTACTTGCACTACTTAGAACGTCGTTAAACTACGGAAAAATCCAACACTTGGAAATTTCCCGACAGGGAAAAAATATTGGGTATTTATATCCGGTCGAACTTTTTAACATATTCAAAAATTTATCCGGAAAGCCACACAGACAAAATTTGATACTCCGATCGATACACCGAATCCCCAAAACAACTCCAGAAAATTCAACTCTTGAATAAATATTAAAAATTCCCAGAAAAATCAGCATCTGAAAACATGAATTACGGTGCAAATTTCGATGCGCAAAAAGACAAAGTTGCCGCGGAACCGCCGCATGAGCATGCTCATGCCGCGGATCCGCGGCGAGATTATGGAATTGGGCGCTCGAATTTTGCAGTAATCCTTATATCTTCCTGCTGAGTTTTCTGAATATTTTTAATCTGGAAAAATCCACGTTTTTGAAAAAAGGACAGAGAGCATGGAAATTTTGGGGTTTCGGTTCGTTCGGACTTCAAATTCCGTCTAGACTTCGCCTAAGGCTCTAGCTAGGCTCTGATACCACTGTAGGGTTCCTAGGCACTCCCAAGAGGTCTCACAAGGCATCAACCATGCCAATTTCAAATTTTAAAGTGCCGAGAAACCCTAAACTACGGATCGTTTGCTAGAAGTCTAGGCGAAAAGATAACAAGTTAACACTTAACTAAGAGAATACGGAAATACAACCTTTGTAGATCCGGTGCTCCACCTCCATAGCTCCGCAATGAAGTCTTCTCACTGTCCAAAATAAATCCCGGGCTCTAGCGTCGGCTTCATCGGAGAATAGGCGAGCTAGGTCGTCGATGTCCATGCCGAAGATGATCTACGTCGAAGCATCACTAGATCAAGCTCCACCTTCACCAAGCCATGAAAACTTATGAAGGAAACACACTCTACTACTTGGCAAGAGGTAGAGGATGAAGAAATAGGAAGTGGGTAGACTTTAGAATTGGATTTCTCACTCATTCTCATCACTTGCCATTAATGGAGCAAGCTTTCTTCATGTGAAGAAAATGAAGAAGAAGAAGAAGCTAATTATGATAAGTTAATTAAAATTGGAAAATAAATGAATACTTATCATATTAGAACCATGGTTAGGTATAGAGAATCAATCATGGTTAAAAGAGATGGTTAGGGTTAAGCATGAGACAAAATTGGTGACAAAGTCAAACATTCATGAAAGTTCATGAAAGAATAAAAGAAAGCCACCAATTCTTCTTATGCAAAATAATTTCCAAAAAGGAATAAATGAATAATTTAAGAAAATAAAACCCTAATCATTTAGTTAACCATGGTTTAATTCTTTGCACTTAACCAAGTAGGCATGCATCATCAACCATGATACAAACAAGTGCACAAAATCATATCGCATATGCAATGCGCACATCCGAGTGAGAAAATCCATTCAAAGTGAACCGATACTAGTTAATGCAAAGTAATATATCAAATATATATAATTATACATTAAATCATTAAACCAACACTTGATTCAATGATCCGGTCATGTCGCACATAACCGACTGGTATCAATAGTAACAACTTATCGAATCAACACTTGATCCGATAACCCGGCTATATCGCATATAACCGATCAATGTCACATCGCGAGAATCGAATACAGTATCACATACTGGTATTATTCTCGGTCCCGCACATATCTCATATGCGCTCCTATTTCGTTTTGCTTGAGCCAGGAAACCTCTGTGTAGGACTCTAAAGACTCGTCAATACGCCGGCAGCAGGTGATGATCATATCAAACACCCACAAGCCGCAAGCGGTCTGCTAAACGTAACGGCCACCCGGGTATTGAGCGATCTGAAGATCGACGAGCAAGCCCGCTCACACTCCAGTGAATCCAACCAGTAACACTACCGTACAGTCCGGTCTGATCGTCTGATATGTCGCATATCTCGCCTAGGGGTGGTAAACGTCAGACCCCAATAGCTCGATAAGTCGTGTCGATATGAGGTCTATAACAATTCGAGAAACTACTGGTAACACTTACCAGTAAATCTCAGCAACCCTGGCCAGGGATTTCCTGTTATAGCCAATCGAACACAGTGCAACATCAACTCCCTATACCGGGAGAGACGAATCCCCTCCTATCGCTCATTGCCTCCATGTGACTCGGGACTGTACCCAAAAACCACCGTTTTGCACGCCCTCTTGGACGTGGTAAGATGGAAATCAAAGCACAGTGGGAACCACACAAGACTCTATGACGATCTCGGGTCAACAGACTACTCTGTACCAGTGTCACCAGAGAACTGCCATCTGTCGTGAGGTATAATACCATCTGGGAGTTCTCGGCGAGTCCGTCCAGTGTACCCAGTCTCTACTGAGCACCCGTATATCATCTCTGATGTCAAACACCGATGGATATGGGATCATCCATCGCCCATCTGTATGGGTCGAGAAGGTATACGCTAGTCTACTCTGGTATATTGATGCCCCGTCTCGATACACCCACGACTAGGGACTTTGAAGGATGTACTTATGGACTACCATGTCCCCACTAGTATGATCCGCATCATAGTCCAGGTAGTTAAGTACAGATCCTAAGGGCTTTACCAACATGTAACAGAGAGACAATCAGTATACACGTTAAGGTAAAGTTCAACCAGATAGCATACTATCATGTCGAGCAAGAAAGTCCTCCCTATATACGTCCCAGCATCCACTACAATATACATCCTATGTACAGTAATGGCCTCTAGAGCATACATATAACTAACAGCTCGGGCGCTAGCGCTCTGAGCGCAAGAGTGCTAGCACTTTAAGCGCTAGCACACCACGTGTCAGCACGTGGGCGCTCGAGCACTTGCGCTTCGGGCGCTAGCGCTCTGAGCTCAAGAGCGCTAGCGCTTTGAGCGCTAGCGTCCCACGTGTCAGCACGTGGGCGCTCGGGCGCTAGTGCTTCGGGCACTAGCGCTCTGAGCGCCAGAGCGCTAGCGCTTTGAGCACTAGCGCACCACGTGTCAGCACGTGGGAGCTCAGGTGCTAGAGCTCTGAGCGCAAGAGCGCTGGCGCTTTAAGCGCGAGCGGCCCACGTGTCAGCATGTGGGCGTTCGAGCGGCAAAAGGGACTTGGTCCCTGCAATGGGAGTTGTACTCCTAGAAAGGAGCACTTATTATTCTCTGTATATATATATATATATATGAGGAGTTAAACTCCCGGGATGTTTTGAAGCTGATGAAGGGCTTCTCCCCTTGAGCCCTAGTTCTTCCCCAAAGTGGGGTTTCTGGAGATGGGTCTCCTTCTTCTTCCTTTGTTGGCCGGATCTTGAAGATCAAGAAGTATGAGATTTTAAAAATCTCTCTTTTCTGAGATCTGATGGCAGATCTGAGTTCCCCTTTGTGGGTTTTGTAGTGAAAACTACTTTGTTTTATAAAAGGAAGAGTAAAACTCTTGATTTAATTCAAAAGAAAGAAGAAGGTTTTAAAACCTTGAGGAAGGAGAAGATCACAGATCTGGATTTTTTTGGAGAGAGAAAAGTTGTTGGGATATTTTCATTACCTTGGCCTTTATAGGCTATACACTTTATATATAGCCCCTTGGGCTTTACAAAAATGGCATTTTGGCCATCCCATGGCTCATGTGCCATTTCTTTTTGCACATAAGCCATGGGCTTTATAAAAATTTGGCTTTATGCCCATTCATGCATAAAAAATTACATAAAAAATTATTTATTACATGATTTCATTTTGGGCATGGATGGGGGCCGGCCGCTTCATGTTCGGACTCGACCTGGGTATGGGCCCACTTGATCCGGGCTTAGGCCCACTTGGCTTGGGGTTGACCTTGACTTTGACTTGGTCAACCGGGGTGCAATTTTCGACCCCAACACGTACGTTCTATTTTCGTTTCTTTTTCTGTGATGTTTAGGAAACATTAAATGATGGGACTTCATTAATGAGGTTAATGAAAAGAAAAGAAATCTAAAGATATTGTAGAATCAAAAGTTTTTTAAAAGGTAGCTCTAGTTCTTTCTTTGCATAGTGGTATTCCTTGATGAATATCCAGCACCTCATTCGATGAGGAAAGAGCCGAGATCCCTTCACCGGGAGTGACCTCTTTAGCAAAACCAACAAATGCTACAACCCACTCGGTTTATCATCATAGCTTCTATAGTTCTTGCTTTGCATAGTGGTATTCCTTGATGGATATCTAACACCTCATTTGATGAGGAAAGAGCTGAGATCCCTTCACCGAGAGTGACCTCTTTATCAAAAGCTAGTAAAAGCTATTCGGTTTGTTTTTGAAAACTATTCAATTTTAAAAGCAGAGCTTAAACCGCTCCTTTTCAAATCACTAGATTCTACAATGATATCAAGTTCATTACGTTAAAGGTTTTCTTAAAAACTAGTCGTAGCCTTCCTTCATTTCAAATAAGTGTTGCTTATAGTGCCCTCAAGTCAATTATTGAATCCCAGGCACGCGATTGTGATGATTGAGAGAGGACCTATACGGAGAGAACAGTCTTACTCGAGATGATAGTATACTATCTGGTTTGTCTTTATCATCATGTACAGCATTAGGTGGCATTACAGATCACCATTACATGTTGACAGAGCCTATAGGATTCTTGCTTGATTACCAGTATTATGATGGTGATCATATCCGTGGGAGCTGGGTAGTCTATAAGCACATCCTTAAATGTCCCTAGTCGTGGAAGTATCGAGACTGGGCATCGATACTCCGGAGTAGACTAGTGTATACTTATTGAGACCCCGACGAGTGGCGGTGGCCGGTCACACAAGCCATTGGTGTCAGTTATTCGCCTAAGATAGTATATAGGTGCTTATTGGGTTATGAGTACACTGGACGGACTCACCAGGAACATGCTAGTTGGTATTATACCTATTGTCGGATAGCAGTTCTCAGGTGACATGAGTACAGGTTAGTCTGTTGACCTGAGATCGTCATTTGTCTCATGTGAGTTCCCACTGTGCTTTGATTACTACCTTACCACGGCTCAAAGGAGTCGTGCAAACAGGTTTTAGTTGGGTACAGTCCCGAGCCACATAGAGCAGTGAGCGGATCGTCGGGGATTCGTCTCTCCCGATATTAGGGGGTGATGTCCCGTTATGCACGGATGGCCATCACCAGAAATCCATGGCCACGGTGGTTGAGAATTACTGATTTGGATCAGTAGTTTCTCAGTGGGTGATAGGCTTCATACCGACATGAAATATCGCGTTATTAGAGGTCTGACTTTATCCACCCTTTAGACCCAATATGCGATACTCTTAGACGAACAGACCAGACTGTACGGAGATTGTCACGGGCAGGCTCAGTAGGGGCTTGGATGAGCTTGCTCATCAGCCTTCCTTTCGCTCAATACCTGGGTAGCCATTACGTACAGATAGTGCTGCTGACATGTTTGTGCTTAACCCCACTGCCAACGTATTGAAGAGTCTTTAGAGTCCCACACAGAGGACTTTCCTAATTCTGGCGAAATGATATAATATACTCCTAGATAAAAACAAACTGACAGGGCCAAACTACAAAGATTGGCTCAGGAATGTCAAGATAGCAATCACTTACGACAAGCTGGGGTATCTTCTTACCACCAAAGCTCCCCCTGCCCCTGGTCCCACTTCCAGCGTCGCGGATAAGGAAATCCGCAAGACTTGGGAGATTGATAGCGCGAAGGCCAAGTGCCTCGTACTTGCCTCGATGGACAACGAACATCAGAGGAGGCACGAGAATATGGACCTTGAATCCATATTTCTCCATACAAAAGAACTGTATGGAGAGAAATCTCGTATTGCAAGATACGAAGCGTCGAAAAAGTTATTCTCGACAAAGATGGCCGTCGGATCATCAGTAGCCGAGCACGTGCTAAAGATGATCAGCTACATTGAGGAGCTCGCGGACCTAGGGACCATATTGGAGAGTGAACTCTATACGGACATAGTTCTCCAGTCCCTTCCTTCCACTTACGCCCAGTTCATACTGAACTTCAACTTACAAGAAAAAGAGGTTGAACTTTCAGAACTCCTCAACATGCTGAGGAGCGCAGAGGGCACCCTACAAAAAGGTAGGGAAACATCCACTTTGTTTGTAGGAGGATCATCTTCTTCTAGGTCCAAGGCGAAAGCCAAGGGAAAGAAGAAGAAAGCCCCCGCCAAACCAAGGGGCGGTGTTAGTAAAGTGGATACGAAGGGAAAAGCTAAAGCAACAAAGAAAGCGGGGAAGCTTGTGGATAAGGAAGAATGCTTCTATTGTCATAAGAAAGGACACTGGAAGAATGATTGCAGGGCCTGGAAGGCCAGAACACAGGAATTGAAGCAGGTTGCAGCTTCAGCTTCAGGTGTGTATGTTATTGAAAACTGTCTTTCAATAAACTCTACTTCCTGGGTATTGGATACCGGATCAGGATCTCATATCTGTAATTCTTTGCAGGCGTTGAGAAACCGTAGGGTTTTGAAGGCAGGTGACATGACCCTCAGAGTTGCGAACGGAGCTAGCATGGATGCTAAAGCCGTGGGGGACTATCACCTGGGAATGTCAGATGGACATGTTTTGGTTTTGCGTAATTGCTTTTTTGTACCCAACGCAACTTGTAATATCATTTCTGTATCTTTAGTTTCTAAAGAAGGTTATGAATTTGCGTTTGTAAGTAATGTTGTAAACATTCACCTTAATCAAGTTCTGATTGGGTCAGGTACATTGAGTAATGGTATATACGTATTGAACCAACCACAGATTTTCAATGTCCAGAATACACACAAAAGAAAGTCTCCAGAAATAAATCAGACTTTCTTGTGGCATTGTAGACTGGGTCACATCAATGAGAGAAGGTTGACGAAGTTACATACTGAAGGGTATTTGAATGCGTTCGAATATCAATCGTATGCCACTTGTCAATCCTGTCTCAAAGGAAAGATGACAAAGACTCCGTTTACTGGACATGGAGTAAGAGCGAGCGAGCTCTTGGGACTCGTACACAGTGACGTGTGCGGTCCAATGTCTACACATGCGCGAAGCGGCCATTCTTACTTCATTACTTTTACGGATGATTTCTCAAAGTAGGTTATGTCTTCTTAATGAAACATAAGTCCGAAGCCTTTGGAAAATTCCAGGAGTATAAGAATGAAGTAGAGAAACAGACCGGCAAAAGTATTAAGATTCTAAGATCGGATCGAGGTGGAAAATACTTAAGTGCCGAGTTCCTGGACTATTTAAAAGAGAACGGAATTCTCTCTCAGCTTACTCCTCCATACACCCCGCAACATAACGGTGTTTCGGAGAGACGGAACCGCACCCTATTGGATATGGTGCGGTCCATGATGGGTAACGCTGAGTTGCCGCGATCATTCTGGGGATATGCGCTAGAATCAGCCGCATACCTTTTGAACCGAGTTCTTACTAAGACTGTGCCTACTACGCCATATGAAATGTGGTATGGGAAGAGACCCTATCTTAAGCACATTAAGACATGGGGATGTCCGGCTTTTGTCAAAAAGCAGCATGCGGACAAGCTCGAGGCACGCTCAGTACAGTGCAAGTTTGTGGGATATCCAAAGAATTCCAAAGGATATTTCTTCTACTGTGAAGAGGAACAAAAAGTTCTTGTTTCTCGTCATGCCTACTTCTTGGAAACTGAGTTTTTGGAAAACCAGATAAGTGGGAGCACAGTAGAATTGGAAGAAATTCCAGAACCACGGACTATTACTGAAAGTTTAGTGGAACCAGAGGGTTCGGAAGAACAGGACATTCCTACGCCGCTCCGCAGAAGTAGTAGGCAGACTCATCCGTCCGAGAGATACTACGGTTTTCTCATAGACGGGGATAGAGAGGATTGCATCATAGATTATGATGAGCCTACTAGCTTCCAGCAGGCCGTTCAGAGCGTTGACTCAGTGAAATGGCTGGATGCAATGCGGACCGAAATGGAGTCCATGTACACCAACAAGGTATGGACGTTGGACATTGCTCCAGACGGGGTAAAACCCGTAGGATGCAAGTGGATCTTCAAAAGGAAGATTGGTGTAGATGGACAGGTTGAGACCTATAAAGCTAGGCTGGTAGCAAAGGGTTTTCGTCAAAGACCTGGCTTGGACTATGACGAAACCTTTTCTCCAGTAGCCATGCTGAAATCCATTCAGATCCTTCTTGCCATTGCTGCCTTCCACGATTATGAGATCTGGCAAATGGACGTAAAGACAGCTTTTCTAAATGGAAATTTAGAGGAGTGTGTCTATATGGACCAGCCAGAGGGTTTCATTCAGAGTGGGAGCAGCGGAAAGGTGTGCAAGTTGCTTAAGTCCATCTATGGACTAAAGCAGGCATCGCAGAGTTGGAACATCTGCTTTGATGAGACGGTCAAAGAATTTGGCTTTATCAAAAATCCAGATGAACCATGCATCTATAGTAGATTTGTAGCGAGAACTGTAGTATTCCTCGTTTTATACGTGGATGACATTCTCTTAATAGGAAATGACATTCCTATGCTACAATCTGTCAAGGGGTTCTTGTCGCACAGGTTCTCCATGAAAGACCTGGGTGATGCCTCATACATTCTGGGTATCCGGATCTACCGTGACAGATCCAAGAGGATATTAGGACTTTCACAGTCCAGGTACATCGACACTATACTGAAGAGATTCAGTATGGAAGATTCCAAGCGCGGTAACCTACCGGCTTGTCACGGGATCACCCTCTCTAAAGAGATGTCTCCCAAGACTGATTTGGAGAGGGATCGCATGTCTATTATACCCTACGCTTCTGCGGTAGGCTCTATAATGTATGCGATGTTGTGTACCAGACCGGATGTAGCTTATGCATTGAGTGTGGTAAGCCGGTATTAGTCAAACCCTGGGGAGAAACACTGGATAGCGGTAAAGAACATTCTCAAGTACCTAAGAAGGACTAAGGAGATGTTCTTGGTATATGGCGGAAAAGATCTCCAGATCGAGGCCTTTGCTGATTCCAGCTTCCAGAGTGACAAGGATGATTCCAAGTCCATGTCGGGTTTTGTCTTTACCCTCAATGGAGGGGCGGTGTGTTGGAAGAGTTCCAAACAAGAAACCGTTGCAGACTCGACGATGGAAGCGGAATACATCGCTGCATCTGATGCCGCAAAAGAAGCTGTCTGGATGAGGAAGTTCTTGAAAGAACTTCAGGTGGTTCCGTCCATTGTTGATCCAATACCTCTGTATTGCGACAACAACGGGGCTATAGCTTTAGCGAAGGAACCCAGGTCCCATCAGAGATCCAGGCACATCTTGAGGCGGTATCACCTGATCAGGGAGATCGTAGATCGCCAGGAGATCGAGGTTCGGAGAGTCGCTTCAGAAGATAACACTGCAGATCCATTCACCAAGGCCCTGCCCCAGACTCAGTTCGAGCGGCTGATCGAGATGATAGGTCTTCGATACGCCAGTACATGGCCTTAGTGCAAGTGGGAGATTGTTAGTGTATATGCCCTAGAGGCCATTACTGTATCATACTAGTTTGTATATTACTTAATGGAAGCTTGGGATATTCACCTTGTATATACAATCTTGCTCAAAATAGTAGTATGCTACTTGGTTTGTTTCTACTTCAATGTGTACATGTGTTTATTTTTGTATATCGCCTACACACATTAGTGGAGCCCTTAGGATCTTTGCTTGATTACCAGCGATGTGATGGCCGTCACACTAGTGGGGCTGGGTGATCTATAAGCACATCCTTATGCAGGTCCCTGGTCGCAGGACTATCGAGACAGGGCATCGATACTCCGGAGTAGACCAGCGCATGCACTTCTCATCCCAGTGTGGGAGACGGTCTGTCCCACAGCCGTCAGTACGTCGTACTTGAGATAGTATGCGGGTGCTCGTTAGGTTACGGGTACACTGGACAGGACTCGTCGGGAACTGACTAGTTGGTATTATGCCTATCGTCAGTTATCAGTTCCCAGGTGACATGAGTACAGCTTAGTCCGCTGACTTGACACTGTCACTTCACCTCGAGTGTGTTCCCACTGTACTTTGATCACTACCCTACCACGGCTCAAAGGAGTCGTGCAAACAGGTAGTGGTTGGGTGCAGTCCCGAAGCACTTGGAGGCAGTGACGGTTAGACAGGATTCGTCTCTCCCGGTATTGGGGGTTGACATCGCGCTGTGTCTAGGAGAGCCATTACACGAGTAGTCCCTGGCCAGGGCAAACGAGATATACTGGTAGGTTTCCAGTGTTATCTCAGGGTGTTTTGGGCTTCGCTCCGGCACGACTTGTACCGCTATTGGGGGACTGACGTTTACCGCCCCCTAGGCCCGCCATGCGATGTATCAGACGAACAGACCGGACTGTACGGAGAATGTCACACTCAGGCTCAGTAGGAGTTCAGATGGGTTTCGCCTCGTCGGTCTTCTTGTCGGCACTACCTGGGGACCGTTACGTACAGCTAGTGCCGCTTGCGGTCTGTGGTTAAACCCACTGCCAGCGTAGTGTCGAGTCTTTAGAGTCCCACACAGAAAGCTTTTCGCCTTTAGGCAAAAGAGTAGAGGTCGCATGGTATTGCGACAGGTCGCATGGTTTTTGCGACAGGGTTCGGTCACATCCGTGCACTTGTGCACGTACAGTGTCCGGACAGTTTACACTAGCGGGCTTTGGTTTAAGCCAGATCCTAGTGTACCTTTTGGGATTGGATTTATCCAGTGTGCATTCGTGTTCCTCGGAACGCGGATGCGGGTGCGTATGCACAGTTGACAGGGAGACAGAGGCAGCGGATTCTCATTAGGGTTGTTGACAGTTGACTGTTGACTATTTGACTTTTTGTTCAACCCTAATGAGAATATGATATGTGATTAACTATTATATTAATTAAGTATTATGGTGACATGGTTGTGGAGGATTGACTTTGTTGACTTGTTGACTTTTGTTGACTTTGTTGACTTTTTGTTGACTTTTGTTGACTTTGTTGACCGGTTGACTAGGCTTGACTAGTTGACCATCATGATAACCATAGCCATCATTTCATGGCAAAGACTTTTGTTTGCTTGCTCATTTGTGTAAAATGAGTGCATGAAATGATATGGTTATGGTTGCTTCAACTATCACATAAGACTTTTTTTAGTATGATGAGTTATCATGACTTTGGATTATGAGAGGGTGAGAGACAAAAGAGTTGCTCATTCTTTCTTGCTCATTCTCTCTCTTGTTCTTGAGCTCTCTTGTTTTGCTCTCACCCTCTTGCTCTTTTTCCCTCTCTTTAATCTATGGTTCTCTTGTCTCATGAGTTGAGAATCAAGAACCATAGATAAAATCCCATACAAACTCTTCTCTACTCACTCTAGTTCACAAGGTTTGGCAAACCGAGTGAACTAGTTTCTTCAAAGAACGAAGAAGGAGCCAAAGGTTGGAGCTTTCAGGTGGATCTATCTTCGGCGTACGGAGACGACGGGAAGAAGCCGATCCGGACCACCATCGGAGCTTGAAGACGAAGGAGTTCAAGACAAGTATGGTATAACCCCCTAACCGAGTAGCTAGAAACTCGTAGTTAGGTTGCTAGATAGATGTTTAACCAAGATCCGGGTTTTAGGTCCATGTTACCACCTCCGTAAAAATCGTTTTTTACCAAATTCCGCATTCCCGAAAGTACCGGGAGAGGTAGCATGGACTTACAGACCGATGATCTCGAGTAGCCTCTCGAACTGAATCTGAGCTAGGGCCTTCGTGAATGGATCAGCAATTTTCTCTTCAGAAGCAACTCTCCGAACCTCGATCTCCCGACGATCAATGATCTCCTTGATCAGGTGATACCGCCTCAAGATGTGTCTGGACTTCTGATGGGACTTTGGTTCTTTCGCTAAAGCTATAGCTCCGTTGTTGTCGCAATACAGAGGTATTGGATCAACTATGGTAGGAACCACCTGAAGTTCTGTTAGGAACTTCTTCATCCAGACTGCTTCTTTAGCGGCATCGCAAGTAGCAATATACTCCGCTTCCATCGTCGAGTCAGCAACGGTGTCCTGCTTGGAGCTCTTCCAGCACACCGCCCCTCTATTGAGGGTAAAGACATAACCCGACATGGACTTGGAATCGTCCTTATCACTCTGGAAGCCAGAATCAGCAAAGGCCTCTAACTTGAGGTCTTTTCCGCCGTAAACCAAGAACATCTCCTTAGTCCTTCTCAGGTACTTGAGAATGTTTTTCACTGCTATCCAGTGATTCTCCCCTGGGTCCGACTGATACCGGCTTACCACGCTTAGTGCGTAAGCTACATCTGATTTGGTGCACAACATCGCATAGATTATAGAGCCTACCGCAGAAGCGTAGGGTATAATAGGCATGCGTTCCCTTTCCAAATCAGTCTTGGGAGACATCTCTTTGGAGAGGGTGATTCCGTGACAAGCCGGTAGATTACCGCGCTTAGAATCTTCCATACTGAATCTTTTTAGTATGGTGTTGATATACCTGGACTGCGAAAGTCCCAACATCCTCTTGGATCTATCACGATAGATCCGGATCCCCAGAATGTAAGAGGCATTACCCAGGTCTTTCATGGAGAACCTGTGTGACAAGAATCCTTTGACAGATTGTAGCATAGGAATGTCATTTCCTATCAATAGAATGTCATCCACGTATAAGACGAGGAATACGACACTTCTGGCCACAACTTTACTATATATACATGGTTCATCTGGATTTTTGATAAAGTCATATTCTTTGACTGTTTCATCAAAACAGATGTTCCAACTCCGCGATGCTCGCTTTAGTCCATAAATGGACTTAAGCAACTTGCATACTCTACCGCTGCTCCCACTCTGATTGAAACCCTCTGGCTGATCCATATAGACGCACTCTTCTAAATTACCATTCAGAAAGGCCGTCTTTACGTCCATCTGCCAGATTTCATAATCATGGAAGGCAGCAATAGCAAGAAGGATCCGGATGGATTTGAGCATAGCCACTGGAGAAAAAGTCTCGTCATATTCCAAACCAGGTCTTTGACGAAAACCCTTTGCAACAAGTCTAGCCTTATAGGTTTCCACCTGTTCATCTACACCAATCTTTTTCTTGAAGATCCATTTGCATCCTATGGGTTTTACCCCATCTGGAGCAAAGTCCAAAGTCCATACTTTGTTGGTGTACATGGACTCCATTTCGGTCCGCATTGCATCTAGCAATCGTACCGAGTCGCCGCTCTGGATGGCCTGCTGGAAGCTAGTAGGTTCATCATCAACGATGATGCAATCCTCTCTATCCCCATCTATGAGAAAACCGTAGTATCTCTCAGGCGGATGAGACGGCCTACTACTTCTGCGGAGGGGTGCGGGAATGTCCTGTTCTTCTTGAACTACTTGTTCTACCAAACTTTCAGTAGTAGTTTGTGGTTCTGGAATTTCTTCCAGTTCTATTTCGCTCCCACTTGTTTCCTTTTCTAAAAACTGATGTTCTAGAAAATGGGCATTATGAGAAACAAATACCTTTTGTTCCTCTACGTAATAGAATAGATATCCCCTGGAGTTCTTTGGATATCCCATAAACTTACACTTTACTGATCGTGCCTCGAGCTTGTCCACATGCTGCTTTTTAACAAAAGCTGGACATCCCCAAATCTTTATATACTGAAGATGGGGTTTCTTCCCACTCCACATCTGATATGGAGTGGTAGGCACAGTCTTGGTAGGAACCATGTTCAAAAGATATGCCGTTGATTCTAGCGCATAACCCCAGAAAGATCGAGGTAACTCAGCATTACTCATCATGGATCGTACCATATCCAATAGGGTTCGATTCCATCTGTCCGATACACCGTTATGATGTGGAGTGTATGGAGGAGTAAGCTAAGAGAGAATTCCTTTCTCTTTTAGGTAACCTAGGAACTCGGCACTTAACTATTCACCACCTCGATCAGATCTTAGTGTCTTGATACTTTTGCCGGTTTGGTTTTCTACTTCATTCTTATACTCCTGGAATTTTTCAAAAGCCTCGGATTTATGTTTCATCAGATAAATGAATCCGTACCTTGAATAATCATCCGTAAAAGTAATGAATTAGGAAAAACCACCTCTTGCATGTGTAGATATTGGACCGCATACATCGCTGTGTACGAGTCCTAAGACCTCGCTCGCTCTTACTCCATGTCCAGTGAATGGAGTCTTTGTCATCTTTCCTTTGAGACATGATTCACAAGTGTCATAAGTTTGATATTCGAACAAGTCCAAATATCCTTCTCTATGTAACTTAGTTAACCTTGTCTTATTGATGTGACCTAGTCTACAATGCCATAAGAAAGCCTTATTTAAATTTGGAGACTTTCTTTTTAGTGTGTTTTGGACATTGAAAATCTGGATTTGGTTTAAGACATATATACCGTTATTTAGTGTACCGGACCCAATCAACCCATGATTAAGGTGGATGTTAACAACATCGCTTACAAACGTGAAATCATAACCTTTATTTGATAACAAGGAAACTGATATGATATTACACGTTAAACTAGGTACATAAAAACAGTTATGTAAAACCAAAATATGTCCACTCGTCAATCCCAGGTGATAATCCCCGACGGACACAGCTCCCACGCTAGCTCCGTTAGCAACCTTTAGGGTCATATCACCTTCCTTCAGCACTCTACGGTTTCTCAGTGCCTGCAATGAATTGCATATATGAGATCCTGATCCGGTATCCAATACCCAGGAAGTAGAGTTGATTGACAAACAATTCTCAATTACAAACACACCTGAAGTCGAAGCCATAGCTTGCTTCGGTCCTTGGTTCTTGGCGTTCCATGCCTTGCAATCTTTCTTCCAGTGCCCTTTCCTGTGACAATGGAAGCACTCATCCTGCGCCACTACTGGCACTACAATCTTTTTCTTTCCCTTCCCTCCCACCGTACTAACACCTCCTCTAGGTTTGGTGGCGGCATTCTTCTTCCTTTCTTTGGCCCTTGCCTTGGACCCGGAAGAAGATGCACCGCTAACAAACATAGCGGGTGTTTCCCTTGCCTTCTGCAAGGTGCCCTCTGCACTCCTCAACATGTTAAGGAGTTCCGGAAGTTCAACTTCTTTTCTTTGAATGTTGAAGTTCAGAATAAACTGGGCGTAGGTGGAAGGAAGGGACTGGAGAATAAGGTCTGTATAGAGCTCATTATCCAAAGTCGTCCCAAGGTCTGTGAGCTCTTCTATATAGCCTATCATCTTTAGGACATGTTCTCCTACCGATGATCCGACGGCCAACCTCGCTCGAAACAAGTTCTTTGAGGTCTCGTATCTTGCTATACGAGATTGCTCTCCATAAAGTTCCTTTGTATGGAGAAATATGGCATCTAGTTCCATATCCTCGTGCCTCCTCTGATGTTCATTGTTCATCGAGGCAAGCACGATGCACTTGGCCTTCGCGCAATCATACTCCCAGGTTTTGCGGATTTCCTTATCCGCATTACTGGATTTGGGACCTGGGACTGCAGGTGCCTTAGCGGTGAGGACGTACCCCAATTTGTCATAGGTCAAAACCATTTTGACATTCCGCAGCTAATCTTTATAGTTTGGCCCTGTCAGTATATTTTTCTCTAAAAGTAACTTAAGTACAGTCATTTTCAGGGTCGCTGCAATTAGGAGAGAGAGAAGAAAACTCTTTAGCATGATGCTCTTGCAAGTTTAGAGTGGTTTTTAGTTTATCTAAACTGGATGGCTCCCACTGTTTCTCGAATCCTTCCCCAAACCATAAAAGAAGAATTAGCCAGGATGATTCTCACCGTACAATACTTTCTTAACCGTTCAGCCAGGCTAGTGTCGATACTTCGAGGGAGGTTTTCCAACGCTTTCGCGAAGTTCCTTAATTAAATAATCTCTTTTCTCTGGGGGCTTAACCCCGCTGACATCTTTCTAGACACCTATTTGGTTTATAGCATTAATCGTTAAGTGACGAATCTCCTGATGAGTAGCATATACTCACAGTAGGATCGGGATCCAAATATCATCGTATGATAATGTTGAAGGAATCCTACCAACATTCATCAAACTCCAAATGGTATGCATCTCTTTGCAAATTTCAGTTTCTTTAGAAATTCCCGATATATATTTTTGCCCCATGCTCTTATGACCTTGGCGTTAGGTCAAAATGTCATAAGTCACATGTCAAGTTCTACCCATCATTATCTTGTTAATTTGAACCCATCCGTATATATCCTTGACGTTCGGCCAAAATGATAATACGACTGTCCCAAACTAACTCATCTATCTATGCAACAAATGAATACCCAGCAGCTACCAAACACTATGCCTTGGCTTTAGGTCAAAATACATAGCTTGAATACTACTGAATACCCAAATGAAATGACGGAGGGCTACGAATGGTTTTGGCGAAACCGTGAACGTAGTGAACTTGATATGACCGAAGGAACCTGATAGCTTTTAAAAGGAGTGGTTAAAGCTCTGCAATTTAAAAATATCATCTGTTTAAAATAACCGAGTGGTTTCTTTTAAATTGTTCCAACGATTAAACTTTTTGGTTTATTTTCTTTGCATTATAAATAATGCGTCCCATCATTAACCTATCATTGCAGAAAACAACGAAAATACAACGTCCTCTTATGCCATCCGCATTCGCCACTGGGTCCCGTCATCACCCGTTAGGTTACTTAACTAACGACAGAGCGGGGGCTGGGCTAGCGCGGGTGTAAAACATAAGTGACGTCTAAATAGCTATCATATATAGATATTGTACATTCGTCAGATGCAATAATAGGCATTCCAGATCTCAGATGAAATTTATTGGATTTGCAAGCAATCCGCGTTTGTTTTGAGCCTGCAACAAAAGACGGATTACACAGTTGTGATGAATAGCCATTACCCCACCCTAGACCCCTACGGGTATGGCAAACTACCCGCCAAATACCCGAAGTGAAGCGGTCTCCCTCAACAAAGTGAGTAGGCCACTAAACACTTCAAAATACCCGGTAGTTTGTGTACCCCACCTTGGGTCTGTCCTAGGAGCAAAAACAGTAAAATGAAATAATACAACGGTGGCTACAACCGCAACCAGGATGTGCCCCGCAAAATAATATTACAACATATTACAATTACATTGAATGAATGAATATAACAACCCATCTCAAACCCCAGCTAATCATCACAACAGTCTAATACAGTTCACATCCACAAACAGTAAAAACCATTACAGAAATGTGCAACCCCCTGCCAACCGACATACTAGCAGTTAGGGGAGGTTTACGCACACATTATACAATCACAGATATAATCATATTAGCAAATATCGTAAAATTTCGATCGAGCAAAACACTTTAGATTCTACTGTAAAACTTCTCTGTGCACCTGAGATCTTAGCAGAAAATAAAATATCCAGAAATATCACTGTTAACACAAAGGGGTTACTGAAAAAATTTGGGCCGACTCGGACCTAACTAGGCCGCGGATCCGCGGCGGATCGCATGGATCCGCCGCGGTTCCGCGGTGAGTTAGCCGAGTTGGGAGTCCAAATTTCTTCAGTAGCCCTATAATTTCATGCTTGTTATTCTGAAAGTACCTGAAAAATTTTTAGGGCCTGTTTTAAAAATGACAGAAACTGTGTTAATACGATGATCTTTCCGGTTCTTTTTGCGTTCGAAATACTTACGACTTTGCAAATGAGTTAATTATTGTTTAGCGAGGCTCTGATACCACTGTAAGTCGATGTACAACACCCCACGACTTGCGGGGAGGCGGAATAATGAAAAACGATCTTGTTTTAGGCGTAAACATCGACTAACCGAGAATCTTTGCATAAACAATAACTAACAAGAAACCATAGAAGAGTTAACTGCTATGATAAGTGATTATACCTAAAGATCCGAGTCCTTCGTCTTGTCGTACTCCACGTCCTCTCCGGCCTTCTCTATGTAGTAGAAGATCCACCCGAGAGCTTTACTACAAGCTTCACCTCAAACTAGAGATAACTAGGTTTCTTGAAGTGCTAATCCAAGTAACCTAGGTGATATAGAGTTGGGTTATGGATTAAATAGTCTAATCTAATCCTTGTACTCAACACATGAGAGGGGAGGATTAGGGTTTGAAGAGAGAGAGCTTGAGGAGAGAGAAGGTGAGCATGAGAATTAGATGAGATAATGATGTATCATAATATATATCAAGCATTATCATTTATCCAATAAAAGAAAATAAAGGATTTACAACCATGCTTGATAAATATCTAAGGGTGATTCATCTCCATGAGTCATTAAGCATTTATGATGCATTAATGACATGGATGAATCACTCATATGACTCACTAATCTCATTTAATGCATATGCCACCTTAACCCCCAAGTCATCATCTTCTAGAAGCTTCTCGCGTAATTACGAGAACACCCCTCCTATCCGTGAAAACACGGAAAAACTTTAGACTGTATAAATCCAATAATCGGATACTAGAAACTGGCTTAAACCAAAGCCGACTAGTAAAAACTGTCCGGATGTCGTACGTGCGTAAACACAAGTATGCATCCGAACCCTTGTCGTAAAACCATACGACCTCTATATCGTTTCTCCTGGAATAGGGAAACTCTCTGTGTGGGACTCTAATGACTCGACTACTACGCTGGCAGTGGGTTTAACCACAGACCGCAAGCGGCACTAGCTGTACGTAACGGTCCCCAGGTAGATGTCGATAAGAAGGCCGATGAGGAAACCCATCCGAACTCCTACTGAGCCTGATGTGACAATCTCCGTACAGTCCGGTCTGTTCGTCTAAGACTATCGCATATCGGGCCTAGGGGGCGGCAAGCGTCAGTCCCCTAATAGCAGTATAAGTCGTGTCGGAGCGAAGCCCATTACACCCTGAGAAACTACTGGAACCTACCAGTAAATCTCGCTTGCACTGGCCAGGGACTTTGCGTAATGGCTCTCTGACACAGCGCGATATCAACTCCCAATACCGGGAGAGACGAATCCTATCTAACCGCCACTGCCTCCAAGTGCTCGGTACTGCACCCAACTGCTACCTGTTTGCACGACTCCTTTGAGCCGTGGTAGGGTAGCAATCTAAGAACAGTGGGACACACTCGAGGCGAAGTAGCAGTGTCAAGTCTGCGGACTATACTGTACTCATGTCACCTGGGAACTGTTAACTGACGACTGGTATAAAACCCAACCAACAGTTCCCTGCGAGTCCTGTCCGGTGTACCCGTAACCCAACGAGCACCTGTATTCTATCTCCAGTACGACGCACTGACGGCTGTGGGACAGACCATCTCCCCAACTGGGATGAGAAGTGTACACACTAGTCTATTCCGAAGTATCGATGCCCTGTCTCGATAATCCTACGACTAGGGACCTGAATAAGGATGTGCTTGTAGACTACCCAGCCCCCACTAGTGTGACTGCCATCACAACGCTGGTAGTCAAGCAAGATGCTAAGAGCTCTATCAATACGTATACTCACATATTAAGATAGAAAAACCAAGTAGCATACTACCATGTTTAGCAAGACTGTTATATACATGTGAATATCCCAAGCTTCCATTAAGTAATATACAAACTAGTATGATACAATAATGTCCCCTAGGGCATATACACTAACAGCCCCCGCCTCACGGCCTCGAGGAGAGGGCTCGGCCCCTGCTCCCCGATGAGACTCGGACACATCTAAAGGAACCCTAACATCTACTCCTATAACATATACTGATTCTACAGGGGAAGACATCTAACCTGGGAATGAAATTCTTCAAAGGTTGAGAACGAAAGAGGGGAGACGAGCGCCGAGCAGCTGGGGCTTGAGGACGAGAAATATGAGAAAGTAAGGGCCCTAGGGCGGGCCCCACCCTTATTTATTACCGCATACAGCCTCATCCAATGGCGCCCATCGTCTCCCGCCGAAACAGCACCTTGCGCCCAGCGGTTTCGATCGCACCATGTAGCAGCCCAGCGATTGACCGCGTCCCATCAGACGCCGCAGACCTGCGTGCGTCACATCAGCTAACTGGCGCTCGACACATGGACCGTCGCTTCGACTGCAGAGTGCACGAACCGGTGCACTCTCCTTAAATGCAAAGATCTCGCCTCGATTCGCTAGCGGAAAAGACAACTGACGGTTCGAGGACTCACCCTGATATAACCCTGAGAAGGAGCTCACCTCGGGGGGGCCGGCAGTCCACTCCTGACCCGACCCGCTAGCTGGTAGGGGCAAGAGTGGGGGGCTAATGATGATGCTCAATATTGGCACAGCTGCAGATCAGGACACGTGGCAGATGACGTGTCCCAGAACTCAGAAGAAAGGGCCCACAGAGGCCGACCAAGCCACCCTACACCAGATCTGCAAGCACAAGCTAGCCCTCCTCGAGGCCCCCTGCAAATTAGCCTCCTCGGGCATTCATCTCGTCCCGAGCCGCCACAGGACCAAGACTCCTCGGCCTCCCCGCTTGTCCCCAGCTCCCTACCGAGGCCGTCTTCCTCGGCCCTCCGACCAACTCCACCACTCACAGGCGTAACTGCCGCTCCGCGAATCTCGCCATGCGCAGATTCTATGCCAGCAACATCCCACGTTCCACGCCATCACGATCCCCATTAATGGGCGATCCGCTCTCTACGCGGGCGTGACGTCGGGAGCGTAACTGCCGGCGAGATTCTCGCGTCTGCTGCTGCGTGCCACCACCATTATATAAACCCCCATCACAGAGAGGTCAAGTAAGCCCTTTTGTACACTTTTATGCCGTTATTCTGCTCGGATCTCATCATTAACTTGAGCGTCGGAGGGTCCTCGGTGGTACCAAACCACCCCGGGACTTCTTTGCATGTACTCGGCAACAGCTTTCTCACCTCACCTCTTCCTCCAAAAATCCATTGAGACCCACACGCAACGAAGGATAAACAGCTAAGTTCACCGTATGAGATCAACGGAAGACAATATCTGACGGAGGCCCGAAAAGGAGCTCCATCATTTAGCAACTATATTCCCAAGTCAAATGATACGAATTAATTTTTTTTCTAAACAATTGGAGAACAATTTTATGTTACCTCAATGTATTCCATCCTCCTTCGTTGCTTGCAGTTGAATATGTGTATGCCTTCATAAGGAATGATTAATATATTTGATGAGCCAAATGAAAAATGACCAATTGCAAATATCCTTGCTGTTGCTTCTTCAATCTCGAATCACCCTTCTTTCTGAATTTTAACAAGAGCCGGCAAGGGTAAAAAAATGACGACTTCAAAGATTAACTTTTGATTGGATTGTTAATTTTGTTGACGATGTTGGACAACGATATCAACGAAGACGATGACCAATAAAATATCGACCTCAGCCGATAAAGAACTCCGACCGCAGCCGAAGGATTTCCGACCGCAGCTGAAGACAAAGGAATCGATCGCAGCCGATTAAATATTTAAACTCCGCAGAGATTTCAAGAACACCAATTTTCAGTGGCAAAATTTCATTAATCCTTCATCATCCTCGAAAAAAACCTAATCTCTCAATTAAATAGAGAGACACTGTTACAAATTTTGCAGAAATATCCGAATAAAAATAAAATTGGAAAAACGTACAAACTTATTAAAATGCAAAAATCTTTAAACGAAATATTAAACTGTGGCCCCGCATCATTTTCCACCATTTTCCACGGTTTCAAAAGATTCACCACCGGGTGAATGATGGAAGGTCACAAAATTTTGAAATGCATAATAGCTGGGTCGAATAGTCTGCTCTCTCAGAATGTAGGTGTAGCGTCTTGAAAAGTCGTTTTCGTGTTTTCCTGAAATTCGGTATTTTTCCGAAAACCGTCTTTCTCGTTATTTTGCAGTTTAGGGCTAATTATACCTAAAATGGATAAGTAATTGCTTGTTTTTAGTAGCTAATGAGTTACTTATGAAATTCTGGTCGGTTAAAAAATTTCCCTAATTTTTCAATTTTTTTATATTATTTTAAGCCGGTAAGAAAATACATTAAATTAGCGATAAATACAAATTTTTCCGGGCTAATTTTAATCTTTAAAATTATGATAATTAAAATCTAGTTGTAACATAAATTTTTAGTATTTTATTTTGATTTTTAACAAATTTTTATGATAGGAAAGCGAAATTATTGAATTTTAAGCTAAAACTTGCAATTTTTGACTTGTAGGGGGTCTTTTTGCATAAAACTTCTTTTGTAAAACCCCTCTCTCTCTTCCTTCAGCCCTAGGACAGCCCCACCTTGATCAAGTCCAGAAATTTCTGGCCTCACCTTGCTTTTTCTTCATGTGTGGAATTGTTTTGTTTAGGAATTTATTTTAAAAATAGTTGTTGAAGTATGGTGCTTTGACTTTTGGGAGAGTTGACCAATGACTTTTCCTACACACCCACACCCTCCCCTTCCCCCTAATCTGGCCGAAACCTGCAACCCCTCCTCTTCATCTCTTTTCTTTTCATTTCTTCAAAATTCTTCATGTTTAATTCAACAAAATTGCAATTTCAAGCTTACAAATTAAACCCATCCTTCATCTTTCTTTTCCTTCACCTCCTTTGCTTGGATCTTGATACTTGAGGCCATCATTTGGAGCAAATTTATTCTTGCTAGATTTCAAATTGAGGTATAATTTCCATCAAGTTAATTTCTTTTGGCTAAATTCCTTTAATTATATGGTTTTAGTGTTAAAAGTTTAGTTAATTTCTAATCTAGTTTATAAAAGAGTAGTTTGTTTTAAACTAGGGTTTGTTAGCACACCATTATGTGGTTAATTAAATTTATTTTGCTTGCTAGTTCCTACACAACCAAATCAAAGAAGTTACCTTGTTTATGTGGTCTTCAAATTATGCTAATTTAGTTAATTTTAAAAGTTTGATTTTGGTTGTAAATTGTTGTTTTAGGAAATTCAAGAGAGGGTTTATGTATGGAAAATGGGTTGTGAAGCATGATAAATGAGTTGAATTAGGGTTTAGAAACCATTATTTAGTTGATTTAATCTAATTTGTTATCTAGTTGTTTTGCTAACCTAATCTAGAAGGTTAACTTGCTAACTGAGTTATAAATTAGTGTTAATTTAAGGTTTTCATATATAGTTTGGATTAAGAATTGCTAGGTTATATAATTCAAGTAATGGTTGTTTATGGAAAATAGGTTTTGAATCTTTGCTAATGTGTTGTAATTATAGTGTATGTAGATTGCTTGTTGTGTGGTTGGATTGTGATAACCGTATCGCTAAGTTTCGATTTTTGCACCAAAATTGCTAGTTTTGTGCTTACTAGGTTTTTATTAAAATTATTTGGTGAATTATTTGTGATACCTTGGGAATGTTTTTAGCATCTCCTATGACGTTTAGGATGCGTGAGCGCGGAGTTTTGAGTAGTCGGGTTTTAGTTTTGCCGGGCGACCAAATCGGCGATTTTTGGCAGTTTTTGCGATTTTCGCGTATATTCCGTGCACCCTGCACACGTTGTACCTAGCTAGTGAACATTAGTAGTTTCGTTTGGGTTTTGCGTCATTCTTGATATGTAACCTTATGTTTGGTATTGATGTAAATTCCAGGTTCGGTCGCGGAGACGTCAGACGCGGCGCGAAAGGGGAAAGCGGTGATTGGACACAGCTAGCCAGGGATTCCTGTGAGTAGATGTAACATCTACGGGGGACTATCGTTGGATGGCGCAAGCCGCCCGATAGTTTTAGTAACTTACAAGATCCTTAGTGATGTTAGTAATTAGGGGTGAAATATTTATTTGACTATTTGCTGCATCCATGCATTATATTGACATACCTATACGAAACCATTTTATAGGACACCTGCACCATTGCCAGGGTTTTTATATGCAGCACGAGCACTATTCATGCTTACACACACACCCTGGTAATTGCCATGCCACCACACTAGATAACCTTTAAATTTAAACCTTTTACTAATTGATACTTAAACTTGTGCTATTGCCTTTAATTCCTTAAAATGAAACCGTAGGATTGCTATTCATGTGCATGTACTTCATCATATTAATTGTTCATGCTTAATCCATTAATCACACATCGCAACTTGATTATTGATACCATATGCATTCATTATCACTGATATATGCACTTATGAGGATTTCTTGAGATTTTATGATATTGCTGGATTTCGGGGGGAAAGCCGCAAAATTTCTAAACTTATTATATTTTTAAAATATGTAAATTGCGGTTTTCTAGTGATGTAAGTGTCGTCCACCATGAGTTTGCTGTGGTTTTGGAAATCCGTGTCGAGGAGTGGAGGAACCGGCATGGGTACATGGTGGGCCCGGTAAGGTACCCCGGGGCAAGAGGAATGTGGTGTTGACGTTGAGCCTGGCAGGGGACGGATTACCTACCGGTGACTGTTTGGGACGGCGGATATCCAGAGGATACCGACCGTGGCCGCTAGATGATGAGATATTGATATTTGAGATGGGTCAGCCGGACGGCTGAGGCCAGAGATACATTTATGAGATTTGAGACAGCTTTTGGGTGTCGTTGCTGGACACCGGTTCTCGTCGATTCTTTGAGTATTATGCTGGCATTCTAAAAGAGTTTCAAAAACAAAAAGAGATAAATGTTTCTTATATATACCTATTGAGACCTCAGATATTCATGTTGCATACATATTCGTACACTGATGTTGTATACACACCTGCTAGTGCACCCATTCATACCTGTATTTTGGATGCTAGGATGCTTGTGTGCATGCATACGATAGCCTTTGTAGGTGTTATTTATTACTCACGAGTTGGCAACTCACCCCCGTTGTGCCACAGTCTTTTGCAGGTCCGCTCCGTCAGTTCAGTAGCGGCGGGCGCACTTGTTCTTTTGCCTCCTTTGCCTGGACTCGAGGTTTTGCTCTTAGGTGGGTTATGTTACTATTTTTGTACCACCTTGTATATTCTTTGTATCTAGTGCACTCCATCTACTGTATCTACCAGTATTGTTGTATATTGACTTAGAGATGAGACTGTGAGGTTTGTGGACTTTTATGCTGTATTTTGGGGTCGAGCTCACTTGAGTCGACATGCTGTTTTTCTTATGCTTCATTATGATTATTTTGCATGCTGTCGTTTTATATTGCGTGGGATTTGTGACCGCCTTGTGGCGAAGAGCTAGCTCCCGCTTGGGGATGCCCTATTTTGTTGGATTCATATATATTTTGTTGTATCCATTTTGGGGGCCAGTATTTACAAAGGAGACTCTGCCGAAATTTTCGGAAAAATTGGTATTGTTTTTAAAAAGGGTTTTACATGACTTATTTGATAAACTCGCTTTCAATTGATTGGGTTTTCTTCACTCTTTTGCTTAATTGGTTTTGTTTTCTGGGCTTTGGCTTACTTATTTTACGGACGTCTTTAGACGTTTCGTAAACTTAAGTGCCAGTCACGTTCCGTACCCTGCGGGTCGTGACAGTAGGGAACGCGGTTGAAGCTCCGATCAAACTTCTCTGGATGTATGCTGATCTATTCAATATTTCGTTTAAAGATTTTTGCATTTTAATAAGTTTGTACTTTTTTCCAATTTTATTTTTATTTGGACATTACTGCATTATCATTTTGCACTTAGCCACATGCATTTTAGCCCTTCGATTCCCGTCTTGCATCAGTTTGGTATCAGAGCTTAGGTTTTAGGGACGTATTATCGCAGCAAGAATTTTAGGGCAAGTGCTTGAAACACGATAGATGACAATAATTGGGATTATGATTATGACAATGAGGATTATTATTATGATCATATAGTATCTTATAACCATTATTCTCATAATTATGATTATAATAATTATTCTGAACATGATTATCTCCCTAAACAAGAAGATACACGACTGGGGAAAGAGTTAAAAGGATAATTGAGCCAAACAATTACTACGGTAAAGAGGATTCACAACATGTCGTTAATTGGTTAGCTGATATGTGTAAGTCAACGTTACACACCCCACAAGATGCGGGGAGGCGGAATAGGAAAAACAATCATTTTGTTCAAAATAACATCGACTATCAAACGGATCTTTGCTAAACCATAACTAACAAACTATCTAGAAGTGCTAAACTACTATGATAGATGATTATACCTCAAGATACTAGTCATTCTTGTTCTTGTGGTTCACCTCCTCGTCGGCCTTCTCGATGTAATAGAAGATCCACCCGAGAGTTCCTTCTTCAAGTTTTAACCTCTAACTTGAGATAACTAAGTGGTCAGGATTGCTAATCCAAGTGACCTAGAAAATATAGAGATGGATTAATGATCTATTAGTCTTGCTAACCCTATGGATCTCAACTCATGAGAGGATTAGGATTAGGATGAAGAAGATGAGAACTTGAGGAGAGAGAATATGTTTGTTATTATGAAATGAAATATAACTCATTTGTGTATATATGATGCATGATAATTATCCATAAATAATATATCATAATTACAATCATGCTTCATTTAATACAAATGGATGAATCATCTCATGAGGCATGGTTTCATTTAATGCAAATAACACATCATCTCCTCCACCTCATTAAGCTTAATTCATAAATGAATTAAAACTAAATGAGTCACCTTTGTTCTAGAAGCTTCTCGAGTAATTACGAGAATACCCCTCCCATCCGTATTTACGAAAAACACGAATATACTTAGACTGCATAAATCCAATAATCAAATACTAGAATCTGGCTTAAACCAAACCCTGCTAGTATAATCTGTCCGGACATCATACGTGCACAAGTACACGTATATGTCCGAACCTTGTCGTAAAACCATACGACCTCTATATCATTTCGCCTGAAGCAGGGAAACCCTCTGTGTGGGACTCTAAATACTCGACACTACGCTGGCAGTGGGTTTAATCACAGGCCGCAGGCGGTACTGGCTGTACGTAACGGTCCCCAGGTAGATGTCGATAAGAAGGCCGATGAGAAAACCCATCCGAACTCCTACTGAGCCTGATGTGACAATCTCCGTACAGTCCGGTCTGTTCGTCTAAGACTATCGCATATCAGGCCTAGGGGGGCGGCAAGCGTCGGTCCCCTAAATACGGTATAAGTCGTGTCGGAGTGATGCCCATTACACCTTGAGAAGCTACTGGAAAACCTACCAGTAAATCTCGCTTGCCCTGGCTAGGGACCTTGCGTAATGGCTCTCCAAACACAGCGCGATATCAACCCCCAACACCGGGAGAGACGAATCCTATCTAACCGCCACTGTCTCCAAGTGCTTCGGGACTGCACCCAACTGCTACCTGTTTGCACGACTCAGTCGAGCCATGGTAGGGTAGCAATCTAAGAACAGTGGGAACACACTCGAGGCGAAGCAGCAGTGTCAAGTCTACGGACTAAGCTGTACTCATGTCACCTGGAAACTGTTAACCGACGACGGGTATAATACCAACCAACAGTTCCCTGCTAGTCCTGTCCGGTGTACCCGTAACCCAACGAGCACATGCATACCATCTCCAGTACTACGTACTAATGGCTGTGGGATAGACCATTTCCCCTGCTGGGATGAGAAGCGTATACACTAGTCTACTCTAGAGTATCGATACCCTGTCTCGATATTCCTACGACTAGGGACCTGAAAAAGGATGTGCTTGTAGACTACCCAGCCCCCACCAGTGTGACTGCCATCACAACGCTGGTAGTCAAGCAAGATCCTATGGGCTCTATCAATATGTATTTGCGATATGCTTAAAAGAAACATATACACATATTAAGAGAGATATAAACCAAGTAGCATTCTACTATGTTGAGCAAGACTGTTAATACAATTGTGTATATCCCAAGATTCTATTAAGTAATATACAAACTAGTACGATACAATAATGGTCCTTAGGGCATATACACTAACAATCTCCCACTTGCACTAGGGCCATGCACTAGCATATCGAAGACCTATCATCTCGAATAGCCTCTCGAACTGTGTCTGAGGTAAGGCCTTTGTGAATGGATCTGCAGTGTTCTCCTCTGTAGCAACTCTTCGGACCTCGATCTCCCGGCGATCTATGATCTCCCTGATCAAGTGATACCGCCTCAAGATGTGTCTGGACTTTTGATGGGACCTGGGTTCCTTTGCTAAACCTATAGCCCCATTGTTGTCAAAATACAGAGGTATTGGATCAACAATGGATGGAACCACCTGAAGTTCTGTTAAGAACTTCTTTACCCAGACTGCTTCTTTTGCGGCATCAGAAGCTGCGATATACTCCCCTTCCATCGTCGAGTCAGCAACGGTATCCTGCTTGGAACTCTTCCAGCACACCGCCTCTCCATTGAGGGTAAAGACATAACCTGACATGGACTTGGAGTCATCCTTGTCACTCTGGAAGCTGGAGTCAGCAAAAGCCTCGATCTGGAGATCTTTTCCGCCGTAAACCAAGAACATATCCTTAATCCTTCTCAGGTACTTAAGAATGTTCTTTACTGCTATCCAGTACTTCTCCCCTGGGTCTGACTGATACCGGCTTACGACGCTTAGTGCGTAAGCTACATCTGGTCTGGTACACAACATCGCATATATTATAGAGCCTATCGCAGAAGTGTAGGGTATAATCGACATGCGATCCCTTTCCAAATCAGTCTTGGGAGATATCTCTTTGGAGAGGGTGATTCCGTGACAAGCCGGTAAATTACCGCGCTTAGAATCTTCCATACTGAATCTTTTCGGTATAGTTTTGATATACCTGGACTGCGAAAGTCCCAACATCCTCTTAGATCTATCACGATAGATTTGGATCTCCAGAATGTAAGAGGCGTCACCCAGGTCTTTCATGGAGAACCTGTGTGACAAGAATCCTTTGACATATTGTAGCATAGGAATGTCATTTCCTATCAAGAGAATGTCATCCACGTACAAGACGAGGAATACGACAGTTTATGCTACAATCTTACTATATATACATGGTTCATCTGGATTTTTGATAAAGTCATATTCTTTGACCGTTTCATCAAAACAGATGTTCCAACTCCGCGATGCCTGCTTTAGTCCATAAATGGACTTAAGCAACTTGCACACTTTCCCGCTGCTCTCACTCTGATTGAAACCCTCTGGCTGATCCATATAGACGCACTCGTCCAAATTTCCATTTAGAAAAAGCCGTCTTTACATCCATCTGCCAGATCTCATAATCATGGAAGGCAGCAATGGCAAGAAGGATCCGAATGGATTTGAGCATAGCCACTGGAGAAAAGGTTTCGTCATAGTCCAAACCAGGTCTTTGACGAAAACCCTTTGCAACAAGTCTAGCCTTATAGGTTTCCACCTGTCCATCTACACCAATCTTCTTCCTGAAGATCCACTTGCATCCTATGGGTTTTACCCCATCTGGAGAAAGTCCAAAGTCCATACTTTGTTGGTGTACATGGACTCCATCTCGGTCCGCATTGCATCCAGCCATCTTACTGAGTCACCGCTCTGGATAACCTGCTGGAAGCTAGTGGGTTCATCATTATCAATGACGCAATCCTCTCTATCCCCGTCTATGAGAAAACCGTAATATCTCTCAGGCGGATGAGACGGCCTACTACTCCTGCGGAGGGGTGCGGAAATGTCCTGTTCTTCTGGAACTTCTGGTTCTACCAAGCTTTCAGTAGTAGCTTGTGGTTCTGGAATTTCTTCTTGTACTATTACACTCCCACTTGTTTCCTTTTCTAAAAACTGCTGTTCTAGAAAATGGGCATTACGAGAAACAAAAACCTTTTGTTTCTCTGCGTAATAGAAAAAATACCCCTTGGAGTTCTTTGGATATCCCACAAACTTACACTGTACTGATCGTGCCTCGAGTTTGTCTGCATGCTTCTTTTTAACAAAAGCCGGATATCCCCATATCTTGAGATACTGAAGATAGGGTTTCTTCCCACTCCATATCTGATATGGTGTGGTAGGCACAGTCTTGGTAGGAACTCTGTTTAAAAGATATGCTGCTGATTCTAGTGCATAACCCCAGAAAGATCGCGGTAACTCAGCATTACTCATCATGGAATGTACCATATCCAATAGGGTTCAGTTCTGTCTCTCTGATACACCGTTGTGTTGTGGAGTGTATGGAGGAGTAGGCTGAGAGAGAATTCCATTCTCTTTTAGGTAACCCAGGAACTCGGCACTTAAGTATTCACCACCTCGATCAGATCTCAGTGTCTTGATACTTTTGCCGGTTTGGTTTTCTACTTCATTCTTATATTCTCGGAATTTCTCAAAAGTCTCGGATTTATGTTTCATCAAGAAAATGAATCCATACCTAGAGTAATCATCCGTAAAAGTACTGAAATATGAAAAACCGCTTCTTGCATGTGTAGACATTGGACCACATACATCGCTGTGTATGAGTCCTAAGAGCTCGCTCGCTCTTACTCCGTGTCCAGTGAACGGAGTCTTTGTCATCTTCCCTTTGAGACATGATTGACAAGTGGTATAAGATTGATATTCAAACGGATCCAAATATCCTTCTTTATGTAACTTAGTTAACCTTATCTCATTGATGTGACCTAGTCTACAATACCATAAGAAAGCCTGATTTATATCTGGAGAATTTTCTTTTAGTGTGTTCTGGACATTGAAAATTTGTAATTGGTTTAATACGTATATACCGTTATCTAGTGCACCGGACCCAATCAAACCATGATTAAGGTGGATGTTAACAACATCGCTTACAAACGTGAAATAATAACCTTCTTTTGATAACAACGATACTTATATGATATTACACGTTAAACTAGGTACACAAAAACAGTTGCGCAAAACCAAAATATGTCCACTCGTCAATCTTAGGTGATAATCCTCTACGGACGCAGCATTCACGCACGCTCCGTTAGCAACCTGGAGGGTCATATCACCAACCTTTAGTACTCTACGGTTTCTCAGTGCCTGCAATGAATTGCATATATGAGATCCTGATCCGGTATCTAATACCCAGGAAGTAGAGTTGATTGACAGACAATTTTCAATTACAAACACACCTGAAGCCGAAGCCAAACTTGCCTCGGGTCCTGATTCTTGGTAATCCAAGCTTTGCAATCCTTCTTTCAATGGGCTTTCCTACGACAGTGGAAGCACTCGTCCTTTGCTACTACCGGCACCGCAACCTTTTCCTTTTCCTTGACTCCCACCTTACCAACACCACCTCTTGGTTTGGTAGCGGCCTTCTTCTTCCTTCCTTTGGTCCTTGCCTTGGACCTGGAAGAGGAAGCACCATGAACAAACATAGCGGGTGTTTCCCTTGCTTTCTGCAAGGTGCCCTCTGCACTCCTCAACATGTTAAGGAGTTCTGGAGGTTCAACTTTTTTACCTTGAATATTGAAATTCAAAATAAATTGGGCGTAGGTGGAAGGAAGGGACTGAAGAACCAAGTCTGTATACAGCTCGTTCTCTAATGTTGTCCCGAGGTCCGCGAGCTCCTCAATGTAGCATATCATCTTAAGGACATGTTCCCCTACAGATGATCCGACGGCCAGCCTCGACTGAAACAAGTTCTTCGAGGTCTCGTATCTAGCTATACGAGATTGCTCTCCATACAGTTCCTTGGTGTGGAGAAATATGGATTCAAGATCCATATTCTCGTGCCTCCTCTGATGTTCATTATTCATAGAGGCAAGCACAATGCATTTGGCTTTCGCGCAGTCTAACTGCCAGATCTTGCGGATTTCCTTATCCGCGACACTCGATTCTGGACCTAGGATGGGAGGGGCTTTAGTAGTAAAGACATACCCCAATTTGTCATAGGTAATTGCCATCTTGACATTCCGAAACCAATCTTTATAGTTTGGCCCTGTCAAAATATTTTTATCTAATAATAACTTAAGGCATGTCATGTTCTAGGTCGCTGCAATTAGGAGAGAGAGAGGAAACACTTTAGCATGATGCTCTTGCAAATTTAGAGTGGTTTTTAGTTTATCTAAACAGGATGGCTTCCACTGTTTCTCGAATCCTTCCTCAAGCCAAAAAGGAAGAACTAGTCAAGACTATTCTTACTGTACAATACTTGCTTAACCGTTCAGCCAGGCAAGTGTCGGTACTTCGAGAGAGGTTTTACGACACTTTCGCGAAGTTCCTTAATTAAATAACCTCTTTTCCTTATGGGCGTATCCCCACTGACACCTTTCTCGACACCTACTTGGTTTATAGCATTGATCGTTAAGTGAAGGAATCTCCTGATGAGTAGCATATACTCACAGTATGATCGAGATCCAAATATCATCGTGTGATAAAGCTGAAGGAATCCTACCAAAATTATCACATTCTAAATGGTATGCAACTCTAGCAAGTTTTAGTTTCTTTAGAAACTCCCGATGTGGATTTTTGCCCCATGCTCTTATGACCTTGGTGTTGGTCTAAATGTCATAAGTCACATGTCAAGTTCTACCTATCATTATCTTGTTAATTTGAACCCACCCGTACATACCCTTGACGTTGGCCAAATGGCAGTACGACTGTCCCAAACCAACTCATCTATCTATGCAACAGATGAATACCCCGCAGCTACCAAACACTATGCCTTGGCGTTGGCCAAAATACATAGCTTGAATACTACTGAATACCCAAATGAAATGACGGAGGGTTACGAATGGTTTGGGTGAAACCGTGAACGTAGTGAACTTAATATGATCGAAGGAACCTGATATCTTTTTAAAAGGAGTGGTTTAAACTCCGCAATTAAAAATCTGCTGTTTTAAAATAACCGAGTGGTTTTTTTTAAATTGTTCCAACGATTCAACTTTGGTTTATTTTCTTTGCATCAATATAATGCATCCCATCAATTAACCTATCATTACAAAAAACAACGAAAATACAACGTCCGCTTATGCCATCCGCATTCGCCACTAGGCCCCGTCATTCACCCGTTAGGTTACTTAACTAACGACAGAGCGGGAGATAGGCTAGCGCGGATGCAAAACATAAGCAACGCCCACTAGATATCATAAATAGATATTGTACATTCGTCAGACACAATAATAGGCATTCCAGATCACAGATGAACATATTGGATATACTAGGAATCTGCATTTCCTTTGAACCTGCAATGAAAGATGGATTACATAGTCGTGATGAATAGCCAACCCCACCCTAGACCCCTACGGGTATGACAAACTACCCGTCAAGTACCCGAAGTGAAGTGGTCTCCCTCAACGACGTGAGTAGGCCACTAAGCACTTCAAAGTATCTGGTAGTTTGTGCACCCCACCTTGGGTCTTTCTTAGGAGCAGAAAACAGTAAAAGAAATAATACAACGGTGGCTATAAGCTCAACCCGGTTGTGCCCCGCAAAAGAATATTACAACAAATTACAATTTACATTTGAATGAAAGAAACACTCGTCTCACATCCCCGGCTATCCATTCACAACAATCCAACAAGTTCATATCCACAAACATAAAGTAACCATTACAGAAATGTGCAACCCCCTGCTAACCGACATACTAGCAATTAGGGAAGGTTTACGAACACATTAATCACAACACAGATATAATCCAGTTAGCCAAAATTCATAGAATTTCGATCAAGCAACACATATGAATCTACTCCAAATAATTCTCTGTGCACATAAAACCTGAGCAGAAACAAAACATCCCAGAAAACCCAACATCAACACAGAAGAATAACTGAGCAAATTTGGGTTGACACGGTGTCAACTCGGCCACGGATCCACGGCGGATCGCTTGGATCGGCCGCGGTTCCGCTGTGGTTTGGACGAGTCACGATCCCAAATTTCTTCACAATTCTTAAAAAACCCTGCTTGTATTTTTAAGGGTCCCTGAAAAATTTTTAGACCCCAATTTAAAATCGGCAGAAACTAGGTGAAAATGTCGTTTTTTCGGGATTAAATTGTGATCGAATTTCTTAAGACTTTGCTAACATGTTAGTTATGGTTTAGCTAGGTTCTGATACCACTATAAGTCAACGTTACACACCCCAAAAGATGCAGGGAGGCGGAATAGGAAAAACAATCATTTTGTTCAAAGTAACATCGACTATCAAACGGATCTTTGCTAAACCATAACTAACAAACTATCTAGAAGTGCTGAACTATTATGATAGATGATTATACCTCAAGATACTAGTCCTTCTTGTTCTTGTTGTTCACCTCCTCGTCGGCCTCCTCGATATAATAGAAGATCCATCCGAGAGTTCTTTCTGTAAGCTTTAACCTCTAACTTGAGGTAGCTAAGTGGTTAGGATTGGTAATCCAAGTGACCTAGAAGATATAGACAAAGATTAAGGATCTATTAGTCTTGCTAACCCTATGGATCTCAACTCATGAGAGGATTAGGGTTAGGATGAAGAAGATGAGAGCTTGAGGAGAGAGAATGTGTTTGTTATTATGAAATGAAATATAACTCATTTGTGTATATATGAAGCATGTTAATTATCCATAAATAATATATCATAATTACAACCATGCTTCATTTAATACAAATGGATGAATTATCTCATGAGTCATGTTTTCATTTAATGCAAATAACACATCATCTCCTCCACCTCATTAAGCTTAATTCATAAATGAATTAAAACTAAATGAGTCATCTTTGTTCTAGAAGCTTCTCGAGTAATTACGAGAACGCCCTTCCCATCCGTATTTACGAAAAACACGGATATACTTAGACTGCATAAATCCAATAATCGAATACTAGAATCTGGCTTAAACCAAAGCCTGCTAGTATAATCTGTCCGGACATCATACGTGCATAAGTACACGTATATGTCCAAACCTTGTCCTAAAACCATACGACCTCTATATCGTTTCGCCTGAAGCAGGGAAACCCTCTATGTGGGACTCTAAAGACTCGACACTACGTTGGCAGTGGGTTTAACCACAGGCTGTAAGCGGTACTAGCTGTACGTAACGATCCCCAGGTAGATGTCGATAAGAAGGCCGATGAGAAAACCCATCCGAACTCCTACTGAGCCTGATGTGACAATCTCCGTACAGTCCGGTCTGTTCGTCTAAGACTATCGCATATCGGGCCTAGGGGGCGGCAAGTGTCAGTCCCCTAAAAGCGGTATAAGTCGTGTCGGAGTGAATCCCATTACACCTTGAGAAGCTACTGAAAAACCTACCAATAAATCTCGCTTGCCCTGGCCAGGGACCTTACGTAATGGCTCTTCAAACACAGCGCGATATCAACCCCCAACACCGGGAGAGACGAATCCTATCTAACCGCCACTGCCTCCAAGTGCTTCGGGACTGCACCCAACTGCTACCTGTTTGCACGACTCAGTCGAGCCGTGGTAGGGTAGTAATCTAAGAACAGTGGGAACACACTCGAGGAGAAGCAGCAGTGTCAAGTCTACGGACTAAGCTATACTCATGTCACCTGGAAACTGTTAACCGACGACGGGTATAATACGAACCAACAGTTTCCTGCGAGTCATGTCCGGTGTACCCGTAACCCAACGAGCACATGCATACTATCTCCAGTACTACGTACTAATGGCTGTGGGATAGACCATTTCCCCTGCTGGGATGAGATGCGTATACACTAGTCTACTCTAGAGTATTGATGCCCTGTCTCGATAATTGTAACATCTGAGTTTGTGTTTAGTGGTAAGTGTGTCTTACTGTGGGGTTTTTGGTAAAATGTTTAACAAATCGGCTTTTAAATATTTTATCTGGTTTTATGAATATTTTATTGGAATTTTATCCGGGCTGCACACACTTGTGCATGATATCTTGGGTGAAGTCTGGGGTTACCATGTTGAGATGACCATGGTGGGTTGAACCATTTGATTAGGCTAATTGGGTTAATTAGGGTTTTGGGTTTGGTTAATGGTAACTAGAATGGGGGTTGTCTTGTGTAGGGAGAGAGTGAGCCATGATGGTGGAACATTTATTTGGAGAGAGAGAAGGGAGGCTCCAAGGTTATGTCACCTCATCTCATTTCAAAACTCATCACCCCATTTCACTTCAAAACTTTTGCATCTTACATCTCCCCCTCTCACTCTCACACATCACACCACAACAATTCCTGCATCAGCAGCATCATCATGGCTGCAACTGCAGCTGAGGCAAAACATCAGCCCCCAATATCAAAACATCAGCCCTAATATCAACACTTCAGCCCCCAATACCAACACTTCAGCCCCAAAATTTCTATCAACATCAGATACTACAACACTCCACCCTATATCAACCACAACACCCCACAACAACAGCCACAATTTCATAAGCCACAGCAAGAGCTGCTGCAACAGCAACAGAGGAAGAAAAAAAAAGAGAAGTTGCAAGTAGCAGCAGTTGTAGCCCAAACAACAGCAACAACACCATATACTACAACACCACACCCTCATCAAACCCTACAACATCACTCTCCCACTTCACCAAAGCAACAACAGCTGCAGCTGCTGTAACAACAGCAACCCAACACAATAACTATAGCAATAGCTTCAGCCAGAACAGCATCAGCACAAGCAAAACAGCAACACTTGAGGCAGCCCAGCAGTAGCCACAGCACTCCACCAGCAACCACACACTCCCCTCTTTAAAGATCTTCCTTTCTCCTTCATCCTATGACCCCTTGAGATATAATCTCACAACCCAACTCCTATCTTGCAAAATTATAGTTGTTTAGCTGAAATTTTAGTGTTATTAAGTAGATTAGTGCTAGTTTAGGAGAATTTGAGTGAGATTTGGTCAAGTGTTGGTTGTAATGGTTAGTATAGCCTAATTAGGTGTATTTGAGACCAGATTAACCAAGACTACCCCAGATTTCCAGTAATATACCAGATTTGTTCGACTTAGCGTAAATTAGCAGTTTGTCGATTTTGTGACCTTTCTGGAATCTGCTACAACTCGAGGTACCCTAAAATAATTTTGACTTGGCAGTGAGATATGTAGATAGATAGAAGCCAACACCCAAAGCCCCAGCCCCTGGACTTACTTCCTGGCCGCAGATAAATTCCATCTGGCCGCAAATTGTGGCCAGAGCATGGGTTCTGGTGCTCGTTTTGGTTCTGTAGCCTTATACCCTATAGACTTGACCCTGGGTATGTCTAGTTTTGACTGATTCCAGTGAGGGTAGAATCTGGGTTGATTTTCTTAAGTTGGCGCATGGTTTACGACTTGTTTAGCAGGGTTTTTTGGTATTTGGTGATTCGTTTCTGTCGGGTGGCGTTTGAACGCCAACGGCAGAGGGTTATTGGCCGTGTTTGCACGCAAGGCTATAGGTTTTTACTTATAGACGTAGCGTGCACCATTTTGGTTTCCGACATGATTTTCATGTGTGTTAGCATGTGATATCTTTATAGGTACCCCATGTGGCGTCAAAGCGTTGGAGATGCAAATGGCGACATCGGCACCGGCACGCATAAAGAAAGGTGAGTAGATTTATATCTACGGGGAGAAGTCGAGTGGATTGCGTATAGCACCCCCGCAATTCGTCATGATGTATACGGATGTGTATACATACATATAATTATCTTACGTTGTTTTTGGGATTAATTATAATGTTAAGATGGATATTGGTGTGTTGGATTGGTGAAAGGTTACGAAACCCTAGGGTAGTGGGTGCACTACACATACATATACACACATACATACTTGCATACATCCTTTTTTCATATGTGATTATGGGATTCTATATAGATATGTGTTCACGTGGGTATGGGACTATGTGTTCACATACGGATTTGAGGATGATACTTTGGTTTGAGATGAGTCGATGATATTTGATCCGAGATTATGATATCGGTGATATGGTAAAATTCATATTTGAGATACGTCTTGATACTTTAGCGGATTTTGGGATGATGATGCCATAGAAATAGTGATATATATAAAATGATCGACATGTGATTACGATACGAGATAGGATATGATATGACAAAATATTTATGATAGGCTGCCTTGGGCGTTGTTTACTCCTTGAGATGATATGTGCTGATGATATCGATTCATACGAGACTGTCGATCAGTAGTCAGATCATAATTATAGTGATGATATTAGCTTTGTATTAGACTTAGGTCCCGGATTATGATCTTGGATAAAAAGAATACCCGATGAGTGATATGACGAATGTGACGTTGACCCGTACCCAGATTTGGGGATGTCGTACGACGGATTTACGTACGAGCTATATTTTGATGTTTGGTCCGCCCTCTTAACTAGGGAATAACCGATTATAGAGATATGGTATCGGATGTAATATTATCGAGGCGGGATCACCGACTATATATGTATATATATGTGTGTATCGACTCAGAGGTTAGGCGGTTTCCCTTACCTGCAGTTAGCCTATTAGCTCAGCCCTATAGTTGGAGTAGCTGTATAACTCTTATGGCATTAGATGCAGTTTAGCGATCATTGTGTTTAGTATTCAGCTCCCGCATATTATTATTGTTGCTCCGCATTGCATACTGTTGTGATTCATATTCCATTATTGATATCATGATGTTAGGACACCAGCACCATTACCGATGATGCATATGTACCACGTACACTTATTTGCCGGCTCACACACATCTTCATCGGTAATTACCATGTCACTACACAGTAGTATTATTGCATCAGGATATGACCCTTGTATGTGCATACTATTATTCCATGTTGCATGATATACTGTTATACTTGCACTTCATTGATATGTCACCTACATCATACTTTCTGATTATGCGCATTGAGATATGTTGTTTCTATGATATTTCTGGATTTGGGAACCGTGGGTATTTCAAAGAGATTATGTAATTGTTTTAAAAACCCAGTTACCCTTGATATGATATTTCAGTGTGTCCACCATGTTTTTTCTCGGTGCTGAGAGTGACATGTGAGGCCCGATTCGAGGAGGCGGATGAACCGTTTCGGGTACATGGTGGGCCCGGTGCGGTACCCCGGGGCAAGAAGATCGCAAGAGATGGCGTTGAGCCTGGCAGGGGAGCACTACCGACCGGTGATTTTACCCGATGCGTCGGATATCCGGAGGATACCGTCGTGGTCTTGAGATGGATGGTAGGGGCCGATCTGGACTGACGGCGCCTGAGATATTGTGATTGAGACATTGAGATTTGAGGTATTGAGGCACAGAGTTTACGACACAGAGATATCGAGACATTGGGATACTTGTTTTGTGTCGATGTTAGGCACTGTTTTATGCTCATTTCATTTATGATACCTCATTTTAGAAATACAGAAATCTTACTAAATTATGAAAGCACTTTTCTTCAGTAGATGCATTCTGTTTCATGCATTCATACATCATCCATATGATATATTGCTATCTGAGGACTGACACGGGCATATGGGATTGCACTTGGGTTATATATTTACCCTAGTCATTGTTATAGGTTGCTGGTTTTATATTTGAGGATTATATATTATGATCGTATGACCTAGGATTGCGTCATACATGCGATTTCTATTCGTAGATGTTCTTCTATTCACGAGTTGGCAACTCACCCCCGTTGTGCCCCAGTTTCTTACAGGTGTTGCCGTACAGGTTTCATTACGTCTTTGCGGGCATTACTTCTTTCGGGTGACTTGCTAATAGGTGGGTTATTTGTATCGTACCCATCATTATATATTGTATATTATATTTCAGTTGTATCTAGAAGTTCCATCAACCAAACATGTACTTATTTGAGATAGGGACCAGTGATGTTTATTCTTTCGACCTTAGAGTCGTGCGTTATATTTCTCTGGGTTTCTTGCTGTTGAGTTTCCTGTTCTGTTGCGATCCTCGCCTTTAGGCGTTGTATATTATATTGCAAACTGGTTGATTTAAAAATGGTTTTCCTTCACTCTACTACTTTTCTTGGTTTGGATTTCTGGGCTCGGCTTACTTAGAGCACGTACGCCTTGAGACGTTCGTAGCCTAAGTGTCGGTCATGTTCCGTACTTTCGGGTCGTGACAAAGTTGGTATCAGAGCGTTAGGTTTTACCTTCGGAGCGGAGGATGACCTTTGGTTGATGGAATAGGTAGCTTGAGTAGAGTGACGTACCGTACGTATGTTCCACGGCATATTTACGATACACTACTCCACTTAAGAAGCCTTAGGATATACATTTCCTTGTTCAGTATGATATTCCTTCCTGATCTAGCCTCATCGGTACCAGTTATGGTTTTGCTGCCACGATTACGGGCAGGGAGAGCTACGGCTAGAGTTGCGGTCAGCATGTGCTCATTACGAACGAGGACTGACCGGGGCATAATTCCGGCGACACACGATTGTAGAGATGTGTCTTTTGATTGTGTTTGCGCCACGAGCGTTGGATGGATCGCTGTATGAGATTGCTCGGACGTGCCGATCAGAACCAGAGGATCGAGCTACTGAGAGAGGCCAGCCAGATTTTGATGACCATTGATGTATGGCTTATTCATGATGACTGAGGCAATGTTCAGCGTGCAGATGAGTGAGCCATTATTTCTGTAAACGACGAGATATCGCCCCAGATGTGGGAGTTATTGCAGTACGAGATTGTACTAAGAGCTGATAGAAGGCCGCTAGTCACCAAGGATGAATGACTAGGACACGTGGATCGTTTGCTACCCCGATGCGAGGTCATCAGATAGATTGATTCCAGTTAGAGACGACTTCACGCGGAGACGTTGAGAGTCGACAGAGACGATCGAATGTCAGAAACCTATTATTCCAAGTTTAAAGTATTCGGAAAGACATGCAGGCAATTCTATGGTCCCTCTAGAAGAATGAAACCTTAACTCGACATAATGACCGTGTGAAAGCCTTTGAACCTTAGGGTTTGCGGCGGTTCTGCAGCGCCATTAGTGAGGCTTGGGTTTGCCCTTTTACGGCTGGACCACCGATGCTGTGGTATGTACTCGATAAGATTATACTGTACCCAAGATGTTGAGCTCTTGGGGGATTATGAGGTCTTGAAAAATCGATCGGATGGCTCGACTTAATTCGGATGCTAGGTGGTGAGATGCATTTCTTGGGAGACTCCAGATACGAGGATGGCCATTGGAGCTCAGTCCATGCAGCCACGACGAGATGAGTCCGAAGCAGTCGACATTAGAAAAAAAGTGGAGTAAGAGGTTCGTACAAGATCTGGATATGATGACGTTCCACTCCGCCGACATCAGAGATGCGATGCACATGCCGAGGCGTAGTACTGGATATACCTTCCAGAAGGAGTCGCGATGAGTATGCAGCCGCTCCGGAACAAGAAGCAGATATAGTAAGGACGATGATTTCCGGACAGTTCGGCAGAGATGAGACTTGGAAGAGACCTTGAGCAGGATTCCTTTGAGGACACTGCTGCAATGATACTTGCACCCAGGATCATATGTGTCACATGCATTCAGAGAACCAGATGCCGACGCCAGTGAGATGTTGCTTCACGAGTGGTCGCAATGATTGACCGAGAGATGACCAGAGAAGTGTCAAGACGGAATCGTCCCCGTTAGCACACCTGACAGGGCCGATGAGCCGATGGATCGTGAGATTGGTAATCCACAGAGAAGACTTGGACCCAGGAGTGGTCATGTTATGCACACCAGCAGGCCAGAGTTCAGGATCGTCGACGAGACATGTTATGAATGACCACGACAGTTGGCCAGAAATTTTGGAGGATGTGCTTGAGCGGGACTATTCCGCCATATTTGATTTCGATGTTTTGGGCAATCTATACGCATGACTGATTTGATGATCAGGGGATACTGCGATTAGGGACTAGACTGTGCGTACCAGATGCCGAGGGACTGCAGCGTGAGATTCTTGAGGAGGCACATCGATCGGTGTACAGTGTTCATCTGGGTTCCACCAAGATGTACTATGATAGGAGAGATGTTTACTGGTGAGACGGAATGAAGAGGGACATCGCTGATTTCGTGTCGAGATGCCTGACTTGCCAGCAAGTCAAAGCCGAGCACCAGAGACCAGCAGGTGAACTATAGCCGTTACCCATTCTGGAGTGGAAATGGGAACAGATTTCGATGGATTTCATTGTGGGTCTACCCAGGACTAAGCAAGGGTATGACTCCATTTGGATGATCATGGATCGTTGACGAAAGCGGCTCGCTTCTTGCTAGTGAAGACGACTTTCGGATTTGCTCGGTACGCCCAGATTTACATCGACAAGATTGTACGACTGCATGGAGTCCTGACGTGTATCGTGTCCGACAGAGGCACCCAGTTTACCGGCCGATTTTGGCAGAGGCTTCAGGAGGCGTTGGGCAAACGCTTGAGTTTCAGCACAGCATTGCATCCGCAGACCGACGGCCAGTCAGAGCAGACTATTCAGACACTCGAGGACATGCTCAGAGCGTGCGTTTTGGACTTGAGTGGTAGCTGGGATCATCATTTGCCGCTAGTGGGGTTCTCCTACAATAACAGCTTCCAGGATACTATTCAGATGGCACCTTTCGAGGCCTTGTAATGGGAGGAGATGCAGATTGCCGGCTGTTGGGCAAAGCTCAGTGAGAGCAGTATTTTAGGGCCACAGATCGTACAGGAGACGACCGAGAAGATACAGCTGATTCGAGACAGGGTGAGGTCAGAAATCGTATGCTGACAGACGCCGCCGAAGATTAGAGTTCGTAGTTGGTGATGACGTTTTTTTTCCTTCTCTGAGGGTCTCTCCGATGAAGGGAGTGATGAGGTTTGTACGGAAGGGGAAGCTTAGCCCCAGATTCATAGGTCCCTTCGAGATCTTCGAGCGTGTGGGCACAGTAGCATATCGTTTGGATCTTCCACCCGACTTCCCAGATGTTCACCCCGTGTTCCACGTGTCGATACTTTGCAGATACCTACATGACCCTTCGCTCATGATTCAGCATCAGACCATTCAGCCCGAGCGCAATCTTACATTCACCGAACAGCCAGTCGTGATATTGGACCGACAAGTGAAGAAACTTAGACCGAAGGTCTTGCCATCAGTAAGGGTGCTTGGGCGCAGCTCGAATGGTGAAGAGGTCACTTGGGAGGCCAAGGGCGAGATGCGGGAGAAGTTCTCTCATCTTTTTGAAGGTATGCGTTGCTTTATAGTTTAAAATTCGGGGACGAATTTTCTTAAGGGGGGAAGACTGTAACACCTGAGTTTGTGTTTAGTGGTAAGTGTGTCTTACTGTGGGGTTTTTGGTAAAAAGTTTAACATATCGGCTTTTAAATATTTTATCTGGTTTTATGAATATTCTATTGGAATTTTATCCGGGCTGCACACACTTGTGCATGATATCTTGGGTGAAGTCTGGGGTTACCATGTTGAGATGACCATGGTGGGTTGAACCATTTGATTAGGTTAATTGGGTTAATTAGGGTTTTGGTTTTGGTTAATGGTAATTAGAATGAGGGTTGACTTGTGTAGGGAGAGAGTGAGCCATGATGGTGGAGCATTTATTTGGAGAGAGAGAAGGGAGGCTCCAAGGTTATGTCACCTCATCTCATTTCAAAACTCTTCACCCCATTTCACTTCAAAACTTTTGCATCTCACATCTCTCCCTCTCACTCTCACACATCACACCACAACAATTCCTGCATCAGCATCATCATCATGGCTGCAACTGCAGCTGAGGCAAAACATCAGCCCCCAATATCAAAACATCAGCCCCAATATCAACACTTCAGCCCCCAATACCAACACTTCAGCCCCAAAATTTCTATCAACATCAGATACTACAACACTCCACCCTATATCAGCCACAACACCCCACAACAACAACCACAATTTCATAAGCCACAGCAAGAGCTGCTGCAACAGCAACAGAGGAAGAAAAAAAAAGAGAAGTTGCAAGCAGCAGCAGCTGTAGCCCAAACAACAGCAACAACACCACATACTACAACACCACACCCTCATCAAACCCTACAACATCACTCTCCCACTTCACCAAAGCAACAACAGCTGCAGCTGCTGTAACAACAGCAACCCAACACAATAACTATAGCAACAGCTTCAGCCAGAACAACATCAGCACAAGCAAAACAGCAACACTTGAGGCAGCCCAGCAGTAGCCACAGCACTCCACCAGCAACCACACACTCCCCTCCTTAAAGATCTTCCTTTCTCCTTCATCCTATGACCCCTTGAGGTATAATCTCACAACCCAACTCCTATCTTGCAAAATTATAGTTGTTTAGCTGAAATTTTAGTGTTATTAAGTAGATTAGTGCTAGAGAATTTGAGTGAGATTTGGTCAAGTGTTGGTTGTAATGGTTAGTATAGCCTAATTAGGTGTATTTGAGACCAGATTAACCAAGACTACCCCAGATTTCCAGTAATATACCAGATTTGTTCGACTTAGCGTAAATTAGCAGTTTGTCGATTTTGTGACCTTTCTGGAATCTGCTACAACCCGAGGTACCCTAAAATAATTTTGACTTGGCAGTGAGATATGCAGGTAGATAGAAGCCAACACCCAAAGCCTCAGCCCCTGGACCCACTTCCTGGCCGCAGATAAATTCCATCTGGCCGCAAATTGCGGCCAGAGCATGGGTTCTGGTGCTCGTTTTGGTTTTGTAGCCTTATACCCTATAGACTTGACCCTGGGTATGTCTAGTTTTGACTGATTCCAGTGAGGGTAGAATCTGGGTTGATTTTCTTGAGTTGGCGCATGGTTTACGACTTGTTTAGCAGGGATTTTTGGTATTTGGTGATTCGTTTCTGTCGGGTGGCGTTTGAATGCCAACGGCAGAGGGTTATTGGTCGTGTTTGCACGCAAGACTATAGGTTTTTACTTATAGACGTAGCGTGCACCATTTTGGTTTCCGACATGGTTTTCATGTGTGTTAGCGTGTGATATCTTTGTAGGTACCCCATGTTGCGTCAATGCGTTGGAGATGCAAATGGCGACATCATACTGTTATTGTATATGCCCTAGAGGCCATTACTGTATCATACTAGTTTGTATATTACTTAATGGAAGCTTGGGATATTCACCTTGTATATACAATCTTGCTCAAAATAGTAGTATGCTACTTGGTTTGTTTCTACTTCAATGTGTACATGTGTTTATTTTATTATATCACCTATGCACATTAGTGGAGCCCTTAGGATCTTTGCTTGATTACCAGCGTTGTGATGGCAGTCACACTATTGGGGGCTGGGTAATCTATAAGCACATCCTTATGCAGGTCCCTAGTCACAGGACTATCGAGACAGGGCATCGATACTCCGGAGTAGACTAGCGCATGCGCTTCTCATCCCAGAGTGGGAGATGGTCTGTCCCACAGCCATCAGTACGTCGTACTGGAGATAGTATGCGGGTGCTCGTTGGGTTACGAGTACACCGGACAGGACTCGTCGGGAACTGACCGGTTGGTATTATACCTATCATCAGTTATCAGTTCCCAGGTGACATGAGTACAGCTTAGTCCGCTGACTTGACACTGTCACTTCGCCTCGAGTGTGTTCCCACTGTACTTTGATTACTACCCTACCACGGCTCAAAGGAGTCGTGCAAACAGGTAGTAGTTGGGTGCAGTCCCGAAGCACTTGGAGGCAGTGACGGTTAGACAGGATTCGTCTCTCCCGGTATTGGGGGTTGACATCGCGCTGTGTCTAGGAGAGCCATTACACGAGTAGTCCCTGGCGAGGGCAAGCGGGATATACTGGTAGGCTTCCAGTGTTATCTCAGGGTGTATTGGGCTTCACTCCGACACGACTTGTACCGCTATTAGGGGACTGACGTTTACCGCCCCCTAGGCCCGCCATGCGATGTATCAGACGAACAGACCGGACTGTACGGAGATTGTCACATTCAGGCTCAGTAGGAGTTCAGATGGGTTTCACCTCGTCAGTCTTCTTGTCGGCATCTACCTGGGGACCGTTACGCACAGCTAGTGCCGCTTGCGGTCTGTGGTTAAACCCACTGCCAGCGTAGTGTCGAGTCTTTAGAATCCCACACAGAAAGCTATTCGCCTTTAGGCAAAAGAGTAGAGGTCGCATGGTTTTGCGACATGGTCCGGTCACATCCGTGCACTTGTGCGCGTACAGTGTCCGGACAGTTAACACTAACGGGCTTTGGTTTAAGCCGGATCCTAGTGTACGTTTTGGGATTGATTTTATCTCGTTTGTGTTCGTGTTCCTCGGAACGCGGATGCGGGTGTGTATGCACAGTTGACAGAGAGACAGAGGCAGAGTATTCTCATTGGGGTTTTTGACTGTTGACTGTTGACAGTTGACTGTTGACCATTGACTTTTGCTTAACCCTAATAAGAATAAGTTATATGATTAACATTAATATTAATTAAGTATTGTAGTGACATGGTTGTTGAGGGGTTGACTTTGTTGACTTGTTGACTTTGTTGACCGGTTGACTAGGTTGGACTAGTTGACCATCATGATGACAATGGCTATCATTTCATGGCAAAGACTTTTGCTTGCTTGATCTCTTGTGCAAAATGAGTGCATGTAATGATATAGCCATTTTGACTTAAACCATTTACACAATACTTGATTACTATTTTTGTGATGATGGCTTTTGGATTATGAGAGGTGAGAATGAGAAGAGTATGGTTCATTCTATCATTTGCTTTCTCTCTCTTGAGCTATCTCATTCTCAAGCTCTCCCTCTTCCTCTTGCTCTCTCTACCTCAAAGCAAACCATTCTCATGTGTTGAGACTCATTGCCTTAGAGATAAAAAGACACCAAAATATTCCTCTACTCATTCTAGTTCACAAGGCCTAGCAAGCCAAGTGATCTAGTTTCTTCAAAGTTCGAAGAAGAAGCCAAAGGTAGAAGCATTCGGGTGGATCCATCTTCGGCGCAAGGAGACGACGAGGTGAGGCCAATCCGTACACCGGAAGGAGTCGAAGACGAAGGAGTTCAAGAAACGTATAGCCCCCTAACCGAGTAGGTAAACTCTAGTTAGGATGTTAGGTAGATGTTTAACAAAGATCCGGTCTTGAGTCCATGTTACCGCCTCTAGAAAATTGTTTTTCACCAAAATTCCGTATGCCCGAAAGTACCGGGAGAGGTAGCCTGGACTTACAGTGGTATCAGAGCCTAGTTAAACTCTATCTAACATGTTAGCAAAGTAACTAGAAGATCGATCAAACAAAAGGTCACGAAATACACCAAAAATTCATGCTTGCTGTCGATTTTCAAAGTACTGTAAAAGTAATAAATCATGCTTCAAAAATCGACTCAGGGTTTTTATAGCAAACTGCAAAAATTTCATCCACTGAACCGATCAAAGCGCCGCTGAAACGCGGCGGGAGCGTGCTCCCGCCGCGGTTCCGCGGCCGAATTGACTCGGCAGTGGGAAATTTTGGTTGCAGTTTTTTCATTGGGGTATTTTGGGAATTTTGGAATATGTCTTTTCAGCCCAGATTTTCCAAAACGAAAATTTTGTGTTTGGGGCCTAAAAATCCATATTTTTGATCGAACTTCTAAAGACTTAAGCTGACGGGTTTTTATCTGTGATGTGATATTTGTATTGAACGTCTGCTAATCGCTATATGTCGATTAGTGGGGGTTATACAAATCTGTGATCTGTAATGTTGCTGGAATGTGTATATGAATTCATTGGATTGTCGCGGGAGAATAGCCGGGGGTTGTGAGATGAGAGTTTTCTTTTCTTTCAATTCATGTAAATTTGTAAATTGATGTAATAATTATTTGTATGGCCGCACAACCGGGTCGGGGTTGTAGCCGTCATTGTATAATTTCTTTTTACTGTTTTTGCTCCTAGGATAGACCCATGGAGGGGGTGCACAAACTACCGGGTATGCCGAAGTGCCGAGTGGCCTACTCACGGAGTTGAGGGAGGTTGCTTCGCTTCGGGTACTTGGCGGGTAGTTTGTCGCACCCGTAGGGGTCTTTGGTGGGGTATTGGCTATTCACCGCGACCGTGTAATCTGCTTTTCGTTACAGGCTCGTACGAATTGCGGATTCCTAGTATATCCAATGTGTTCATCTGTGATCTGAAATGGCTATCATTGCAATATATCTATATATGATATTATTTAGGCGTTGCTTATGTTTTACAGCCGCGCTAGCCCAGCCCCCGCTCTGTCGTTAGTTAAGTAACCTAACGGGTAATGACGGGGCCCCGTGGCGAATGCGAATGGCATAAGCGTACGTCATATTTTGGTTGTTTTCTGCAATGGTAGGATTAAATGATGGGACGCATTAAAAGAACTAATGCAAGAATATCACGCATTAAAAGAACTAATGCAAGAAAATAAACCAAGTTAAAGTCGTTGGAACACTTTCGGAAAACCACTCGGTTCTTTTCAAAACTAACTTTTAAATGCGGAGCTTGAGCCACTCCTTTTAAAAGCTATCTCGTTCCATCGATTATATCAAGTTCACTACGTTCACGGTTTTGCCAAAACCATTCGTAGCCCTCCGTCGTTTCACATGAATAGTCAATAGTATTCAAGCTGTGTATTTTGGCCAAAGTCAAGGCATAGTGATTGGTAGCTATTGGGTATTCATGTGTAGCATAGATAGATGCGTTGGTTTGGGACAGTCGTACTGCCATTTTGGCCAAAGTCAAGGGTAGGTACGGATGGATCCAAATTAACCTGGAGAATGACGGGTAGAACTTGACATGTGACTTATGATATTTTGGCCAAAGTCAAGGTCATAAGAGCATGGGGCAAAAATCCACATCGGGAGTTTCAAAAGAACTGAAACTTGCTAGTGTTGCATACCATTTGGAGTGTGATGATTCTGGTAGGATTCCTTCAGTTTCGTCACGCGATGATATTTGGATCCCGATCCTACTGTGAGTATATGCTACTCCTCGGGAAATTTCTCACTTAACGATCAATACTATAAACCAAGTAGGTGTCTAGAAAGGTGTTAGCGGGGCTACGCCCCCAGGGAAAAGAGGTTATTTAATTAAGGAACTTCGAGAAAGCGTTGGAAAACCTCCCTCGAAGTACCGACACTGGCCTGGCTGAACGGTTAAGCAAGTATTGTACGGTGAGATTGATCCTGACTAATTCTTCCTTTTTGGTTTGAGGAGGGATTCGATAAACAGTGGGAGCCATCCTGTTTAGACAAACTAAAAACCATTCTAAACTTGCAAGAGCATCATGCTGAGTGTTTCTTCTCTCTCCTAATTGCAGCGACCAATCGACATGACTGGACTTAAGTTACTCCTAGATAAAAACATACTGACAGGGCCAAACTACAAAGATTGGCTCAGGAATGTCAAGATGGCAATCACTTACGACAAGCTGGGGTATCTTCTTACCACCAAAGCTCCCCCTGTCCCAGGTCCCAAAACCAGCATCGCGGATAAGGAAATCCGTAAGACCTGGGAAATCGATTGCGTGAAGGCCAAATGCCTCGTGCTTGCCTCTATGGACAACGAACATCAGAGGAGGCATGAGAATATGGACCTCGAATCCATATTTCTCCATACAAAAGAACTGTATGGAGAGCAGTCTCGTATCGCAAGATACGAAGAAGTTATTTTCGGCAAGGTTAGCCGTCGGATCATCGGTAGCGGAACACGTGCTTAAGATGATTGGCTACATAGAAGAGCTCGCGGACCTTGGGACCACGTTGGAGAATGAGCTCTATACGGACTTGATTCTCCAGTCCCTTCCTTCCACTTACGCCCAATTTATCCTGAACTTCAACTTACAAGAAAAGGAAGTTGAACTTTCAGAACTCCTCAACATGCTGAGGAGCGCAGAGGGCACCCTACAGAAAGGTAGGGAAACATCCAATTTGTTTGTAGGAGGATCTTCCTCTTCTAGGTCCAAGGCGAAAGCCAAGGGAAAGAAGAAGAAAGCCCCCGCCAAACCAAGGGGCGGTGTTAGTAAAGTGGATACGAAGGGAAAGGCAAAAGCAACAAAGAAAGTGGGAAAGCTTGTGGATAAGGAAGAATGCTTCTTTGTCATAAGAAGGGATACTGGAAGAATGATTGCAGGGCTTGGAAAGCCAGAACACAGGATCTGAAGCTGGTTGCGGCTTCAGCTTCAGGTGTGTATGTTATTGAAAACTGTTTTTTCAATAAACTCTACTTCCTGGGTATTGGATACCGGATCAGGATCTCATATCTGTAATTCTTTGCAGGCGTTGAGAAACCGTAGGGTTTTGAAGGCAGGTGACATGACCCTCAAAGTTGCAAACGGAGCTAGCATGGATGCTAAGGCCGTGGGGGACTATCACCTGGGAATGTCAGATGGACATGTTTTGGTTTTGCGTAATTGCTTTTTTGTACCCAACGCAACTTGTAATATCATTTCTGTATCTTTGGTTTCTAAAGAAGGTTATGAATTTGCGTTTGTAAGCAATGTTGTAAACATTCACCTTAATCAAGTTCTGATTGGGTCAGGTACATTAAGCAATGGTATATACGTATTAAACCAACCGCAGATTTTCAATGTCCAGAATACACACAAAAGAAAGTCTCCGAAAATAAATCAGACTTTCTTGTGGCATTGTAGACTGGGTCACATCAATGAGAGAAGGTTGACGAAGTTACATACAGAAGGATATTTGAATGCGTTCGAATATCAATCGTATGCCACTTGTCAATCCTGTCTCAAAGGAAAGATGACAAAGACTCCGTTCACTGGACACGGAGTAAGAGCGAGCGAGCTCTTGGGACTCGTACACAGCGACGTGTGCGGTCCAATGTCTACACATGCGCGAAGCGGTTATTCTTACTTCATTACTTTTACGGATGACTTTTCAAGGTACGGTTATGTCTTCTTAATGAAACATAAGTCCGAAGCCTTTGGAAAATTCCAGGAATATAAGAATGAAGTAGAAAAACAAACCGGCAAAAGTATCAATATTCTAAGATCGGATCGAGGTGGTGAATACTTGAGTGCCGAGTTCCTGGACTATTTAAAAGAGAACGAAATTCTCTCTCAGCTTACTCCTCCATACACTCCGCAACATAACAGTGTATCGGAGAGACAGAACCGAACCCTATTGGATATGGTACGGTCCATGATGAGTAATGCTGAGTTACCGCGATCATTCTGGGGGTATGCGCTAGAATCAGCAGCATACCTTTTAAACCTAGTTCCCACCAAGACTGTGCCTACTACACCATATGAGATGTGGTGTGGGAAGAGGCCCCATCTCAATCACATTAAGACATGGGGAAGTCCAGCTTTTGTCAAAAAGCAGCATGCGGACAAGCTCGAGGCACGCTCAGTACAGTGCAAGTTTGTGGGATATCCAAAGAACTCTAAGGGATATTTCTTCTACTGCGAAGAGGAACAAAAGGTTTTTGTTTCTCGTCATGCCCACTTTCTAGAACACCAATTCTTAGAAAAGGAAATTAGTGGGAGCGCAGTAGAACTGGAAGATATTCCAGAACCACAGACTATTACTGAAAGCTTAGTGGAACCAGAGGGTTCAAAAGAACAAGACATTCCTACGCCGCTCCGCAGGAGTAGTAGGCAGACTCATCCGCCCGAGAGATACTACGGTTTTCTCATAGACGGGGATAGAGAGGATTGCATCATAGATTATGATGAGCCTACTAGCTTCCAGCAGGCCGTTTAGAGCGTTGACTCGGTAAAATGGCTAGATGCAATGCGGACCGAAATGGAGTCCATGTAGACCAACAAGGTATGGACGTTGGACATTGCTCCAGACGGGGTAAAACCCGTAGGATGCAAGTGGATCTTCAAAAGGAAGATTGGTTTAGATGGACAGGTTGAGACCTATAAAGCTAGACTTGTTGCAAAGGGTTTTCGTCAAAGACCTGGTTTGGACTATGACGAAACCTTTTCTCCAGTGGCTATGCTGAAATCCATTCGGATCCTTCTTGCCATTGCTGCCTTCCACGATTATGAGATCTGGCAGATGGACGTAAAGACCGCTTTTCAAAATGGAAATTTAGAGGAGTGTGTCTATATGGACCAACCAGAGGGTTTCATTCAGAGTGGGAGCAGCGGAAAGGTGTGCAAGTTGCTTAAGTCCATCTATGGACTAAAGCAGGCATCGCGGAGTTGGAACATCTGTTTTGATGAGACGGTCAAGGAATTTGGCTTTATCAAAAATCCAAATGAACCATGCATCTATAGTAGATTTGTAGCGAGAACTGTAGTATTCCTCGTTTTATACGTGGATGACATTCTCTTAATAGGAAATGACATTCCTATGCTACGATCTGTCAAGGGGTTCTTGTCACACAGGTTCTCCATGAAAGACCTGGGTGATGCCTCATACATCCTGGGGATCCGGATCCATCGTGATAGATCCAAGAGGATATTAGGACTTTCACAGTCCAGGTACATCGACACCATACTGAAGAGATTCAGTATGGAAGATTCCAAGCGCGGTAACCTACCGGCTTGTCACGGGATCACCCTCTCTAAAGAGATGTCTCCAAAGACTGATTTGGAAAGGGATCGCATGTCTGTTATACCCTATGCTTCTGCGGTAGGCTCTATAATGTATGCGATGTTGTGTACCAGACCGGATGTAGCTTATGCACTGAGTGTGGTAAGCCGGTATCAGTCAAACCCTGGGGAGAAACACTGGATAGCGGTAAAGAACATTCTCAAGTACCTGAGAAGGACTAAGGAGATGTTCTTGGTGTATGGCGGAAAAGACCTCCAGATCAAGGCCTTTGCTGACTCCAGCTTCCAGAGTGACAAGGATGATTCCAAGTTCATGTCGGGTTTTGTCTTTACCCTCAATGGAGGGGCGGTGCGTTGGAAGAGTTCTAAACAGGAAACCGTTGCAGACTCGACGATGGAAGCGGAATACATCGCTGCATCTGATGCCGCAAAAGAAGCTGTCTGGATGAGGAAGTTCTTGAAAGAACTTCAGGTGGTTCCATCCATTGTTGATCCAATACCTCTGTATTGCGACAACAACGGGGCTATAGCTTTAGCGAAGGAACCCAGGTCCCATCATAGATCCAAACACATCTTGAGGCGGTATCACTTGATCAGGGAGATCGTGGATCGCCAGGAGATCGAGGTTCGGAGGGTTGCTTCAGAAGATAACACTGCAGATCCATTCACCAAGGCCTTGCCCCAGACTCAGTTCGAGCGGCTGATCGAGATGATAGGTCTTCGATACGCCAGTACATGGCCTTAGTGCAAGTGGGAGATTGTTAGTGTATATGCCCTAGATGCCATTACTGTATCATACTAGTTTGTATATTACTTAATGGAAGCTTGGGATATTCACCTTGTATATACAATCTTGCTCAAAATAGTAGTATGCTACTTGGTTTGTTTCTACTTCAATGTGTACATGTGTTTATTTTAGTATATCACCTATGCACATTAGTGGAGCCCTTAGGATCTTTGCTTGATTACCAGCGTTGTGATGGCAGTCACACTAGTGGGGGCTGGGTAATCTATAAGCACATCCTTATGCAGGTTCCTAGTCGCAGGACTATCGAGACAGGGCATCGATACTCCGGAGTAGACTAGTGCATGCGCTTCTCATCCCAGAGTGGGAGATGGTCTGTCCCACAGCCATCAGTACGTCGTACTGGAGATAGTATGCTGGTGCTCGTTGGGTTACGAGTACACCGGACAGGACTCGTCGGGAACTGACCGGTTGGTATTATACCTATCGTCAGTTATCAGTTCCCAGGTGACATGAGTACAGCTTAGTCCGCTGACTTGACACTGTCACTTCGCCTAGAGTGTGTTCCCACTGTACTTTGATTACTACCCTACCACGGCTCAAAGGAGTCGTGCAAACAGGTAGTAGTTGGGTGCAGTCCCGAAGCACTTGGAGGCAGTGACGGTTAGACAGGATTCGTCTCTCCCGGTATTAGGGGTTGACATCGCGCTGTGTCTAGGAGAGCCATTACACGAGTAGTCCCTGGCCAGGGCAAGCGGGATATACTGGTAGGCTTCCAGTGTTATCTCAGGTTGTATTGGGCTTCACTCCGACATGACTTGTACCGCTATTAGGGGACTGACGTTTACCGCCCCCCTAGGCCCGCCATGCGATGTATCAGACGAACAGACCGGATTGTACGGAGATTGTCACATTCAGGCTCAGTAGGAGTTCAGATGGGTTTCACCTCGTCAGTCTTCTTGTCGGCATTTACCTGGGGACCGTTACGCACAGCTAGTGCCGCTTGCGGTCTGTGGTTAAACCCACTGCCAGCGTAGTGTCGAGTCTTTAGAGTCCCACACAGAAAGCTATTCGCCTTTAGGCAAAAGAGTAGAGGTCGCATGGTTTTGCGACAGGTCGCATGGTTTTGCGACAGGGTTCGGTCACATCCGTGCACTTGTGCGCGTACAGTGTCCGGACAGTTAACACTAACGGGCTTTGGTTTAAGCCGGATCCTAGTGTACGTTTTGGGATTGATTTTATCTCGTTTGTGTTCGTGTTCCTCGGAACGCGGATGCGGGTGTGTATGCACAGTTGACAGAGAGACAGAGGCAGAGTATTCTCATTGGGGTCGTTGACTGTTGACTGTTGACAGTTGACTGTTGACCATTGACTTTTGCTTAACCCTAATAAGAATAAGATATATGATTAACATTAATATTAATTAAGTATTGTAGTGACATGGTTGTTGAGGGGTTGACTTTGTTGACTTGTTGACTTTGTTGACCGGTTGACTAGGTTGGACTAGTTGACCATCATGATGACAATGGCTATCATTTCATGGCAAAGACTTTTGCTTGCTTGATCTCTTGTGCAAAATGAGTGCATGTAATGATATAGCCATTTTGACTTAAACCATTTACACAATACTTGATTACTATTTTTGTGATGATGGCTTTTGGATTATGAGAGGTGAGAATGAGAAGAGTATGGTTCATTCTATCATTTGCTTTCTCTCTCTTGAGCTCTCTCATTCTCAAGCTCTCCCTCTTCCTCTTGCTCTCTCTACCTCAAGGCAAACCATTCTCATGTGTTGAGACTCATTGCCTTAGAGATAAAAAGACACCAAAATATTCCTCTACTCATTCTAGTTCACAAGGGCTAGCAAGCCAAGTGATCTAGTTTCTTCAAAGTTCGAAGAAGAAGCCAAAGGTAGAAGCTTTCGGGTGGATCCATCTTCGGCGCAAGGAGACGACGAGGTGAGGCCAATCCGTACACCGGAAGGAGTCGAAGACGAAGGAGTTCAAGAAAGGTATAGCCCCCTAACCGAATAGGTAAACTCTAGTTAGGATGTTAGTTAGATGTTTAACAAAGATCCGGTCTTGAGTCCATGTTACCGCCTCTAGAAAATTGTTTTTCACCAAAATTCCGCATGCCCGAAAGTACCGGGAGAGGTAGCATGGACTTACAGATACTTGGGTTTGAGATGAGTCGATGATATTTGATCCGAGATTATGATATCTGTGATATGGTAAAATTCATATTTGAGATACGTATTGATGCTTTAGCAGATTTTGGGATGATGATGCCATAGAAATAGTGATATATATAAAATGATCGACATGTGATTACGATACGAGATAGGATATGGTATGACAAAATATTTATGATAGGCCGCTTTGGGCGTTGTTTACTCCTTGAGATGATATGTGCTGATGATATCGATTCATACGAGACTGTCGATCAGTAGTCAGATCATAATTATAGCGATGATATTAGCTTTGTACTAGACGTAGGTTGGTACCCGGATTATGATCTTTGATAATAAGAATACCCGATGAGTGATATGATGAATGTGACATTGACCCGTACCCAGATTTGGGGATGTCGTACGACGGATTTACGTACGAGCTATATTTTGATGTTTGATCCGCCCTCTTAACTAGGGAATAACCGATTATAGAGATATGGTATCGGATGTGATATTATCGAGGCGGGATCACCGACTATATATGTATATATATATATATATATGTGTATCGACTCAGAGGTTAGGCGGTTTCCCTTACCTGCAGTTAGCCTATTAGCTCAGCCCTATAGTTGGAGTAGCTGTATGACTCTTATGGCATTAGATGCAGTTTAGCGATCATTGTGTTTAGTATTCAGCTCCCGCATATTATTATTGTTGCTCCGCATTGCATACTGTTGTGATTCATATTCCATTATTGATATCATGATGTTAGGACACCAACACCATTACCGATGATGCGTATGTTCCACGTACACTTATTTGCCGGCTCACACACATCTTCATCGGTAATTGCTATGTCACTACACAGTAGTATTATTGCATCAAGATATGACCCTTGTATGTGCATACTATTATTCCATGTTGCATGATATACTGTTATACTTGCACTTCATTGATATGTCACCTACATCATACTTTGTGATTATGCGCATTGAGATATGTTGTTTCTATGATATTTCTGGATTTGGGAACCGTGGGTATTTCAAAGAGATTATGTAATTATTTTAAAAACCCGGTTACCCTTGATATGATATTTCAGTGCGTCCACCATGTGTTTTCTCGGTGCTGAGAGTGACATGTGAGGCCCGATTCGAGGAGACGGATGAACCGTTTTGGGTACATGGTGGGCCCGGTGCGGTACCCCGGGGCAAGAAGATCGCAGGAGATGGCGTTGAGCCTGGCAGGGGAGCACTACCGACCGGTGATTTTACCCGATTCATCGGATATTCGGAGGATACCGTCGTGGTCTTGAGATGGATGGTAGGGGCCGATCTGGACTGACGGCGCCCGAGATATTGTGATTGAGACATTGAGATTTGAGGTATTGAGGCACAGAGTTTACGACACAGAGATATCAAGACATTGGGATACTTGTTTTGTGTCGATGTTAGGCACTGTTTTATGCTCATTTCATTTATGATATCTCATTTTAGAAATACAGAAATCTCACTAAATTATGAAAGCAGTTTTCTTCAGTACATGCATTCTGTTTCATGCATTCATACATCATCCATATGATATATTGCTACCTGAGGCACTGACACGGGCATATGGGATTACACTTGGGTTATATATTTACCCTAGTCATTGTTATAGGTTGCTGGTTTTATATTTGAGGATTATATATTATGATCGTATGACCTAGGATTGCGTTATACATGCGATTTCTGTTCGTAGATGTTCTTCTATTCACGAGTTGGCAACTCACCCCCGTTGTGCCCCAGTTTCTTACAGGTGTTGCCATACAGGTTTCATTACGGCTTTGCGGGCATTACTTCTTTCGGGTGACTTGCTAGTAGGTGGGTTATTTGTATCGTACCCATCATTATACATTGTATATTATATTTCAGTTGTATCTAGAATTTCCATCAACCAAACATGTACTTATTTGAGATAGGGACCAGTGATGTTTATTCTTTCGACCTTAGAGTCGCGCGTTATATTTCTCTGGGTTTCTTGCTGTTGAGTTTCCTGTTCTGTTGTGATCCTCGCCTTTAGGCGTTGTATATTATATTGCAAACTGGATGATTTAAAAATGGTTTTCCTTCACTCTACTACTTTTCTTGGTTTGGATTTCTGGGCTCGGCTTACTTAGAGCACATACGCCTTGAGACGTTCGTAGCCTAAGTGCCGGTCATGTTCCGTACTTTCGGGTCGTGACAATAATCCTACGACTAGGGACCTGAAAAAGGATGTGCATGTAGACTACCCAGCCCCCACCAGTGTGACTGCCATCACAACGCTGGTAGTCAAGCAAGATCCTATGGGCTCTATCAATATGTATTTGCGATATGCTTAAAAGAAACATATATACATATTAAGATAGATATAAACCAAGTAGCATACTACTATGTTGAGCAAGACTATTAATACAACTGTAAATATCCCAAGCTTCCATTAAGTAATATACAAACTAGTATGATACAATAATGGGCCCTAAGGCATATACACTAACAATATGGATGAATATTTTGATTATCATAATTTTTCTAATTATCGTAGAATTAGATTGGCTAAATGGAAATTAAAAAGGGAAGCTAAAATTATTGGAATATGCTAGAACATCAATTTGAAAATCGAATACAAGAGTTTGAGTCTTGGTAAGAAATGATAAATATTTTAATAAAAAGGTATTCCCCTGTCCTGTTCGAATCAAGTCTACTCCTAAAATATCATTTTTCTCACCTAGGAATAACTTGTCTTTTAGGGATAACAATTTTAAACTATATAAAATGGAAAAGTCTAGGCCCAGGAGATTTTTGAGAAACCTTATCTTGTCTGTATTCCTAGTGATATTTTTCAGGAGTCTCTAAAGTCAATTGTTGATAATGTGCCTGTAGCGAGTATCCTTCAATCTCCTGATCATTCTGTTAAGATTTCTCAAGTTTTTATCGAGTGTAGCGATACTGTTGATGCTTCACTGTTAGATGACAGTATGACACTTACACTGAATCTGCGCAATCCGTTATTAAGGATATCCCTATGAGTCATGTTGATCTTCTTTATGTTGTCGAAATTACATCCGAGATTAGTGTCAAGGTTGGATCACCTCTAGATGTGATGGAGCTCCTTTTCGGGCCTCCGTCAAATGTTGTCTTCCGTTGATCTCGCTGTGAACTTAGCTGATTATCCTTCGTTGCGTGTGGGTCTCAATGGGTTTTTGGAGGAAGAGGTGAGGTGAGGAAGCTATTGCCGAGTATCTGCAAAGAAGTCCCGGGATGGTTTGGTACCTCCGAGGACCCTCTGACGCTCAAGTTAGTGATGAGATCCGAGCAGAGTAACGGCATAAAAGTGTAAAAAATGGCTTACTTGACCCCTCTGTGATGGGGGTTTATATAGCGGTGGAGCACGCAGCAGCAGGTGCAAGAATCTCGATGGCAGTTACGCTCCCAATGTCACGCCCGCGTAGAGAGCGGATCGCCCATTAATGGAGATCGTGATGGCGTGGAACGTGGGACGTCGCTGGCGTAAAATCCGCTCATGGCGGGATTCACGGAGCGGCGGTTACGCCTGGGAGTGGGTCGGAGGGCTGAGGAAGACGTCCTCGGCGGGAGCTCGGGGACGAGCAAGGAGGCCGAGGAGTCTTGGTCCTGTGGTAGCTCGGGGGCGAGCTGAGAGGCCGAGGAGGCCAATTTGCAAGGGCCCCGAGGGGGGCCAGCTTGTGCTTGCAGGTCGGGCACGGGGTGGCCTGATCGGCCCCTGTGGGCCCTTTCTTATGAGTTCTGGGACACGTCACCTGCCACGTGTCATGATCTTGGGGATTGCCAATATCGAACACTATCATTAGCCCCCCACTCTTGTCCCGACCAGCCAGTGGTTGGGTCAGGAGTGGACCGCCGGGCCTCCCGAGGTAAGATCCCTTCTACGGTTTCGTCAGGGCGAGTCCTTGGGCCATCGGTTGTCTTTTCCGCTAGCGAATCAAGGCGAGATCTTTGCATTTAAAGAAGGTGCGCCGGTTCGTGCACTCTGCAGTCAAAGCGACGGTCCACGTGTCGAGCGTTGATTAGCCGATGCAACATGCGCAGGTCTGCGGCGTCTGATGGGATGCGATCCAGCGCTGGGCTGCCACGTAGAACGATTGGAGCCGCTGGGCGCGAGGAGCCGTTTCGGCGGGAGACGATGGGAGCCGTTGGATGAGGCCGTATGCGGCAATAAATATGGGTGGGGTCCGCCCTAAGGCTCTTACTCTTTCATATTTTCCTCTCTCAAGCCTCAGCTACTCGGCGCTCGTCTCCCCTCTTTCGTTTCCAACCTTTGAAGAATTTCTTTCCCAGGTTAGATGTCTTCCTCTGTAGAATCAGTAGACTGTTCCCCTCTGAATGACGGCCACAGACTAAACGTCTTTCCTGAGATTCGGGGCAGATGCTATTTGGTTTTATCCGTCCACCTCTCCGAAGATGCCAAGTTGATTTATGGCACCGTGTATCGGAGGTTTAGACGGATGCGGCCAATGTAGCAGACTTCGTTAGATTCCCCCTTGCTTGAGGGGTTTTTGATTATGGGGACGCTCTTCCCTGCAGGCGTAAGTCCCTGCAGTTAATTACGCTACCGCATCGCAGTAACCACTTTCTCCTTCTCCAGAAATTTCACTTCGTGTCGTGTGTGTTTGTTTGTTTGTGAATGCCCATAGATTGTATACGGAGACTAAGTTATGTCATCGCCCGTAGGACATGGATTAGTCCAAATCTGTATTTACTTAGATTTGATTTTGGTGTTTTAATTTAAGGATACGTTAGCCATATTGAGGCTAAGATCAACTTAAACGTTCGTTAAGGATACGTTAGTCCTATTTGAGACTAAGATCAACTTAACGGAAAGAGCATTTAGGGGCTCTATTGTTCTAGTTTTAGGGACGTAGTGGTCCATTTAATATATGGCCGTCGGGACCCGTCACCTCTCTGACGACGTTGAAGGATTACAACGACAGGTGTCAGAGGAGTTCGGAGATGTACTCTTGAACCAAAGTTGATTAGGGAATATGTAGTCCGATTGAATGTTTAAGGATAGTTAGCCAGATTTGAGGCTAAGATTAACTTAAACGGGATCGTTTAGATCCGACAAAAGAGCGTTTGGGGGCTCTATTGTTCCAGTTTATGGACGTAGTGGTCCATAGGTAGTTTAGGGACATTGCGGTCTATTGCCAGTTTAGGGACATGGTGGTCCATAGGTAGTTTAAGGACATTGCGGTCCATTGCCAGTTTAGGGACATGGTGGTCCATTACCAGTTTAGGGACATGGTGGTCCATCGTTCCCGTTTTAGGGACGAATATTAGTTTAAGGACGCATTAGTCCATGGGTTTAAGGACCCCATAGTCCATATAGATGTGTTTAAGGATGCATTAGTTCATTAGTTTAAGAACGCATAAGTCCATGGGTTTAAGGACCCCACAGCCCGCATTAATGTGTGGTTGTCGAGACCCGTCACCTCCCTGACGTCGTTGAAGGATTACAACGATAGGTGTCAGAGGAGTTCGGAGATGTACCCTTAAACCGGATGTAAATTGATTTAAGAGAGCAGTCTTTCTCAGTCAATTTAATTTGAGGACTTACGGCCATGATTGGGCTAAGTCCAGTTGAGAATATTCAACGTTTTTATTTTTGGCCCATTAGGCCTGTGCTAGGGTTTTGCCCCTGTTTAATAATGCACTTCATTTTATTCTGGCCTGCTAGGCCTTTTTGATTTGGGCTCAGTCCCTTTATAAATGATGCACAGCATCTGTTTTTGTTTGGGCTCTGCCCTTCTTTAAAATAATGCATTGCATTTAATTTGGCCTGTTAGGCCCTTTTTAATTGGGCTTGGCCCTTCTGTAAATAATGCAGTGCATTAATTATCTAACAGTGGCTTGTCAGGCGCTTTGCGCCAATTATTGAGCGGAAGCGCATGTGGAGATGACACGTGTCACGCTAGCGCAGTGCGCTGCGCCAGTGCGCTGCTCTGTTGCGCTGTGACACGTGGCGCGCTCTGATGAGTTGCGCCAATTTCAGAGAGCAATACTCTATTTTTAAAAGCGCATAGAGCAAGTTATTCTGGAGCTGACACGTGGCGCTCTCTGGTGGCTTGCGCCAACCCAGGAGCGCAATAGTGCAGATTTGCAAGTGTAAGGCACTGTTTTAATATCTTGATCCAATTTTGGATTCAAGAAAAGACTCTTTAAGATTCCAGAACCAATGGTTCATAAAAAAGCAATGCTTTTGTTATTTTCTTATTTTTTTATTAAAGATCCTTGTTCTTGTTCTTAGATCAATGATCTATTCAGAAGAAATTCTTCTTTTTATAAAGGTTTTACCTTTTTCTTCTTTCTGAATTCTTCTCAGAGTTCTTTAGAGGAGTTCTCTCTTTTTTCTTGAGTTTTTCTCTTCTCTGTGTTGTTTTTGTTGATTGATCTGTTTTTGAATTGGGGTATAGGGGCCTTTATATAGTGCCCATTAATTTGTTAAATTTGTTAAAGAGATCCTTCTCTGAGTGATTTGGGGAATTTTCCCCACCGTTGGATCTTTGATCTAAGCGCTTCTGTTTTACAGAAGACAATCTTCTTGTTTTAACAAGAACAGAAAGATCTTACTGGAATTTTAATTCTGTTTGGCGCAGATGCATCAGTGCTTGACACGTGTCGCACAGCGCACAGCGCAGCGCAACTGCGCTGACACGTGTCGCGCAGTGCACAGCGTAGCGCAACTGCGCTGACACGTGTCGCGCTTGCGCAACTGAAGCGTTGCTTCCTTTAATTTTGTTTTAAATAGAGGCTTGCTCTGATTGGGCACGCTGCCTTGGACGGTGCGTTGACGTATCAGCTTTTGACACGTGGCGCGTTGCGCGCAGCGCACGGAATTTGAAGCGTTGCTTCAATTTTTGAATTTTTGAAATTCAAACAGAGCTTTGCTCTGATTGGGGGAAACAAATGCCTCCCCACCGTTGCGCTCACGTGGCGCACACGTGGGTGCAGCGGTGGCAAGATCCTAGCCATTGGATCAACTGGTGAGTTGAAGGGGCGCAAGCAGCTATAGATAGGACCCTTGGTCCTCAATAAATGATTTACCATTTTCAAGAACTTTGATTTTCAGAGCCTTGCTCTTGCTTTTGAGAACTTTAGAGCCTTGCTCTCGTTTCTTTTCAAGAACTCCAGAGTTCTGATTTTTAGAACAACTTAGGTAAAATTTAACTTAAATTAAATTAAATTAACAGAGCCTTGCTCTTATAGATCTCTGATTCTAAAGAAAACCCCTTTGGGATTTCATCAACAGAGCCTTGCTCTCAAGAATCCATAGATCTACAGAGATCTTGTTTCATGGGTTTTAACCCATGAACAGAGCTTTGCTCATGGATCAAATATAGATCTTTTTGATCTAAAAAATGGAGAACTTTTTAAAAGTTTTCATGGATTTTTAAGACCCTAAATTTTTAATCTTTAGGAGTTAATTTTTTTTTCTTTTAATAGATTTTCTCATCATTATTACAGAGCTAGGCTCTTTTAAGGAATTTTATTCCCTTGAGACCAGAGTTTGACAAGTATCACTCTGTGACAGAGCTTTGCTCTGAAAGAGGAGATTTTCTCCTTGTCTCTAAGGATTTTTCATTAATGGGAATATTCTCTTGGGGATTAATTGATAGTCTTATCCAATGATGGGGCTGTCTTATTAACTGATGCACTATCATCCAGATTTTGTGGGTCCCCTTTTGGTCCCCTACCCACTGCATTGCAGTGTGGTATAAACTTTAAAATGCCAAGCGTTGGAATTACAACACTGACGGCTGATTTTTTTGTCCCTCCGCAGGAAACATATCTGCTGACCTGTCATTCCCGTTTGTTCGCTTGGAGGGAGGATTTCCCTAGGCACCAGTGGACCGAAAGGTGCTCGCTCTCATCAAGGACCATGACCCCGAGCACAAAAACCTTCACCTGTGGGGTAGGTGGTATATCGACATTATCAAGGGTCGCCGAAGTTTCGGTTCCGCTATGCCGTCTGAGCCCATATTTTCGATCCACTATGCGGATGAACCCCCGGTGAAGTATGCCATGGAGGTCAAGGATTGGAATTCGGATGATCTCCTCCAGCCTGCAATTGGTGCTATTCCTGTGCAGCCGCCGCCGGCAATAGACATTTTGGGGAGGCGAATCTGTCAGGGTGAAGCACGCCCTTAGGGACAGGCCTATAACATTGGATTGACCCCGCGACCACCCGCCGGATATTTGCAATGGGCCCGGTACATCTTATCGGCGAAGAGGACTCATCTGATGAAGATTGGTTTGTATTCAGCAATCTACGTCTCGCTTTTCGAGTACCCCTCTCCTCCAACGTGGTGGATTAAGGCTTTTATCGAACAATGGAATATCCCCACCCACACCTTCCTGATGACGGACAGCGAAGTCTCTATCTCCTTGGAAGAGTTCGCCGAAATCTCGGGTCTGCCGATGAGGGGGGAGCATTACGAGGAGCTGCTTCCTCCTGACGAATACGTCTTCGCCACCAAGCCGCTAGTGTTTGATCTGACGCCGGAGAATGCTATTCAGCACCAGCTTCCGAGCTTGGTGAAGGTGCTGGACATATATGAAGGGCTCTATCTAGAATCAGGGGTCCGAAGAGTCAGTTTCGCAGATTTTATCGCCCGCTTCATTCGACCGGAGTTTCTATCAGAGCGGAGCGAGAAGTTCGCCAAGCTTGATGACCCTTTCGGCTTCGGCTTGGACCGTCGACCAACAGCGGAGGACGATCAAAAGGATTTTTATCTCCTCGGCGCCGCCGTCATGCCCTTGTCAGAAATCACCGTCCCGGGCATGGATGAGGAGACCTTTTTTGTAGGGTTCCTGGGATTGTGGCTGTGCAGCTTCGCGCTCCCCATGCTCCCGCGCCACATGCGTCCGTCCGTTTTCTACCCAGCGCATCAGATGGTGGCTGGCCTGTAGTTGACAATAGGAATCGCCGGGTTGGCTCATCTATATAATGGACTTAGCGTGGCGGCGGACGCTAATGAACCTGGGGTGCAGCCTGCTAATTTCCCGATGCACTACTTCACCTCGTGGATGGAAATGCATGTGCATGGGGTGTTCGGCGTCCATAAGATACCTCCGTTTTTTGAGAAGTGCAGACTCCCAAGAGTTATGCGGCTGGTCGGCGCCTCGATCGTGGTTGCGCCTCCGCGGGAGGCTAGGGGGTTGCTCCTTCATCCACACCTGGTCGGAGTGAAGGTTTCTTTTTTGGATAAGGTCATAACCATAGGCTCATAGACTTCCAAGTCGGTGGTGGCGCTGCGCGACGACTTCAAGGACGAGGCCTCCATATTGAAAGCCCGGGAGATCCTTCACCTCTACTCCATTCGGCCGGGCTACCTGGTGTTCAAGCAAAATAAGATGGCACTTTTCATGAGGTATAACCCTCACCGGTTCGCCCAACAATCCAGCTATCACCAGGGGATCCCGCTGGAAGCCTTTTTGGAAGAGCCCGCAGCCAGCCGGGAGGGGATAAGAAGTGCGATGCACCATTTCATGTGGCTTAACACGGGCTCCTATTTCTTCATCAGCGAGCCGAGCTGCGTTCCCAGGGTCCTCAACGCGTATGTGGCTTAGTACGCGCATGCAATGGGTCCAGTTATCCATATGGAGAAGCGCATGCTGGTTGACCGCAAGGGTGCGTCTCCCGGCGGCGACTGTAAGGCTCCCCTGAAGCCAAGGACCCCGGTCATTCCTCCGCTGAAAGATGCCGGAGCTGGGCCACCGCGCGTGTTGAGCCCTCCGCGCGGATTGCCGCCTCCTGATACTGTGGATGCGCCACCAGCGCCCCGTGCTCCAGTGGAGACGGTAAATGTGGTTTCGCCGGAGTCTGGCGTGGGCGCGGATATTGGGACCCGCCGCCTTAAGGTGCCTGCAGAGCGCAAGTTGATCTTGGGTGCACCCAAGGCTGGCGGGCAGAAGAGGAAGAAGAAGTCGCTCTTCTCAGCTGACGTTGCGTTCGGTCAGGAACCTCATGCTCCCTATAGCGAGGGCTTGGGCGAGTACGGGACCAACAAAGGATTGGTTATGCCGCCAGATGACACGGATCTGGCGGCCGCCATCGCAGCTTCAGAGCGATTGGCGAGGCGCGACGCGTGGCTAGCTAAGCTTGCACAATCGGGTAATTACTAGTCGCATTTTTTTTATTGCATTGTACTTTTATTATTGTGTTTGACTAATGCTTTTCCTCTTTTTTCTTCAAACAGGCATCACCACTGAAGAAGCCATTGCTGCTTCCCTCAAAACTTTCCAAGAGGAGGAACGACTCAGAGTGTCCTTAGGCCTCGGTACATTTCGATTCATTAAATCTTTATTCTCCTTTTGTTATGGTCGATCTAACCCTTTCTTTTTCTCATCGTAGGAACCACAATGCCGGTCCCACAAGGTGACGCGGAGACTCTTCCCGGGCCAGCCACTGATGTTCCGGCCTCATCAGGGCTGCCGCAAGAGCCTCGACTCGAAAAGTCAATGAAGGATGCCTTGAAGAATTTGGAGGCATCTCTATTCACGGACGATGACGCCTCAATGAAGGAAGCTTTGAAGAGCTCCGTCTTGACGGCTCGGGAGGAGAGAAAGCGGTTGAGGCGTGAGACGAAAGCACGCAGAGCTGCTTTGGCCGTAGGAGCGGGCCCAAGCACCGTTCCTCATGCTGATACTCTTTCGGAAGAGCCCCCGGTCGCCCTGTCTACAGCTCGCAGACAGGTGGCGCATGCAGTTCGGGAGGTCAACGATCAGTCTACCTCAGGTAATGTATCTTTCAAGATTTTGTTATAAGAATTGTAAACCTGTCGGTTCTTATATATCTTGTTCTGCAGGGCCAAGTCCAACCGAAGGGGAGGCGGAAACCGTCGAACCTAATGGGACAGAGGAGGAGGCACCGGCTGAACCCGAGCCGAGGGTAGGCGACATCGCCAGGGTTGCTGGACCTGAGCTGGGGGCCGAAGAAACTGCGCCAGAGAAGGTCGTCGATGCCGAGCCTGAGGTAGCGGCAAATGAGACGACTGCTATAACTGAGCCTGGGGCAGCGACGGATGGAGCACCTGAGACTGGTGACCCCAGGGTAACGACGGACGAGACAACGGCGACCGCCGAGCCCGAAGGAGTAGCGGGTGAGACGGGCATGACTCCCGGGGAAAAGCCAGCCGCTCTTTCGCAAGAGTCTGGCAATGCTCCAATTATTGCTCTCCCCGTCTACGGTCCTCCGCCATCTCCTGGTCATGCGAGCACGACAACAGCCCCTGTCGAGTCCGGTGATGAGGTCACGGGAGATGGACTCGTATCGATGGAGGAGGGAGACGCCTCCATTTCGACTGGCGGCTCATCCGGTAAATTTCGGGTTACCGTCCCCCCTTTTTATCTTGCAATCCTTTCTGACAGGTTTATCTTTGTTTTTAACGCAAGTGCGGCCAGTGCCGATGCTCCATTGCTCGAGGTAGCGTCGTCAGCTACTGCTTTGGCGGTGGTCACCTCTCAGCCTTCCCTTGTACCATCGCAGATGTTGGAAGGTATGGATTTGCAACCCATTAGTTTTATTTTTCAGCCGCATAATTTATGTACTAATGTCGTATTATTGCGTCTTTTCAGGAGTGCTTTTTGATCATCTCTATCAGGTGTTGCACCCGCACTTCTCCTTCCCATCTGAACTCGCTTCTTCCTCCAGTGGCGCTGGTGAGTATCGTTTCCAATTGATGCCTTTCTTTTTTCAATAATGGAATTATTTCTGACTCTTCCTTGTCTTGATTGCAGTGCTATAAATCGAAGGAGGAGATAAAAGATCGGACGCGCCACCGGCCCTCCCTGCCTTGCCGCCTGCTGCAGCTGGTATAGTAAACTATCCTGTCGATGACTTTTTCATATATCTTGAACCGTCATCTAATCGTATTTTGTTTTTTCAGCCGTCGTTCTGATTCCGACGCCCTTTGAGTCTCGTGTTATAATGCCGGCAGGCCCCTTCCTGAGACGTCCGTCTTCAATGGGTGCCGTGATGAGCTTGGGCATGCTGAGCGGATACGTCGAAAAGCTTGACATGGACGCTCCCCCATCTGCTGCGAATTTCGCTGCGGAGGTTAACCCGATGTTGGCGGCGCTTGTAAATTTTCATGATGAAGGCGTCGTCGAGCTTTGGGTTAATCACTGCAGGGAAATTGAGGTCCGTCTGCATCAATCGGAGTTTATGCGCCCTGCTCCCGAGACCTTAGTCGTAAGCAATCAAAGAGCAGCATGGATCGAGCAAAGCGCTTCTTACTTCCGTTACTTGGAACAAGAAGCGGCTTTAAGGCTGAGGGAATGCCAAGAGACCTCAAACTAGACGACTCGTCTGCGCGCTGAGGTTGAGGCAAACGCCGCCCAGGTGAAGGCTATCTTCGAGGGCCTTCTGGAGCGTATCTCTAATGGGCTAAACCTGAAGCGGAAGCTCGATGCTGCCGAGCGTGATGCCCAAGGCCGCGAAGCAGCTCAGCAGGCAGTTGGGGAGCAGGTTTCATCCTTCTTGCAGCAGCGGGCTCAAGTGGAAGCAGAACTGGCGGTGGCGGCCGATCAGGAAAAGGCATGGAAGGAAGTGCGCGAACAACTGATAGGCCTATTTAAGATGCTTCCTTCCCAGTAGTTGCCCTTGTATCAATATACTTGTAAAAATTTTCTTTTTCGAATAAGATGTATCCATTCTTTATTCTTTTGTACGATTCACTTTGTACTTTCTTGAATTGATAAATAAAGATACACATTTTTTTTTGCAATGTCTTGTATCATTTTTTTTGCTTTCTCCCTTCTCTTATTATCAGCATGCTGTCTTGATAAACATGGTTGACAGATAATAGAGTAGGCATCTTGGTTTCTTGAAGAGATAGCGATGGCTTAGGCCACAGGTTCAAATCTGCTGCCTAAGACTTTTCAACTCTATGAGCCGTGAGGGTCTCATAGAGACTTTTCTCCCTACGGATCGAGAGGATCTCGTAGGTGGATTTTCTCCTTAGGAATCGTGAGGATTCCTAAGTGCGTTTTCTCTTATAAGTCGTAAGGATCTTATAAGAGAATTTTCCCTCTTACGAGTCGAGAGGACTCGTAAGCGGTTGTTTCCCTCCTTGTCGAGATTCGACTTTGGAGAGTGAGACCAGTGAATAGTATGCAAGAGACCGTTTTAGATCGACTTGCAGGGTCCCAGTGCTTAGGAAGCAAGTTTTTTAATCCCTGCTGCCTAAGGCTTTATCTTGCAAGTTGAGACGAATCGGGAAGTCCTCGTGAAGACACTAATTTCCTCACGAGTTGAGATGAATCGAGCAGCTCTCGTCAAGGACACTGATTCCCCTGAGTTGAAGTATTTTGCCGAGGACGCTGGTTTCCTCGAAGTTGAAACGAATCGGAGTATTCCTGCAGAGACGCTGGTTTCTCTGCGGGCCGACGCGAATCAGGAAGCTCTCATCAAGGACGCTAGTTTCCCTGAATTGAGGTATTTGCCAAGGACATTGATTTCCCTGGGGTTGAAACGAGTCGAGGTGTTCCTGCGGAGACGCTGGTTTCTCTGCGGGCCGACGCGAATCAAGAAGCTCTCGTCAAGGACATTGGTTTCCCTGAGTCGAAGTATTTTGCCGAGGACACTGGTTTCCTCGAAGTTGAAACGAATCGGAGTATTCCTGTGGAGACACTGGTTTCTCTGCGGTTCGATGCGAATCAGGAAGCCCTCATCAAGGACGCTAGTTTCCCTGAATTGAGGTATTTGCCAAGGACACTGGTTTCCCTGGGGTTGAAACGAGTCGAGGTGTTCCTGCAGAGACGCTAGTTTCTCTGCGGGTCGACGCGAATCAAGAAGTTCTCGTCAAGGACACTGGTTTCCAAATGACGAAGTATTTTGCCGAGGACACTGGTTTCCTCGAAGTTGAAATGGATCGGAGTATTCCTGCGGAGACACTGGTTTCTCTGCGGGCTGACGCGAATCAGGAAGCCCTCATCAAGGACGCTAGTTTCCCTGAATTGAGGTATTTGCCAAGGACACTGGTTTCCCTGGGGTTGAAACGAGTCGAGGTGTTCCTGCAAAGACGCTAGTTTCTCTGCGGGTCGACACGAATCAAGAAGTTCTCGTCAAGGACACTGGTTTCCAAATGACGAAGTATTTTGCCGAGGACACTGGTTCCTCGAAGTTGAAACGAATCGGAGTATTCCTGCGGAGACACTGGTTTCTCTGCGGGCCGACGCGAATCAGGAAGCTCTCATCAAGGACGCTAGTTTCCCTGAATTGAGGTATTTGCCAAGGACTCTGGTTTCCCTAGGGTTGAAACGAGTCGAGGTGTTCCTGCAAAGACGCTAGTTTCTCTGCGGGTCGACGCGAATCAAGAAGCTCTCGTCAAGGACACTGGTTTCCTTGAGTCGAAGTATTTTGCCGAGGACACTGGTTTCCTCGAAATTGAAACAAATTGGAGTATTCCTGCGGAGACACTGGTTTCTCTGCGGGCCGACGCGAATCAGGAAGCTCTCATCAAGGACGCTAGTTTCCCTGAATTGAGGTATTTGCCAAGGAGACTGGTTTCCCTGGGGTTGAAACGAGTCGAGGTGTTCCTGCAAAGACGCTAGTTTCTCTGCGGGTCGATGCGAATCAAGAAGTTCTCGTCAAGGACGCTAGTTTCCCTGAATTGAGGTATTTGCCAAGGACATTGGTTTCCCTGGGGTTGAAACGAGTCGAGGTGTACCTGTCAAGACGCTAGTTTCTCTGCGGGTCGACGCGAATCAAGATGTTCTCGTCAAGGACACTGGTTTCCCTGAGTCGAAGGATTTTGCTGAAGACACTAGTTTCTTCGGGGTTGAAACGAATCGGGGTGTTCCTGCGGAGACACTGATTTCTCTGCGGGCCGACGCGAATCAGGAAGCTCTCATCGAGGATGCTAGTTTCCCTGAATCGAGGTATTTACCAGGGACACTGATTTCCCTGGGGTTGAAACGAATCGATGTATTCCTGCCAAGACGCTAGTTTCTCTGCGGGTCGACGCGAATCAAGATGTTCTCGTTAAGGACACTGGTTTCCCTGAGTCGAAGGATTTTGCCGAAGACACTAGTTTCTTCGGGGTTGAAACGAATCGGGGTGTTCCTGCGGAGACACTGGTTTCTCTGCGGGCCGACACGAATCAGGAATCTCTCATCAGGGACGCTAGTTTCCCTGAGTTGAGGAGGTTGCCAAGGACACTGGTTTCTCTAGGGTTGAAACGAATCGATAAATTCCTGCAAAGACGCTAGTTTCTCTGCGGGTCGACGCGAATCAAGAAGTTCTCGTCAAGGACACTGGTTTCCCTGAATCGAGGTATTTTGCCGAGGACGCTAGTTTCCTCGAAGTTGAAATGAATCAGAGTTTTCCTGCGGAGACACTGGTTTCTCTGCGGGCCGACGCGAATCAGGAAGCTCTCATCAAGGACGCTAGTTTCCCTGAATTGAGCTATTTGCCAAGGACACTGGTTTCCCTGGGGTTGAAACGAATCGATGTATTCCTGCAAAGACGCTAGTTTCTCTGCGGGTTGACGCGAATCAAGAAGCTCTCATCAAGGACGCTAGTTTCCCTGAATTGAGGTATTTTGCCGAGGACACTGGTTTCCTCGAGGGTTGAAATGATCTCTGATGGTCTCTCAGGTTTTATATGAGTTACCGTCAAAAACCGTGAAGCTAGGAATTTGATCTTCGCTTCGTTTGCTGGCACTGCGTCTGCTGTATCGAGACGAATGTCACGGTTGTCTCTAGGCTGCTGGTGAACCGTCGAGATTTGGCTTTGCTTTCTGGCGGAGCCTGTTGGGAAGGTGTGGTTCCGTCTTTGTTTGTGCCCTTGGATTGTATACAGGGATCGATGTGATCTCAACTGTAGGGCGAAAGTTTCATCATATTTTTTTATTATTGTTTTATTTCGGTGATGCTCTATCATTTCATCTTTTATATCGCGAAGGTCACGATTGCCCAATCATTTCGGCTATTTTTCGCGGTGCCCAATAATTTCGGCTGTTTATTTTATTTTTACTCACTGCTTTTTATTGCGAGTTGCCCAATCATTTCGGCTATTTTGTATGCATACGTTTTTACTTGTTGCTTTTATTGCAAGTTGCCCCATCATTTCGGCTATTTCGTATGCATGTGCGGCCTACTGGCTTTTCGCCGTAAACCTGAGATTAGACACCGACTTTGGCATCAGCACCGCTACAACTGGGATATTGCCAGGAGCGAATCATTATTTGCCTCTGTCAATGTCGAACAAAGGTGGCTTAGCGAACAGGGTTAATGTCCTGTCGACTAAGGCTTTTGACTTCATGAGCCGTAAGGGTCTCACAAAGGTATTTCTCCCTGCAAGTCGTGAGGATCTTGTAGGTGTATTTTCTCCTTAGGAATCGTGAGAATTCCTAAGTGCACGTTCCTCTGTAAGTCGTAAGGATCCTACAAGAGGGTTTTCTCCTTGTAAATTGAGAGGACTTACAAGGGTTGTTCACCATGCAAACATATCCCCCGTCACGGATGGTACTTTGTTAGGGAAATGTTTATTCGCGCCCGTGGATTGTATACAAGGGTCAGTGCTGAGCCACTTGTAGGGCAATATCGAAGGTTGTGGGGGTTGCTTAAGCACAGGTTTAGGTCTCTGTAACTTAAGACTTTCAAATCTTATGAGCCGTGAGGGTCCCATAAGAGAGTTCTCCTTACGAGTCGTGAGGATCTCGTAAGTGTATATTTTTTTTTAGGAATCGTGAGGACCCCTAAGTGTGTTGCTCCCTTGTGAGTCGTAAGGATCTCACGCGGGTGGTTTCTCCTTACAAGGTCGAGAGGACCTTGTAAGTGTCCTTTAACGAGGTTGCGCCCTTTTGGGTTTTCACAAACACTCGCCTGTAGTCCTGCTGTTTTTACTCACGGAGCCCTTTCGGGTTTTCATCCGTGCCCTTTTTGCTTATGGACATACCTTTTTTTTATTCTTTTTATTTATTTATTTTTTTTACGAGGTCGCGCCCTTTCGAGTTTTCACGAACACTCGCCGGTAGCCCTGCTGTTTTTACTCACGGAGCCCTTTCGGGTTTTCATCCGTGCCCTTTTTGCTTATAGACATACCGTTTTTATTTTTTTTATTATATTTATATTTTTTCTTTTTCTTTTTTTTTATTCATCTCGTCAGCCTAAGGATGTTGCGGTAGTAGTTTAAGGACGTTTCGGTCCGTCATTAGTTTAAGGATGTTTTGGTCCGTCGTTAGTTTAAGAACGTTTCGGTCCGTCGTTAGTTTAAGGACGTTTCGGTCCGGTCAGGAGAAGGCCGGCTACTGCTTATAGAGTTTGAGCTTAAGAAGAGAGCGAGCGGACATAGTCGTCGTCATCTATCATTGACCTAGGCTGTGGCTCATTAAGCGTAGTATTTCTTTAGGAAGCGGCCGTTTATTGGCCTGAAAGGCCTTTCACCGTGTATATCCATGAGTAGATAGGCTCCACCCTGGTAGACCTTGTCTATTATGTACGGGCCTTCATAGTTCGGCTCGAATTGTCCCCGCTTGGCGCGATTGGGGATCATAGGTCTTTTGACCACTAGCACGAGTTCGCCTTGGCGGAATGTCCTCGGCCTAGTTAATCTTTCATATGAGCGTGTCATCTTTGCTTTATAAGCTTCTAGATTTTGTTGCGCTATGAGCCGGGTCTCATCAAGGGCATCAAGCTCCTCAAGCCGAAGGTGAGCACTTTCTTTGTCCGTCATCTCGTAGTGGACTGCCACTCGTAGAGAGGGTAACTCTATCTCGAGGGGGAGTACGGCTTCTGTACCGAATACCAATGCGTACGGTGTTGTGTTCGTGGCCGTCTTGAACGTAGTTCGATACGCCCAGAGAGCTTCTTGCAGTCTCTCATGCCAGTCCTTCTTATTTCGGGACACCGTCTTCTTCATGATCTTTGTCAAAGTCTTGTTGAAAGCCTCGGCTAGACCATTAGCTCGCGGATTATAAACCGAGGAATATCTCCAGTCTATATTGTGTTGTTGCGCGAAGCGGCTGATCTTGTGGCTTCTGTAGGCTGGCCCGTTATCGGAGACGATCCGTCGCGGAGTTCCAAACCGATATATGACATGCGTCTTGAAGAAATGGAGGATATTCTCCGTCTTCACTTCCCTCAACGGTACCGCTTCTGCCCATTTGGAGAAGTAATCAGTCGTCGCCAGGATGAAACGATGTCCCCTGGACGATGCTGGTTCAATAGGGCCGACTATGTCAGTTCCCCACATTTCGAATGGCCAGCTAGCCACTGTCGGATGTAGTGGATTTGGATGCTGGTGGATGAAGTCCCCATGGATTTGTCATGAGTGGCATTGCTTCGCATATTCGAGGCAGTCCTGAATCATCGTGGGCTAGTAGTAGCCCATCCGTTTGATTTTCAACTTCATCTTTGGGCCTGCTTGGTGAGAACCACAGAGTCCGTCATGAACTTCCTGAACGACTCTTTTCGCTTCGTCAGGTCCTAGGCATCTCAACCACAGAGAGTCAAACGACCTCTTGTACAGAGTATCATTGATGAAGGCGAAAGACAGAGCTCGTTTCATAAGCTGATGTCTTGAAGACGCATCTTCGGGCGTTCGACGGTATTTGAAGTAGTCTATGAAGACTTCTCTCCAATCCTCGGCCTTTTCCCGGTCCTTTATTTGCAGGGTCGTCTGCTCAGTCGCTCCCTTTCCTTCGGATGATTTCGGAGATATTTCTGTTGGGGCAAGCACCTGACGGCTTTGTACCACGATTCTGACGTCATCGAGGTTCTCGTCAGCCAGTTCTTTAGCGAGCTTGGCTAATGCGTCCGCTTTGTTGTTTTCTGCACGCGGTATGTTTTCCAAAGTGTAGAAAGGGATTTGGGTCAACAGTTGTTGCACCTTTTCGCCGTACTTCACTAACTCTGGTTTGCACGTTTGGTAGTCGCCATTTACTTGACTGACGACCAGTTGGGAGTCTCCGTATATGAGGAGGTTCTCAATTCCCATGTCAATGGCGATCTCGAGGCCTACTATCAAAGCTTCATATTCGGCTTCATTGTTCGTCCTCGGCTCTGTTAAGGAGAAAGCGAAGCGCATTATCCTCCTTGTGGAGTTACGAAGATGAGGCCTACCCCCGATTTGATTATGGGCGTACTTTGTTTGCGCTTCTTCATGGAGGATGCTCCGTCGAAATAGCTCCCAACGGGTATCACTACCGTCGATCGCCTCAAACGCGTGTTCATTTGGCAGCTCGCAATTCAAAGGAGAATCGGCAGGTATCGGATGCTCAGCAAGGAAGTCGGCGATGGCCTGGCCTTTCACTGCCTTGAGAGGTTGATAGGTTATTGAGAATTCCATCAAAAGCAGGGCCTATTTAGCGAGTCGCCCCGTCAATATGGCCTTCGACATTAAATATTTAAGGGGGTCCACCTTCGAAATGAGACGGACTTCATGCGCCAACGCATAATGCCTGAGCTTTGTTATCGCAAAGATCAATGCCAGGCAGTGTTTTTCGATGGGGGAGTAATTGCTTTCTGCCCCCAGTAGAACTCGACTTAAGTAGTAGAGTGCTCTTTCTTTCCCTTGGTCATTCTCTTGTGCCCATAATGCGCCTAAAGAACCTTCGAGGGTGGTTGTATAAAGAATAAGGGGCTTTCCCTTGACTGGAGCAGCCAGCACTGGCGGGTTTTGCAAGTACTGCTTGATTTCGTCTAGCGCGCTTTGGCACTTTTGGTCCCAGACGAACGGGGTTCCCTTCTTCATTAGGTGGCTGTAAGGACGGCACTTGCCTGAAAGATTGGCTATAAATCGCCGAACATATGCGAGCTTTCCTTGGAGAGACCGCAGCTGTTTGAGAGTTCTAGGCGGAGGCATTTCCATGGTCGCCTTGATCTTTGACGGATCTATCTCAATACCTCGGTGTCGGACGATGAATCCCAGGAATTTGCCCGAGGAAACTCTGAATGCACACTTGAGAGGGTTCATCTTCAAGTTGTATTGTCGAAGGCGTTGAAATACGGTCTTTAGATGCTCGAGATATTCCTCGTACGATTTGCTTTTCACCACAAGGTCGTCGATATAACATTCGACGATTTCATGTATAAGGTCATCAAAGATCTTCGTTATGGCCCTCTGATAGGTGGCACCGGCATTCTTTAGACCGAAGGGCATCACCTTGTAGCAGAATATACCCAAAGAGGTTCGGAAAGCGGTGTGCTTCTGGTCTTCGGGATACATCTTTATCTGATTATACCCTGATGAGTCGTCCATGAAGGAGAAAACCTCATGAGTGGACGTATTGTCTATCATCAGCTTGGCGACTGGCACTGGGAAATTGTCCTTCGGGCAGGCTTTATTGAGATCCCGAAAGTCCACGCATATGCGCACTGTCCCATTTTTCTTCATCACCGGGACGATGTTGGCGATCCATTCAGGATATTGAACCTCCTAGATAAAGCCAGAGTCGATTAACTTCTTGACCTCGGCGTTGATGCTCATCTCAAGCTCGAGCCGCATTCTCCTCGGTGCCTGTTTGACTGGCTTGACGTCCGGGGATATCGCCAATTTGTGCATAGCAATTTCTGGATCTAGTCCGGGCATTTCAGAATAGTTCCATGCGAAGCAATCTCTATGCTGTACAAGCACGTCTTTTAACACAGCCACCCTTTCTTCAGATAGCAGCTTGCTGACAAATGTCGATCGCGGGTCGTTCGCCGTCCCCAACTCAATTTTCTTGAGGTTATCTGCAGTGGTATGTATTCCATCTTCCAGCTCTTTCGGTGCTGGTGGAAATTCTGAGATCACCTCATCGTTGCTGTTTCCGAAGCACCAGGGAAGGTCATCCATGTTCTCGGGCTCTTCCTTTGATATCGTTATCATGTGACAAGTACGAATTCGCTTCCAAGACCAATGTGGAGCTGGTTCTGCTCTCGTGGCTTTTGTCACGCCCCGCTTCCCAAAATATGGAAAACGAGGGATGACTAGGCCAGCCATGCTCCTACGGTCAAGGAATCATCCTGCCGTAGTCACACTTCGGCTTCTAGCATTGCATGGTAATCAGTAAATAAAGCGCAGTGGTAAAGGAATTACATCACTAATATTACATTAATATTCCATTGTTCACAAATTAGATAACAAGAACAGATACTAACCAAAGTCAAACTTCGACCACTTTTGTTGGAAGCAGAAAAAATAGAAAATACACCAGTCTAAATCTCCGTGAACTCGAAGGGTAGATCCGTCTCCTGTGCTAGTCCTCCCGCAGGATCTGAGCATGCATACTCAGGTCGTCAGAGCGACACAATAACAATTATATTATAATGAGGTGAAACAGGTATAAGAGGTAATACTGGTGTATGAACAATGCAAGTAATCACTATGTCGCTAAATAATGCAGAATATGTCATGTGTCCCTATCGGTCTCTAGGTCAAGTTTGAAATCACATAGTGGAAGGAGGATCATGTTTAACAGGAGTCTCGTACATACCCGAGACAACGGCCCACATGCTCGGGACATAACCCTGTCAGCCGGATCGCTAGATCCTATCCTACATGTATTGATATCTCTGTTCGAATGATCATCCTCTAAAATCGGTCCCGCTAAATACGATACTCTTTCCACTTTGATTTCCCCTTTTTCCCCAGGTTCTCACTAGTTATGATCTTGATCTAGTCATGTACAAGTATATCAATGGCACGATTTTTATCACTGTTCACTGTATCAATCACTGTCACGAATGTTCATTTTCCATTGATGTACTTGTCACAACTAAACCAACATCTGTCACGTACGATAATGCAATGTCCACACGTACTAACACTGAGTATATGGCAAGGGTATGATATATGTATGTATGCTACCAATGAGTTTTGTATATTATGAATCAACAGGCATGTCATGAAAATGAATTGTACTAATTAACATGTTAAGAATTCAGTACAAATGATGTAGGTAAGATACATAGAAAAATCAGTCGGTAATTCACCAAAATTTGTTTCAGTTCAATCGGAGTTTCGGTTCTCAAGATATAGCAGTTTCATTTTAAGCGCGTGCGGCTGGAAATTCAGTTTCAGAACTGAACGTCCATTTCGCGGCACGAATTGCACCCACTTGGGCTCAAAATTTAGCGACGTTACAGTTACATGAAATTTGGGGTTTCCAATAGAGTATTCAACGCAACAGACGGATCTTCAATCGCATCTGTACGTTGAAAGTTATACATAGTTTAACTTCAATATGTCACTTCAGAATCTGTTCTGAACAGTCATACGTTCTGCCCTTTTTAAAATAGTTTAAAATAACAAACGGCGATGGATCGGGGTGAAACCACTTGTTTTGCTTAGATAACATAATTATCTCTAATCTACTGTAAAGTTCCGTAAAGTGTGATTTCAGGAAACACAGTAACGCAGGTCCTTTGAACAGAAATCAATAATCAGAAACGCTCTGGACTGCAGTCCAGAGTCGTGTTCCGACCCAGATATCATCATGATTACAGAACAGAAATCATTAGGATTTTCCATAGGGTTAAATTTTGTCAAGTCGGCTTCGATTTAAGCCCTAGAACACATCAATCCATTATGCATATGATTTATGGTGATTTTATCCGTTTTCAGGCACGAGAAACTTTCTAGTTTTAACGGCATATTTGGGGGTATCAATTTTTGTTACAAACAATCGTATTTTCCAGCGATACTTATACACAATATTCATTATCAAGTGGGCCAATAGAAGGTATCAGTTTCCGTCAAAATAAACCATTATTTCCATGAGAGACCAGCATCGAACACTTATGTCATATTATGTATCGGTATTCGGCAAATCCGTAAACTAGATATCTTGGGTTTATACCACTAATATTTTAGCATGAAGCAAGTAAACACTTGCCTGGTAACGCCTCGGGGTCGCGGGGCAGCAACGTCGTCACGAACGCGCGTTGTACGCCGCGGAACAAGTTCGCGCGAGCCTCGATCAAAAAACGGGTTTTGCGTCGGAGTTGTCGGGGGATATATCGCGATCACCGGAGATGGAGGGGTGCTCTGTAGACCTCTTGGGAGGTTTTGGGATCGACAACGGTCGGCGACGGTGGCTCCGACGATGTGCACGGTGCACGGTGAGGGAAAAATGGGTTTTTCTTTGTGTGGAGAGAGAGAGAGAGAGAGAGAGAGAGAGAGTGCAGTGTGGGGGTCGGGTTTGTGGTGATGGTGATGATGCTGAGGAGGTGAGGGAGTCTCAGAGTGGTTCAGGCGAAGTGGGGAAGGCTCGTCGGCGTCGGTCGTGAGGTGGCCGAGCTCGGGATTTGGGTGTGCAGTTGAGGGGAGTGCTCGGTTGAGGCTGGGAATGTGAGGGAAGCTTGGTGAGGTCTGAAGAGGAAAGAGTGAGGGAAGAGAACGGGGGAAAAACGAGGAGTTCGTCGTCGTCGGCACGATGAGGTTGGCAGTGGGCTGTTTCGAAGTGGGTTCGTGGGGGAAAACTTGCGGGGTTAGAGTTTTGAGGAGTTTAGAGGTGAGAGGGAGGTGAGGAGTTGGGGAGCGCGAGTTAGAGGGAGTCGTGGTCGGGGTCGTGGGCGACGGCGAGGGCGACGTGGGGAGCTCAGCGCGACGTGGGGGCGACGTGAAGATTCGAGCGGGAAAAGTTTAGAAGGGAAGAAGAAAAGGAGTGGGCTTCTGAGCTGGGCCGGGGAGAACGGGCTGGGGATTTAAGGAATTAGGGAATTATTTGTGAATTTTGAGTGGGCTGAGACTTGTGACGGGCCAGGGGAAAGGCCGAAAAAAACAATTAATTCTTTTAAAAGAACAATGGGCGGAGTAAGGGATTCGGGCCGAGGGAGATAAAAGGATTTGTTTAAAAACAAACAAATGGGCTGGGGGTGAATTAATAAAAGGGTTTTAATTTATATTAACCTTAGTTTTAATTCGGCTTTGGTTTTAGGTTTTAAATCTCAGGTTTTAACTTTTAGGTTTAGGGAAAATACCAATATTTAGCTTAAACAACCAATTCAAATATGAAGGAAAGGGAAAGAAAATCACTAGAATTCAGAAAAGGGAACTTTTATTGAAAAGGAAACGGGGATTTACATCATACCCCCCTTAACAAAATTTCGTCCTCGAAATTTGACAAGAATGCAAGGATACAAGGTACTAGACAAAAAGATGTGGATAACGATCACGGATGTCTTCCTCCCGCTCCAAGGTGGATTCTCCTGGGGAACGACCGCCCCAAGACACTCGGACCAACTGAATGACCTTATTCTTTAGCACTTTCTCTCTGCGGTCGAGAATGGTAGTAGGCTGCTCCTCGTACAATAAGTCAGTACCCAAAACTAGCTCTGAGTGGTCCAGGACATGGCTCTCATCTCGCACGTAACGCCGCAACTGCGACACGTGGAAGGTATTGTGCACACCAGCTAGCGATGGAGGCAAGGCGAGTCGATAGGCCACCTCTCCTACTCGCTCCAGCACCTCAAAAGGTCCGATAAAGCGGGGACTAAGCTTTCCCCGACCTCCGAACCTGATAACTCCACGAGTAGGGGAAATCTTCAAGAACACATGATCTCCGACTTCGAACTCAAGTGCCCTTCTGCTGGTATCTGCCCAACTCTTCTGTCGATCCTGAGCCGCCTTGATACGCTGTCTGACCATTTGGACTTTGTCGACTGTCTGAACGATGAGTTCGGGGCCCAGTAGTCTTCGCTCTCCCACATCATCCCAACATACTGGTGATCGACATTTCCGCCCGTATAATGCTTCAAAAGGGGCCATCTGAATACTAGCTTGATAACTATTGTTATAAGAGAACTCGACTAGATGCAGATGGTCCTCCCAGGAACCTTGAAAGTCCAGCATGCAGGCTCTCAACATGTCCTCGAGCGTCTGAATCGTACGCTCGGATTGTCCATCCGTCTGTGGGTGATAAGCTGTGCTGAAATTAAGGCGGGTACCCAAGCTCTCCTGTAAGCTCTTCCAAAAGTGCGACAAGAATCTCGTGTCCCGGTCTGACACAATGCTGACTGGAACACCGTGAAGTCGTACAATCTCCTGCATATATCTTTCTGCCAATGATTCTGTCGACTGTCCCACTCGGAAAGGTAGAAAGTGTGCAACTTTTGTGAGGCGATCGACGATAACCCAAATGGCGTTATTGCCCCTAGGGCTCCGTGGTAAGGCCGTCACGAAATCCATAGTAATGTGCTCCCACTTCCATTCCGGTATTGGCAGGGGTTGTAACAGCCCTGCTGTCCTCTGATGCTCCGCCTTCACCTGTTGGCATACCAAGCACCTGGATACGAACCTCGCAATTTCCCGTTTCATTCCGTTCCACCAAAAGTGCTGCTTGAGGTCCTGATACATTTTTGTACTTCCCGGATGCACAGAATAAGCTGAACTGTGTGCTTCAGCCAACACTTCTTCTCGAACACCTCCTTTAGGTACGCAGAGTCTGCTACCGAATCTCAGAGAGCCATCTTCATGTATAATCAACTCCGTTCTTAGTCCAGCTTTCACTTCCTCTCTAAACTTTTGCAATCGGGGATCGTCCGCTTACGCAGCCTTGATGCGATCCACCAGAGAAGATTGCACCTGCAGTTGCCAAAGTTGACTGAGTGCGTTCGGCGTAACGACCTCAAGTGCAAGCCTCTGAAAGTCCTCAATAATGCTCCTCTGATCGGTCAACATCATGACCGCTGGCTTGCGACTGAGCGCATCTGGTACAACATTTACCTTCCCCGGGTGATACTGAAGGTTCAAGTCGTAATCTGCCATCAGCTCCAGCCATCGGCGCTGCCTCATATTCAATTCCTTCTGGGTGAAAACATACTTCAAACTTTTGTGATCTGTGTACACCTCCACTTTCTCACCCAATAGATAGTGCCTCCAAATCTTCAATGCAAAGACTACCGCAGCTAACTCCAAGTCATGTGTGGGGTAGTTCTTCTCGTGATTTCTCAGTTGTCGAGAGGCATAAGCAACCACACGTCCGTGCTGCATCAAAACACAGCCTAAACCCTTCCCTGAGGCATCGCTGTGTATCACCAAACCACCTGAATCATCTGGTACAGTAAGAATAGGCGCCGTGGTTAGCTTCTGCTTTAGTGTGTCGAAAGCCTGAGTGCTCTCCTCTGTCCATGTAAACGGCACGTCCTTTCGTGTCAGTCGCGTCAATGGTTCCGCGATTCTGGAGAAATCTTGAACGAATCTCCGATAATAACCTGCCAATCCCAGAAAACTCCTGATCTCGGCCACTGACTTCGGCGTCGGCCAATCTCTGACAGATTCTATCTTTGCCGGGTCCACCGAAATGCCTTCGCCCGAAACAATATGTCCCAAAAACTGCACATTGTCGAGCCAGAACTCACACTTGCTTAGCTTCGCATACAGCTTCTCTTCCCGAAGAATTTGTAGAACTGTGCGCAAATGTTCAGCATGCTCCTCCTGAGTCTTCGAGTAGACAAGTATGTCGTCGATAAACACAACGACAAACGTGTCCAAGTATTTTGCGAACACCCTGTTCATCAAGTCCATGAATATTGCTGGGGCGTTGGTAACGCCGAACGGCATCACAAGGAACTCGTAATGTCCGTATCGGGTCCTGAAAGCTGTCTTGCACACATCCTCGGCTGCTACCCTGATTTGATGATACCCGGAACGGAGGTCCAACTTCGAGAAGACCTTGGCTCCACTTAGTTGATCAAATAAGTCGTCAATGCGCGGTATTGGGTACTTGTTCTTTATGGTAACCTTGTTCAGCTCCCGGTAATCTATACACATTCGCAACGATCCATCCTTCTTCTTTACCAATAGAACTGGTGCACCCCACGGTGAAGCGCTTGGCCGAATGAATCCTTTCTCCAATAGTTCTTCAACCTGTTTCTTCAATTCCGACAATTCAACCGGTGCCATTCTGTATGGGGCCCTGGATACTGGGGCTGTACCTGGAATCAAATCGATTGAGAACTCCAAAATTCGAGGAGGTGGTAGACCTGGTAAATCCTCGGGAAACACGTCCAGAAAGTCCCGAACAATTTCTGGGGCTGGGCTCCTATCAATCTCCATAGCTGTCAGCTCCTTAGGCTTTGCTCTGTATTTAGCTGGCTCCAAAGATTCGCTTCCGCCCTCGAAAATGAACTCCGGGTGATTGGGAATGCGGAAGATCACATTCCTTGCACGACAATCGATAACCGCATAAAAAGTGCTCATCCAATCCATCCCAAGAATTGCGTCGTAACTGCCTGTCCCAATTAAGAGGAAATTCGCATAGAATTCCCTGCCACACACTACAACCGGGCATAATCTACATTCTCGACTAGATATTATAATGCCATTACCCGTATGAATTTCCCATCCCTTTGTTAGTGGTTCATGTGGTATTGAGTGTGTAGTAGTGAAATGCTCAGACAAGAAACAATGCGATACTCCCGAATCAAAAAGTACTCTAGCTGGCAATGAATGTATGAGCAGAGTACCTGTAACCACGTCTCCTGATGCCTCTGCCTGCTCGGCGGTCAAGGTGAAAGCCCGTCCCTGACCGCGACCTGTAAAGGGCTGTCTCTGCTCCTGCGGCCTCTGCTGTGGCGGTCCAGAACTTCCCTGTACCTCTGCTCGCTCAGGGCAACTGCCAATCTGGTGCTGACTGGAACCGCAAATCAAACACTGTCCCTTGGCACGGCGACAGTCCTTCTGGGTATGTCCTCCTCTACCGCAATAGCCGCAAGTTACGCCATGTCTCTGGGGGCGATGTTGTGGTACGAACGGGCGCTTCATTTGTGTCGTTCCTGCTCTGTGAACCGGTATGGTTCCTCGAGATGGCGTGTGGGTACGTGCTGGAACGACTGAGGGTCTCCTGAACTTATTAATCAATTTCTCCTGAACTCTCGCCGCGTTGAGCACCTGTGCGAAAGTCTGTAGATCCAACGATGCAATCAACTGCTGCAACTCAAAATCTAACCCCTGAAGGAAACGCCTGGCCCTGGTGACCTCTGAGGCGACCATGTACGGAGCGAAGCGGCTCAAGCGGTTGAACTCTGCCGCATAAACATCCACTGGGCGTCCATTCTGCTTCAAGAGAATAAACCTTTCCTCCATTTCTGCCTTGGCTGTGGAAGGAAAGTAATGATCTAGGAAGCACTCCTTAAACTTGCTCCATTCGATCGGCCTGTCAAGTCTGCTCTCTTCCACCGACCACCATGTACGGGCTTCGTCTTCTAATTGTATCTTTATCACGTCCACTCTGTCTTCCTCTGGAACCCTGGCGGCTGTCAATAAATTCTCCATGTTCACCAGCCATTGTTCAGCCTCAAGGGGTTCAGCTAGCCCTGAAAACGCAGCTGGGTGTAACCGCCGGAAGTCTGCTACTGTACCAGCCCTAGCATGATAAGCTGGTGGAACAACGCCCTCGGGGGCGGTAATAAGTGCGGAGGGTCCTCCTGTGGCGGTAATCGCCCTAAGTCCCTCAGTGAGCAAGTCGGTCTTCCTCTCCTGAGCTTCCGCGAGAGTGGTCAGTGCACTGAGTATCCGTTCTGTACGGTCCTGAGAGCTGGAGTCCGAGGAGGGGTCGTTCGGGGACGTCATATCACTGGAAGATTCAAAAGGATAGGATCAGATTCAAGGATGGAAATCAAGAGTAGTGAAACAAGAATAACGTAATATTGCATAGTTAATGTTATCCCTTGATACTAAACACAGGCTCTGATACCAACTAAACCATGTCACGCCCCGCTTCCCAAAATATGGAAAACGAGGGATGACTAGGCCAGCCATGCTCCTACGGTCAAGGAATCATCCTGCCGTAGTCACACTTCGGCTTCTAGCATTGCATGGTAATCAGTAAATAAAGCGCAGTGGTAAAGGAATTACATCACTAATATTACATTAATATTCCATTGTTCACAAATTAGATAACAAGAACAGATACTAACCAAAGTCAAACTTCGACCACTTTTGTTGGAAGCAGAAAAAATAGAAAATACACCAGTCTAAATCTCCGTGAACTCGAAGGGTAGATCCGTCTCCTGTGCTAGTCCTCCCGCAGGATCTGAGCATGCATACTCAGGTCGTCAGAGCGACACAATAACAATTATATTATAATGAGGTGAAACAGGTATAAGAGGTAATACTGGTGTATGAACAATGCAAGTAATCACTATGTCGCTAAATAATGCAGAATATGTCATGTGTCCCTATCGGTCTCTAGGTCAAGTTTGAAATCACATAGTGGAAGGAGGATCATGTTTAACAGGAGTCTCGTACATACCCGAGACAACGGCCCACATGCTCGGGACATAACCCTGTCAGCCGGATCGCTAGATCCTATCCTACATGTATCGATATCTCTGCTCCAATGATCATCCTCTAAAATCGGTCCCGCTAAATACGATACTCTTTCCACTTTGATTTCCCCTTTTTCCCCAGGTTCTCACTAGTTATGATCTTGATCTAGTCATGTACAAGTATATCAATGGCACGATTTTTATCACTGTTCACTGTATCAATCACTGTCACGAATGTTCATTTTCCATTGATGTACTTGTCACAACTAAACCAACATCTGTCACGTACGATAATGCAATGTCCACACGTACTAACACTGAGTATATGGCAAGGGTATGATATATGTATGTATGCTACCAATGAGTTTTGTATATTATGAATCAACAGGCATGTCATGAAAATGAATTGTACTAATTAACATGTTAAGAATTCAGTACAAATGATGTAGGTAAGATACATAGAAAAATCAGTCGGTAATTCACCAAAATTTGTTTCAGTTCAATCGGAGTTTCGGTTCTCAAGATATAGCAGTTTCATTTTAAGCGCGTGCGGCTGGAAATTCAGTTTCAGAACTGAACGTCCATTTCGCGGCACGAATTGCACCCACTTGGGCTCAAAATTTAGCGACGTTACAGTTACATGAAATTTGGGGTTTCCAATAGAGTATTCAACGCAACAGACGGATCTTCAATCGCATCTGTACGTTGAAAGTTATACATAGTTTAACTTCAATATGTCACTTCAGAATCTGTTCTGAACAGTCATACGTTCTGCCCTTTTTAAAATAGTTTAAAATAACAAACGGCGATGGATCGGGGTGAAACCACTTGTTTTGCTTAGATAACATAATTATCTCTAATCTACTGTAAAGTTCCGTAAAGTGTGATTTCAGGAAACACAGTAACGCAGGTCCTTTGAACAGAAATCAATAATCAGAAACGCTCTGGACTGCAGTCCAGAGTCGTGTTCCGACCCAGATATCATCATGATTACAGAACAGAAATCATTAGGATTTTCCATAGGGTTAAATTTTGTCAAGTCGGCTTCGATTTAAGCCCTAGAACACATCAATCCATTATGCATATGATTTATGGTGATTTTATCCGTTTTCAGGCACGAGAAACTTTCTAGTTTTAACGGCATATTTGGGGGTATCAATTTTTGTTACAAACAATCGTATTTTCCAGCGATACTTATACACAATATTCATTATCAAGTGGGCCAATAGAAGGTATCAGTTTCCGTCAAAATAAACCATTATTTCCATGAGAGACCAGCATCGAACACTTATGTCATATTATGTATCGGTATTCGGCAAATCCGTAAACTAGATATCTTGGGTTTATACCACTAATATTTTAGCATGAAGCAAGTAAACACTTGCCTGGTAACGCCTCGGGGTCGCGGGGCAGCAACGTCGTCACGAACGCGCGTTGTACGCCGCGGAACAAGTTCGCGCGAGCCTCGATCAAAAAACGGGTTTTGCGTCGGAGTTGTCGGGGGATATATCGCGATCACCGGAGATGGAGGGGTGCTCTGTAGACCTCTTGGGAGGTTTTGGGATCGACAACGGTCGGCGACGGTGGCTCCGACGATGTGCACGGTGCACGGTGAGGGAAAAATGGGTTTTTCTTTGTGTGGAGAGAGAGAGAGAGAGAGAGAGAGAGAGTGCAGTGTGGGGGTCGGGTTTGTGGTGATGGTGATGATGCTGAGGAGGTGAGGGAGTCTCAGAGTGGTTCAGGCGAAGTGGGGAAGGCTCGTCGGCGTCGGTCGTGAGGTGGCCGAGCTCGGGATTTGGGTGTGCAGTTGAGGGGAGTGCTCGGTTGAGGCTGGGAATGTGAGGGAAGCTTGGTGAGGTCTGAAGAGGAAAGAGTGAGGGAAGAGAACGGGGGAAAAACGAGGAGTTCGTCGTCGTCGGCACGATGAGGTTGGCAGTGGGCTGTTTCGAAGTGGGTTCGTGGGGGAAAACTTGCGGGGTTAGAGTTTTGAGGAGTTTAGAGGTGAGAGGGAGGTGAGGAGTTGGGGAGCGCGAGTTAGAGGGAGTCGTGGTCGGGGTCGTGGGCGACGGCGAGGGCGACGTGGGGAGCTCAGCGCGACGTGGGGGCGACGTGAAGATTCGAGCGGGAAAAGTTTAGAAGGGAAGAAGAAAAGGAGTGGGCTTCTGAGCTGGGCCGGGGAGAACGGGCTGGGGATTTAAGGAATTAGGGAATTATTTGTGAATTTTGAGTGGGCTGAGACTTGTGACGGGCCAGGGGAAAGGCCGAAAAAAACAATTAATTCTTTTAAAAGAACAATGGGCGGAGTAAGGGATTCGGGCCGAGGGAGATAAAAGGATTTGTTTAAAAACAAACAAATGGGCTGGGGGTGAATTAATAAAAGGGTTTTAATTTATATTAACCTTAGTTTTAATTCGGCTTTGGTTTTAGGTTTTAAATCTCAGGTTTTAACTTTTAGGTTTAGGGAAAATACCAATATTTAGCTTAAACAACCAATTCAAATATGAAGGAAAGGGAAAGAAAATCACTAGAATTCAGAAAAGGGAACTTTTATTGAAAAGGAAACGGGGATTTACATCATACCCCCCTTAACAAAATTTCGTCCTCGAAATTTGACAAGAATGCAAGGATACAAGGTACTAGACAAAAAGATGTGGATAACGATCACGGATGTCTTCCTCCCGCTCCAAGGTGGATTCTCCTGGGGAACGACCGCCCCAAGACACTCGGACCAACTGAATGACCTTATTCTTTAGCACTTTCTCTCTGCGGTCGAGAATGGTAGTAGGCTGCTCCTCGTACAATAAGTCAGTACCCAAAACTAGCTCTGAGTGGTCCAGGACATGGCTCTCATCTCGCACGTAACGCCGCAACTGCGACACGTGGAAGGTATTGTGCACACCAGCTAGCGATGGAGGCAAGGCGAGTCGATAGGCCACCTCTCCTACTCGCTCCAGCACCTCAAAAGGTCCGATAAAGCGGGGACTAAGCTTTCCCCGACCTCCGAACCTGATAACTCCACGAGTAGGGGAAATCTTCAAGAACACATGATCTCCGACTTCGAACTCAAGTGCCCTTCTGCTGGTATCTGCCCAACTCTTCTGTCGATCCTGAGCCGCCTTGATACGCTGTCTGACCATTTGGACTTTGTCGACTGTCTGAACGATGAGTTCGGGGCCCAGTAGTCTTCGCTCTCCCACATCATCCCAACATACTGGTGATCGACATTTCCGCCCGTATAATGCTTCAAAAGGGGCCATCTGAATACTAGCTTGATAACTATTGTTATAAGAGAACTCGACTAGATGCAGATGGTCCTCCCAGGAACCTTGAAAGTCCAGCATGCAGGCTCTCAACATGTCCTCGAGCGTCTGAATCGTACGCTCGGATTGTCCATCCGTCTGTGGGTGATAAGCTGTGCTGAAATTAAGGCGGGTACCCAAGCTCTCCTGTAAGCTCTTCCAAAAGTGCGACAAGAATCTCGTGTCCCGGTCTGACACAATGCTGACTGGAACACCGTGAAGTCGTACAATCTCCTGCATATATCTTTCTGCCAATGATTCTGTCGACTGTCCCACTCGGAAAGGTAGAAAGTGTGCAACTTTTGTGAGGCGATCGACGATAACCCAAATGGCGTTATTGCCCCTAGGGCTCCGTGGTAAGGCCGTCACGAAATCCATAGTAATGTGCTCCCACTTCCATTCCGGTATTGGCAGGGGTTGTAACAGCCCTGCTGTCCTCTGATGCTCCGCCTTCACCTGTTGGCATACCAAGCACCTGGATACGAACCTCGCAATTTCCCGTTTCATTCCGTTCCACCAAAAGTGCTGCTTGAGGTCCTGATACATTTTTGTACTTCCCGGATGCACAGAATAAGCTGAACTGTGTGCTTCAGCCAACACTTCTTCTCGAACACCTCCTTTAGGTACGCAGAGTCTGCTACCGAATCTCAGAGAGCCATCTTCATGTATAATCAACTCCGTTCTTAGTCCAGCTTTCACTTCCTCTCTAAACTTTTGCAATCGGGGATCGTCCGCTTACGCAGCCTTGATGCGATCCACCAGAGAAGATTGCACCTGCAGTTGCCAAAGTTGACTGAGTGCGTTCGGCGTAACGACCTCAAGTGCAAGCCTCTGAAAGTCCTCAATAATGCTCCTCTGATCGGTCAACATCATGACCGCTGGCTTGCGACTGAGCGCATCTGGTACAACATTTACCTTCCCCGGGTGATACTGAAGGTTCAAGTCGTAATCTGCCATCAGCTCCAGCCATCGGCGCTGCCTCATATTCAATTCCTTCTGGGTGAAAACATACTTCAAACTTTTGTGATCTGTGTACACCTCCACTTTCTCACCCAATAGATAGTGCCTCCAAATCTTCAATGCAAAGACTACCGCAGCTAACTCCAAGTCATGTGTGGGGTAGTTCTTCTCGTGATTTCTCAGTTGTCGAGAGGCATAAGCAACCACACGTCCGTGCTGCATCAAAACACAGCCTAAACCCTTCCCTGAGGCATCGCTGTGTATCACCAAACCACCTGAATCATCTGGTACAGTAAGAATAGGCGCCGTGGTTAGCTTCTGCTTTAGTGTGTCGAAAGCCTGAGTGCTCTCCTCTGTCCATGTAAACGGCACGTCCTTTCGTGTCAGTCGCGTCAATGGTTCCGCGATTCTGGAGAAATCTTGAACGAATCTCCGATAATAACCTGCCAATCCCAGAAAACTCCTGATCTCGGCCACTGACTTCGGCGTCGGCCAATCTCTGACAGATTCTATCTTTGCCGGGTCCACCGAAATGCCTTCGCCCGAAACAATATGTCCCAAAAACTGCACATTGTCGAGCCAGAACTCACACTTGCTTAGCTTCGCATACAGCTTCTCTTCCCGAAGAATTTGTAGAACTGTGCGCAAATGTTCAGCATGCTCCTCCTGAGTCTTCGAGTAGACAAGTATGTCGTCGATAAACACAACGACAAACGTGTCCAAGTATTTTGCGAACACCCTGTTCATCAAGTCCATGAATATTGCTGGGGCGTTGGTAACGCCGAACGGCATCACAAGGAACTCGTAATGTCCGTATCGGGTCCTGAAAGCTGTCTTGCACACATCCTCGGCTGCTACCCTGATTTGATGATACCCGGAACGGAGGTCCAACTTCGAGAAGACCTTGGCTCCACTTAGTTGATCAAATAAGTCGTCAATGCGCGGTATTGGGTACTTGTTCTTTATGGTAACCTTGTTCAGCTCCCGGTAATCTATACACATTCGCAACGATCCATCCTTCTTCTTTACCAATAGAACTGGTGCACCCCACGGTGAAGCGCTTGGCCGAATGAATCCTTTCTCCAATAGTTCTTCAACCTGTTTCTTCAATTCCGACAATTCAACCGGTGCCATTCTGTATGGGGCCCTGGATACTGGGGCTGTACCTGGAATCAAATCGATTGAGAACTCCAAAATTCGAGGAGGTGGTAGACCTGGTAAATCCTCGGGAAACACGTCCAGAAAGTCCCGAACAATTTCTGGGGCTGGGCTCCTATCAATCTCCATAGCTGTCAGCTCCTTAGGCTTTGCTCTGTATTTAGCTGGCTCCAAAGATTCGCTTCCGCCCTCGAAAATGAACTCCGGGTGATTGGGAATGCGGAAGATCACATTCCTTGCACGACAATCGATAACCGCATAAAAAGTGCTCATCCAATCCATCCCAAGAATTGCGTCGTAACTGCCTGTCCCAATTAAGAGGAAATTCGCATAGAATTCCCTGCCACACACTACAACCGGGCATAATCTACATTCTCGACTAGATATTATAATGCCATTACCCGTATGAATTTCCCATCCCTTTGTTAGTGGTTCATGTGGTATTGAGTGTGTAGTAGTGAAATGCTCAGACAAGAAACAATGCGATACTCCCGAATCAAAAAGTACTCTAGCTGGCAATGAATGTATGAGCAGAGTACCTGTAACCACGTCTCCTGATGCCTCTGCCTGCTCGGCGGTCAAGGTGAAAGCCCGTCCCTGACCGCGACCTGTAAAGGGCTGTCTCTGCTCCTGCGGCCTCTGCTGTGGCGGTCCAGAACTTCCCTGTACCTCTGCTCGCTCAGGGCAACTGCCAATCTGGTGCTGACTGGAACCGCAAATCAAACACTGTCCCTTGGCACGGCGACAGTCCTTCTGGGTATGTCCTCCTCTACCGCAATAGCCGCAAGTTACGCCATGTCTCTGGGGGCGATGTTGTGGTACGAACGGGCGCTTCATTTGTGTCGTTCCTGCTCTGTGAACCGGTATGGTTCCTCGAGATGGCGTGTGGGTACGTGCTGGAACGACTGAGGGTCTCCTGAACTTATTAATCAATTTCTCCTGAACTCTCGCCGCGTTGAGCACCTGTGCGAAAGTCTGTAGATCCAACGATGCAATCAACTGCTGCAACTCAAAATCTAACCCCTGAAGGAAACGCCTGGCCCTGGTGACCTCTGAGGCGACCATGTACGGAGCGAAGCGGCTCAAGCGGTTGAACTCTGCCGCATAAACATCCACTGGGCGTCCATTCTGCTTCAAGAGAATAAACCTTTCCTCCATTTCTGCCTTGGCTGTGGAAGGAAAGTAATGATCTAGGAAGCACTCCTTAAACTTGCTCCATTCGATCGGCCTGTCAAGTCTGCTCTCTTCCACCGACCACCATGTACGGGCTTCGTCTTCTAATTGTATCTTTATCACGTCCACTCTGTCTTCCTCTGGAACCCTGGCGGCTGTCAATAAATTCTCCATGTTCACCAGCCATTGTTCAGCCTCAAGGGGTTCAGCTAGCCCTGAAAACGCAGCTGGGTGTAACCGCCGGAAGTCTGCTACTGTACCAGCCCTAGCATGATAAGCTGGTGGAACAACGCCCTCGGGGGCGGTAATAAGTGCGGAGGGTCCTCCTGTGGCGGTAATCGCCCTAAGTCCCTCAGTGAGCAAGTCGGTCTTCCTCTCCTGAGCTTCCGCGAGAGTGGTCAGTGCACTGAGTATCCGTTCTGTACGGTCCTGAGAGCTGGAGTCCGAGGAGGGGTCGTTCGGGGACGTCATATCACTGGAAGATTCAAAAGGATAGGATCAGATTCAAGGATGGAAATCAAGAGTAGTGAAACAAGAATAACGTAATATTGCATAGTTAATGTTATCCCTTGATACTAAACACAGGCTCTGATACCAACTAAACCATGTCACGCCCCGCTTCCCAAAATATGGAAAACGAGGGATGACTAGGCCAGCCATGCTCCTACGGTCAAGGAATCATCCTGCCGTAGTCACACTTCGGCTTCTAGCATTGCATGGTAATCAGTAAATAAAGCGCAGTGGTAAAGGAATTACATCACTAATATTACATTAATATTCCATTGTTCACAAATTAGATAACAAGAACAGATACTAACCAAAGTCAAACTTCGACCACTTTTGTTGGAAGCAGAAAAAATAGAAAATACACCAGTCTAAATCTCCGTGAACTCGAAGGGTAGATCCGTCTCCTGTGCTAGTCCTCCCGCAGGATCTGAGCATGCATACTCAGGTCGTCAGAGCGACACAATAACAATTATATTATAATGAGGTGAAACAGGTATAAGAGGTAATACTGGTGTATGAACAATGCAAGTAATCACTATGTCGCTAAATAATGCAGAATATGTCATGTGTCCCTATCGGTCTCTAGGTCAAGTTTGAAATCACATAGTGGAAGGAGGATCATGTTTAACAGGAGTCTCGTACATACCCGAGACAACGGCCCACATGCTCGGGACATAACCCTGTCAGCCGGATCGCTAGATCCTATCCTACATGTATTGATATCTCTGTTCGAATGATCATCCTCTAAAATCGGTCCCGCTAAATACGATACTCTTTCCACTTTGATTTCCCCTTTTTCCCCAGGTTCTCACTAGTTATGATCTTGATCTAGTCATGTACAAGTATATCAATGGCACGATTTTTATCACTGTTCACTGTATCAATCACTGTCACGAATGTTCATTTTCCATTGATGTACTTGTCACAACTAAACCAACATCTGTCACGTACGATAATGCAATGTCCACACGTACTAACACTGAGTATATGGCAAGGGTATGATATATGTATGTATGCTACCAATGAGTTTTGTATATTATGAATCAACAGGCATGTCATGAAAATGAATTGTACTAATTAACATGTTAAGAATTCAGTACAAATGATGTAGGTAAGATACATAGAAAAATCAGTCGGTAATTCACCAAAATTTGTTTCAGTTCAATCGGAGTTTCGGTTCTCAAGATATAGCAGTTTCATTTTAAGCGCGTGCGGCTGGAAATTCAGTTTCAGAACTGAACGTCCATTTCGCGGCACGAATTGCACCCACTTGGGCTCAAAATTTAGCGACGTTACAGTTACATGAAATTTGGGGTTTCCAATAGAGTATTCAACGCAACAGACGGATCTTCAATCGCATCTGTACGTTGAAAGTTATACATAGTTTAACTTCAATATGTCACTTCAGAATCTGTTCTGAACAGTCATACGTTCTGCCCTTTTTAAAATAGTTTAAAATAACAAACGGCGATGGATCGGGGTGAAACCACTTGTTTTGCTTAGATAACATAATTATCTCTAATCTACTGTAAAGTTCCGTAAAGTGTGATTTCAGGAAACACAGTAACGCAGGTCCTTTGAACAGAAATCAATAATCAGAAACGCTCTGGACTGCAGTCCAGAGTCGTGTTCCGACCCAGATATCATCATGATTACAGAACAGAAATCATTAGGATTTTCCATAGGGTTAAATTTTGTCAAGTCGGCTTCGATTTAAGCCCTAGAACACATCAATCCATTATGCATATGATTTATGGTGATTTTATCCGTTTTCAGGCACGAGAAACTTTCTAGTTTTAACGGCATATTTGGGGGTATCAATTTTTGTTACAAACAATCGTATTTTCCAGCGATACTTATACACAATATTCATTATCAAGTGGGCCAATAGAAGGTATCAGTTTCCGTCAAAATAAACCATTATTTCCATGAGAGACCAGCATCGAACACTTATGTCATATTATGTATCGGTATTCGGCAAATCCGTAAACTAGATATCTTGGGTTTATACCACTAATATTTTAGCATGAAGCAAGTAAACACTTGCCTGGTAACGCCTCGGGGTCGCGGGGCAGCAACGTCGTCACGAACGCGCGTTGTACGCCGCGGAACAAGTTCGCGCGAGCCTCGATCAAAAAACGGGTTTTGCGTCGGAGTTGTCGGGGGATATATCGCGATCACCGGAGATGGAGGGGTGCTCTGTAGACCTCTTGGGAGGTTTTGGGATCGACAACGGTCGGCGACGGTGGCTCCGACGATGTGCACGGTGCACGGTGAGGGAAAAATGGGTTTTTCTTTGTGTGGAGAGAGAGAGAGAGAGAGAGAGAGTGCAGTGTGGGGGTCGGGTTTGTGGTGATGGTGATGATGCTGAGGAGGTGAGGGAGTCTCAGAGTGGTTCAGGCGAAGTGGGGAAGGCTCGTCGGCGTCGGTCGTGAGGTGGCCGAGCTCGGGATTTGGGTGTGCAGTTGAGGGGAGTGCTCGGTTGAGGCTGGGAATGTGAGGGAAGCTTGGTGAGGTCTGAAGAGGAAAGAGTGAGGGAAGAGAACGGGGGAAAAACGAGGAGTTCGTCGTCGTCGGCACGATGAGGTTGGCAGTGGGCTGTTTCGAAGTGGGTTCGTGGGGGAAAACTTGCGGGGTTAGAGTTTTGAGGAGTTTAGAGGTGAGAGGGAGGTGAGGAGTTGGGGAGCGCGAGTTAGAGGGAGTCGTGGTCGGGGTCGTGGGCGACGGCGAGGGCGACGTGGGGAGCTCAGCGCGACGTGGGGGCGACGTGAAGATTCGAGCGGGAAAAGTTTAGAAGGGAAGAAGAAAAGGAGTGGGCTTCTGAGCTGGGCCGGGGAGAACGGGCTGGGGATTTAAGGAATTAGGGAATTATTTGTGAATTTTGAGTGGGCTGAGACTTGTGACGGGCCAGGGGAAAGGCCGAAAAAAACAATTAATTCTTTTAAAAGAACAATGGGCGGAGTAAGGGATTCGGGCCGAGGGAGATAAAAGGATTTGTTTAAAAACAAACAAATGGGCTGGGGGTGAATTAATAAAAGGGTTTTAATTTATATTAACCTTAGTTTTAATTCGGCTTTGGTTTTAGGTTTTAAATCTCAGGTTTTAACTTTTAGGTTTAGGGAAAATACCAATATTTAGCTTAAACAACCAATTCAAATATGAAGGAAAGGGAAAGAAAATCACTAGAATTCAGAAAAGGGAACTTTTATTGAAAAGGAAACGGGGATTTACAGCTTTGGGTTCGTGCCTCTGTGGCGGCGTTACCCTCCAGTTGTTAGATAGAGCGAACTTGCCGAGCTGATACTGATCTTCGACCCAATTCTTGAAAGTGAAGCAGTCTTCGAGAGGATGCCTTATTACTCGGTGATAAGAGCAATAGTTTGGGTGAGAGGCTTCGCCTGCTTATTCGGGGTGCTTGGACTCCAGCAGTATGAGCATCTGGTATTTTATAGCTCGGTCAAGTATCTTCTTTGTCTTGTCTCGAGGAAAAGAGTATGTTCGACCCATTTTCTTCATGAGGGATACATCAGGACCGCTCGATTCCCGCTTGCTTGGCTTCTTAGTCCCACTTTGCTGCTGCCGAGCGCCTTTTCCGCTTTTCGACTTGTTTCTGCCTCTACGTCGAGCCTTTTTTATAACAGGTTGACAGGGAGCGGCATTTTCATCTTTCACGGCCTGTTGGAGGAGGCGTTGCGTTTTGGCTTTCTCGTAGATAGCCATTTCGCGGTTATGGTCGTCTCGGACTTTTTGACCAGCTTCCCTTATAAACCTATTCAATTGTTCTTCGAAGACGGACTGGGCACTTTTGCATCGGGAACTTTTACTGGTTCAGAATTAGCGTCCTCCCATTGAGCGTCCGCTTCTTCATTGAAGTCATGTACGACGTAGCAATCACGGAGTAGCTCTCGTTTCTTGGACCGAATGTATCTGAGCCCGATTGTTTCCATCCTCCAACTAGGCAACTTGTGTTGAGTTCCGGGGACGTTCTAGACCCTGTCATAGAACTTAGCTTTTCGAGCGGTCCGTTTGAAGGATATCCCCTGGCGCTTCAACAGCCTTTTCAAGCCTTCTGTATAATATCTGGGGAGACGGATGGACTGAAGCCTGTCAAGCGTAGGATCCATACCGTGCCAGATTTCTTTCTCCACTTTTGTTTCTTCGGAGCGGTAGAATAGAATTGCCTTTTCGCCTTCTCGCCTGGGAGGGATATAGAACGTCCGCAACCCCTCTACACTGTAGGTATCGAGCACATCCAGTTCTTTATGATGTTTAGGCGGCACCATGGCGACTTGCAGACTTTGTTCTTTGTCAACGAATGTTTGTATTGAAGGCCGAGTAGAGAATATAGCATGGACCTCATCTTCCAAGTCACTACCAAAGATCAGCGTAGGAGCGGATGGTCCCGGCTTGTTGTATTGGGGCGGACCAGAATAAACTATCTCCTTTTCCTCCTCGGTATCACTCCCGAAGACAGGGATGGTGGCGTTAGCTTTGTTCTCTGGCTTGTGACACTTCTCCGTGTCTTCGAAATCCGGTAAAAAGTATTTGGCATCTTCATATTTGCGGACCTCGTTCACGGAGAACGGGTTCAGTTCTCCCGTCATGATATACTCGAGACCATCCCTAAAATATTTCATACACTGATGCTGTGTAGAAGGGATGATGTTGTACTCGTGTAACCATGGTCGGCCGAGCAGAGCATTGTAGCATGTCTTGGCGTCTATGATGTGGAATTTAATGTCCGTGACGAGCAGCCCAAAGCGTAGCGTCAGTATCACAGACCCAAGAGTTCTTGATGATTGGGAGTCGAAACCGGAGATGGTGATCTTATCCCGAGCGAGGTGCTGGACGCTCATGCAGATTTCCTTCAATACCCGGACATTGAGGAGATTAACGGAGGATCCATTGTCGACCAGGATTTTGCCTATCTTTATATCATGGCAGTATCCTAAGACATAGAGGGGGCGGTTGTGTTCGCACGTCCCAAGGAGGAGGTCTTCATCACCGAAAGTGACATCGGCCGTATCCACTTCTTCCAACTCATCCTTCATCTTTTCTTCGGCGAGTCAAAAGCTTGGAATTGCTCCAGCTCCTGTAGTGCCTTGATTAATGAATCCCTTGCCTCTTTCGATAGTAAAAGGGCGTCAAGAATGCTAAGCTGCGAGGGTAGCTTCCTCAAGTGTGCCAGAACGTTGTAATCCATCTTATTTTTCTTTGGCGGGTCCTTGGCGGTTAGCTCTTCCATGACTTGGTCGTCTAGGGCGATATCCTCAGAGACCTTTTCTTTTCCTTTATCTTTTTTATTCGAGGGTCCGAGATTCTTTTCGGGTAACGTATGATTACACAGCCGGATATTTTCGCAGGCCTTCGGCTCTTCCTCTTTTCCCGAGGTGGACTCTTTAAAGAGAGGGCTAAGAGCCATTTCCTCGTCAGAATCGCTCCCGAATGTGAGCACTTGCGATCCCCCGGCGTTAACCATGCGACAATTGCCGGTAGTTCTGTTAAGCCCCTCGGTCGTACCGTTCTGCTCTCGACGAGTTTTGTGCTTTTCCCGCTTAAAATGTTGTCGGTGAGCAACATATCCCTGCCACCATCTATTGAAAGCTTTGCACTCTTCGGTGGGGTGCGAAATCTTCCGATGATACAAGCAGTAGGAGGGGTGCATTTCCGCTTCACCAGTAATACTTCCTTCAGAGGATGGTAGCTTCATACCCATTGATATGGCCTTAGCAAACCTTTTCCTCGTCTTGAATTTGCTTTTATCTGCGGTGGACGTACTTTGATTCGGCGGGAGTACTTCAAATATTCCGTCTAGTCGCCGGCATTTGGCCCTTTCAAATATGACCGCCTCGCGTTCCCGATCAGCTTAACTTTTTAAAAGAGCTTCATTGAGGAATGCGTCGATTGTTTCATCCGATGGCCCCAGAATTTCCGGCTTAGGATCTGCCCCCAGCTTCTCAACACAAGGAGCTTCCTCATCGTCTGTAAACGAATGGGAGATCATATGACAGCTCGCCACGTATTCCTCAGATTCATCCAACGAACTGTCTCCCTCATCTTCCTCTTGAAAGACATGGTTGAGGAACTCTTGGAGTGTAATGGGAGTCCGTGCCTTCTGGTTGTATTCCTCCAGTGCGTCAATTTGATTTTGTATGTCCGTGCGCTTGTCGCCAGGCTTCACGGGCTTCTTGGATTTCTTCTTCTCCTTCTTTGAAGATTTTGACGGCTGGTTGTGAGTGCTTGGGCCATTACCACCGGTCTTCGGAATTGGGCGCGGCTTCAACATCCCTTCAATGATCTGAGGTTCCAACGAGTTTTTCCACCTGATCGCTGCGCATGTTTGAAGATCGTTCAGCATCCTCTTCGTTTTGGCTGATAGTACAACCTCCCAAGGAGCTTCTTCAACGAGAGAGCACGTTGCCCCCGGCGTATTCACCCTGTTGGGGGTGTGAGGCTACGGCGGATTCACCTTCCATCTGTCGGACAACGCGAACTTGCCCTGTTGGTATTGGTCTTCAATCTAATTTTTGAAGGCGTAGCAATTCTCGATCGGATGACCCAGTACTCGGTGATAAGGACAGTAGTTGGGGTCATTGACATCATTTGGCTGCAACGGACGTCTTGGATCCGGCAGATTTATGAGTCGGTTGCGCAATGCTAGCTCAAACAGTCTTCTCGTTTTATCTCGGGGAAACGAGTAAGGACGTCCTAGCCTCTCCTCGAGGGGTACGCGCGGACGCATATTATTTTGACGGACAACAGGCTTCAAGTTACTCGGCTGCTGTTGAGCATTAGCGACAACGATCGCTTTTCCCTTCCCCTTCTCGTTTCGAGAATCCGGCTTTGAAGGAGGCAGTCTATGGCCCATATGATCCATTTGAGCTAGCTTGTCGATCAGGGCCTGGAAGGTAGTCGGCTTGAAGAACATCATAAATTGCGAGATGGTCGCCTGCGGATCGAGGGTTCCCACAAACATGCCTACTGCCGGAGCCTCTTCTATGCGTTGCTCGCATTTTGACCATAAATTCCGCCACCGTATCGCATACATAACCCATGTTTCACCTGGCTTCACCCTGGCATTAATCAATGCCATTATCGGGGTGCGTTCGCTGGCGCTTGCGAAACGCTGGGTAAACAGCAATTCCATCTCCGTAAATGTTTTGATAGAGTCGTTTGGGAGCTCGGAGTACCACTCGAATGCTGTATCCGATAAGCTACCAACGAACTGGCGAAGCAACAATTTATCATCACAGCCGGTGTTGCCGCAAAGCGCGCTGAACTGGGCAACATGCTGGTGGGGATTGCCCGTCCCCTTATAGACATGGAATCTCGGTATTGTATTGCCCGGCGGGTACTTGATCTGATCATACCAGCTCGGATATGGTCGCCCTGTTTTTACGACCTGACCGGCTGTCTCAGTCGCCTGATGAACCCGTATCTACTGAGCTACATATTTGTCCAGGTCAGCTTTGGAGATTGTCTCCTCCTTGGCTGTTGACAGAGACGGTGGAGGATTTGACGTTTCTTCCCTGTCGTCTTCAAGGACGATCGGAGGATCTTCAACAGGAGGATCTTGTTGAATCATCATTCCCACCATGTCCTGGAACAAGAGGGCCATTCGCTTTATGTTGGCTGCTTGTTCAGCAGCCTCTTTATCCTTCTTCTCCAATATCCGGCGAAGGAATTCAGCGTCAGTTTCTTGCTCTTGTCGTTGATCAGAGGACGCTTCGGGGCTTTCTTTTGGCCCAGTGAGTGCGGCCATCGCGTTCATCATTTCCTGGAGCTTTTGCTGTTGCTCCTGAGCTTTGGTCACTGACCGTGTAAGCGGTCTATGACCTGTAGATGCACGGCTGTCCTCCTTCCCCGAGGCTATGTATATAGTATGGACTACAATGCCCCCGGACTTAGGGCGTTTAGGTTCGCCACCTTTGGCATTTGCCGCAGGTGTAGGGACCTTCTCCGGCCTTCTTCTCTTGTGGGCCGTTGAAGTTGAAAGGGTCGTTGCAGCGGGCACCTTGGCTGTTGTCGTCCTTTGCTATTTGTCAGGACGGTTCTTTTCTTCCTGCACTTTCGCCCTTTTCTGCCGGCGAGAGTGATCTTGGTCGATTACGGAATCTTGAACCCTCCGCCAGACTTTATAAATTTGGAGGACAGCCGTTGAGGGGGCTGTTCCAGCTTCGTTTCTGTAACCCTCTCCGCAGGTGGAGGAGATCTTTTTAGCGTAGCAGTCGGAGAGTTCTTGCGTACCCTCCTTAGCGGTTCGAAGCTGTTCCCAGTTGGAGCAGCAGCATTAACTTCCACCACTGGAGCAGGTGGAGTTAGCCCTGAAGGGGAGTTGCCCCCGTCCTTCCTTACTCGGCGCCAGTGGCGACGTCGAGCATGTCAAGCCGTTGGGACTGGCTCGTCGAGCATGTCAAGCCGTTGAGCCTGTTAGCTAAAAGTGAATATATGCATGAGAATCCATGAATGCGGCATAACAATGAATAACAGTATGCATGAAGTAGCAGGTAATAACTACAATGTCTAAACTATTAGCTAACAGGCTATGTCAAGCAATAATATTTTCTAAGGTGTACGTGACATGGCAATTACCGATGAAGATGTGTATGAGCCGGCAAGTAAGTGTACGTGGTACATACGCATCATCGGTAATGGTGCTGGTGTCCTAACCACAAGATATCAACAGTAGAATATGAAGCATAATATAAGCATATGATGCGGAGCGAACAACAATAATGAGCGGGAGCTGAATACTAGACGCAACGATAACTAATCTGCATTAACCTAATATAAGTCCTACAATGGTTCCTTTTGAAATAACACGAATCGTTGGGTTTTGAAAATAGGGGCTACGGTGTTTTTAAGAAAAGATACGTTTTTTTTGAAATATCCGTAGATTCCCTTGACTTGTCTTTTAAAATACGCACGATTCGTAAGCTTTGAAATAGGTAGGAACCGAATCTAATCTAACAACTAACTAAACTAAAGGGCTAAGCTACAAGCTAGACTACAGGTAAGCAAACCGCCTAACATCTGAGTCGATACATATACATACCTGTATATATATTAGTCGGTGATCCCGCCTCAATAATATCATATCCGATACCGTATCTATAATCAGACATCCCAAGTCAAGAGTGCGGATCAATCATCAAGATATAGCTCGTACGTAAATCCGTCGTACGGCATCCCCAAATCTGGGTACGGGTCAATATCATATTCCTCACACTATTCCTCTGGTATCCTCTTTATCCAAGATGATAGTCTAGGGTACTGACCTATGTCCAGTACAATACTAATATCCTCAATATACTCATGATCTGACTACTGATCGACAATCTCGTACAAACCGATATCGTCAGCACATATCATCATCAAGGGGATATACATCGCCCGATACGGCCTAATATCAATATCCTAGCATATCATGCCTCATATCACGATCACATGTCGACCATTTTATTTATAACACTATTCACCCGTATCGCCGCCCCAAGATCCGCTATAACACCAGGACGTACCTCAAGTACGAATCCTGCCATATCACCGATATCACAACCATAAAACAAATCTCATCGACTCAGCTCAATCCCAAGTATCATCCTTAAATCCGTATGTGAACACATAGTCCCATACCCATGTGAACACATAACTATAAAGAATCCCATGAGCACATATAAATAGGAATGTATGCAAGTATGTATGTGTGTATGTGTAGTGCAACACTACCCTAGGGTTCGCAACACTAAAATAATCCAACACACCAATATCCATCCTAAACATCGTTATTAATCCCAAATAACATATAATAATTGTTGGTGTGTATACGCATCCGTATACACCACCACGGACTGCGGGGGTGCTATACGCCATCCACCCGACTTCTCCCCGTATATATAAATCTACTCACCTAGTCCTCGCTAGCCAGTGCCGACGTCGCCATGCGCTTGCTTGTCGTCTCGAAGTCCACATAGGTACCTACATATCATAACGCACCGTATCGCATTATAATCAGACTCATGACCAAACGACACACGAAACCCATATAGGTCAAAACCTATGGTTGCTTTCACAAATCGACCAAAAAACCCTCGACGTCGGCGTACAAACGCCAAACCATCGAGAAAACTCCCAACACACTCATTTGTACAGTTACAAGCACTAATTATAATATAAAATAGCTTAAAATTCACAAAAACCCCAATTTCACTTAAAAAGTCATTTTTCCGAAAATCTAGCAAGCACCAATCACCGTTTTAGTACAAAACTCGATGTATAAACGAATCTAGCGGCCACAATATTCACTAAATAACTTAAATAAGTCATAAAAACAATTCCCATAATTTAATCTCGTTAAATTCCAAAAACCCTAAAATTCTAGTTTACAAAATACCTAAATTTTAACAATTTTATAGCAAAATGCACAAACAACAATTTAGGTTGGATTTGCAAGATCTAAGTTGCTAAACAACAAATTAAGATATTAATAATGTGATAAAAACCCTAACCATAATTTAATCTCACCTATATAAGCATTTCATAAAAACCAAGTTTGCATAAAAAGCTTATTTATTGCAAATTTTAAATTAACAAATTGCAACTAGCAACTAGATTAGGTTTTACATTTCCACAAGATGATAATCTACACTTGATTATCCTATTAGTGATGGTTAAACCCAAATTAGCTTCAAACCATAATCTTGAATTCTCAAATTAGCAATAAGAGCAAAATTAACACTTTAATAACTTAGCTTTAAGAAATTAACTAACAAATTAAGCAAAAATGGTTAGAATTTATACCCAATAAATTGAAGATCCACAAGCACACACATAGCCTCCCAAATTGGAATCTTGTTCCCTATATCCATGCAATTTTGGCTATAGAGAAATGGGTAGGAGTCGGATTTTGATTTTGTGAGGGTTTGTGTTGATTTTTGTTAATTTTTTGAAGGAAAATGGAGGTGAAGGAAGATGGATACTTGGAGAAAATGGGGGGGGGCTGATTCTGGCCGAGAGTGGGGAGGGTGAGGTGAGTGGGAGAGTGAGAGAGAGAGGGTGTTGGTTTCAAAGTCAAAGAAAAGTCAAAAGCCCATTCTTATACATTCATTTATCCTTTCTTTTCCTTTTCTTTTCTTTTGAAATTCAAGTGGGGAAAATTGATGGGGGCTGCTGAATTCAGCCAAGGGAAGAACTAAATGGGTGTGTGTGAGTATGGGTATAGGTGTGGGGTGATCGAAAATGACAAATACAATACCCCAAACATCCATTTACACTAAAAAAAAGACTTTTTTCTTCAATAATTTCTAAACCGTTTTGGCAAACGATTTCATTTCAAAAACCACATGATAAAATTTTATTTAAAGTTTTATGATGTACAAAATTTGTTTCAACTCATTCCAATTTGTAATTTTCCCTAATTAAATATATTAGTGACGGCTTAAAATAATAATAAAATAAATTTTTTTCAGAAAATTTGAAATTTCATCAGTGGCTCAATAAACACCAAATACTAGCAATTACATAGCTAGAATATGCATATTTAATTTTTATAATAAGATATTTGCATTTTGACTTTTTACAGAAAACCCCCTTAATTTACCGATTTTCCGAAATTTCACCGAAACGATTTTCAAAACGTTACAAGATGTGGCCCCCAGCACCTTATGCTGGGTAAGGCATGAGGACGAGATCGCCAACGCTCGGGCTCGCTTCCACATTCCCCTGCGCTACACGCTCCATCTGGCCGAGGAGGGAGAGAGGGCAGACCATGTACGGGGCAGGGAGATTGCCCTGTATTTGGAAGCTTTTTGGGGCGGAATGCGCCTGCCCTTATCTCCTGAGGTCATCACCGCTCTGAATTTCTTCGGTTTGGCCCCCGGCCAGTTAGGTGCCGAACGCGTGGAGGATTCTCCTTGGGTTCTTGATCCGCCTGAGGCTGCAGGCGGTTCCTTTCAGTCTTTCCCTTCTCGAGTCCTCCCTCGTTTTCTAGAGTCACCCTGGCGGTTGAGCTGGCGACCCGAAATAGGTTTATTTTACTTTTAGGAAGCGGCCCGGGGTCGCTGCCGGGACCGGGGTCATGGCCTTGCCCTCCTCCATTCACAATTGGAAAAAGAAATTTTTCTTCATTTCCCCTCCCGAGGGCGAGGACTGGCCAGTGCCCACCAAATGGTCGAAGAAGAAGTGTCTGCCGGGGAACCTGTCCAATGACCCCTCTGCGGTGAGAGTGGCGTCATGGGAGCCCGTCCCTCGACATGACGTGCTGCTGTCCGAGAGGGTTTTCAGCTGGGCTGGGCTTAGCCCCGTCGAGTTCGTCGGTAAGTTAGGTTTGCTTTTTGGGTTTACATTTTACTCGTGTTGCTGATCTGTTGGATGTTCGTTTCATGCAGGATCCATGGACTTCGGCTCCCTCCGAGATGCTATATGCCAGCCGAGGCAGCCTACTAGGGCTGAGGGCGCCAGCTCTTCTCGGGCGCAGCCCGCTCTGGCCCCTGCTGCCCCGGAGGCGGCGCCTCGAGGACGCTCGGTGGCGGATCCCGCCCCGGGACCCAACAGAGCATCAGGTCAGAAGCGGACCCTGATTCTGGAGGACACGGCTTCGGAAGAGGAGATCGGCTCTCCCTCGGAACCGCTCAAGAAGAGTTCCTGGAGACCCTCCCAGGGCCGGTCCTCGCCGACCGCAGTGGAGGAAGGGGGGCTCCAGTTCGCGGTGCCGTCGGGGCTGTCAGTCGCGGACAGCCTCCTGCACGAAATAGAGACCTCGGCCGGGGGTCGAGTTCCTAGAGGGACCCTCAGGGCCCAGCAAGCGTCGATCGCTCAAAAGTCCGTGCAGGTAAGCCCCCAGTTCATCGTGAGATTTGGTGCCCTTTTCTGTTTTCTGATCCTTTTGTGTCTTCCTAAGTTCTCTAGCACGTGGCCCTCGCCCCCGGCGTGGAGACCAAGGTGGTAGCCCCGGCATTGGAGGTCGCGGGTCAGCTCGTCTCGTTGCAAGAGAGCTCCAGGCGAGAGCAGGAGGCGATGTCGGTGAGGATCACTGCCCTGGAGGGCGAGGTGGTTGTCGGGAAAAGGGAGGTCGCCCGGCATCGCGAGGCCGCTGTGATCGCCGAGGGCAAGCTCGAGGATTCCCAGGTGCTTGCCGGCAACCTGAAGAGGATGGAGAAGGCCCTCCGAAAGGAGTTGGGGGCGGCGGCCGAGGCGTTTAAGTCGGCTGAATCGAGAGCCATGGAGAGCTATAAGGGGTCGAAGGATTTTTATAACGACCTGGCCGTGGCCACGACCCGCATTTGGCACTACGCCCTCGATGCCGTTAAGTCCCGGATGCCGGGGTTCGACGATGCGGATCTCCGGGCAGAGTTCCCCCTCGTGGGCACCGATGAGCAAGGCGAAGAAGTTCCCGACGAGGAGGCGGCCGAGGACCCAGCGCATCAAGTGGTGGTGGTCGAGGACCCCGAGGTCGTGCCCGGCCCCGAGGTGTTGAGCTCCCGTTCTCCCATCTTCAATTTGTTTTTCTTTTGAATTTTGTAAGGCTGGGGAGCCCAAAAAATACCCTTTGTAAAAAAACTTTTGTCTTTGGCAGTAGTAATGAAGTTTTTTTTTTCTCAGCTGCATAGAATTGTGTTCTGCCATCTGTTTGTGAAGAATGCTCGTGGAATATTTTTTGCCTGTATCGTTGTGCTTTTACGTCAGGTTGGCCATCTGTCAAGTGATCGTCCGTCGAGTTGTCTGCAATCACTTGCCGACGAGCGCTTCTGAGGAGGTATCTCCCTGGGCCCCGGAGTCGAGAGAAGATCGTTTAGACTTGGACAGACCTGACTCCCCTCACTGGGGTCTCGGGTCCTCCATGACCACAGAGCATCTCTGATTCCGAGCATTGATCACCATCCGGGGTTGACTGGGCAGGGTAGCTGCCCCGTCACCCCTTGCAAAGGCTTTATGCTTCCTGGCGCGGTGGTAGGGGAGTTGGCCACCAAGGATGGCCGAGCAGGGTAGCTGCTCGGTGGCCTCTGGGCGAGGTCTTTGACCTCTGGCGTCGTGGGTAGGCGACTACCGGCCGGATTTTTACCGAGCAGGGTAGTTGCTCGGTTGCCTCTTGCAAGGGCTTTGATCCTTCAGGACGGGGACCGAGCAGGGTTACTGCCCAGTGCCTCTTGGCGAGGGCTTTGATCCCCGTCGGTTGTGGTAGGAAGCTACCAGCCGGGGATAGCCGAGCGAGGGCCCGACTGCCTCCGGGAGGACTTTGGTCCTTGGCGCAGGAAGAGCTATAGGGCTGTAAGAAGCCTACCAAGGACCCTTGGCCGGGCAGGGTTACTGTCCGGTGCCTCTTGGCGAGGGCTTTTGTCCTGAAAGATAGCCGAGCGAGGGAACCTCGGGCTCGACTGCCTCTGAGAGGGCTTTTTGATCCCCGGCGTTGTGGCAGGAAGCTGACCGCTGGGGATAGCCGAGCGAGGGGACCCCAGGCTCGACTGCCTATGGGAGGGCTTTTCGATCCCCGACGTCGTGGGTAGGCGACTACCAGCCGGAGTTTTTACCGAGCAGGGTAGCTGCTTGGTTGCCTCTTGCGAGGGCTTTGATCCTTCAGGACGGGGACCGAGCAGGGTTACTGCCCAGTGCCTCTTGGCGAGGGCTTTGATCCCTGTCTGTTGTGGTAGGAAGCTACCAGCCGATGATAGCCGAGCGAGGGCCCAACTACCTCCGGGAGGACTTTGGTCCTTGGCGCGGGAAGAGCTATAGGGCTGTAAGAAGCCTACCAAGGACCCTTGGCCGAGCAGGGTTACTGTCCGGTGCCTCTTGGCGAGGGCTTTTGTCCTGAAAGATAGCCGAGCGAGGGAACCTCGGGCTTGACTGCCTCTGAGAGGGCTTTTTGATCCCCGGCATTGTGGCAGGGAAGCCGCCCGCCGGGGATAGCCGAGCGAGGGGACCTCCGGCTCGACTGCCTCTGGGAGGGCTTTTTGATCCCCGGCGTTGTGGCAGGGAAGCTGCCCGCTGGGGACGACCGAGCAAGGAAGCTGCTGGGCTGAATCTTGTCGTGGTGTGTCCCGACCGTTCAGCTGCAGGTGTGGGGAATGGGAACGGTCAGGGCAACGGCGCGCGTAGCTGTCCTGTTGAATGCGGGGGAAGGCGAAGCGCTAGGGGCGCGTCGCTTCGATTCCACCGGAGAAGGCTTGACGGTTTCCGTGTGGCAGTGACTCCCTGGGCGAAAGCGTGCGATGTTTGGGCTGCGCAGTGGGCTATATAAGGCTGAAGGAGTACTGGTCCTTTCATCCTTCATAAACAAGTCGCCGAGAATGCAGGACTTCCCGTTCACCATCCCCGACATCGTCCACTTTGAAGACGTGTACCTCTACGACCCGCACTACACCGAGGACACGGTGCAGCTGGTCTACGGGAGCATCGAGGACCATTTTGGCTGGCTGCTCCCCCGACGCTCCTCCCTGCTGCAGCTGCTGATGTACTCTATCTGGAGGGCATCGCCGGGGCTTTACAACCCCTTGTCTGAGCTGCTCTTTGATAAGGCCGTGGGAAAGCTGCGGTCTTTGAGGTGCTTCGGCTTAATCTCCGCGGACCGGCTGGCCCGCTCAGAGGCGCTCGTCCGCGAATGCTACGAGCTGAGGCTCGGGGTCGATGCCCGCGGGGGGAACCGGGGACAGAGGCTAGAACTGGCGAGACCTCGGTTGGCGGAGATTTTTACCGAGTACCACGAGCAGTGCTCGCTGCACCCCCTTCCCCCACAATTGTAATTTTCTTTTCTTTTTGCATGTATGGCTGAGGAGCCCATAATACCCTTTGAATAAACAAAGCTTTTCTTTCTTTTTCGCAATGCTCCATTGATATTTATTAAATTAACAATAGATAGTAGGAAGAATGTACATTGCTTTGAAAGAAGGGTACAGGATAGAAGATGACTTTATTGGCTTAGGCTGAGCTTCCCGAAGGGCTGTCGGCCCCCGCGCTTGGTATAGGGCATGGGGCTCCCTGAGCTCCGGGCTGGCCGTCCGCTGAAACAAGCATGATCTGGCTGATGGTCAGGTCGATGGGAGGGCGATGCTGCTCCTGCTCGCTATCGGTCTACCGTTTGTCCCTCAGGTAGGCGGCGAGGTGCCCAGACCGGATGAGCTCTTCGATATAGTCCCTCAGTTGTTTGCAGTCCTCCGTGGTGTGGCCCAGTACCCGGTGGAAAGCGCAGTAGGGGCCCCGGGTTCGCTTTGCGGCCTGACACGGGACCGGGGGGAACTGGAAGAACCCCTCGTTCTGGGCCTCCTCCAGCAACACCGCGAGGGAGACGTTGAGGGGGGTATACTCCTGGAACTTTGGGTGGTAGGGCTGCTGACGCTCCGGCCTCTCCTCCCGAGACCTCTTCTTCTGGTCGGGCCATTCTGCTCGGGGAAGGTTAGCATTCACCTCGGATTCCAGCTGGACCTTGCGCTCGGTCCACTCCTTGACCTCGGCCATGGGCTTAGGTTGCGCCAGCGCGAAAGAGCGTAACCATTCCTTGTGCCTCAGACCAGATCTGAGTGCCGTTATGACGGTTTTGTCTCAGTGCTCGGGCACCTTGAGAAGGGCGTTGTAGAAACGGGTAATGTAGGCCTTAAATGTTTCCTTGTCCCCACTGTTAACCGTGAAGAGACAGTCGACCGTGCGCTTCTGTCGCCGGTTCCCCACGAAATGGCCGAGGAATTGAGTAGCCAGCTCGTCGAAGGTCGAAATCGAGCGGGGCTCGAGCCCCCAGAACCAGTCCCGACCTGCACGGATGAGGGTGGCCAGGAAGGCTCTGCACTGGGCGGCGTCGGAGTGATCCTGGAAGCTCATCCCCACGGTGAAAGCGTCCAAGTGGTCCTTCGGGTCGGTTTTCCCGTCGAACAGAGAGACCTTTGGGGGCTTGTTGCGCGAGGAGACGTGGACGGCGAGCAGTTCCTCAGTGAACGGCTTCGTGAGCGAGTCGAAGGCGTACTTAGCTCCGTCGCTCGAGAGGTGAGCTTCCCGGTGCGTGCCCTCGATCTTCTTCTCGAGGGCATCGAGCCGACAGTGGTACCCCGAGGAATCGATGCCTTGGTATCCCAGGCCCCCGCTGCGGGTGACCTGCGTCTGGGAGCGGCCCTGGTTCTTCTCAATGAGGTGCCTCAGGTCCCGGGGTGAGGTAGCTCTTGAGCCGCTTGGGCGGACATCTTCTGTGCGGCCCCGCCGATGGTGGTGGGGTCGACCACGCCCGTGGATAGGCGAGGTGACCGACATCTCCTCAGGGGGATAGGGGCCGCGAGGAGGCTCGAGGCGAGGCGCCCTGGCGGCGGATCTCGGTGTAGAGCCCTTGGGCGCCCAACGGTCCTCAGGGAGCACCGGTTCGAAAGACTGGCGGCCAGGGGACGCGGCCTGTTGGTGGTCGGCCGTCCAGACAGGGACAGAGCCTTCTGGAGGTGGTGGAGCGGCGACCTGGGGCCCGGGCGCGGCCGTTTGGACGCGGATGAGGGCCTCCACGAAGGATTGCAGGCGATCTATCCGGCCTGCGAGGGCGTTGATGACGGTCATGGGAGGAGGTTCATCCCCGCCTTCGGTGAGTGGAAGGCAGCGGCTGGTACCGGGATCCCCAGGATGGTCGCCTGCCATGAGGGTGGAGATAAGAAGGCCAACTTTGTATTTTGTGGAGTTAGTTTCCCACAGACGACACCAATTGATGGAGCTTTTTTTCGGGCCTCCGTCAGATGTTGTCTTCCGTTGATCTCGCAGTGAACTTAGTTGATTATCCTTCGTTGCGTGTGGGTCTCAATGGGTTTTTGGACGAAGAGGTGAGGTGAGGAAGCTATTGCCGAGTACCTGCAAAGAAGTCCCGGGGTGGTTTGGTACCACCGAGGACCCTCCGACGCTCAAGTTAGTGATGAGCAGTGTAACGGTATAAAAGTGTAAAAAATGGCTTACTTGACCCCTCTGTGATAGGGGTTTATATAGCGGTGGAGCACGCAGCAGCGGGCGCGAGAATCTCGCCGGCAGTTATGCTCCCGACGTCACGCCCGCGTAGAGAGCGGATCGCCCATTAATGGGGATCGTGATGGCGTGGAACGTGGGACGTCGCTGGCGTAAAATCCGCGCATGGCGGGATTCGCGGAGCGGCGGTTACGCCTGGGAGTGGGTCGGAGGGCCGAGGAAGACGTCCTCGGCGGGAGCTCGGGGATGAGCAAGGAGGTCGAGGAGTCTTGGTCCTGTGGTAGCTCGGGGGCGAGCTGAGAGGCCGAGGAGGCCAATTTGCAGGGGCCCCGAAGGGGGCCAGCTTGTGCTTGCAGGTCAGGCACGGGGTGGCTTGATCCGCCCCTATGGGCCCTTTCTTCTGAATTCTGGGACACGTCACCTGCCACGTGTCATGATCTTGGGGATCGCCGATATCGAGCACTATCAAGATGCCATTCCTTATTTTCAGATGATTCCAACTGATTATGATGTTATTAGTCGCCGCATAGAATCATTAGAGCAATTACATGTAGCTAGGCCGAGGTTTGATTTCGTTGTTTATACTCTTTTTCTCATCTCGGAATAAACATTGATTTGGGTTACCCTCATTTAGGCATGACACTAATATTGCTCAAATTGTTAGGTCTGGAGTGTTTACTAACTTTCATCTGTATGACTTGTGTCATCGTTCATGTCTGCATAACGACAGGTTGTTTGAGTGGTTAGTATTAATGTTTAGTTTATCCATATCGTTAAACACACGTCATTCAAGTCTAGTCCTTAGGGTGTGAATTTAGAGCGAGCCTGCATTTTATTCATAGTATCTGCATATTTGCATTTTGAGATCCAATAGTAGATAGTTGTGATAAATAGATTTTATAAAACTGCAGCTAATATTTACATGCGAACTAAATATTTAAATCGTGAGTAGAATGCTGATAAAGGTGCATCTAAAAAGAATGAAACTAACACTCAAAATAGAGATTCGTATTATATTTTTGAAATTTTGGCTCAAATATTTTGATTTGATATTCTGATTGTATTTAATATTGAGTACTTGACCTATTTCATGAACCAATTGATTCCTGCTATTATTCTTGAGAGACGGTTCAGTTAAAGCCCTTCGGAGTTTGATCGAAGTTTCAATTGCGGTCTTAATTTCCTGACCGAGCAGAGTGATCGTTCATCTGGTTTTTATGCACTGTCGGAGTTTCATCATTTTACCATTCACCAGGTAGTGAATTTTCTAAGCCGGAGAGAATGATGCGGGATCATCTAGTTATTTATTTTTATTTTTATTTGGGATATTTGGTGACTTTATTTCATTAGGATTTCTTAATTTTAAATTATTTTTGGAGTTAGTTGCAAAATGTAATAAGGATTTCCATATAAAAGAAACCTAACGGGTTAGGGAATAATTGAATAAGATATTATTTTGAGATCAGAAAATTGTGTATGATTTTATCTCCCTGCAGAGAGTTGCATTACCGCCGTGTGATTCGGTATAGAGAGTGAGTCCCTTGGGTGTGAGGCATATATCGATTTCGTAGTTTGTTCTATTTTGAAGATCTAACCATCGAGTTTCTGCTGATTTGGAGAAGTTGAAAAGAATAAGCAGATAACATCTGAGAACGTCGTCTCGTCCGAATTGTCAAAACAACAATCTTCGACAATAATCAGATGCGAGTTAAGTTCCGAAGTCAGATTTCCGATTCCAACAACCGATGAAACTCCGGTTTCTAAGATTTACTGCCACAGGTTTCCCACAATCCCTCCAAGCCGTAATCAAGTTTCCCACGACTCAAAGTCCAAGCTGCGGTCAAGCATGACAAAGATTGTTTTGGTTGAAGTCAGTGCAAGGAAATAAATACATGCATTGTGAGGTAAAAGGCTTAATTTGTTTTCTTGGTCTCATAAGCTTGATTTAATTGGTAAAGAGTCATGGGCAAAGTTGAAATATTGATTATTTATTTGAATATTGAGATCTAGCATTTATTTGAACCCAAGTACATACAATATAATATTTGATCTCTGCCAATAGCGTTTAGTAATTTATGCTTTCGGATAATCTAATATGAGCACAAAATCGATTGTTTTAAATTGGAGGTTTAATTGTAGATAATTAGCCTTGTAGTTTTATTTCATTTATTATTCTCAATTAATATTAAATGTTGGATCTCTTGTTTTTGTGTTTTGCATTATTATTTTAGAGGGTCTGATCAAGCTCACAAATGGTATCTTCTCAGATTACGACACGTGGCAGATGACGTGGCCCGAAGACTACGAAGGTGGAATAAATGAGTTGCATTAGAAGGATTTCTCGGGACTTTGTCCCGAGAAACGTATCCGACCTTTCAGAAGACCTCCCTGTATACATTCCACCTTCATCTAGGAAACTACCAACAGCTCGTCTTCGAGCTTTCTCAGTCTCCTTGCTCGTCTCCGAGCCGACATGCCGAGTCTCCTCGGACTCCCGGCTCGTCTCCGAGCCCCTGACGCATCGAGCCTCCTCGGCCTCCCGGTTCGTCTCCGAGCCCCTGATGTGCCGAGCTTCATCGGCCTCCCCGATCAACCAAGAGTGCGGATTCCATGCGTCCCGTAACGACTCCGCGTATATCGCCAAGGCGAGATATCCGCCTCCCTACAATCCGCATTCCACGCTAGCGCATCCCTCCATTAATAGGCGCATCCCGCCATTCAAGGCGAGGATAACGCTGGGGCGTAACTGATGGCGATGATCTCGTTCCTGCTCGCTCCACGCGACCCCTATATAAACCCTCTCTCAGACGACTCAGGTAACTCGAATTTATTTCATTACGCCGCTACTCTGCACCTATATCTCGGCTCTAACTTGATCGTCGGAGGGTCCACGATGGTCACCCACCCCGGGACTTCTTTGCAGGTAGCTCGGCGTCCAACACCAACCCATTGAGATCCACACTCAACAACTTTCAAAAACAAATCTCAGCCGTCAAAGACCGCCATCACAGGATCGACGGAGGACAATATCTGAAGGAGATCCGAAGCTCTATCAGTTGGCGCAGTCTGTGGGAAAGAAAAACTTATTTTTTTGTTCCACCATAAAAGTTGATCTTTCGCTCTCGACCCGATGGCGAGCGACAACCGCAACGGTTCAAATACGAGCCACCACAACGGAGGCGGGAGCGGCTCGTCTCTTCCTCCCAATGCCATCCACGCCTTGTCCGCCCGGATAGACAGGCTCACGTTGCTGGTGGATGCCCTCGTCCGCGTTTAAGCGGTGAGCCCTACCCACCAGACCGCGGCTCCCCCTCCCCAGGATAACGACGTCCACCGAAGGACGGACGGGCACACTCGAGCCCTCGATCTCCCTCACCCTCATCACAGCGCCACCGAGCGCCGGCAGGCCGACTCTGGCCACCTTAACCCGTATGCGGCGATTGATTCCATGACCCACTGGGCACTGGACAGCTCTACGCCACGGTCCCAGGGAAGACTGGGCCGTCGCTCCGATGCCCGTCGCACGTTCTCTCCCCTTGAGGAGATGTCGGTCAGCTCGCCTGCTTCTATGTACGACCGACGCCCCCATTCTTGCCGGGACCACACGAACGACGAGCGCAGAAACTACTCGAGAAGGGGCTCGCCCGAGGATTTAAGGCACTTGATAGAGCGAAATCGAAGCCACATCATCACACAGACTTGGAGCGGGGGTAGCCACCACTCCGACTGTGTAGAATCCTCGGGGTACCACCACCGGCTTGAAACCCTCGAGAAGAAGATCGAAGGCATACGAAGGGATAGCCACACGTCCAGCGAAGGGGCCAAGTACTCTGCCGACTCACTAACGAAGCCCTTCACAAAGAAGCTGCTAGCCGAGCACGTCTTATCCAGTAACAAGCCGCCAAAAGTGGCCCTTTTCGATGGGAAATCCGACCCGAAGGACCATCTAGACGCATTTACGGCAGGCATGAGCTTCCAGGATAATTCCGACGCGGCTCAATGCCGAGCTTTCCCCACCACCCTCATCTGGGCTGGCCGGGACTGGTTCTGAAGACTTACACCATGCTCCATCTCGATCTTCGATGAGGTGGCCACCCAATTCCTCGGTCACTTCATCAGGAATCGACGACAGAAAAGGATGGTCGACTACCTCTTCACCATTAAGAGGGTAAACAAAGAATCCTTCAAAGGGTATGTCATCCATTTCTACAACGCTCTCCTGGAGGTCCCCGAGCACCATGATGAAACAGTCATCACCGCGCGGAGGTCGGGTCTTAGGCACAAAGAGTGGCTCTGCTCTTTTGCATTAGAGCAACCTAAGATCATGGCCGAAGTAAAAGCCTGGACCGAGCGGAAGATCCAACTCGAGTCGGAGGTGAACTCAAATTTTCCCAGAGACGACCAAACCGACCAAAAGAAGCGGAGAAGAGAAGAGAAAAAGAGAGTTGACCGACCAAAACCTTACTCCCCAAAGTTCCAGGAGTACTCCTCTTAACATCTCCCAGACCGAGCTGCTGGAGGAGGCTAAGGGCGAGAGGTTCTTCAAGCTCGTGACAGTAACCCAAAGGGCGGGCAAGCGTCTCCGAGGCCCGTACCGCGCCTTCCACATGTCACAGGGCCACCCGACCGAAAACTGCAAACAACTCCGTGACTACATCGTGGAGTTGATCCGCTCCGGCCACCTGGAGAAGTACTTGTGGGACAAGCGGCAGGCAGAACGGGAGCAAGAGAACCAGCCCTCTCCCGGGGAGTTAACGATCAGGAAAATCATGGTCATTACCTCGGATCCTGCTCGGGAAGCTGGCGGAATCCACCGCCTCCTCCCGGTCGAGGGTGTAGGCGATCCACCCCAGAAGAAGTGCATGAAGGACGAGCCCATCATCTTCACCGATGTAGACCTCCACGGTATATCCCCACCTCACAATAACCCTCTCGTGATAGTGGACCGGGTCTACCGTTACGAGTTACAGAGAATATTGGTCGATTCCGGGAGCTCGACAAACATCCTCTTCTATGACTGTTTCGAGCGTATGGGGCTAAGACCATCCTACTTACAGCCGACCTCCCACGTCCTCTCTGGGTTTACCAACCACTCCATCCCGGCCAAAGGAGTGGTCACCCTCCTCCTCAACATTGGAGAAGCATGCCATATGAGGACCATACCGGTGAAATTCATCGTCGCTAAGGTCCCTTCATCCTACAACATCCTCCTGGGTCGTCCAACCTTAAACACCTTCCGGGCTCAAATCTCGACTTATCACCTCGCGATCAAATTCCCTTTGGATCAATGGGGATAGGTCGGGTCTACGGGAATTAGCAAATCGCTAAGGTTTGTATCGCCTCCACGTCACCCACCGGAGAGCCAGGCGACGATTTTGAAGATGTGTGTGATTTCCAGGGGTCTTTGGATACGTGCGACGACCAAAAGGAAGTCCGAGGATCCCCGGTGGAAGCATTGACGGAAGTCCCCCTCATCGAAGGGGTTTACGACGGACCGTCCAAATCGGTTCTCTCTTAACAGGGGACTACCGTGAGGACCTGATACGGTTCCTCCGAGATAACTCGGACGTGTTCGCTTAGTGTTAGTTATATATATGCCCTAAAGGCCATTACTGTACATACGATGTATATTGTAGTGGATGCTTGGACATATATAGGGAGGACTTTCTTGCTCGACATGATAGTATGATATCTGGTTGCTCTTTATCTTAACATGTACACTTATTGTCTCTCTATTACATGTTGATAAAACCCTTAGGATTAGTACTTGACTACCAAGATTATTATGCAGATCATACTAGTGGGGACAGTGTAGTCGGTAAGTACATCCTTCAAATGTTCCTAGTCGTGGGAGTATCGAGACGGGGCATTGATATTCCAGAGTAGACTAGCATATACGCTTCTCGACCCATATGATGGGCGATGGATGATCCCATATCCATTGGTGTTTCACATCAGAGATGTTATACGGATGCTCAGTGGAGACTGGATACACTGAACGGACTCACCGAGAACTCCTAGATGGTATTATACCTATCGTCAGATAGCAGTTCTCTGGTGACACTGGTACAGGTTAGTCTGTCGACCCGAGATCGTCATAGAGTCTTGTGTGATTCCCACTGTACTTTGATTTCTACCTTACCACGTTCAAGAGATCGTGCAAAACGATGGTTTTTGGGTACAGTCCCGAGTCACATGGAGGCAATGAGCGATAGGAGGGGATTCGTCTCTCCCGGTATTGGGGGTTGATGTTGCACTGTGCTTGATTGGCCAAAACAGGAAGTCCCTGGCCAGGGATGATTATGAGATCTACTGGTAAGTGTTATCAGTAGTTTCTCGAACCGTTATGGACCTTACATCAGCATGACTTATAAGTTTATTGGGGTTTGACGTTATACCACCCCCCAGGCTGTGATATGCGACATATCCGACGAAGAGACCGGACTGTACGGTAGTGTTACTAATTGTATTCGCAGGAGTATGAGCAAGCTTTCTTATTGATCCTCTGATCGCTCAATACCCGGGTGGCCGTTACTGTAGGATTTCTTAGCACGACAGCAAGGTTTTGGGAGGCATCGTTCATGCCATTTTCAAAAATTTTCCATGCTAACCAACCCTAATCCTAGAATCTTAACTAAAGATTTAGACAATACAACTTGTAAACTACTTTACATCTAAGTGAATATGGAATACAACCTTTGTAGACCGGTCCTTCACTTCAATAGCTCCGTGTAGTGGTCCCTTCGCTTCAAGTAGTGATCTTCCAGACTCTAGAATGGCTTTACAAGAAGAAAGGAACAAGCTTGCACGATGTCTTCGAGGCTGAAGATGATCTACGTCGAGGAGACACTAACCCAAGCTACCTCTTCACTAATTAGGGATTAGCGAAGCTAACAACCTAAACTAAATGGCTAATCAAGTAGAGAATGATGAAGTAGGAATTTTGCTCACTTTAGAATTCTTTTTCTCACTATTTTTATTCTCCTCTCAAAAACCAAGAGAGCTCTCTCATGAGCAAGATAAAGATAAAGCAAATAATGGATGAGAGTCTGAATGGCAACCATGAGTGAGAAATATCTCATATAACTCATGTAGAGACTTAACCATGAGTTTAGATAATGATTGGGTTAATAAATATCTTAAGTAAAACAAAATTAGTGGACTAAGTCAATGCATCTACAAGCGTCCACAAGCTTCATGCCATGTGACCAATTTCCATCTGATTTGGATTTACTTTAAATAAATAAACCCAACATTATCATGAGTATGGTGCGAGTCCCATACACCCATGTAGCTGTAACGTTTTAAAATTTAATAAATAAATAAATAAACAAAGAATATAGAAATGAGGAATGGTGTTTAATAATTAAGGCATGGGAGTGTTGTCTAGAAAATTCCTCACAATTTTCCCTCACTGGCCGAGCACAATTGGCGGCCCCTCCTCTCTTTCTTCATCTCACACTCCACAAGCATTCACAAAAAAAAAAAATTCCCAATATCTTTCCCAATGGCTGCCATCATTCTCTGCAATCAGCAGGCCACCCAATATTTGCCTCACCATCATATACAAATAGCAAGCAACAATCATTTCCACCACTCTCATCATCTAGACAAATATCCTCTCCTGGAAATTATGTTGCAACAACCATTATCCCAGAGCAAATCATCATCGTCGAGTTCCCCGGCGTCATCCTTCGCCCTATCGGCTCCTTCAAGAACACCTCCGACTACCACTACCAAACCCAAAAGCCCAACGTCGATCCTGACCTCAACCATCGCTTCGTCTTCCAATTCTACTCCCGTGAGTTCAATCCCCAATTCGACGTGTACGCCTCCGATTCCATCAACCTCCTCCGACAATCTGAGATCAATTTCAAAAAAAAAATGGAGGCTTTAGGGTCTCTACACAAGTGGGTCATTCTAGAAATCAAAGGGTCAAAGAATTACAGAAGAATTTTGAGAATAAGAAGAAGAGTAAGAAGGCCAAGGATAAGGTCAACTCAGAAGCTGTTGAGTTTAGGGTCAAGCTTAGGATGTGCTTCAAGGCTGGAGATGTGATGGGCGCAATCTCTTTGTATGATTCAGCATTGGAGCAAGGTATCAATTTAGAGCAATACCATTATAATATAATTCTCTATCTTTGCTCTTCTGCTTCAATTGGGGTCATTCTGTTAGTGTATATGCCCTAGAGGCCATTACTGTATCATACTAGTATGTATATTACTTGATGGAAGCTTGGGATATTCACAGTTATACAGACAATCTTGCTCAATATAGTAGTATGCTACTTGGTTTGTCTCTGCTTTAATGTGTACATGTGTGTTTATTTATTATATCACCTATACGCATTAGTAGAGCCCTTAGGATCTTTGCTTGATTACCGGCGTTGTGATGGCGATCACAATCGTGGGGGCTGGGTAATCTACAAGCACATCCTTATACACGTCCCTAGTCGTGGGAGTATCGAGATAGGGCATCGATGCTCCGGAGTAGACTAGCGTATGCGCTTCTCATCCCAGCTCGGGAGACGGTCTGTCCCACAGCCGTCAGTACGTCGTACTTGAGATAGTATGCGGGTGCTCGTTAGGTTACGAGTACACTGGACAGGACTCGTCGGGGACTGATGGTTGGTATTATACCTATCGTCAGTTATCAGTTCCCAGGTGACATGAGTACAGCTTAGTCCGCTGACTTGACACTGTCACTTCGCCTCGAGTGTGTTCCCACTGTTCTTTGATTACTACCCTACCACGGCTCTACTGAGTCGTGCAAACAGGTAGTAGTTGGGAGCAGTCCCGAAGCACTTGGAGGCAGTGACGGTTAGACAGGATTCGTCTCTCCCGGTATTGGGGGTTGACATCGCGCTGTGTCTAGGAGAGCCATTACACGAGTAGTCCCTGGCCAGGGCAAGCGAGATATACTGGTAGGTTCCAGTGTTATCTCAGGGTGTTCTGGGCTTCACTCCGACACGACTTGTACCGCTATTAGGGGTCTGACGCTTGCCGCCCCCCTAGGCCCGACATGCGATGTATCAGACGAACAGACCGGACTGTACAGAGATTGTCACATACAGACTCAGTAGGAGTTCGGATGGGTTTACCTCATCGGCCTTCTTATCGACATCTACCTGGGGACCGTTACGTACAGCTAGTGCCGCTTGCGGTCTGTGGTTAAACCCACTGCCAGCGTAGTGTCGAGTCTTTAGAGTCCCACACAGAGAGTTTCCCTGCACTGAGCGAAACGTGTAGAGGCCGTATGGTTTTACGGCAGGGCTGCGATCACTTACGTACACTTGTGTGCGTATGATGTTCGGGCAGGCAGTACTGGTGGGCTTTGGTTTAAGCCAGATCCTAGTATTGCACGGATGGATTTGTTTTGTCTTCTGCGCATCCGCATTCTACGGAATACGGATGCAGGTGTGTATGCACAGTTTTCTGGAGTGATGAAGGAGGAGGTGCCTCATTAGGGTTTTGGCAGTTGGTTCGGCCAAAACCACTATGTGGCAGGCTCATTAGGGTTTTGACAGTTGATTCGGTCAAAACCATTTTGAGGCGGACTCATTAGGGTTTCGACAGTTCGTTTGGTCAAAACCATAATGAGCCGGGGACATTATTTACTAATCCTTTCATTGATAATTTTGTTATGGCTAATTACATTGACCGTTTGACCATCTTGACTTTGTTGACCATTTGACCAAAGTTGACTTGGATCTTCTTAGAAGATCTAAAGTATTCTTTGGTTTTCTTTTTATTAAGTTATGATAATGGTCATGTCATTTTGTAGCCATCACCTTTATCTTGATTGGATTTATAATGATAATGTTTGTGCTTTATTGCAACCATGGTTAGCTTTTCTCTTGGTTAAGCTTTTCATTTGCTTATTCTCATTCTCTCTCTTGAAATGAGAAGCTCCATGGTTGCTAGAAAATCTCCTTCTTCTTCCTCCTCTTGATTTCTCCTTTGATCTCATGTGTTGAGAGAAAAAGGATTCTACTTGACAAACACATCCATACATCCTCTCTACACAACCTAGGGCTTCTAGATTAGCAATCTCCTTGCCCTAGTTACCTCGGCTTGAGGTGGAGCTCGGTGTACATCTCTCGGGTGGATCGTCTTCGACTCAAGGAGGCCGCGGAGGTGACCGAAGTCCGGATTAACCATTGAGCAAGCGATGAGAAGAAGAACAAGAAGAGAAGAACATCAAAGAAGAACAACAACAAGAAGTGAAGGAGTTCAAGTTGAGGTATAACCACTTTGCCGAGTAGTTAATTCTTCTTTGCATGTATGCTAGTTTAGTTTAGCAAAGATCCGGCTTTTACGGTCCATGTTACAAAGTTTAGAAAATTTTTGATTTACCGTTTCCGCAACCCCGAAAGTACCGGGAGAGGTAACGTGGACCTAACACATTCACCCTGCAAAGAGCGGATCTTATGGTTCTAGTAGTAGTAATAAAACTAATGTCAGTGATGATTCTGATGACGATTTCGATTCTAATCATAGAGGAGATGATGATGATGGCCTTCCAATTATCAAAGTGAGCGACGATGTTAGAGTCTATGCAAGAAGTAGAGGGTTTGAGATCTACGAACAAATGTGTTTGCGGGAAATTCCGATGAGCGAAGCGGCATTGACAGCGGTTGCTCCGATGGCAATGTCGATGAATAACGTGACATGGCATTTGAGATAGTGAAACCGATGAAGGCAATGGGTATAACCCCACGGCTGAGATCATATGGCCTTACTATATTTGCCTATTGCAATAATGGCAAGGTCGATAAAGCGTTTGAAGTCGAAAAACATATGTTAGAGTCTGGTGTGACTCCTGGAGAGCAGGAATTGGAGGCACTTTTGAAAGCTAGTGTGAGTGCTCGAAGAGAAGACAAGGTTTACTATTTGCTTCAGAAGCTTAGGACTAATGCGAGGCAAGTGAGTCCTTCAACTGCAGAATTAATTGAGGCTTGGTTTAGGAGCTCGACGACTTCAAGAGTAGGGAAGAGAAAATTTGATGCGAAAATGGTAGAAAAAAGCAATGGAGAATAACGGTGGGGGTTGGCATGGCTTAGGTTGGTTGGGTAAGGGGAAATGGTCGGTGGCAAGAACTAAGGTTGATGGTTGTGGAGTTTGTATGGGTTGTGGTGAGAAATTGGTCACGATAGATCTTGATCCGATCGGGACGGATAATTTTGCAAGGTGTATAGCATCTATAGCCAATAAGAGGGAGAGGAACTCAGGCTTTCAAAAATTCCAGAGATGGTTGGACTACTATGGCCCTTTTGAAGCTGTTGTTGACGCTGCAAATGTCGGCCTTTTCAGCCGAAGACAATTTTCATTAACAAAGGTTAATGCAGTTATGAATGCAGTGAGGCAGAAGCTTCCATCAAAGAAATGGCCTCTGATCATTGGGCATAATAGGCGTTTGTTGGGACCCAAGATGGCTCGACCTTTAAATGATAAGCTAATAGAGAAATGGAAAAATGCAGATTCTATATATGCAACTCCGACGGGATCCAATGATGACTGCTTCAAATCAATTTAGGCAATAACATATGGTTCAGGTACTGGTGGTATGCAGCTATAAAATGCAAAAGCTTGATTGTTACAAATGATGAGATGAGAGATCATGTATTCCAGATCTTAGGAAATGATTTCATACCCAAATGGAAAGAAAGACACCAGGTGCATTTCAGCTTTCGTGATGGCAGTTTTGAGTTTCAGATGCCTCCTCCCTGTTCTGTCGTGATTCAGGAATCGGAGAAAGGTCACTGGCACATTCCTATTTCATTAGAAGATGACCCAGGGAAAGAAAGGACCTGGGTATGTGTGACACGCATGGGCTTGAATGCGGCAGTACCTGTTTCGTCGGTTTTTCATGAAGGTACCCCCTCACGTGGACTTCGGACGAGGAAGAAGAGGAGGGCGACACCGTCTTCGGCAGATAAGGACCAGGTGAGTAGATGTATATCTACGGGGGGAAGTCGGGTGGATGGCGTTTAGCACCCCCGCAAACGTAGAATAGGAATAAGTACTTATTGTCAATAGGAAGCCAGACATGACCTTAGCATTTCGGCAAGTAAGACCCTAGTAGTGATCTTAGGTTGGACTAGATTGATTTAGGAAGGCCATATCAGAGGATGAATACCTTGGAAGAGATTCGTAGGTTTCAGGTAGAAACACACACACACACACTGAAACTCGACATGGTGTATACGTGTATGTGTATATATATATAGGACTAGGTATAGGTATATATATATATATACAACACGTATATGGGATACATTGATGTGATATGATACACGGGAATGAAACAGTATAACTGGGCTTGATGCTGTGATTCTTGGCTATGCAGTCATATTAAAATGTTAGCGGATCATTAGAAAATGATAATGAACTGGTATACATAAATTATAATGGGTAATGATGATATTGAGGTACATGGGACTCTAAAATAGAACCCGAACTGTAACTTGTGACTGATCACGATATGATATATGTATGACTTGATTACGACGTCATATAGGTGTGATCTGATGTCGATATCATATAGGTGTGACCTGATGACGATATGATATCAGTATGACTTAATCACAATATGATACATATGACATGATATTTTTGAGGATAAATTAATGAGGTATATTTATGATGGCAATGTTATATAATTGATGTATGCGATTACATCATAGCACCTTGATCATGACATGTGTTGATGATGATATTATACGAATAATGAGACACGTAGGTGATATTTGACCCGTACCCCGATATTGGGATGCCGTACGAGGCATAGATGTGATGATTGATCCGCACTCTTGATTTGAGGAAGTCGTACTATGTACGTGACGCTATTGAGGCTGGATCGCCGACTATTAGAGATATGGACACAGACTTTAGGTGTACTCCTACTTCTTATCGACTAGTTCTTAGGTTTAGTTTTCCTTAGGGGGTTAGATGGACACTAGTTTAGGTTCGAGTCTTATAGTGGTAGTTATGTTTGTATATCAAATGGGTGGATAACACACATCTGTCTTTACCTTCATACCGTAATCATAATATGCATGTTTATATATATGTTTGTATAATCAGCATAAAACTTTGCCTGTTAGGACACCAGCACCCTTACCGATGATGCGCATATTCCACGCAAAGTTATTTGCCGGCTCACACACATCATCATCGGTAATTGCTATGTCACGTACACTTTAGATCATATTATCCTTTATTGATAGAATCAGTTAACAACTAGACCGATATAATATTGTGATTACTCTCTGATGTTAGTATAGACATGGTATTTATTACTTAGACATTCATGCATTCATATTTTCATGTTATCATGCAGTATTATGGGCATATGCCGACACTTATCATATACCTACTCATGATTTTGAGATTTGGGTTTCTATGAGATTTCTGGATTTTGAGGAAAACCGCAAGAATATATAAAAACTTCTCTCTCTCGCCTCCTCTCTTTTTAAAAACATAAGATGCGGTTTTCTCGTGATGTATGTGTCGTCCACCATGAGATTTCATGTTTTCTGTTGGATTTCGAGACCCGATTCGTGGAGTGGATGAACCGTCTCGGGTACATGGTTGGCCCGGTATGGTACCCCGGGGCAAGAAGATCGAGTTGTAGACGATGAGCCTGGCAGGGGAAGGCTACCTACCGGTGATGTCTGGCGCGGCGGATATCCGGAGGATACCGACCGTTGTCGTGAGATTTGATGATATGGGCCGATCCGGACTGACAGAGCCCGAGATTTCGAGACTATGAGATATTGAGATTATGAGGTATTAAGACTTGAGATTTACATGTTTTGTGTCGATGCTTGACACGGATTTCTATGGATTTCATTGTTGCTGTTTCAGATTTCTATACACATTTTACATGGTAAAAGATAAAGATTTCTTATGCAGATATATCTAGATTTCAGGATTGGTTATGTTACATTCATGGTGCATGCATACTCATTCTTATGATATAGTATTATATGAGGCACTGACACGAGCACAGACTATTTGCATTTACACGTAGTATTACCCTGCCATTACCAGATGATTGGGACTTAGTAGTGTATCATTATGACCTAGGATAGCGTCGTGCATTCGATTTCGTTTCGTAGATGTCTTCTACTCACGAGTTGGCAAATCACCCCCGTTGTGCCAAATTTTATTACAGGTTGACGTACAGGGTTCCTTGGCAGATTGCTGGCACATGATTTCTTTCCGGGTGATTTGCACGGTAGGTTGGTTCATTTATATCTGGACCGCCGTTGTATTTTTATTATTTCATTTGTATCTAGAAGGCTCCATCAACCAAACTTGTATTATTTGATAGATTACTGGACCATTTTTTTATTTCGACCTTAGAGTCGCGTGTATTATTCTGATTTGGTGGATTTGTTTTCTTTTGAATTTTAAGCCTCGTCCTTTGGCGTTGTATATTATTGTGCTTGTTGTGGTTGTTTCCGCCTGTTGGCGTTGAGCTAGCTCCCGTTTGGGGATGCTTTTTATTGTTTATGTATATTGTACTTGTTGTACCCGTTTGGGGCCAGTTTTTACGGAGGAGACTCTGCCGAAATTTTTGGGAAAATTTGCTGATACTTTTAAACTTGTTTTTCTTCATGTTTTCTTTTACTTCTTCTTCTTTTATATGGTTTAGATTTCTGGGCTTCGGCTTACTTAGGTTACGTTGCGCCTCTAGACGTTTCGTAATCTAAGTGCCGGTCACGTTCCGTACATTCGGGTCGTGACAAAGTTGGTATCAGAGCGCTAAGTTTAACCTTGTATAAGTCTAGGTGACCCTTGGTTGATAGAGTAGGCGATTTAGGTAGAGTAACGTACCGTGGGTATGATCCGCGGCATACTTACGATATGCTACTCTGCTTAAGGAGCCTTAGGATATACATTTCTTTGCACCGTATTTCTGTCGTTCCTTTGATCTATCTTCGTCGATATCGGATGGTGGTTTCTGTTACCACGGGCGTACAGACAGAGGGAGCTGCGGCTCGAATGCGATAACCATTGGGGTATCGTTTATTCTTGAGGATTGAAGCGTTGTTTAGCGTGTGGACGAAGGGTATTCATATGCCGTCCAGGCGAAGTTAAAGGGTTCGAACGATTGTCAGAAACCTATTTTTCCTAAGTTTAAGGTATTCGGAAGAACATGCAGGTATTTTTATGGACCCTCTAGAAGAATGAAACCCTAACTCGACATAATGACCACGAGAACGCCCTTGAACCTTAGGGTTTACGGCAGTTCCGCGGTGCTATTATTGAGGCTTGGGTTTGCCCTTCTACGGCTGGTCCGCAGATACTGGGGTATGTACTGGATATTTTTAAACTGTACTTGAGTGTTGAGCTCTCGTGGAATTATGGGATTTTGACGAATCGATCGAAAAGTTTAATGTAGTCCGGATATCAGGTGAAGAGATAGATTACGTGGGAGACTCTAGATATGAGTATTGCCGTTGGTAGCGCAGTCAGCACAGCTATGAAGAGACGAGTTCGGAGCAGTCGACATTAGAGGAAAGAGGCGCACATTGACAATAGTATTTACGATTGTGATTTGGTGATTTGAATTTCATATTTCCGTTACTTGGATTTTGGTATTTTGAGGATTTTGTTCTACGATTGGTATTTCTTATGTGTACATTCATTATATTCTATGTGCGTTTCATATATCGGTTGTATTGATATTGTTTTGTACATACCCAGTGCACTCGATTTGGTTTTATACATTTTGAGATATTGATTTGATTTCGTGCATATGGGTTGCACATGATTTTGACGTATGCTTCGACCTAGTTTTCATGCATTTTCGTACTGTGATTTCGATTTTGATATTCGGTGTATGTTTTTCATACACCATATGCACTTGACTGAGATTCTCGTGCACACTTGACGCACTTGATGCAATTTTGTGCACACCAGATGCACTAAACCGGGGTTTTGTGCAGATTAGATGCACCTGATATTAGTGTCGTGCACGCCCGTTGCACTTGACAGATGTTTTTGGTGCACATCCGTTACACTCAGTTTTGTTTCTGTACGTATTCATGGCATCTGTATTTGGTTTCGATTTCAGTGCGCACCAGACGCACATGATATTTTTATGATGTGATTAGGAATGATTTCATTATGAGCAGTATGTTTTTTTTAATCATTGCTATTTCATTTAGTAACCAGGCGGGACGTGTATGTTAAATAAAAGATATATATGTATAGCTATTTTTTTTAAAATAAATGTCCGTTACTTATGCCGTGACACGTGCATCGCACGACGATTTTTTAAAAAAAGGTTTTTTTTTGCATGCTTCTTTATTCAGATGTTTGGACGATTTTACTACGATGCGCACTATATATAAGTTATAGTTTTGATGTATATCATGTTGGTTTTCGTATTGGCTTTGATATTTTATTCTCACCATAACTCCGATGATTGCGTTATGTTTGACAAAGTTTTGAGTTTGAGTTATGTACTCGTTTTTCATGCGCATGCATTGCGCTAAGATGTGTTTTATATATTGATGATTTCGGAGCCCCGACGATTTGAGTGTTTTGGCTAAGTGTTTTAGTATTTGGGGGAGTTTTAATTTAAATTCGGGGACCGAATTTCTTTAAGGGGGGAAGATTGTAACGATTTAAAATTTAATAAATAAATAAATAAACAAAGAATATAGAAATGAGGAATGGTGTTTAATAATTAAGGCATGGGGAGTGTTGTCTAGAAAATTCCTCACAATTTTCCCTCACTGGCCGAGCACAATTGGCAGCCCCTCCTTTCTTTCTTCATCTCACACTCCACAAGCATTCCCAAAAATAAAAAAATAAAAAAATTCCCAATATCTTTCCCAATGGCTGCCATCATTCTCTGCAATCAGCAGGCCACCCAATATTTGCCTCACCATCATATACAAATAGCAAGCAACAATCATTTCCACCACTCTCATCATCTAGACAAATATCCTCTCCTGGAAATTATGTTCCAACAACCATTATCCCAGAGCAAATCATCATCGTCGAGTTCCCCGGCGTCATCCTTTGCCCTATCAGCTCCTTCAAGAACACCTCCGACTACCACTACCAAACCCAAAAGCCCAACGTCGATCCTGACCTCAACCATCGCTTCGTCTTCTAGTTCTACTCATGTGAGTTCAATCCCCAATTCGACGTGTACGCCTCCGATTCCATCAACCTCCTCCGACAATCTGAGATCAATTTCAAAAAAAAATGGAGGCTTTAGGGTCTCTACACAAGTGGGTCATTCTAGAAATCAAAGGGTCAAAGAATTACAGAAGAATTTTGAGAATAAGAAGAAGAGTAAGAAGGCCAAGGATAAGGTCAACTCAGAATCTGTTGAGTTTAGGGTCAAGCTTAAGATGTGCTTCAAGGCTGGAGATGTGATGGGCGCAATCTCTTTGTATGATTCAGCATTGGAGCAAGGTATCAATTTAGAGCAATACCATTATAATATAATTCTCTATCTTTGCTCTTCTGCTTCAATTGGGGGTCATTCACCCTGCAAAGAGCGGATCTTGTGGTTCTAGTAGTAGTAATAAAACTAATGTCAGTGATGATTCTGATGACGATTTCGATTCTAATCATAGAGGAGATGATGATGATGGCCTTCCAATTATCAAAGTGAGCGACGATGTTAGAGTCTATGCGAGAAGTAGAGGGTTTGAGATCTACGAACAAATGTGTTTTGCGGGAAATTCCGATGAGCGAAGCGGCATTGACAGCGGTTGCTCCGATGGCAATGTCGATGAATAACGTGACATGGCATTTGAGATAGTGAAACCGATGAAGGCAATGGGTATAACCCCACGGCTGAGATCATATGGCCCTACTATATTTGCCTATTGCAATAATGGCAATGTCGATAAAGCGTTTGAAGTCGAAAAACATATGTTAGAGTCTGGTGTGACTCCTGGAGAGCAGGAATTGGAGGCACTTTTGAAAGCTAGTGTGAGTGCTCGAAGAGGAGACAAGGTTTACTATTTGCTTCAGAAGCTTAGGACTAATGCGAGGCAAGTGAGTCCGTCAACTGCAGAATTAATTGAGGCTTGGTTTAGGAGCTCGACGACTTCAAGAGTAGGGAAGAGGAAATTTGATGCGAAAATGGTAGAAAAAAGCAATGGAGAATAACGGTGGGGGTTGGCATGGCTTAGGTTGGTTGGGTAAGGAGAAATGGTCGGTGGCAAGAACTAAGGTTGATGGTTGTGGAGTTTGTATGGGTTGTGGTGAGAAATTGGTCACGATAGATCTTGATCCGATCGGGAAGGATAATTTTGCAAGGTGTATAGCATCTATAGCCAATAAGAGGGAGAGGAACTCAGGCTTTCAAAAATTCCAGAGATGGTTGGACTACTATGGCCCTTTTGAAGCTGTTGTTGACGCTGCAAATGTCAGCCTTTTCAGCCGAAGACAATTTTCATTAACAAAGGTTAATGCAGTTGTGAATGCAGTGAGGCAGAAGCTTCCATCAAAGAAATGGCCTCTGATCATTGGGCATAATAGGCGTTTGTTGGGACCCAAGATGGCTCGACCTTTAAATGATAAGCTAATAGAGAAATGGAAAAATGCAGATTCTATATATGCAACTCCGACGGGATCCAATGATGACTGCTTCAAATCAATTTAGGCAATAACATATGGTTCAGGTACTGGTGGTATGCAGCTATAAAATGCAAAAGCTTGATTGTTACAAATGATGAGATGAGAGATCATGTATTCCAGATCTTAGGAAATGATTTCATACCCAAATGGAAAGAAAGACACCGGGTACATTTCAGCTTTCGTGATGGCAGTTTTGAGTTTCAGATGCCTCCTCCCTGTTCTGTCGTGATTCAGGAATCGGAGAAAGGTCACTGGCACATTCCTATTTCATTAGAAGATGACCCAGGGAAAGAAAGGACCTGGGTATGTCTGACACGCATGGGCTTGAATGCGGCAGTACCTGTTTCGTCGGTTTTTCATGAAGGTACCCCCTCACGTGGACTTCGGACGAGGAAGAAGAGGAGGGCGACACCGTCTTCGGCAGATAAGGACCAGGTGAGTAGATGTATATCTACGGGGGGAAGTCGGGTGGATGGCGTTTAGCACCCCCGCAAACGTAGAATAGGAATAAGTACTTATTGTCAATAGGAAGCCAGACATGGCCTTAGCATTTCGGCAAGTAGGACCCTAGTAGTGACCTTAGGTTGGACTAGATTGATTTAGGAAGGCCATATCAGAGGATGAATACCTTGGAAGAGATTCGTAGGTTTCAGGTAGAAACACACACACACACACTGAAACTCGACATGGTGTATACGTGTATGTGTATATATATATATAGGACTAGGTATAGGTATATATATATATATATACAACACGTATATGGGATACATTGATGTGATATGATACACGGGAATGAAACAGTATAACTGGGCTTGATGCTGTGATTCTTGGCTATGCAGTCGTATTAAAATGTTAGCGGATCATTAGAAAATGATAATGAACTGGTATACATAAATTATAATGGGTAGTGATGATATTGAGGTACATGGGACTCTAAAATAGAACCCGAACTGTAACTTGTGACTGATCACGATATGATATATGTATGACTTGATTACGACGTCATATAGGTGTGACCTGATGTCGATATCATATAGGTGTGACTTAATGACGATATGATATCAGTATGACTTAATCACAATATGATACATATGACATGATATTTTTGAGGATAAATTAATGAGGTATATTTATGATGGCAATGTTATATAATTGATGTATGCGATTACATCATAGCACCTTGATCATGACATGTGTTGATGATGATATTATACGAATAATGAGACATGTAGGTGATATTTGACCCGTACCCCGATATTGGGATGCCGTACGATGGATTTTACCGTACGAGACATAGATGTGATGATTGATCCGCACTCTTGATTTGAGGAAGTCGTACTATGTACGTGACGCTATTGAGGCTGGATCGCCGACTATTAGAGATATGGACACAGACTTTAGGTGTACTCCTACTTCTTATCGACTAGTTCTTAGATTTAGTTTTCCTTAGGGGGTTAGATGGACACTAGTTTAGGTTCGAGTCTTATAGTGGTAGTTATGTTTGTATATCAAATGGGTGGATAACACATATCTGTCTTTACCTTCATACCGTAATCATAATATGCATGTTTATATATATGTTTCTATAATCAGCATAAAACTTTTCCTGTTAGGACACCAGCACCCTTACCGATGATGCGCATATTCCACGCACAGTTATTTGCCGGCTCACACACATCATCATCGGTAATTGCTATGTCACGTACACTTTAGATCATATTATCCTTTATTGATAGAATCAGTTAACAACTAGACCGATATAATATTGTGATTACTCTCTGATGTTAGTATAGACATGGTATTTATTACTTAGACATTCATGCATTTATATTTTCATGTTATCATGCAGTATTATGGGCATATGCCGACACTTATCATATACTTACTCATGATTTTGAGATTTGGGTTTCTATGAGATTTCTGGATTTTGGGGAAAACCGCAAGAATATATAAAAACTTCTCTCTCTCTCATCCTCTCTTTTTAAAAACATAAGATGCGGTTTTCTCGTGATGTATGTGTCGTCCACCATGAGATTTCATGTTTTCTGTTGGATTTCGAGACCCGATTCGAGGAGTGGATGAACCGTCTCGGGTACATGGTGGGCCCGGTATGGTACCCCGGGGCAAGAAGATCGAGTTGTAGACGATGAGCCTGGCAGGGGAAGGCTACCTACCGGTGATGTCTGGCGCGGCGGATATCCGGAGGATACCGACCGTTGTCGTGAGATTTGATGATATGGGCCGATCCGGACTGACAGAGCCCGAGATATTGAGACTATGAGATATTGAGATTATGAGGTATTAAGACTTGAGATTTACATGTTTTGTGTCGATGCTTGACACGGATTTCTATGGATTTCATTGTTGCTGTTTCAGATTTCTATACACATTTTACATGGTAAAAGATAAAGATTTCTTATGCAGATATATCTAGATTTCAGGATTGGTTATGTTACATTCATGGTGCATGCATACTCATTCTTATGATATAGTATTATATGAGGCACTGACACGAGCACAGACTATTTGCATTTACACGTAGTATTACCCTGCCATTACCAGATGATTGGGACTTAGTAGTGTATCATTATGACCTAGGATAGCGTCGTGCATTCGATTTCGTTTCGTAGATGTCTTCTACTCACGAGTTGGCAACTCACCCCCGATGTGCCAAATTTTATTACAGGTTGATGTACAGGGTTCCTTGGCAGATTGCTGGCACATGATTTCTTTCCGGGTGATTTGCACGGTAGGTTGGTTCATTTATATCTGGACCGCCGTTGTATTTTTATTATTTCATTTGTATCTAGAAGGCTCCATCAACCAAACTTGTATTATTTGATAGATTACTGGACCATTTTTTGTATTTCGACCTTAGAGTCGCGTGTATTATTCTGATTTGGTGGATTTGTTTTCTTTTGAATTTTAAGCCTCGCCTTTTGGCGTTGTATATTATTGTGCTTGTTGTGGTTGTTTCCGCCTGTTGGCGTTGAGCTAGCTCCCGTTTGGGGATGCTTTTTATTGTTTATGTATATTGTACTTGTTGTACCCGTTTGGGGCCAGTTTTTACGGAGGAGACTCTGCCGAAATTTTTGGGAAAATTTGCTGATACTTTTAAACTTGTTTTTCTTCATGTTTTCTTTTACTTCTTCTTTTATATGGTTTAGATTTCTGGGCTTCGGCTTACTTAGGTTACGTTGCGCCTCTAGACGTTTCGTAATCTAAGTGCCGGTCACGTTCCGTACATTCGGGCCGTGACAGTAGCATGTGGTATCAAGCATGACATAAAAAGAAATACAATTAATATATATCACATATATATTAAATGCATAAGTGAGAAAAGAAATGCTTAAGTGAGCTAATATTAGTTAATTTAAATTAATATATCAAATATATACTTAAACATTAAATCATTAAATCAACACTTGATTTAATAATCCGGTTATATCTCATATGACCGACTAATATTATTTCTATCAACTTATCGAATCAACACTTGATTCGATAATCCGGCTATATCTTATATAACCGACCAATATCAAAAATCGCGAGAATAGAATACGGTATCACATACTCGTATTAATCTCGGTCCTGCACATATCATATATGTGCTCCTACTTCGTTTTGCCTGAGCCAGCAAAACTTCTGTGTAGGACTCTAAAGACTCGTCAATACGCCGGCAGTAGGTGATGATCATATCAGGCACCCACAAGCCGTCAACGGTACTAGATGGACGTAACGGCTACCTGGGTATTGAGCGATCAGAAGATCAACAAGCAAGCTTGCTCTTACTCCTGAAAATCCTGTCAGTAACACTACCGTACAGTCCGGTCTTTTTGTCTGATATGTCGCATATCTAGTCTAAGGGTGGTAAACGTCAGACCCTAGTAACCGAAAAGTCATGCCGATGTGAGTCTCATAACGGGTCGAGAAACTACTAATAACACTTATCAGTAAATCTCCGTATCAGCCCTGGCCGGGGACTTCCTGTTATGGCCAATCGAGCACAGCGCAACATCAACCCCCAATACTGGGAGAGACGAATCCCCTCCTATCGCCCATTGCCTCCATGTGATTCGGGACTGTACCCAAAAGCCACCGTTTTTCACGTTCTCTTGAACGTGGTAAGGTGGAAATCAAAGCACAGTGAGAATCATACAAGACTCTATGACGATCTCGGGTCTACAGACTAACCTGTACCAGTGTCATAAGAGAACTGCTAACTGACGATAGGTATAATACCAAGTAGGAGTTCTCGGTGAGTCCGTTTAGTGTACTCAGTCTCCACTGAGCACCCATTACCATCTTTGATGTCAAACACCAATGGATGTGGGATCATCCATCGCCCATCATATGGGTCAAGATGTACTTGTAGACTACCCTTAGCCCCACTAGTATGATCTCCATCATAGTCTTGATAGTCAAGTACACATCTTAAGGGCTTTATCAACATGTGAGAGCAAGACAGTATCACAATACAAGTCAACATGTTAAGACAAAGAGCAACCAGATAGAATACTATCATGTCGAGCAAGAAAGTCCTCTCTCTATATATACAAGCATCCACTATAACATACATCACATGTACAATAATGGCCTCTAGGGCATATATATAACTAATAATCTCCCACTTGCACTAAGGCCAGTTGTTGTAGTATCTTATACCCAACATCCCGAAGAGTCTCTCAAATTGTATCTGGGGTATGGCCTTTGTGAGTGGATCCGCCGTGTTGTCCTTCGTGTCAACTCTCCTGAGCTCGATCTTCCTGCGATCAACTATCTCCCGGACCAGGTGATATCGCCTCAGAATATGCCTGGAACGTTGATGGGACCTGGGTTCCTTGGCCAATGCCACTGCTCCATTGTTATCGCAATACAAAAGTATTGGATGCTCAATGGACGGAACCACTCCAAGTTCAGTTATGAAATTCTTCATCCAGACAGCCTCTTTGGCAGCATCGTTGGCAGCGATGTATTCAGCCTCCATTGTCGAGTCTGCCACGGTTTCCTGCTTGGAACTCTTCCAACAAACCGCCCCTCCATTGAGGGTAAAGAAAAATCCCGAGACCGACTTAGAGTCATCCTTATCACTCTGGAAGCTCGAATCGGTAAAGGACTCCACTTGGAGTTCTCCGTTACCATACGCCAAGAATATCTCTTTAGTCCTTCTCAAGTAATTGAGAATGTTCTTCACAGCTGTCCAGTGACTCTCTCCTGGATCTGCTTGATACCTACTCATTACACTTAGTGAGTATGCTACATCGGGTCTGGTACATAATATCGCGTACATGATAGAGCCTACTGCCGAAGCATAGGGTATCCCTTGCATGCGAGCTCTTTCCAACTCAGTCTTAGGAGACATCTCTTTAGAGAGAGTGAGTCCTGTGATTGTGGGTAAATTCCCACGCTTGGATTCTTCCATACTAAACCTATTTAGTATGGTGGCAATGTACCTGGATTGGGACAATCCCGGTATCCATTTAGATCTATCTCTATAGATCTTAATCCCCAAGATGTAGGAGGCATCACCTAGATCTTTCATTGAGAATCTTTGTGATAAGAAGAGCGCGACCGAGAGCATGCAAAAGTACCCAAGAATAAAGCCCTGAAGTATTAGCCCCTAACTCCAAAAGTTGGCCGCGGAACCGCCGCCAAACGCATGGTTTGGCCGCGGTTCCACGGTCACTTGAGCGAGTTATGTCTTCGTACTTCACAGTAATCTTTAGAATTTCGTGCATGATTTTCTGAGTATTTTTAATATGAAAAATTTCAACTTTTGAAAAAAATTCCAGAAAGTGGGATTTTTCGGGGTTTCGGAGTTCGATTGGACTTTAAACTTCGTCTACACGACGCCTAATGCTCTAGCTTGGCTCTGATACCACTGTAGGGTTAGCTTAGCACCTTAGCAAGGTTTTGGCAAGCATCAATCATGCTACTTTAAAATTTTGGGGGTGCTAAACAAACCCTAACCAAGATCTTTACTAGAGACTTAGGGTAAAACATAATATGTAAACACTTTACATCTAAGTGAACAAGGAATACAACCTTTGTAGACCGGTCCTTCACTTCATTAGCTCCGTGTAGAAGTCCCTTCGCTGCGATTACGATCGTCCGGACTCTAGAAAGGCTCCCATGAAGAAATGAACAAGCTTGCTTCGAAGCCTTCGAGGCCGAAGAAGATCTACGTCGAGGAGACACTGGCTCATGCTATCTCTTCACTAATTGTGTAGATTAGTGAAGCAAACACCCTAAACTAAATGGCTAATAGTATAGGATGATGAAGTAGGAATTTTTCTCACTTTATTGTTTATTTTCTCACTATTTTCTTCTCTTTTCTCAAAAGCTAGAGAGCAAAAGTCAAAATGAGGAAGAAGATGAATAATCAAAAAGATAAGGTTAGAAATGCAACCCTAGGTTAGTGTATGTCATCCACTAACTCTTGTAGAGAGTTAACCATGGCTATGTGTCATGGTTGAGTTTAGAAATATCTTAAGCAAAACAAAAAGAGAAGACTTTGTCAAAATTTATCATGAAGCTTCATAATGACTCGTTTCTTCCTTTTTGAATTACTTAAGAATTTAAACTCAAACATAATATATAGCATGGTATAATTCTCATACATCCATGTTGCATGTATAACTTAGCATGTCACAATATTATATATCACATATATAAGATTTAAGCAACAAAAGAAAAACAATACAATAAATATATATCATATATATGTTAAATGTATTACAAGTGAGAATAATAAATATTTAAGTGAGCATATAATATATATATATATATATATATATATATATATATATATTAAATTATTTCATCAAATCAACACTTGTTCCGATAACCCGGCTATATCACATATCGCGAGAATAGAATACGGTATCACATACTCGTATTAATCTCAGTCCCGCACATATCACATATGTGCTCCTACTCCGTTTCGCATGAACCAGGAAACCTCTATGTAGGACTCTAAAGACTCGTCAATACGCCGGCAGTAGGTGATGATCATATCGAACACCCACAAGCCGCAAGTCGTCTGCTAAACGTAACGGCCACCCGAGTATTGAGCGATCAGAAGAACAACAAGCAAGCCTGCTATAACTCCTGCAAATCCAATCAGTAACACTACCGTACAGTCCGGTCTCTTCGTCTGATATTTCGCATATCACAGCCTGGGGGGTGGTTTAACGTCAGACCTCAATAGCCCGATAAGTCATGCCGATGCAAGGTCCATAACGGTTCGAGAAACTACTGGTAACACTTACCAATAAATCTCAGCAACCCTGGCCAGGGATTTCCTGTTATGGCCAATCGAGCACAGCGCAAAATCAACCCCCAATACCGGGAGAGGAGAAACCCCTCCTATCGCTCATTGCCTCCATGTGATTCGGGACTGTACCCAAAAGCCACCTTTTGGCACGATCTCTTGACCGTGGTATGGTGGAAATCAAAGCACAGGGGGAATCACACAAGACTCTATGACGATCTCGGGTCTACAGACTAACATGTACCAGTGTCACAGTGTACCCAGTCTCTACTGAGCACCCGTATGCCTTCTCTGATGTCAAACACCAATGGATATGTGATCATCAATTGCCCATTATAAGGGTCAAGAAGCGCATACGCTAGTCTACTCTGGAGTACCGATGCCCTGTCTCGATACTCCCACGACTAGGAACATTTGAAGGATGTACTTATCGACTACCCTATCCCCACTAGTATGATCTGCATCATAATCCTGGTAGTCAAGTAATCATCCTAAGGGCTTTATCAACATGTGATCACAAAATAGTATTTGTTTACACGTTAAGATAAAGTGCAACCAGATAGCATACTATCATGTTGAGTAAGAAAGTCCTCCTATATATGTCCAAGCATCCACTACAATATACATCGCATGTACAGTAATGACCTCTAGGGCATACATATAACTAACAATCTCCCACTTGCACTAAGGCCATTTGTTGTAGTATCCAATACCCAACAATATAGCAGAGGTTGTAGTATCCCATACTCAACCATTGTAGAGAATTCTCTCTAGGGGTAAGGCCTTTATGAGTGGATCCGCTGTGTCTACCTTCTGGTCTACTCTCCTAATTATGATCCCTTGGAGATCAACCATCTCCTTGATCAGGTAATACTTGCCTCAGAATATGTCTGGAACGCTGATGGGACCTGCGTTCCTGAGCCTAAGCCACAACTCCATTGTTGTCACAATAACAGTTATTGGACGCTCAATGGTAGGAACCTTGTTCATCTTATGAACAAGAAATGTCCAGACAGCCACTTTGGTAGTATCGTTGATAGTAATGTATTCAGCCTTTATCATCTAGTATGTCACGGTATCTATCTTGGAACTCTTCCAACATACCGTCCCTACACGGAGGGTAAAGACAATGCCTGTGACTGACTCTCAGTCGAACTTATCACTCTGGAAGCTGGAACCAAGAACTTTCTTTTAGTGTTTCTCAAGTACTTAAGAATGTCCTCCACAGCTTTCCAGTGATTCTCCCAAGATCCGATTAATTTCTGATCACTACATATAGTGTGTCATCTACATCTAGTCTGGTACATAACATTGCATACTCTGATAGGGCCTACTGCCGAAGCATAGGGTATCACTTGTACGCGAGCTCTCTTCAAATCAGTCTCGGGGGGCATCTTTTTGGAGAGAGTGATCCAAGAGTAAGTGGGCGAACCACCACGCTTAGAATCGTCCATACTAAACTCTTTTAGTATGGTGTTTATGTACTTGGATTTTGGGATACTCCCAACATCCATTTAGATCTATCACCATAGATCATAATCAATAAGATGTAGTAGGTATCATCCAGATCTTCTATTGAAAATCCTCGTGATAAGAGGAGCTTGACCGAGTGTAGCATAGGAAACCGTTTCCTATCAGGAGTATGTCATCTACGTACAATACGTGGAAGACAACCTTACTCTCTACATCCTTCTTGTATATACAAGGTTCATTTACCATTTTGATAAAGTCTAACTCTTTGACTATCATATCAAAACAGACGTTCCATTTGCCTGAACCCGGTTGGGCCATCATCTCATGATGCAATCCTTGCTCCCACTGTCACTGAGAAGATCATAGTATCTCTCAAGTGGATGAGGAAACCTACCAGATCCGGAGAGGCTGAGGCTCGTTGGAGACTATTGAATCCTTTGGTTTCACCAAATCATCAGCTGTTAGTTTGTCTAGCTGGAATTTCTTCCAGTTCTACCTCATGTCCACAAATTTCTTCACAAGAAATGTCTTTTCTCAAAAGGTGGCATGCTGAGAAATAAAACACCTTTTGCTCCTTAGAGTGGTAGAAGATATTCCCTTACTAATGTTTGGGATATCTTGACAAACTCACACAACTGATCTTGCCTCGAGCTTGTCCAGATTTTGCTTTTCAATATAGGCCGGACAATCCCATATCTTAACTTGTTTAAGACATATTCTCTTCCCATACCATATCTCATATGTAGTGGTAGGCCCTGATTGGATGGAACCTCATTCAATAGGTATGCAACTTCTCAAGTGCATAACACCCAAAAGAAAATAGGTAACTCAGCAGTACTCATCATAGAGGACACCATATCTCATAGGGTGCGATACCTCCACCCCGATACATCGTTGTGCTGTGGTGTATACGAAGGAGTAAGCTGAGAGAGAATCACATTCTCTTTTTAGAAAATCCAAGAACTCCATACACAAGTATTCACCTCCTCGATCATATCGTAGGACTTTAATACTTTACCCGTTTGGTTCTCAAAAGAACCAACCTTGGCATTTGTAGACATGGGACCATATACATCATCATGTATCTGTCCCAAGAGTTCAGTAACTCTTTTTTTGTTTCCAGTAAACGGAGTATTGGTCATTTTTATCTTTGAGACAAGACTAGCAAGTAGCATAAGATGAAAATTCGAATAGATTCTCATATTCATCCTTATGTAATTTAGCTGGTTGTGTCGCATTGATATGACCTAGTCTACAATGCCTCAAGAAGGATTCGTTCATTCCTGAAGTAATCCTCTTGTCTGTGTTCTATATGCTTTGAACTGTGGTTTGATTTAGAATTCTATGCTATTATATAACGTGCCTGATAGAATCAACTCTTGATTCAGGAAAATGTTCACAGCATTATCCTCCAATACAAAATTATATCCTTCTTTAACTCAGTAAAGAACATGATGTAATGTTGTATATCAGGTTCGGTATGTAATAGCATTTGTTCAGAATCAATATATTAATACAAGCTGATATCTGCCAACTGATTTGGCTGCAACAATTGCACCATTCTCTAACACTTAGAGACATATCACCCATTCTCAGTTCTCTGTAATAAGAACACCCGAAGAATATGCATCAACATGTACTTTCTTCGAATTGGGTAGTATGGGAATCCGGATATTCCCCTATTTCCTGCTCGGACTTATAACAATTATAAGATAGAGTGGAACCAATGTTCCTAAGCACAGTATAATAAGCAGGTTCGGTTAATGCATCCATATTATTATCTTGATTAAGGCGTGACATAGTCGCTACCAGGAGAGAGAGAGAAGAAAACACTCTGCGTGCGTTTTTTTTTGCAAGATTAGATTGGTTGTTAATTTATCTAATCAGGATAGCTCCCACTATTTTAGTCTAATCTTCCTTCAAACCTTAAAAGGTAAGACTAGCCGGGATTAATTACACCCTACAAGTTTGCCAATCTTTCGGCCAGGCCAGTGTCGGTACTTTGAGGGAGGTTTCCCGTGCTTTTGCACGGACCTAATTAAAATAAACCTCGTTTTTCCAGAAGCATGACCCCATTAACACCTTTCTAGATACCTACTTTGATCGGTTAATTATAATGTGTAAAACTCTTCCAGGAGTAACTCTTACTCACAGTGGGTATCGGGATCCAACTATCTCATAGAAGGTATGCAATCTCATTGCAAATTTCAACACTTGAAATTCCCGATAATACTTTTTACCCCTAGTACCTATGACCTTGGTTATGGTCAACATATCATAAGCACTAGTCAAGTTCTATCCGTCATTTCGTGGTTAATTAGACCCACCCACATGACCCTCGGCTATGGTCGACATAATCATGTGACTGTCCTAACTAATTGCATCATATGTTGTATAGGAAAAACATCACTTCGCTACCGTACACTACGCCTCGGCTGTGGTCGACATACGCAGCACGAATACTAAGTACTCTATTTCCTAAAATGACGGAGGTCTACGCAGGTTTTTAAGAAAACCATGAGCGTAATGAACTTGATATCGTTGTAGATTCAAGTGAATTTTAAAAGGAGTGTTTTTGAGGCTTTTCTAGTTTCGCTAAAGAGGTCACTCCCGGTGAAGGGATCTCGGCTCTTTCCTTATCGAATAAGGTGCAGAATATTTCACAAATACCACTATGCAAAGCAAAAACTATAGAAGCAATCAAAAGACAAACCGTGTTTGTAGCATCTGCTAGTTTCGCTAAAAAGGTCACTCCCGGTGAAGGGATCTTGGCTCTTTCCTTATCGAATAAGGTGCTGGATATTCTACAAGGAATACCGCTATGCAAAGCAAGAACTAGAACTACCAGTTTTTAAACAAGTTTCTACAACATCTTTAGGTTTCTTTTTGTTTTATTAATCTCATTAATGAAGTCCCATTTATATATGCTTCCCAAGCATCACAGAAGAAACGAAAGCATTAATATTTATATATCTCATATATATAATATAGGCATTCGTTTCAGATATATAAAATGATCACATCACAGAATATCAGCAGCAGAAGAATCACATATGAAATATTGGATATACTAGGAATTCCGTGTTTTAAGTTAAGACAGTATAAAACACGGATTCCACGATCGCGATGAATAGCCAAACCCACATCCCTAGACCCCTACGAGAGCGGCAAGCAACCCTACCAATTCTAGAGTTAGGAGACCCGGTCTCGACTCCTCGAGATGGTCTCCCACTGGACCCTAGAACCCGGTTACTTGTGCTCCCAGCCTTGGGTCTATCCTAATGCGGAAAAGTAAATAATATACATTGGTGACATCATCCTCAACCCGGAAGTGCCCCAATAAAAGAATATTACATACAATGAATTTTACATGAATGAAAATGAAAAACCCTCATCTCATATAAAACCCCGGCTATTCAAAACACGACGATCCAATATAACATATCACAGCAACACATAACATCATATATCATCAACGTAAGTAAATATGCGTATCCCAGTTGTCGTTGACATATAGCACCGAAACCGGCGATACACCACATATTACACTTACGGTCACAGAAAAGAAAGTGTAAAACTACAACATTTGGAATCCACAATCACTTTAGTCATCTTAAATCCGAAATATCACATACTTCGTATTTCATGCCTAACTATATGAATTTCACATATTGTATCACATTCCAGATAAATAGACAATGTTAAACTTTCCGATCGAATAAACAAACACTCAAGATTTCCCAAATAGCTCAACATTTGAGCGGAGTTCAAAAAATTCCCAGAACATGTCACAGCTGTTATGAACCAACCGTAGAAGGGTCAAACCAACGCCTCACATGTGGCAACGCTAAACTACCACAAACCATATGGTTCATTGGCGGTTTTGACGGTCACATAATCGAGTTAAGTTTATGTTCTTCTAGAGGATCCACAGATATGCTTGCAAGATTTTCTGAAAGTTTTAAACTCAGGAAAAAACCAACACTTGAAAGTTTTCCGACAGGGGAAAAGTGAGTTATTGATATCCGATCGAACCTTTTAACACATTCTAAATTACTCGGAAAAACAAAACGAAGTTAAACTTTCCAATCGAATCAATGAGTTCCCAATATTTCCCAGAAAGCTCAACACTTGAGTAGAATTAAAAATTCCCAGAAGCATGAAAAAGTATCCAAGAATAATGCCCTGAAGTATTAGCCCCTAACTCCTAAAGTTGGCCGCGGAACCGCCGCCAAACGCATGGTTTGGCCGCGGTTCCGCGGTCACTTGAGCGAGTTATGGTTTCGTACTTCACAATAATCCTTAGAATTCCCTGCATGATTTTCTGAGTATTGTTAATATAAAAAGTTTCAACTTTTGAAAAATTTTCCAGAAAGTGTGATTTTTCGGGGTTTCGGAGTTCGATCGGACTTTAAACTTCGTCTACACGACGCCTAATGCTCTAGCTTGGCTCTGATACCACTGTAGGGTTAGCTTAGCACCTTAGCAAGGTTTTGGCAAGTATCAATCATGCTACTTTAAAATTTTTGGGGTGCTAAACAAACCCTAACCAAGATCTTTACTAGAGACTTAGGGTAAAACATAATATGTAAACACTTTACATCTAAGTGAACAAGGAATACAAGCTTTGTAGACCGGTCCTTCACTTCATTAGCTCCGTGTAGAAGTCCCTTCGCTGCGATCACGATCGTCCGGACTCTAGAAAGGCTCCCATGAAGAAATGAACAAGCTTGCTTCGAAGTCTTCGAGGCCGAAGAAGATCTACGTCGAGGAGACACTGGCTCATGCTATCTCTTCACTAATTGTGTAGATTAGTGGAGCAAACACCCTAAATTAAATGGCTAATAGTATAGGATGATGAAGTAGAAATTTTGCTAACTTTATTGTTTATTTTCTCACTATTTTCTTCTCTTTTCTCAAAAGCTAGAGAGCAAAAATCAAAATGAGGAAGAAGATGAATAATCAAAAAGATAAAGTTAGATATGCAACCCTAGGTTAGTGTATGTCATCCACTAACTCCTGTAGAGAGTTAACCATGGCTATGTGTCATGATTGAGTTTAGAAATATCTTAAGCAAAACAAAAAGAGAAGTCTTTGTCAAAATTTATCATGAAGCTTCATAATGACTCATTTCTTTCTTTTTGAATTACTTAAGAATTTAAACTCAAACATAATATATAGCATGGTATAATTCTCATACATCTATATTGCATGTATAAACTAGCATGTCACAATATTATATATCACATATATAAGATTTATGCAACAAAAGAAAAACAATACAATAAATATATATCATATATATGTTAAATGTATTACAAGTGAGAATAATAAATATTTAAGTGAGCATATAATATATATATATATTATATATATATATATATATATATATATAATTTCATCGAATCAACACTTATTCCGATAACCCGGCTATATCACATATCGCGAGAATAGAATATGGTATCACATACTCGTATTAATTTCGGTCCCGCACATATCACATATGTGCTCATACTCCGTTTCGCATGAACCAGGAAACCTCTATGTAGGACTCTAAAGACTCGTCAATACACCGGCAGTAGGTGATGATCATATTGAACACCCACAAGCCGCAAGCGGTCTGCTAAACGTAACGGCCACCCGGGTATTGAGCAATCAGAAGATCAACAAGCAAGCCTGCTATAACTCCTGCGAATCCAATCAGTAACACTACCGTACAGTCCGGTCTCTTCGTCTGATATGTCGCATATCACAGCCTGGGGGGTGGTTTAACGTCAGACCCCAATAGCCCGATAAGTCATGCCGATGCAAGGTCCATAGCGGTTCGAGAAACTACTGGTAACACTTACCAATAAATCTCAGCAGCCCTGACCAGGAATTTCCTGTTATGGCCAATCGAGCACAGCGCAACATCAACCCCCATTACCGGGAGAGACGAAACCCCTCCTATCGCTCATTGCCTCCATGTGATTCGGGACTGTACCCAAAAGCCACCTTTTGGCACGATCTCTTGACCGTGGTATGGTGGAAATCAAAGCACAGTGGGAATCACACAAGACTCTATGACGATCTCGGGTCTACAGACTAACCTGTACCAGTGTCACCAGAGAACTGCTATCCGACGATAGGTATAATACCATCTAGGAGTTCTTGGCGAGTCTGTCCAGTGTACCCAGTCTCTACTGAGCACCCGTATGTCTTCTCTGATGTCAAACACCAATGGATATGGGGTCATCCATTGCCCATCATATGGGTCAAGAAGCGCATACGCTAGTCTAGTCTGGAGTACCGATGCCCTGTCTCGATACTCCCATGACTAGGAACATTTGAAGGATGTACTTATCGACTACCTTGTCCCCACTAGTATGATCTGCATCATAATCCTGGTAGTCAAGTAATCATCCTAAGGGCTTTATCAACATGTGATCACAAAACAGTATTTATTTATACGTTAAGATAAAGTGCAACCAGATAGCATACTATCATATTGAGCAAGAAAGTCCTTCCTATATATGTCCAAGCATCCACTACAATATACATCGCATGTACAGTAATGGTCTCTAGGGCAGACATATAACTAACAAGTGCGGCATAGGAACATCATTTCCTATCAAGAGTATGTCATCCACGTACAATATGAGGAAGACAACCTTACTCTCTGCCACCTTCTTGTATATACAAGGTTCATCTACAGTTTTTATGAAGTCAAACTCTTTGACTACCACATCAAAACAGATGTTCCAACTCCGCGGTGCCTGCTTTAACCCGTAGATCGATTTAAGTAGCTTGCACACCTTCTCGCTGCTCCCACTGTCTACAAAGACCTCTGGCCGAGTCATGTACACGCACTCTTCTAAATCACCATTTAGAAAGGCAGTCTTAACATCCATTTGCCAAATTTCATAGTCATGGTATGCAGCAATGGCAAGTAGGATCCAAAAGGTTTCATCATAATCCACACCTGTTCGTTGACGAAAACCTTTTGCAACAAGTCTAGCTTTGAAAATCTCAACTTTTCCATCTACACCAAGTTTCTTCTTAAAGATCCATTTGCTCCCGATGGGTTTTACCCCTTCAGGAGCAACTTCCAAAGTCCATATTTTGTTGGTGTACATGGATTCCATCTCAGATCGTATTGTATCCAGCCATTTCATAGAGTCCCCACTCGTGATGGCCTGCTCGAAGCTAGTTGGGTCATCATCTTCCATGATGCAATTCTCGCTCCCACCGTCAACGAGAAACCCGTAGTATCTCTCAGGTGGATAAGGAAACCAACTAGATCGGCGGAGAGGCTGAGGTTCGTTGGGAACTATCGAATCCTCTGGTTCTATTAAATCTTCAGTTGCAGTTTGTGCTGCTGGAACTTCTTCCAGCTCTACCTCTTTGCCACTAGTTTTTTTCACAAGAAATTCCTTTTTTCTAAAAAGGTGGGGTATTGAGAAACAAACATCTTTTGCTCCTCAACATGGTAGAAAATATATCCTTGTGAATTCTATGGATATCCCACAAAGTTGCAAAGAACTGATCGTGTCTTGAGCTTGTCCGGATTTTGCCTTTTGACATAGGCCGGACAACTCCATATCTTAACTCGTTTAAGATATGGTCCCATTCCCCTCCATATCTCATATGGGGTTTTAGGCACTGATTTAGATGGAACTTGATTCAATAGGTATGCTGATGTCTCAAGCGCATAACCCCAAAAGGAAATAGGCAACTCAGCGGTGCTCATCATAGAGCGCACCATATCTAATAGGGTATGATTCTTCCGTTCCGATACACCGTTGTGCTGTGGTGTATACGGAGGAGTAAGCTGAGAGAGAATCCTATTCTATTTTAGATAGTCACGGAATTCCGTGCTCAAGTATTCTCTTCCCCGATCAGATCGTAGGATTTTAATACTTTTACCCGTCTGGTTCTCAACTTCATGCTTATATTCTTTGAATTTCTTAAAAACTTCAGACTTGTGTCTCATCAGGAACATATGTCCGTATCTTGAGAGATCGTCAGTGAATGTAATGAAGTACGAGGAACCATTCTTGGCATGTGTAGACATGAGACCGTATACATCACTATGTATCAGTCCCAAGAGTTCCGTAACTCTTTCTCCGTGTCCAGTAAATGAAGTTTTGGTCATCTTTCCTTTGAGACATGACTGGCAAGTTTCATAAGATGATAATTCGAACGGATTCAAATATCCATCCTTATGTAACTTAGCTAGTTGTGTCGCATTGATATGACCTAATCTACAATGCCACAAGAAGGATTCGTTCATTTCTGAACTCTTCCTCTTCTGTGTGTTTTGTACGTCAAGAACTGTGGTTTGATTTAGAATGTATATGCCATTATTTAACGAGCCCGATCCAATCAACTTTTGATTCAGAAAAATATTCATAACATTATCCTGTACTACAAAATTATATCCTTCTTTATTTAATAAAGAAATTGATATAAGATTGCATATCAGAGTTGGTATGTAATAGCATTCGTTCAGAATCAATGTATTACTATTTGGTAATACAAGGTGATATTCGCCAACTGCTTTGGCTGCAATATTTGCAACATTCCCTACTAGTACGGAATGATCATCTATTCCCAGTTCTCTACCTTTCCTTAGCCCATGTAACATATTACATATGTGGGATCCCGATCTAGTATCTAATACCCAGGACGTAGAGTGTACTGAGAAACAGTTCTGGGTGACTAACACATCGAAGAAGATGCATCAACATGCTCATTATTCGTTTGGGTGGCGTGGAAATCCGGATATTTTCCTATTTCCTGCTTAGACTTATAACAATTATAAGTTGGAGCGGAACCAACGTTTCCCTGCTCAGCAAAACAAGCGGGTTCGGTCAATACATCCATATTATTATCTTGATTAAAGCCTGACATTGTCGCTACCTGGAGAGAGAGAAGAAAACACTTTAGCATATGCTCTTGCAAGATTAGATTGGCAATTATCTTATCTAATCAGGATGGCTCCCACTGTTTTTATCAAATCTTCCTTCAAACCCTAAAAGATAAGACTAGTCGGGATTAATTACACCTACAAGTTTGCCAATCTTTCAACCAGGCCAGTGTTGGTATTTTGAGGGGGGTTCCCCATACTTTCGCATGGACCTAATTAAAATAAACCTCGTTTTCCCAGGGGCGTAACCCCGTTAACACCTTTCTAGACACCTACTTGATCGGCTAATTGTGATGTGTAAAACCCTCCCAGCAGTAACTCTTACTCGCAGTGGGTATCGGGATCCAACTATCTCATAGAAGGTATGCAATCTCATTGCAAATTTCAACACTTGAAATTCCCGATAATATTTTGTCCCTAGCTACTTATGACCTTAACATGGTCAACAAATCATAAGCGCTAGTCAGGTTCAACCCATCATTTCCTGATTGAATTAAACCCACTCGTACGACCCTTAACATGGTCAACAAAGTCGTACGACTACCCTAATCCAATCGCATCACATGCTTTAGCAGATAAGCACTAATTAGCTACCGCACACTACGCTTTAACATGGTCCACAAACATAGCACGAATACTAAGTAGTACTTATCTGAAATGAAGGAGGTCTACGTCATGTTTTTATGAAAACCTTTTGCGTAATGAATTTGATATCGTTGTAGAAACAAGTTATTTTTTAAAAGGAGTGTTTTTTAGGCTTTTACTAGTTTCGCTAAAGAGGTCGCTCCCGGTGAAGGGATCTCGGCTCTTTCCTTATCGAATAAGATGCAGGATATTTCACAAATACCACTATGCAAAGCAAGAACTATAGAAGCAATCAAAAACAAAACCGAGCGAGTTGTAGCATCTGCTAGACTTTGCTAAAGAGGTCACTTCCGGTGAAGGGATCTTGGCTCTTTCCTCATCGAATGAGGTTCTGGATATTCTACAATGAATACCGCTATGCAAAGTTAAAACTAGAGCTACCCTTTTTGAATATTTGATTCTACAACATCTTTGTTTACCGCGGAAAATAGAGACGAAACTGCGTAGGTCGTCTTGCCTGAATTTGGGGGCAGATGCTATTTGGTTTTATCCGTCCACCTCTCCGAAGATGCCAAGTTGATTTATGACACCGTGTATCGGAGGTTTAGACGGATGCGGCCGTTGTAGCAGACTTCGTCAGATTCCCCGTCATTGTGAGGTTTTTTTATTGTGGGGACACTTTTCCCTGCAGGCGCAAGCCACTGCAGTTAATTACGTTACCGCATCGCGGTAACCACTTTCTCCTGCTCCAGAAGGTCACTTCATATCGTGTGTGTTTGTTTTATTTTTTGTTGCCCGTGGATTGTATACGGAGACTAATTTATGTTGTCTCCCATAGGGCGTGGATTATTTCAAATCCGTATTTTCTTATATTTGGGTTTGGGTTGGTTTAAGGACCGTTAGTCTTGTTTTAGACTAAGGTCAACTCAAACGTTTGTTGAGAATACGTTAGTCTAATTTTAGACTAAGATCTACTCAACAGGATTTTGGGATCATTTAGTGTTAGTTATATGTATGCCCTAAAGGCCATTACTGTACATTGGATGTATATTGTAGTGGATGCTGGGACATATATAGGTAGGACTTTCTTGCTCGACATGATAGTACGCTATCTGGTTGCTCTTTATCTTAACATGTATACTTTCTGTCTCTCTGTTACATGTTGATAAAGCCCTTAGGATGTGTACTCGACTTCCAGGACTATGATGCAGATCATACTAGTGGGGCCTAGGTAGTCCATGAGTACATCCTACAATGTTCCTAGTCGCGGGAATATCGAGACGGGGCATCGATATTCCAGAGTAGACTAGCGTATATCTTCTCGACCCATGTGATGGGCGATGGATGATCCTATATCCATTGGTGTTTGACATCAGAGATAGTATGCGGGTGCTCAGTGGAGACTGGGTACACTGAACGGACTCGCCGAGAACTCCCAGATGGTATTATACCTCACGTCAGATGGCAGTTCTCTGGTGACACTGGTACAACTTAGTATGTTGACCCGAGATCGTCATAGAGTCTTGTGTGTCTCCCACTGTGCTTTGATTTCCACCCTACCACGGCTCTACTGAGTCATGCAAACAGGTGGTTTTTGGGTACAGTCCCGATTCACATGGAGGCAATGAGCGATAGGAGGGGATTCGTCTCTCCCGATATTGGGGGTTGATGTTGCGCTATGCTCGACTGGCCATAACAGGAAATCCCTGGCCAGGGTTGCTGTGATATACTGGTAAGAGTTATCAGTAGTTTCACGAATGTTATGGACCTTACGTCGGCATGACTTATCAAGCTATTGGGGTCTGACGTTTACCACCCCTAGGCGAGATATGTGACATATCAGACGAACAGATCGGACTGTACGGTAAATGTTACTGGTTGGATTCACAGGAGTGTGAGCGGGCTTGCTCGTCGATCTTCTGATCGCTCAATACCCGGGTGGCCGTTACGTTTAGCAGACCGCTTGCGGCTTGTGGGTGTTTGATATGATCATCACCTGCTGCCGGCGTATTGACGAGTCTTTAGAGTCCTACACAGAGGTTTCCTGGCTCAAGCGAAACGAAATAGGAGCGCATATGAGATATGTGCGGGACCGAGAATAATGCGTGTATGTGATACCGTATTCTATTCTCGCGATGGATGTATCGAATGGTCGTATGCGATATTGTTGGAGATAGTGCCCTCAGAGTCAATTATTAGGTCACAGGTACGTGATTGCAATGATTGATGGAGGTCCTATCCCGGTAGGACAGTCTTACTCGAGATGATAGTATGCTATCTGGTTTACCTTTATCATCGTGTACTGCTTTAAGTGACCTGACAAGTCGCTATTACACGTTGATAGAGCCCCTAGGATTCTTGCTTGACCACAGCAGTATGAGGGCGATCATATAAGTGGGAGCTGGGGTCTATAAGCATATCCTTAAATGGTCCCTAGTCGTGTGAGTTTCGAGACAGGGCATCGATACTCCGGAGTAGACTAGTGTATACAGTCGAGACCCTGACGAGGGGCGGTGGCCGGTCTCACAAGCCACTGGTGTCAGTTGGATCACCTAAGATGTATACAGGTGCTCATTGGGTTATGAGTACACCGGACAGGACTCGCCGGGAACATGCTAGTTGGTCATATACCAGACGTCAGATGGCAGTTCCCTGGTGACATGTGTGCAGGTTAGTTCATCGACCTGGGGATCGTCATTTGTCTCGTGTGAGTTCCCACTGTACTTTGATTACTACCCTACCACGGCTCAAAGGAGTCGTGCAAACAGGTTTTAGTTGGGTACAGTCCCGAGCCACATGGAGGCAGTGAGCCTATCTTCAGGGGTTCGTCTCTCCCGGTATTGGGGGTGAGGTCGTGCTGTGTCTAGGAGAGCCATTACACGAAGCCCTCGGCCGAGGCAAGGAGATTTACTGGTAGGTATTCTAGTAGTATCTCAGGGTGTTCTGGGCTACACTCCGACACGACTTGTACCGCTTTTAGGGGTCTGACTTTTACCAACCCCCTAGGCCCGCCATGCGATGCTCATAGACGAACGGACCGGACTGTACGGATATTGTCACTGACAGGCTCAGTAGGGAGTCAGGCTGAGTTCGCTCACAGACGTCCCTTTTGGTCAATACCTGGTTGCCCGTTATGTATTGGCTTATACCTCTAACGTGCTAGTGGTTAAATCCACAACCAAGGTGTTGATGAGTCTTTAGAGTCCCCCACATTCAGTTACTCAGCTTTCGGGCGAAAGGTTGTAGAGGCCGTATGGAGATATGGCAGGGTCCGATCAGATACGTGCGGTATTGCACGGATCAGGATCGGACAGTTTGTACTATTGGCCGTATGGTTATATGGCAGGGTTCGATCAGATACGTGCGGCATTGCACGGATCAGGATCGAACAGATATTACTGGCCGGCTTTGGTTTAAGCCGGATCCTAGTATAGTACAGTGTAGACTTTGTCTCATTGCATTTGTATTTCGGTCGAAATACAGATGCGGGTGTGTATGCACAGTATCGGGGTTTTCCTGTAATTTATTACGGGACCAGTTTTCTGGAGTTGCCAGTTTGCTTTCCGTTTCGGCCGATTTTCATTGTTCCGTTCATTGGCCGAAGATTGGCGGAGGAGGGTTTATTTGCATTGTTGCAAATAGGCATTTGTGGAGGGGGTTCTTTGCATCTTTTTTTTATCATGATGGTTTTCATGATGAGCACCATCACTTGACTTTCCTTTTTCATGATTGCTTGACTTTGGATGTCATCATGGTTGTTGATGATGATGAGGGGTGAGGTTGGTGGAGTGTAGTTTTGTTTGAGTGATCATTTCCTTTTGCATGATAGACTTCTCTCTCTCTCCCTTGTATTATTGGATGGCCTCTCATTTTCTCACTCTCCATTCATTCCTCCCCTCACCAAGATGGCCGGCCCAAGCATGAAGGGGGGCTGTCCAACATTTTTGGAGTGGGGTTTTTGGTTCATTTCATGTTCCAAAATCCCCAAAGTTCCTCCACATAGTTCTTGTATCTTCCCTCCACCAAAAAGGCAATTCCTACAACCCCAAATGAGACTTCTTCTCTACACCATATTCTACAGCAAACCTTGGGCACGTCGAGTAGCCGGCTTCGTGCCCGAGTTGCCTCGGCATTGAGGTGGGAGCCCGTAAAAGAAGTAGGCGATGTGGTGCGCTTCCGGCGACAAGGAGGAGACGGGACATTCCGCAGGAGATCGGGACGATGACGAGAAGACCGGAGGACTTGGATCGTCGGTATATCTCTATTCCCATTCTTGTAGATAGCTAGGACTAATTAATGGTTCGATCCGGGTATTAGTGCGCGGCGGTTTGCCAGTTCAAGTAAAATTTAAGTTTATCACCGCTTCCGCATTTGGCCGTCGGATTGACGGCCGGGGCGCCGCCGTGCACTTACAGTGGTATCAGAGCCTCGCCATTAACTTAGTCTAGCTTTGTTTGATGTGTTTTTGAGTTCCGATCGACCAAAATTCCAAAATTCCAATTTTAGCTCACATCAGTTTTCTGTTAAAATTTTTTGGTGTCCAAAAATTTTTCAGGTTGTAAAAAACTATTGTACTGGAAATTATAAGACCTCTGTAAAAATTCGACGCATTCAGTCGAACATGGAAGCGCGGAACCGCGGCCAACCCCCCCTTGGGCCGCGGTTCCGCCGCACTCTAGTGTCTTCACTGTGTCCAATTTTTTCAGTGGGCTTGTGGGCTGATTTTGAGGGTTTTGGAATATTAAATTTGGGCCCAGAATTTCTGTGAGTGCTACAGTATTGCTTGGGAGCCCACTTGTTAATTATTTGATCAATCGGATATTTTAAACACATTATTTCACAGTATTTACATTATATCTGCGACCGTGAATGTCACTTGATCGGTAAATCCTGTCTAACTGCTATAGCCCGGTTAGACTGATTTGCGAACGTGACTTTCACGTTGATGTTCTGTTTTTGCTGTGATGTTGCGGATCGGTCGTGGGGGATAGCCTGGATGCAATGCTAGTACAGTTTTTGTTGTATTATGTACATTTGATATTGCGGGGCGAGCGTCCGACATGTGGACTGCCGTCACTGCCTGATTGTATTATTCTTTTGGGGCACGACCAGGTTGCGGTCGATGTACCCGGTGTATGTATATTTTACTTTCTGTACTAGGTTTACCCCACGGTGGGGTGCACGGATAGCCGAGTTCTAGAGGGCAACAAGCCCGCATCTCATGGCATTGAGACGGAGGGGGCTTCACTTTGGGATTGGCGGGCTATTCGCCGCACTCGTAGGGGGTACAGGTTGACCCAGGAGGGGTGCCCAAGTTACCGGATTCCGTGAAGTGCTGGGTGGTCCATTCACGGAGCTGAAGGGGGCTGCCTCGCTTCAGGTTTTGGCGGGTGACTTGCCGCGCCAGTAGGGGTCTAGGTTCTCATTGCATAGGCTATCCACACGACCAGGGGAACGTCGGGTTTCAGCGGCTCTGTGAAACCCGGGGATCCCAGATATCTGTATTGTTTCTGTGATGCTGTACATTTCTGTGATGTTGCATTTTATCACGCCTTGAGCGAAATATAATATATTGGTATATATATTAGTAGATGTTGTATATGTTTTACATCCGCGCTAGTCCAGTCCCCGCTCTGTCATTAGTTAGCTAACCTAACGGGTAATGACGGGACCCAGTGGCGAATGCGGATGGCATATACGTACATCAGTATATTTTCGTTCTTTTTGGTGTGATCAATTGATGGGACTGCATTGATTCGGATCAATGCAAGTTAAAAACAAACCTAATCTGATGTTGTTGGAACACTTTTCAAAAAGCTGTTATTGCAAGGACGTTCACTTTTGTTTTGCATCGTGATATTCAGTTGGAATATCCTGCTCCTCAGTCGACGAGGCAAGGGCCGAGATCCCTTCACCGGGAGTGACCCCTTGGACAAAAGTTTGCGTCAGGGCAATAGCTTCACTATAGCCGATTACTTTTGCTTTGCATCGTGGTATTCAGTTGGAATATCCTGCACCTCATTCTACGGGGAAAGAGCCGAGATCCCTTCACCGGGAGTGACCTCTTTAGCGAAGGTTTTCGTCACTATATTTTTAAAAGCTATCAGTTCCTTCAACGATATCAAGTTCTTTACGTTAAAGGTTTTCGCCAGAAACCATTCGTAGCCCTCCGTCGTTTCAGACGGGTAGCACGTAGTATTCATGCTATGTTTGTTGGCCTTCGTCAAGGCATAGTGTATGGTAGCTGCTTGTTGCCTTTCTGCAGCATAGATAGATGCGTTGGTTTGGGACAGTCGTATAGCCTTGTTGGCCTTCGTCAAGGGCTTGTGCGGGTGGGTTCAAATCAACCTGGAGAATGACGGGTAGAACTTGACATGTGACTTATGATTTGTTGGCCTTCGTCAAGGTCATAAGAGCATGGGGCAGAAATCACATCGGGAGTTTCAAAAGAACTGAAACTTGCCAGATATGCGCATACCTTCTGGAGTGTGATGACGTGAGCGGATTCCGTCACGTTATCATGCGATGATAGTTGGATCCCGATTCCCACTGATGAGTTAGTCTACTCCTCGGGTGACCCCGACTAATTCTTCTTTCAGGTTTGGAGGAGAATTTGAGGTACAGTGGGAGGTTTCCAGATTAGATAAATTGGTAACCATTCTGATCTAGGTTAGAGTGCACGCTGAGTGTTTCTTTTCTCTCTCTCTTTGGCAGCGACCATTGACCCGACCCTAAGACTATGACTCAGTGACCAAGTTGACCGAACCTTCTTTAACACTGGCTTTTGGATTGTCAGAGTTGCAAACCTCATTGCCACTCCTACTTTTACCCTTTTCTCCAGGACACCCCGTATTACTACGAACGTCCACTTCCATTGGACAAAACCGTCGTATGGTTAGATACGAACTCGAAGGAATTTATTCGAGGATGGTTTCAGGTTCTGGAGAAAAAGGATAGGATTATTCAGTTGTCTTTTCCTTTTACCTTCTCTCAAGTTGTGAGTACTCCTTGGTTTAGGAGATAGTACACCTATTACGCAAATTGGATAGTCTTCTTCCAAACCTTAGGCTGGTGCCGACCGGTAGGGAATGAAGAAAACCAATTAGCCTAACGATGGTGTACAGAAGGTATTAAGTTCAGACAAAGCAAGGGATTAGTAAGAGGGCAAAGTAAATTGCAACAGATATTCACGACCAAACCAAGTATTCCTTCGCCAATCCTAAAATCACCTTTGTATTTCTCCAGGACACTCCGTATCACTACGAAGATCCACAGTTTATTGGATACTCCATCGTATGGTTATATACGAACTCGAAAGGAACTTGTTCCAGTTCGGGGATGGATTCTGGTCCAGGAGAAATAGGAATAAGATTTATTCGGTTGTCTTTTATCCTCACCTCCTCTCGCATTGCGAGTGTTCCTAGGATTGGGACAGTACACCCATTATGCTTATTGGATAGTCTTCTTCCAAACCATAGGCTGGTGCCGAACGGTAGGGAAGGAAGAAAACCATTTGGCCTGAAGGGGTGTACAGAACGTAAAGACTAAAGACATATGAAGGGATTTGGAGAGGTGGCAAAGAAATATACGGTTACAGTTGTGAATCTGATAATGGAAGAGGCATTACTAGGAATACCAGGATACCCCATCGAAACATTTCAATGTTTCAGTTTCACTGTGTACTGTTAAAGGGAAACTGATTTCCCGATTAGATACTTACTCCAGGGTATGTATTTACCAGTTACGATTCTCACATCTGTATGGCTTTACAGATGATGAGAGGGAGTAAGCTATTGGGAATTGGGTGATTATCCTCATTATATCGGGATTCGTTGTAATCGGTGATATTTGAGGAAATCACCTGGGCTGTTTGCCGGTCGGCAAATATTTGGTTTTGAATATCCGCTGTTATGCACCAATTTCAAATTGATATATCTGTACGTCTATTTTCATAGAGTGAGATATACCTTTCTGAAATTATGTCTACGACATTTACCTATATCAGTGGATGGTTAGGTAAGGAGCATTAAGCAGCGGTGTAATTCTTCTTGACCATAAGTACAGTTTTCAACCTACGACACACAGTGAATGAGTTATCAGACTCAAGGGACTTATACAGAGTATTGTATGTTGTCCAGGGTCCATCAGGACAGAGGGGTTGGTCCTCGTACTATATTCGGTTTACTTATGACTTCTCTAGTTTTTAGACAGGTGTTTCGCGGAAACACAGGGTCTGAATGTTGAGAAGTTATAGGTATTTGAATAAAGTAGAGAACCAGGTATTGCAAGTATCGGGATTCTTCAAAGTGATCGAAGATGTAGGTACTTGTGTATGGTATTCAGTTGACAGTAATGATTAAGAGATCTTGCTTCTCTTTCAGGTTACTCATAATTGGAAGCATTCCTAAGTTGAGTAACGCTGATCCGCCTCCTTCCATTTAGTTGACATGCACTGGAGATAGTTGCATGATTTGGATCTGGTTCAGTTAAATCAGTGCCTCTGGTCCTATATGGGATATAGAACAGTTCGTATCTTAACGTTGTTAAGGTACGGGGAGTTGTCCGGCTTATGATTAAAACCAGACACTGGACAACTCAAGGCACGTTTCTGTAATGGCTGTTTGTGGGTTGACCCAGGCTATGACGAGGGTTGACTTTCTACCATCTGGATGAACAATAGCAATATTGTTCTAGACTCGCCACAGTTTTATTAAAAATGGATTTTTTCAGAAAACGGTAGTGGGAGTATGGTAGAACTGGAGGTGATTCCAGAACCACGAATGATTACTGAAGATTTGACAAGGAACCTAAAGATTCAATCTGGATTGACATTCCATTGGCCACTCCGCAGATACGGTGGGTAACTTCAGGCACCCGAGAGGTACTACGGTAGCCTCAAGGACGGTGACAGGGAAGTTCTTGTTTACCCACAATTACCATTGCTGTTGTTCCAGGCTGCGAGACCCGGCGGGAGGATGAGTATAGCGTCGTTCTGAACTCGCTTTAGAAGTGTACGTGTATATGACTCTGCCAGAGGGTTGTCGTAGTCAGTGGGAGCAACGGAAGCATTGGTGGACAGGTAGCTTATGTCTATTTATAGACTAAAGCAGATGTAGCGGAGATAGATCATCTATTTCTGACGTGACAGTCATAGGTTTGACTTCATCAGAATAGGGGATGGATCTGTTGAGAAGGTAGTAGGGTGTGATATCATGGTATTTGGATGACATACACAAAGTAGGAAAGGAAACTCCTATACTACGATCGGTTATACTTTGGTCGTCACACAGTGGTTTCTCCACATGGGACTTGGACATTATATCAGACATTCTGGTTACTAGATCTATGGCTTTAGATCTAGATTTGGGTAGTCTCCCAATCTGGGTACTTAGACAGCATTCTAAGGGTATTTAGAATGGACGACTCCATGCACGGTAGTGTACCTGCAGAAGATGGAGTCACCCTCTCTAAAGGTGTCTTATAGACTAAAGGGGAGAGGGATGTGCATGATTGACAGATCACTTGCTTAGGCAATTGAGTCAATCATGAGATGTCAAGTACCACACCAGATGTTGTTCTTGCACTAGATGCGATAAGTTGACATTAATCCAATCCTGGAGAAACAGTCGGAAGCAGTTCTAGAACACAAGTGGATGTTCTAGGGATATGATAACGACAGCCTCATTCCGGAGACAGTTATCATTCCAGGCTTCCAAGGTGACCTGGACAACAAGGAGGTTGTCAGAGTTATAGTTTTTCCTTCTGATGAGGGGCAGTGTTTTGGACAGGTGGTCCAAGGCAATACTGAGGGAGGCATGGCGCAGGATACTGATTAAGTTCAGTTGACGATACAGTCTAAGAAGTTTGGATTTGGAGTTCATTTATGATTTGGAGTTCATTTATGAGCTAGGTCCCATCAGACAACCAGACATTCTAAGACAGGTATTACTCTTTTCGGGAGATGGCTTTCTCCGCGAACTTGAGATATAGAGAGACATAGAAAGATACAACAAAGCGGATCCACTCACTAAGGCTATTCCTCGAACGCAATAGTTTCGCAAACGAGCTTTGTGAGACTGACTAGTACAGGAGTTAGGTGTTCGGTATCACACGGGCTGTGAGTATGCGACATCGCAATAATTAGCCTTGAGTGCAAGTGGGAGATTGTCGGAGATAGTGCCCTCAGAGTCAATTATTAGGTCACAGGTACGTGATTGCAATGATTGATGGAGGACCTATCCCGGTAGGACAGTCTTACTCGAGATGATAGTATGCTATCTGGTTTACCTTTATCATCGTGTACTGCTTTAAGTGACCTGACAAGTCGCTATTACACGTTGATAGAGCCCCTAGGATTCTTGCTTGACCACCAGCAGTATGAGGGCGATCATATAAGTGGGAGCTGGGGTCTATAAGCATATCCTTAAATGGTCCCTAGTCGTGTGAGTTTCGAGACAGGGCATCGATACTCCAGAGTAGACTAGTGTATACAGTCGAGACCCCGACGAGGGGCGGTGGCCGGTCTCACAAGCCACTGGTGTCAGTTGGATCACCTAAGATGTATACAGGTGCTCATTGGGTTATGAGTACACCGGACAGGACTCGCCGGGAACATGCTAGTTGGTCATATACCAGACGTCAGATGGCAGTTCCCTGGTGACATGTGTGCAGGTTAGTTCATCGACCTGGGGATCGTCATTTGTCTCGTGTGAGTTCCCACTGTACTTTGATTACTACCCTACCACGGCTCAAAGGAGTCGTGCAAACAGGTTTTAGTTGGGTACAGTCCCGAGCCACATGGAGGCAGTGAGCGTATCTTCAGGGGTTCGTCTCTCCCGGTATTGGGGGTGAGGTCGTGCTGTGTCTAGGAGAGCCATTACACGAAGCCCTCGGCCGAGGCAAGGAGATTTACTGGTAGGTATTCCAGTAGTATCTCAGGGTGTTCTGGGCTACACTCCGACACGACTTGTACCGCTTTTGGGGGTCTGACTTTTACCAACCCCCTAGGCCCGCCATGCGATGCTCATAGACGAACGGACCGGACTGTACGGATATTGTCACTGACAGGCTCAGTAGGGAGTCAGGCTGAGTTCGCTCACAGACGTCCCTTTTGGTCAATACCTGGTTGCCCGTTATGTATTGGCTTATACCTCTAACGTGCTAGTGGTTAAATCCACAACCAAGGTGTTGATGAGTCTTTAGAGTCCCCCACATTCAGTTACTCAGCTTTCGGGCGAAAGGTTGTAGAGGCCGTATGGAGATATGGCAGGGTCCGATCAGATACGTGCGGTATTGCACGGATCAGGATCGGACAGTTTGTACTATTGGCCGTATGGTTATATGGCAGGGTTCGATCAGATACGTGCGGCATTGCACGGATCAGAATCGAACAGATATTACTGGCCGGCTTTGGTTTAAGCCGGATCCTAGTATAGTACAGTGTAGACTTTGTCTCATTGCATTTGTATTTCGGTCGAAATACAGATGCGGGTGTGTATGCACAGTATCGGGGTTTTCCTGTAATTTATTACGGGACCAGTTTTCTGGAGTTGCCAGTTTGCTTTCCGTTTCGGCCGATTTTCATTGTTCCGTTCATTGGCCGAAGATTGGCGGAGGAGGGTTTATTTGCATTGTTGCAAATAGGCATTTGTGGAGGGGGTTCTTTGCATCTTTGTTTTATCATGATGGTTTTCATGATGAGCACCATCACTTGACTTTCCTTTTTCATGATTGCTTGACTTTGGATGTCATCATGGTTGTTGATGATGATGAGGGGTGAGGTTGGTGGAGTGTAGTTTTGTTTGAGTGATCATTTCCTTTTGCATGATAGACTTCTCTCTCTCTCCCTTGTATTATTGGATGGCCTCTCATTTTCTCACTCTCCATTCATTCCTCCCCTCACCAAGATGGCCGGCCCAAGCATGAAGGGGGGCTGTCCAACATTTTTGGAGTGGGGTTTTTGGTTCATTTCATGTTCCAAAATCCCCAAAGTTCCTCCACATAGTTCTTGTATCTTCCCTCCACCAAAAAGGCAATTCCTACAACCCCAAATGAGACTTCTTCTCTACACCATATTCTACAGCAAACCTTGGGCACGTCGAGTAGCCGGCTTCGTGCCCGAGTTGCCTCGGCATTGAGGTGGGAGCCCGTAAAAGAAGTAGGCGATGTGGTGCGCTTCCGGCGACAAGGAGGAGACGGGACATTCCGCAGGAGATCGGGACGATGACGAGAAGACCGGAGGACTTGGATCGTCGGTATATCTCTATTCCCATTCTTGTAGATAGCTAGGACTAATTAATGGTTCGATCCGGGTATTAGTGGGCGGCGGTTTGCCAGTTCAAGTAAAATTTAAGTTTATCACCGCTTCCGCATTTGGCCGTCGGATTGACGGCCGGGGCGCCGCCGTGCACTTACAGATATAACCTAGTTATCGAATCGAAGATTGATTCGATAAGTCGATACATTGGATACTAGTCGGTTATATGCGATATGACCGGATCGTTAAATCAAGTGTTGATTTAATGATTTAATGTATAATATATTTGATATATTACTTTGCATTAACTAGTATTTGTTCACTTTGGATGGATTTTCTCACTTAATGTGCACATTGTATATTTGATATAGTTTTGTGCACTAGTTTGTATCATGTTTGATGATACATGCAAACTTGGGTTTGTGTAAAGAATTAAACCATGGTTTTGTTAATGGTTAGGGTTTTGATTTACTTATCTATTCATTTATTTATTTATTCTTTTTTGAAAGATAAAGAGAAATGGTGGCTTGATTTGTTTTCTAGTTGAAGCTTCATGAAGCTTTGAATAAGTCCACCATTTTTGTTTCATACTTAACCCTAACCATTCAACCTAACCTTAGTTAATTCTCTACACCTAACTATGGTTGCTATATGATAAGATAATTCTTTTTATTCTTATCATAATTCTTTTCTTCTTCTTCTTCTTCTTCTTCTTTTTCAACAATGAAGAAAAGCTTGCTACCATCAATGGCAACATGAGAAAAAGAGTGAGAAATCCAATTCTAAAGTGAACCCACTTCCTATTTCTTCATCCTCTACCACTTGCCAAGTAGTATAGGGTATTTTCTTCACAAGTTTCATGACTTGTTGAAGTTGGAGCTTGATCTTGAGTTGCCTCGACGTAGATCATCTTCGGCATCGAAGTCGACGACCTAGCCCGCCCATTTCTCCGATGAAGCCGACGCTAGAGTCCGGGATCCGATGATCGCAGCGGAGGGATGTCAAAGCGGAGCTATGGAGGTGGAGAACCGGATCTACAAAGGTTGTAGTCACTTCCCTTTTAGTTAAAGTTGTTAACTTGCATTGCATCGCCTATACATCTAGTTAACGATCCGTATTAGGGTTTGGAGGCACATGAAAAAAATTTGAATTGGGCATGTTTGATCTGTTGTGAGACCTCATTGGTGTGCCTAGGAACCCTACAGTGGTATCAGAGCCTAGCTAGAGCCTTAGGCGATGCGTAGACGGAGTTAGAAGTCCGATCGAACCGAAACCCTAATCTCAAATTGCTCTCTGTACATTTTTTGAAATCGGGGATTTTTTAGAATTAAATATATGCAGAAAAGTCAGCAGGAGTTTCTAAGAATTACTGTGAAGCACGTGCTTCTGATTCGATCAAAGAGCGGCGGAACCGCGGCATTAGCATGGCTAATGCGGCGGTTCCGCGGCCACTTTGTCTCTTCTTCCATTTATTTTTGCACAGTAATTCCTATATTTTGGTGCTGTATTTTCTGGGAATTTTTAAACCTTACTCAAGAGTTGAGTTTTCTGGGTTGTATTAGGAGTTCGTAGATTCGATCGGATTATCAAACTTTGTCTATGTGTTTTTCTGGATAATTTTAGAATATGTCAAAAAGTTTGACTGGATAAAAATACCCACTTTTTCTCCTGCCGGGAAATTTCTAATTGTTGGACTTTTCCGTAGTTTAATGACGTTCTAAGTAGTGCAAGTAACGCGATGGTCCCTCTAGAAGACAACAAACCTTAACTCGATTATGTGACCATCTTGAACTGCCCTTTGAACCTTAGGGTTTAGGGCAGTACGGCGTGCCACATGTGGGGCGTTGGCTTGACCCTTCTACGGCTGGACCGTTGGTACTGAGGCATGAAGTGAATGTTTTTAAACTTATTTCATGTGTTGAGCTGTTTCGGGAAAACTTGGGTGTTCGATTGTTCGATCGGAAAGTTTAACATTTTCTATTTATCCGGAATGTGATACAATATTTGGAATTCACAAGCAGTTATGAGATAACTGAATGAATGTTATAAATCTAGCGGTTTAGTCTCACTTGATCGGTTGCCATGGAATTTTGATGCGATCAAAAGTCCGTCGCAATCACGTAGTGTACGCGGATACTCGCCGGGTAAACTTAATAGACAGTCTCGCCCCATAGCCCCGACCAAGTGACTGTAGGAGAACCCCGTCGCCGAAAGCATCCGTTCGGGTGCTCACAGCAGCGGTGTTCCGCCTTGGTGCACTTCATCGACGGCGTCAGGGGTGCAGCCGCCTACTAAAGTTTGCGACGAGCATTCGATCGGGATGTCTGGAATCTTGCTGAATTGCCCGACTTGATATTGAAAAGTGTTTTCGATAATGAGACTAAAATGCGGGGTTTATAATTGTTAGGCATGCGATGTCTAAGGAATTCATTTGGCTAGGCATGCGATGTCTAAAGAGTTTGCGGATTCCAACTGTTGTAGTTTTACACTTTCTTTTCTGTGACCGTAAGTGTAATATGTGATATCGCCGGTTTCGTTGCTATATGTCAACGACAATTCGGATGCGCATATTTACTTACGTTGATGACATGTGATGTTATGTGTTGCTGGATATGTTATATTGGATCGTCGTGTTTGAATAGCCGGGGTTTTTTTATGTGAGATGAGTGTTTTTCCTTTTCATTCATGTAAAAACTTGTATGTAATATTCTTTTATTGGGACACTTCCAGGTTGCGGATGATGTCACCTTTTGTATATTATTTACTTTTCCGCACTAGGATAGACCCAAGGAGGAGGGCACAAGTAACCGGGTTCTGGAGTCCAGTGGGAGACCAACTCGAGGAGTCGAGTCCGTGTCTCCTAACTCTAGAATTGGTAGGGTTGCTTGCCGCTCTCATAGGGGTCTAGGGGTGTGGGTTTGGCTATTCATCGCGACCGTGGAATCCGTGTTTTATACTGGCTCGTATTGAAAACACGGACGTCCTAGTATATCCAATGTTTCATATGATTCTTCTGCTGCGATATCTGTGATGTGATCATGTGATGTTCTGTGATAGATACTATATATAGTATATAGGATATATTATATAGACGTTACTTATGTTTTACACCCGCGCTATCCCTGCCCCGCTCTGCCGTTAGTTACCTAACCTAACGGTGCACGAGGGGACATCGAGGCGAATGCGGATGGCATAAGTGTACGTCGTATTTATCTGTGATGTTTAGGTGCTTAAATGATGGGACTTCATTAATGTGATTAATGGAAGAAAATAAACCTAAAAGATGTTGTGGAATCGAATTTCAAAATAAAACAGGTAGCTACAGTTCTTGCTTTGCATCGCGGTGTTGCTTGTAGAACATCCTGCACCTTATTCGATAAGGAAAGGACCGAGATCCCTTCACCGGGAGTGACTCCTTTAGCAATAACTGGCAGATTCTACAACACTCGGTTTGTCTTTTGATTGCTTCTATAGTTTCTGCTTTGCACAGTGATATATATGATATATCCCGCACCTCATTTGACGAGGAAAGGGCCGACGATCCTTTCACCGGGAGTGACCCCTTTAGCAAAACTAGAAAAGCCTCAAAAACATTCCATTTAAAAACCATTTGATTCCGCAACGAGATCAAGTTCAAAGCGTTAAAGGTTTTCATAAAAACCATCCGCAACCCTCCGTCATTTTAGGAAGTAGAGTACTTAGTATTCGTGCTGTGTTTGTTGACCTTAGTTAAGGCACAGTGTACGGTAGCTAAGTGATGTCTTCCTACACTGCATATGATGCGATTAGTTAGGATAGTCGCGTGACTTTGTTGACCTTAGTTAAAAGTCATGTGTGTGGGTCTAATTAATCACGAAATGACGGGTAGAACTTAACTAGTGCTTATGATTTGTTGACCATAGTTAAGGTCATAAGCGCTAGGGGTAAAAATCTTTATCGGGAGTTTCAAGTGTTGAAATTTGCAATGAGATTGCATACCTTCTATGTGATAGTTGGATCCCGATACCCACTACGAGTAATTGTTACTCCTGGGAGAGTTTTGCACTTTACAATTAGCCGATCAAGTAGGTGTCTAGAAAGGTGTCAACGGGGTTACGCCTCTGGGAAAACGAGGTTTACTGTAATTAGGTCCGTGCGAAAGCACGGGGAACCTCCCTCAAAGTACCGACACTGGCTTGGCTGAAAGATTGGCGAACTTGTAGAGTGTAATTAATCCCGGCTAGTTTCCTTTTAGGGTTTGAAGGAAGATTTGATAAAAACAGTAGGAGTCATCCTGATTAGATAAAATAAATAACCAATCTAATCTTGCAAGAGCGCACGCAGAGTGTTTTCTTCTCTATCTCTCCAGGTAGCGACCATATCACGCCTTAATCAAGATAATAATATGGATGAATTGACCGAACCCGCTTGTTGTACTGAGCTGGGGAACGTTGGTCCCGCTCCAACTTATAATTGTTATAAGACAGAGCAGAAAATAGGGGAATACCAGGATTCCCATGCCGCCCAAATGAAGAAAGTGCATAAGATGCATCTCCTTCGGGTGTGTTCATTAAAAAGAACTGTTTCTCAGTATCCTCCACGTCCTGGGTATTTGATACCGGATCAGGATCCCAGATATGTAATCTGTTACATAGGGCTACAGAAAGGTAGAAAACTGAGAACGGGTGATAAGTTTCATGAGACAGAAAACGGGGCAAGTGTTGCAGCCAAGTCTGTTGGTCACTGTCACTCTGTATGACCAGTACATTGATTCTGAACGAATGTTATTAGATACCGAACCTGATATACAAAATCATATCAGTCTCTTTATTAGTAAAGAAATGATAAAATTTTGTATTGTTGGATAATGTTTTGAACATTTCCTATATCAAAAGTTGATCAGTTCAGGCACGTTATCTAAAATCATTAATGTTCTAAATCAAACTGCAGTTCTTAGTATAAAGAACACACACAAGAGGAACAGTTCGGATATGAACAGATCCTTCTTGAGGTATTGTAGACTAGGTCAGATCAATGTGACCCGACTAGCTAAAGTTACATTTAGATGCATATTTAAATCAGTTTGAATTTACATCTTATGAAACTTGCCAGTCATGTCACAAAGATAAGATGACCATAGCTCCGTTTATTGCAAGCAGAGAAAGAGTTAGTTGAACTCTTGGGATGATACATGTTGATGTATGAAGGTCCCCTGTCTACACATACCAAGACCGGTTCTTTTTACTTCATTACATTCTCTGATGATCTTTCGAGATTCAGACCTATGTTCCTGTTGAAACACAAGTCCGAACCTTTTGAGATATTCACAGAATATAAGTTAGAAGTAGAGAACCAAAATACGGGTATAAGTATTATGTCCTATGATGAGATCAGGGAGGAGAATACTTGTGCATGGAATTCCTAGACTATTCTAAAGGAGAATGAGATTCTCTCTCAGCATTACTCCTCCGAATACACCATAGCACGTTGGTGTATCGGGGCGGAGCAATCACACCCTATATGATAAGGTGTGCTCTATGATGTGTTAGTTATATGTATGCCCTAGAGGCCATTACTGTACATAGGATGTATATTGTAGTGGATGCTGGGATATATATAGGGAGGACTTTCTTGCTCGACATGATAGTATGCTATCTGGTTACCCTTTACCTTAACGTGTACACTGATTGTCTCTCTGTTACATGTTGGTAAAGCCCTTAGGATGTGTGCTTGACTACCTGGACTATGATGCGGATCATACTAGTGGGGACATGGTAGTCCATAAGTACATCCTTCAAAGTCCCTAGTCGTGGGTGTATCGATACGGGGCATCGATATACCAGAGTAGACTAGCGTATACCTTCTCGACCCATACAGATGGGCGATGGATGATCCCATATCCACTGGTGTTTGACATCAGAGATAATATACGGGTGCTCAGTAGAGACTGGGTACATTGGACGGACTCGCCGAGAACTCCCAGATGGTATTATACCTTACGTCAGATGGCAGTTCTCTGGTGACACTGGTACAGAGTAGTCTGTTGACACGAGATCGTCATAGAGTCTTGTGTGATTCCCACTGTGCTTTGATTTCCATCTTACCACGTCCAAGAAGGCGTGCAAAACGGTGGCTTTTGGGTACAGTCCCGAATCACATGGAGGCAATGAGCGATAGGAGGGGATTCGTCTCTCCCGGTATATGGGGTTGATGTTGCGCTGTGTTCGATTGGCTATAACAGGAAATCCCTGGCCAGGGTTGCTGAGATTTACTGGTAAGTGTTACCTGTAGTTTCTCGAATTGTTATAGACCTCATATCGACACGACTTATCGGTCTATTGGGGTCTGACGTTTACCACCCCTAGGCGAGATATACGACATATCAGACGATCAGACCGGACTGTACGGTAAGTGTTACTGGTTGGATTCACAGGAGTGTGAGCGGGCTTGCTCGTCGATCTTCTGATCGCTCAATACCCGGGTGGCCGTTACGTTTAGCAGACCGCTTGCGGCTTGTGGGTGTTTGATATGATCATCATCTGCTGCCGGCGTATTGACGAGTCTTTAGAGTCCTACACAGAGGTTTCCTGGCTCAAGCGAAACGAAATAGGAGCGCATATGAGATATGTGCAGGACCGAGAATAATGCGTGTATGTGATACCGTATTCCATTCTCGCGATGAATGTGTCGAATGGTTGTATGCGATATAACCTAGTTATCGAATCGAAGATTGATTCGATAAGTCGATACATTGGATACTAGTCGGTTATGTGTGACATGACCGGATCATTGAATCAATTGTTGATTTAATGATTTAATGTATAATCATATAGTTGATATATTACTTTGCATTAACTAGTATTGGTTCACTTTAAATGGATTTTCTCACTTGCTTTGCACAAGTTGTATATGTGATATACTTTTGTGCACATGATTGTATCATGTTTGATGATGCATGAATGCTAGGTTTTGTGTAAAGAGTTAAACCTTGGTTAAGTAAATGGTTAGGGTTTATATTTATTTATTCATTCATTTATCTTTTTATTTATTGGAAAAGATAAAAGAATAATACAAAATGGTTGCTTTCAATGGAGAAGCTTGTTGAAGCTTCATGAAGGTTTTGACCAAAGTAACCATTTTGTCTTCTTCTCCTTAACCCTAACCATTCCTTTAACCTTAGTCAATTCTCTACACATAACTATAGTTAATATTATGATAAGTATTGATTTTTCTATTCTATTCTAAAAACTTATCATAATATTCTTTCTTCTTCTTCTTCATCTTCTTCAATGAAGAAAGCTTCACTTCATCAATGGTGACTTGATAAAATGAGTGAGAAATCCAATTCTAAAGTGAACCCACCTCCTATTTCTTCATCCTCTACCTCTTGCCAAGTAGTATAGGGTGTTTTCTTCACAAGTTTCATGACTTGGTGAAGTGGGAGCTTGATCTTGCGATGCCTCGACGTAGATCATCTTCGGCACGAAGCCGACGACCTTGCCCGCCCATTTCTCCGATGAAGCCGACGCTAGAGCCCGGATTTCCATTTGGACAGCGAGGAGACTTCATTGCGGAGCTATGGAGGTGGAGGACCGGATCTACAAAGGTTGTATTTCCGTTCTTATAGTTATTTTGTTAACTAGTTGCATGTGTTCGCCTAGATATCTAGTTAACGATCCGTATTAGGGTTTCTCGGCACTTGTAAAATTTGAAATTGGCATGGTTGATGCCTTGTGAGACCTCATATGTGTGCCTAGGAACCCTACAGTGGTATCAGAGCCTAGCTAGAGCCTTAGGCGATGCGTAGACGATATTTGAAAACCGATCGAACCAAAACCCTAAATCTAAAATGCTCTCTGGACTTTTTTCAAAAACTGGGTTTTTTCCAGATTAAAAATGCTTAAAAAATTCATCAGGGAAATCTAAGAATTACGGTGCAAAATTTGACAAAAGATACTTCAAGATTGCGGCGGAACCGCGGCAGAAGCCTAGCTTCTGCGGCAGTTCCGCGGCAATAGTGTGACGTCACCCTCCCAATTTTGCACAGTAACTACTTTTATTCAGTGCTGAGTTCTCTGGGTATTTTTAAATATTATTCAAGAGTTGAATTTTCTGGGTTGTATTGGGGCTTCGTAGATTCGATCGGATTATCAGATTTTGTCTATGTGGTTTCCGGATAATTTTTGAATATGTTAAAAAGTTCGACCGGATATAAATACCCAATTTTTCCCCTGTCGGGAAATTTCCAAGTGTTGGATTTTTCCGTGGTTTAATAACGTTCTAAGTAGTGCAAGTAACGCGATGGTCCCTCTAGAAGACAACAAACCTTAACTCGATTATGTGACCGTCTTGAACTGCCCTTTGAACCTTCGGGTTTGGGGCAGTACGGCGTGCCACATGTGAGGCGTTGGCTTGACCCTTCTACGGCTGGACCGTTGGTACTGAGGCACGAACTGAATGTTTTTAGATTTATTTCACGTGTTGATCTGTTTCGGAAAAACTTGGGTGTTCGATTGTTCGATCGGAAAGTTTAACATTTTCTATCTTATCCGGAATGTGATACAATAATTGGAATTCACAATAAGTTATGAGATAACTGAATGAATGTTATAAACATAGCAGTTTAGTCTCACTTGATCGGTTGCCACGGAATTTTGATGTGATCAAAAGTCCGTCGCAATCACGTAGCGTACGCGGATACTCGCCGGGTAAACTTAATAGACAGCCTCGCTCCATAGCCCCGATCAAGTGACTGTAGGAGAACCCCGTCGCCGAAAGCATCCGTTCGGGTGCTCGCGGTAGCGGTGTTCCGCCTTGGTGCACTTCGTCGACGGTATCGGGGGTGCGGCCGTCTACTAAAGTTTGCGACGAGCATTCGATCAGGATGTCGGGAATCTTGTTGAATTTCCCGACTTGATATTGAAAAGAGTTTTCGATTTTGAGACTAAAATGCGGGGTTTATAATTGTTAGGCATGTGATGTCTATGTAATTCATTTGATTAGGCATGCGATGTCTAAAGAGATTGCGGATTCCAACTGTTGTAGTTTTACACTTTCTTTTCTGTGACCGTAAGTGTAATATGTGATATCGCCGGTTTCGTTGCTATATGTCAACGACAATTGGGATGTGCATATTTACTTACGTTGATGACATGTGATGTTATGTGTTGCTGGATATGTTATATTGGATCGTCGCGTTTTGAATAGCCGGGTTTTTTTATGTGAGATGAGTGTTTTTCATTTTCATTCATGTAAAAACTTGTATGTAATATTCTTTTATTGGGGCACTTCCAGGTTGCGGAAGATGTCACCCTTTGTATATTATTTACTTTTTCCGCACTAGGGATAGACCCAAGGAGGGGAGCACAAGTAACCGGGTTCTGGAGTCCAGTGGGAAACCAACTCGAGGAGTCGAGTCCGGGTCTCCTAACTCTAGAATTGGTAGGGTTGCTTGCCGCTCTCGTAGGGGTCTAGGGGTGTGGGTTTGGCTATTCATCACGACCGTGGAATCCGTGTTTTATACTGGCTCGTATTTAAAACATGGACGTCCTAGTATATCCAATATTTCATATGATTCTTCTGCTGCGATATCTGTGATGTGATCATGTGATGTTCTGTGATGGATACTGTATATAGTATATATGATATATTATATAGACGTTACTTATGTTTTACACCCGTGCTAGCCCTGCCCCGCTCTGCCGTTAGTTACCTAACCTAACGGTGCACGAGGGGACATCGAGGCGAATGCGGATGGCATAAGTGTACGTCGTATTTATCTGTGATGTTTAGGTACTTAAATGATGGGACTTCATTAATGAGATTAAGGAAATAAAAGAAACCTAAGATGTTGTAGAATCGAATTTCAAATAAAACAGGTAGCTACAGTTCTTGCTTTGCACAGCGGTGTATGTGATATATCCTGCACCTTATTCGATGAGGAAAGGACCGAGATCCCTTCACCGGGAGTGACTCCTTTAGTAATAACTGGCAGATGCTACACACTCGGTTTGTCTTTTGATTTCTTTTAAGAGTTTTTGCTTTGCACAGTAATATATATGATATATCCCGCACCTCATTCGAAGAGGAAAGGACTGACGATCCCTTCACCGGGAGTGACTCCTTTAGCAAAACAAGAAAAGTCTTAAAAGCACTCCATTTTAAAATCATTTGATTCTACAACGATATCGAGTTCATTACGCAATAGGTTTTCAGAAAAACCTGTCGTAGCCCTCCGTCATTTCAGATAAGTACTAGTTAGTATTCATGCTACGTTTGTTGACTATGTTAAGGCGTAGTGTGCGGTAGCTAATTAGTGCTTATCTGCATAAGCATATGATGCGATTGGATTAGGGTAGTCGTGCAACTTTGTTGACTATGTTAAGGGTCGTGCGGGTGGGTTTAATTCAATCGAGAAATGACGGGTTGAACTTGACTAGCACTTATGATTTGTTGACTATGTTAAGGTCATATAGCTGCTAGGGGCAAAATTATCGGGAATTTCAAGTGTTGAAATTTGCAACGAGATTGCATACCTTCTATGAGATAGTTGGATCCCGATACCCGCTGCGAGTAATTGTTACTCCTGGGAGAGTTTTACACATTACAATTAGCCGATCAAGTAGGTGTCTAGAAAGGTGTTAACGAGGTTACGCCTCTGGGAAAACGAGGTTTACATTAATTAGGTTCGTGCGAAAGCACGGGGGACCTCCCTCAAAGTACCGACACTGGCCTGGCTGAAAGATTGGCGAACTTGTAGTGTGTAATTAATCCCGGCTAGTCTTTCCTTTTAGGGTTTGAAGAAAGATTTGATAAAAAGCAGTGGGAGCCATCCTGATTAGATAAAATAATAACCAATCTATTCTTGCAAGAGCGCATGCTGAGTGTTTTCTTCTCTCTCTCTCCTGGTAGCGACCATATCACGCCTTAATCAAGATAATAATACGGAATATTGACCGAACTCGCTTGTTATACTGAGCTGGGGAACGTTGGTCCCGCTCCAACTTATAATTGTTATAAGACAGAGCAGGAAATTGGGGAATACCAGATTTCCCGTGCCGCCCAAACGAAGAGAGTGCATGCTGATGCATCATCTTCGGGTGTGTTCATTACAGAGAACTGTTTCTCAGTATCCTTTACGTCCTGGGTATGTGATACCAGATCAGGATCCCAGATATGTAATCTGTTACATAGGGCTACAGAAAGGTAAAGAACTGAGAACGGGTGATAAGTTTCATGAGGCAGAAAACGGGGCAAGTATTGCAGCCAAGTCTGTTGGTCACTGTCACCCTGTATTACAATACATTGATTGTGAACGAATGTTATTAGATACCGAACCTGATATACAAAATCATATCAGTCTCTTTATTAATAAATAAAGGATATAATTTTGTATTGATGGATAATGTTTTTGAACATTTCCTATATCAAAAGTTGATCGGTTCAGGCACGTTATCTAAAAGCATTGATGTTCTAAATCAAACTACAGTTCCTAGTATACAGAACACACACAAGAGGAAGAGTTCAGAAATGAACGAATCATTCTTGAGGCATTGTAGACTAGGTCATATCAATGCGACCCGACTGGCTGAAGTTACATGTAGATGCATATTTAAATCAGTTTGAATTTCCATCTTGTGAAACTTGCCAGTCATGTCACAAAGATAAGATGACCATAGCTCCGTTTACTGGAAACAGAGAAAGAGTTAGTAAACTCTTGGGATGATACATGATGATGTATGTAGGTCCCCTGTCTACACTTGCCAAGACCGGTTCTTAGTACTTCGTTACATTCTCTGATAATCTCTCAAGATTCAGTCATATGTTCCTGTTGAAATATGAGTCCGAACCTTTTGAGATATTCACAGAATATAAGTTAGAAGTAGAGAACTAATACGGGTATAAGTATTATGTCCTTTGATGAGATCAAGGAGGAGAATACTTGAGCACGGAATTCCTGGACTATTCTAAAGGAGAATGAGATTCTCTCTCAGCATTACTTCTCCGTATACACCATAGCACGATGGTATATCGGGGCGGAGTAGATACACCCTATTTGATATGGTGTGCTCTATGATGAGTACTACTGAGTTGCCTATTTCCTTTTGGGAGTTATGCACTTGAGAAGCTGCATACCTATTGAATAGGGTTCAAATCAAATCAGTTTCCTACCACTTCATATTTGATATGATAAGGGAAGAGCCCATATCTTAAGATGGTTAAGATTTGGGGTTGTCCAGCCTATGTCTAAAAGCAAAATCTGGACAAGCTCGAGGCAAGGTCTGTAATGTAAAACTGGAAAGGTTCCAGCTATACAAATACAGCAGATGACTTGGTAGAACCAAAGGATTTAATAGTAACCAACGAACCTCAGCCTCTCCGCCGATCTAGTAGGGTTCTTCACCCACCTGAGAGATACTTCGATTACTCTATGACAGTGGGAGCGAGGATTGCATCATGAGATGATGACCCAACTAGTTTCGAGCTGGCCATCAGGAGTAAGACTCTGTAAAAATGGCTGGATGCTTAGCGATCTGAGATGGAATCCTTATACACCAACAAAGTATGGACTTTGGTTGCTAAATCTGAAGGGTTAAATCCCCATCAGCAGCAAGTAAATCTTGAGAAGATTACTTGGTGTACATGGAAAAGTTGAGACTTTCAAAGCTAGACTTGTTAAAGCTTTTCGTCATCGACCAAGCGTGGATAATGATGAAACCTTTTCCAGTGCCTATGCTTAAGTCCATCCAGATCCTACTTGCCACGGCTGCATACCATGACTACGATATCTGGTGGTTGGGTGTCTTGACTGCTTTTCTAAATAATGATTTGGAAGAGAGCGTCTATAAGTACACAGCCAGAGGGCTTCGTAGACAGTGGGAGCAGCGGAAACGTGTGCAAGATGTTTTATGTGATGAAGCAGGCATCGTGGAGTTGGAACGTCTGTTTTGATGAAGTAGTCAAAGAGTTTGACATCATCAAAATGGTAGATGAACCTTGTATAAACAAAAGGGTAGTAGGGAGTATAGTAACGATCCTCGTAGAGTACGTGGATGACATGCTCTTGATAGGGAAGGAGTTTCCTATGCTACGCTCGGTCAATCTCCGCTTATCACAATGATTCTCCATATAGGATCAAAGTGATACCTCCTAAATCCTGGGTTTTGGATCTATGAAATAGATCTAATTGGATGTTAGGATTCTCACTAGATGTAGAGAGATGGTATCAACCGATCCTGGGGAGAATCACTGGAAGGGTTCCAGGGTGATAAGGACGACTGAATGTCAGTCACAGGCATTGTCTTTACCCTCAGTAAAGGGACGGTATGTTGGAAGGGTTCCAAGCTAGATACCGTGGCATACTAGACGATAAAGGCTAGATACATCGCTACTTAAGATGCTACCAAAGAGGAAGTCTGGGTGTATATTGGTTCATAAGATGAACTTAGTTCCTCCCATTGTGTGACAATGGAGTTGTGGCTTATGCCAAGGAACGTCCGTCCCATCAGTGATCCAGACATATTCTAAGGCAGTATCACCTGATCATGGAGATGGTTGATCTCCAGGGTGATCGAGGTTAGGAGAGTAGACTTAGAGGACAACACGGCGGATCCACTCACAAAGGCCTTTTCCCAGAGAGAGACTTTTATGGGATGGTTGAGTATGAGATACTACAACCACTGCTATCAGATGGCCCTAGTGCAAGTGGGAGATTGTTAGTTATATGTATGCCCTAGAGGCCATTACTGTACATAGGATGTATATTGTAGTGGATGCTGGGACATATATAGGGAGGACTTTCTTGCTCGACATGATAGTATGCTATCTGGTTACCCTTTACCTTAACGTGTACACTGATTGTCTCTCTGTTACATGTTGGTAAAGCCCTTAGGATGTGTGCTTGACTACCTGGACTATGATGCGGATCATACTAGTGGGGACATGGTAGTCCATAAGTACATCCTTCAAAGTCCCTAGTCGTGGGTGTATCGAGACGGGGCATCGATATACCAGAGTAGACTAGCGTATACCTTCTCGACCCATACAGATGGGCGATGGATGATCCCATATCCATTGGTGTTTGACATCAGAGATAATATACGGGTGCTCAGTAGAGACTGGGTACATTGGACGGACTCGCCGAGAACTCCCAGATGGTATTATACCTTACGTCAGATGGCAGTTCTCTGGTGACACTGGTACAGAGTAGTCTGTTGACCCGAGATCGTCATAGAGTCTTGTGTGATTCCCACTGTGCTTTGATTTCCATCTTACCACGTCCAAGAGGGCGTGCAAAATGGTGGCTTTTGGGTACAGTCCCGAATCACATGGAGGCAATGAACGATAGGAGGGGATTCGTCTCTCCCGGTATAGGGGGTTGATGTTGCGCTGTGTTCGATTGGCTATAACAGGAAATCCCTGGCCAGGGTTGCTGAGATTTACTGGTAAGTATTACCTGTAGTTTCTCGAATTGTTATAGACCTAATATCGACACGACTTATCGAGCTATTGGGGTCTGACGTTTACCACCCCTAGGCGAGATATGCGACATATCAGACGATCAGACCGGACTGTACGGTAAGTGTTACTGGTTGGATTCACAGGAGTGTGAGCGGGCTTGCTCGTCGATCTTCTGATCGCTCAATACCCGGGTGGCCGTTACATTTAGCAGACCGCTTGCGGCTTGTGGGTGTTTGATATGATCATCATCTGCTGCCGGCGTATTGACGAGTCTTTAGAGTCCTACACAGAGGTTTCCTGGCTCAAGCGAAACGAAATAGGAGCGCATATGAGATATGTGCAGGACCGAGAATAATGCGTGTATGTGATACCGTATTCCATTCTCGCGATGAATGTGTCGAATGGTTGTATGCGATATAACCTAGTTATCGAATCGAAGATTGATTCGATAAGTCGATACATTGGATACTAGTCGGTTATGTGTGACATGACCGGATCATTGAATCAATTGTTGATTTAATGATTTAATGTATAATCATATATTTGATATATTACTTTGCATTAACTAGTATTGGTTCACTTTAAATGAATTTTCTCACTTGCTTTGCACAAGTTGTATATGTGATATACTTTTGTGCACATGATTGTATCATGTTTGATGATGCATGAATGCTAGGTTTTGTGTAAAGAGTTAAACCTTGGTTAAGTAAATGGTTAGGGTTTATATTTATTTATTCATTCATTTATCTTTTTATTTATTGGAAAAGATAAAAGAATAATATAAAATGGTTTCTTTCAATGGAGAAGCTTGTTGAAGCTTCATGAAGGTTTTGACCAAAGTAACCATTTTGTCTTCTTTTCCTTAACCCTAACCATTCCTTTAACCTTGGTCAATTCTCTACACATAACTATAGTTAATATTATGATAAGTATTGATTTTTCTATTCTATTCTAAAAACTTATCATAATATTCTTTCTTCTTCTTCTTCATCTTCTTAAATGAAGAAAGCTTCACTTCATCAATGGTGACTTGATGAAATGAGTGAGAAATCCAATTCTAAAGTGAACCCACCTCCTATTTCTTCATCCTCTACCTCTTGCCAAGTAGTATAGGGTGTTTTCTTCACAAGTTTCATGACTTGGTGAAGTGGGAGCTTGATCTTGCGATGCCTCGACGTAGATCATCTTCGGCACGAAGCCGACGACCTTGCCCGCCCATTTCTCCGATGAAGCCGACGCTAGAGCCCGGGTTTCCATTTGGACAGCGAGGAGACTTCATTGCGGAGCTATGGAGGTGGAGGACCGGATCTACAAAGGTTGTATTTCCGTTCTTATAGTTATTTTGTTAACTAGTTGCATGTGTTCGCCTAGATATCTAGTTAACGATCCGTATTAGGGTTTCTCGGCACTTGTAAAATTTGAAATTGGCATGGTTGATGCCTTGTGAGACCTCATTAGTGTGCCTAGGAACCCTACATGATGAGTACTACTGAGTTACCTATTTCCTTTTGGGAGTTATACGCTTGAGAAGCTGCATACCTATTGAATAGGGTTCCAATCAAATCAGTTGCCTACCGCTTCATATGTGATATGGAAAAGGAAGAACCCATATCTTAAGTTAGTTAAGATTTGGGGTTGTCCGGGTTATGTCTAAAAGCATAATCCGGACAAGCTCGAGGCAAGGTCTGTTATGTGCAACTGGAAAGGTTCCAGCTATGCAAACTACAGCAGATAATTTGGTAGAACCAAAGGATTCAGTAGATTCCAACGAACCTCAGCCTCTCCGCCGATCTAGTAGGGTTCCTCACCCACCTGAGAGATACTTCGGTTTCTCTATGACAGTGGGAGTGAGGATTGCATCATGAGATGATGACCCAACTAGTTTCGAGCTGGCCATCAGGAGTAGGACTCTGTAAGAATGGCTGGATGCTTAGTGATCTGAGATGGAATCCTTATAAACCAACAAAGTATGGACTTTGGTTGCTTTATCTGAAGGGTTAAATCCCCATCAGGAGCAAGTATATCTTGAGAAGATTACTTGGTGTAGATGGAAAAGTTGAGACTTTCAAAGCTAGACTTGTTAAAGGTTTTCGTCATCGACCAGGCGTGGATAATGATGAAACCTTTTCCAGTGGTTATGCTTAAGTCCATCCGGATCCTACTTGCCACGGCTACATACCATGACTACGATATCTGGCGGTTGGGTGTCATGAGTGCTTTTCTAAATGATGTTTTGGGAGAGAGCGTCTATAAGTACACAGCCAGAGGGCTTCGTAGACAGTGGAAGCAGCGGAAACGTGTGCAAGATGTTTTATGTGATAAAACAGGCATCGCGGAGTTGGAACATCTGTTTTGATGAGTTAGTCAAAGAGTTTGACATCATCAAAATGGTAGATGAACCTTGTATATACAAAAAGGTAGTAGAGAGTATGGTGGTGATCCTCGTAGAGTACGTGGATGACATACTCTTGATAGGGAAGTAGTTTCCTATGCTACGCTCGATCAATCTCCGCTTATCACAAGCATTCTCCATATAGGATCAAAATGATACCTCATAATCCCTGAGTTTTCATCTATGAGATAGATGTAATTGGATGTTAGGATTCTCACTAGATGTAGTGAGATGGTATCAATCGATCCTGGGGAGAATCACTGGAAGTGTTCCAGGGTGTTAAGGACGACTGAAAGTCAGTCACAAGCATTGTCTTTACCCTCAGTGGAGGGATGGTATGTAGGAAGAGTTCCAAGCTAAATACCGTGGCTTACTAGATGATAAAGGCAGGATACATCGCTACTTAAGATGCTACCAAAGAGGCTGTTTGGGTGTATATTGGTTCATGAGATGAACTAGGTTCCTACCATTGTATGACAATGGAAGTGTGGCTTTAGCCCGGGAACCCCGGTCCCATCAGTGACCCAGACATAATCTAAGGCAGTATCACCTGATCATGGAGATGGTTGATCTCCAGGGTGATCGAGGTTAGGAGAACAGACTCAGAGGACAACACGGCGGATCCACTCATAAAGGCTTTTTCCCAGAGAGAGACTTATAGTGGGATGGTTGAGTATGTGATACTGCAACCACTGCTACAGATGGCCCTAGTGCAAGTGGGAGATTGTTAGTTATATGTATGCCCTAGAGACCATTACTGTACATTGGATGTATATTGTAGTGGATGCTGGGACATATATAGGTAGGACTTTCTTGCTCGACATGATAGTACGCTATCTGGTTGCTCTTTATCTTAACATGTATACTTTCTGTCTCTCTATTACATGTTGATAAAGCCCTTAGGATGTGTACTCGACTCCAGGACTATGATGCAGATCATACTAGTGGGGCCTGGGTAGTCCATGAGTACATCCTTCAATGTTCCTAGTCGTGGGAATATCGAGACGGGGCATCGATATTCCAGCGTAGACTAGCGTATATCTTCTCGACCCATGTGATGGGCGATAGATGATCCCATATTCATTGGTGTTTGACATCAGAGATGGTATGCGGGTGCTCAGTGGAGACTGGGTACATTGAACGGACTCGCCGAGAACTCCCAGATGGTATTATACCTCACGTCAGATGGCAGTTCTCTGGTGACACTGGTACAGCTTAGTCTGTTGACCCGAGATCGTCATAGAGTCTTGTGTGTCTCCCACTGTGCTTTGATTTCCACCCTACCACGGCTCTACTGAGTCGTGCAAACAGGTGGTTTTTGGGTACAGTCCCGATTCACATGGAGGCAATGAGCGATAGGAGGGGATTCGTCTCTCCCGGTATTGGGGGTTGATGTTGCGCTATGCTCGACTGGCCATAACAGGAAATCCCTGGACAGGGTTGCTGTGATATACTGGTAAGAGTTATCAGTAGTTTTACGAATGTTATGGAGCTTACGTCGGCATGACTTATCAAGCTATTGGGGTCTGACGTTTACCACCCCTAGGCGAGATATGCGACATATCAGACGAACAGATCGGACTGTACGGTAAGTGTTACTGGTTGGATTCACAGGAGTGTGAGCGGGCTTGCTCGTCGATCTTCTGATCGCTCAATACCCGGGTGGCCGTTATGTTTAGCAGACCGCTTGCGGCTTGTGGGTGTTTGATATGATCATCACCTGCTGCCGGCGTATTGACGAGTCTTTAGAGTCCTACACAGAGGTTTCCTGGCTCAAGCGAAACGAAATAGGAGCGCATATGAGATATGTGCGGGACCGAGAATAATGCGTGTATGTGATACCGTATTCTATTCTCGCGATGGATGTATCGAATGGTCGTATGCGATATAACCTAGTTATCGAATTGAAGATTGATTCGATAAGTCGATACATTGGATACTAGTCGGTTATATGCGATATGACCGGATCGTTAAATCAAGTGTTGATTTAATGATTTAATGTATAATATATTTGATATATTACTTTGCATTAACTAGTATTTGTTCACTTTGGATGGATTTTCTCACTTGATGTGCACATTGTATATTTGCTATAGTTTTGTGCACTAGTTTGTATCATGTTTAATGATACATGCAAACTTGGGTTTGTGTAAAGAATTAAACCATGGTTTTGTTAATGGTTAGGGTTTTGATTTACTTATCTATTCATTTATTTATTTATTCTTTTTTGAAAGATAAAGAGAAATGGTGGCTTGATTTGTTTTCTAGTTGAAGCTTCATGAAGCTTTGAATAAGTCCACCATTTTTGTTTCATACTTAACCCTAACCATTCAACCTAACCTTAGTTAATTCTCTACACCTAACTATGGTTGCTATATGATAAGATAATTCTTTTTATTCTTATCATAATTCTTTTCTTCTTCTTCTTTTTCAACAATGAAGAAAAGCTTGCTACCATCAATGGCAACATGAGAAAAAGAGTGAGAAATCCAATTCTAAAGTGAACCCACTTCCTATTTCTTCATCCTCTACCACTTGCCAAGTAGTATAGGGTATTTTCTTCACAAGTTTCATGACTTGTTGAAGTTGGAGCTTGATCTTGAGTTGCCTCGACGTAGATCATCTTCGGCATCGAAGTCGACGACCTAGCCCGCCCATTTCTCCGATGAAGCCGACGCTAGAGTCCGGGATCCGATGATCGCAGCGGAGGGACGTCAAAGCGGAGCTATGGAGGTGGAGAACCGGATCTACAAAGGTTGTAGTCACTTCCCTTTTAGTTAAAGTTTTTAACTTGCATTGCATCGCCTATACATCAAGTTAACGATCCGTATTAGGGTTTGGAGGCACATGAAAAAATTTGAATTGAGTATGTTTGATCTGTTGTGAGACCTCATTGGTGTGCCTAGGAACCCTACATTTAGATCCAATGGTAGAGTATTTGGACTCTATCGTTTTAGTTTAGGGACGTCGCGGTCCATAAGTTTAAGAACATCATAGTCCATGGAGTTTAAGGACATCATAGTCCATAGTTTAAAGACTTCATAGTCTATAGAGTTTAGTTTAGGGACGTTGCGGTCCATAAGTTTAAAGACATCATAGTCCAGGGAATGTCTGGTTGTCGGGACCCGTCACCTCTCTGAAGACGTTAAAGAATTACAACGACACATATCAGAGGAATGAAGAGATGTACCCTTGAACCAATGTTGGTTGGGAGATCTGTAGTCAGGTTTGGAACTAAGACCAATTGTGAGCACATGGGCTCAGTTGGTCTGAGTTAGGGACTTATGGCCAACTTGGGCTCAGCCCACTCAGTTTTGATTAAAATATTGAACATTTGTTTGGGTGTTAAAACATTTGTTTGGGTGTTAAACATTTGTTTGGGCTCAGTCCCTTTTTGTTCAATAATGCTGAACATTAATTTGGGTTCTGACACCCCTTTTTCTTTTTGTCTTTTATTGAGTATTGAACACTGTTTGTAGTACAGAGCGCTTTATGTACAGAAACTTTATGTACAGAGTGTTTTATGTACAGAGCGCTTGGCGATGAGCGCCGGACTTGGAGAGCTAAGGCGCTTCCTCTGAGATAGCTCCCACATGGGGAGCACGTGGAGCGCTTGGCGCTGAGCGCCAGACTTGGAGCGCTAAGGAGCTTCTTATAAAATAGCGTCCACGTGAGTAGCACGTGGCGCGCTTGTCGCTGAGCGCCAGACTTGGAGCGCTAAAACGCTTCTTTTAAAATAGCGCTTGGAGCGCTGGGCGCTGGGCGCCAGACTTGGAGCGCTAAGGCTCTTCTTTGTAAATTGGAGCGCTAAGGCTCTTCTATGGCATCTCTGATCAGCTCTGTGCTCTGAGAATTAAATTCTTGGTTTATAAGAGACTTTGTCTCATGGATCTAAGAACTAAGTTCTTGTCTTTTTTATGAGATTCTATGATCTTTTTATTTTGTGAAAAACCTTGTCTCATGGATCCGTGATCTAGAAAAAGAACTGAGTTCTTATGATGAGAGAGTTAAACTCTCAAATATCGAGGAGATGTTATGATCTCTCTTCTTTTTATTTACCTTGAAGAAAATTTCTTCTTCTTAGAGCTTGCTCTTCTCTTTTTCTTTTCTAAGAACTTGAAGTTTATTGGGGGGGGTTCTTCTGTACAAGACTTGAAGTCTTGGGTCCTTTATATAGGGGAAGTTGATTTTTTGAATCAGTTAAGGGAATCTCTCATTGAGAGATTTCTGATTGGTTTCGGGAATGTTTCCCACCGTCGGATCTTTGATCCAAGGGCTTCTGTTTTATAAAAGACATCTTTCTTGTTATTTAACAAGATTGGGAAATTATTTTCCCATACAGAGATTCTTCTGTATCTTGGTGATTTTTAATCACCATTGGATATTTGATCCAACAGTGCTCTGATTTACAGAGCACAATCTTTCTTGTTTGGAAAGATTTGAGGAGTATTTCCTCAACAGACTTAAATTCTGTAATTTGATGATTCATTCATCTCAGTTGGATCTTTGATCCAATGGTGGAGAACGTTCAGTTCTAGTGCTTGGCGCTCTCATGCTTTGCATGTGAGGCGCTGCCTCAGAGTCTTTAGCGCTGGCACTCTTAGCGCTAGCGCTCTCGTGCTTTGCACGTGAGCGCTGCTTCAGAGTTTTTAGCGCTGGCGCTCTTGGCGAGCGCTCTCGTGCCTTGCACGTAAGAGCTGCCTCAGAGTCTTTGACTCTTAGCGCTGGCGCTCTTGGCGCGAGCGCTCTTATGAGGGCTGCCTCAGAGTCTTTAGCGTTAGCGCTCTTGGTGCTAGCGCTCTCGTGCTTTGCACGTGAGCGCTGCTTCAGAGTCTTTAGCACTGGCGCAAGCGCTCTCGTGCCTTGCACGTGAGCGCTGCCTCAGAGTCTTTAGCGCTGGCGCTCTTGGCGCTAGCTCTTTTAATGAGGCGCTGCGTCATTTCAAATTTTGAATAGAGCTTTGCTCCTGATTGGTGGAAACAAATGCCCCCCTACCGTTGCGCTCACGTGGCTTACACGTAAGTACAGCGGTGGCAGCCTCTCCGCCGTTAGATCAACTTGGAAGTTGGATCGACTTCCAGTGCCTATAAATAGAGCCTTTGGCCTTTTGAGATGACCGCCATTCATCTTCTTACTTTCCTGTTTTCTGAGAATCTTATTCTCTCTTCAGAGCTAAGCTCTCTGTCTTAAAAACTCTCTTAGAGTCAGAACCCTGTCGAAAATTCTAGGTAAAGATCAAATCTTTGAAGGAATTATTTCATAATCTAGGGTTTCACCCATTAACAGAGCCTTGCTCTTCTCAGATCATAGATTTAAAAAAATGTTTTAGGGTTTTACTCATTAACAGAGCCTTGCTCATCTTTAGATCATAGATCTGTTCATCTTCCATGAAGAACTCTTAGAGTTTGTGCATAGATCTTGGAGTTTTTAACTTAGTAAAGCTTTGCTTTTTAGGGTTTTTGATGGGTTACTCCATCATCTTCACAGAGCATAGCTCTTCAGAATTTTTGGGGGAATTTTTATTCCCTTCATTATTAGAGTTGACATATGTCACGCCTGTCTACAGAGCGTTGCTCTCAAGGGAGTTTAACTCCTTGGCCCGAGAAGTCTCTCATTAAATGAGAATCCTTTTACGATTTCTTTTCGTAGAGCATGGCTCTTTAGAATTCTTGGGGAATTTTTATTCCCCTCATAATGACAGAGTGCTACTCCTGAGGGAGTTTAACTCCTTGGCCCAATGAGCCTCTCATTAAATGAGGATCTTTTTTTAAGATTTCTCCTTTATTTGCACAAACTTGAATTTGTTGGGTGTCTTAATCAGAACTTGTTTTCTCCGTGAGGATATCAAGAGTTGTTTAAATTCCCATGTCTTTTTCAATAAGCATTTTCTTGATCAGTCTGACCACTAAACTCTTACTGATTTTCCTTTTAAGACGACACTATGGCCGCTCATCTGTATGATCTTAATGAAATTATTTCGTATGGAGACATTCGTGCACAAGGCCGTTGTCAAAACAGGAGTTTACAAATGCTCAATGCGCTGAGATTATGAACCGCTTCAATGAACACAACAGTCGACTAATTCCTCGTCGCTCCGCTCTTTTGAAGATCGTCGTGAGAGTGATTTGGAACGCACTTCCTGGATTTTACGAAGCCATGCCGCTTAAGGCACTGGATGATGCTGAAGACAAGGTGCACTCAATATATCTGATGGGCCTGATCTCGAAGAAGCGCCGAGATAATCTCAATGATATTTTGCATCATATTTTCTAACAGACAACGATAATCTCTACTTATCGGAGGACGGATGACATCATTGAGGACCCTAACGCTTGCGATCGTGAGAGGATGCATACAAGAATGGTCCGCGAGGCCAGAAGCATTTTAGACGGCCTTACTTCCGAATTTCTCAACCCATGTCCCGGATTTAGTGTTTTACCCTTGTAAACATTTTAATGATGTTCTTGTTTACTGTTTTCATCAATGTAAGAAATTTTCTGAAGTATGAATAACAACTTTTTTCCTTTCTGTGCGTTTATTTTATGCATTAATCCTTTTCGCATATACATGAGTGGGTACTGTAAGTCAACGTTACACAACCCACAAGATGCGGGGAGGCGGAATAGGTAAAACAATCATTTTGTTTAAGGTAACATCGACTAACTTTATGTAAGTCCACGTTGCTCACCCCCGGTGCTTACGGGGAGGCGGAAACGGTATAAAAAATCGATTTTTACAACTCAAGGCAACATGGACTAACTTAAGGAGGATCTTTGCTAAACATAAACTAACAACCAAGCTAAGAGATTTAGCTACTCGGTTAAAGGGTTATACCAAAGTCTTGAAGTCCTTCTCTTCTTGCTCCTTAGAGTGGGATGAACGGGTCGTCCTCGTCGCCTTCTCTTGCCGAAGAAAGATCCACCCGAGGGCCTCTATCTTTGGCTCCTACCTCAAACTAGAAGTAACTAAGATGCTTGGTGTGCTAAATCTAGAACCTTAGAAAGAGTAGAGAATGATTTTGGTGTTTTATTTCAAAAGCTTAATGGTTCTCAACTCATGAGAGGGAGAGCTTTGAGAGAGAGATGAAGAGGATGAGAGAGAATGAGAATGAGAGAATGAGAGAGTTTTACAACCATAACCAATATATGTGAATTAATCTAATTAATAATATTAATCAAAATGAAAAAGGTGATGGTTGGTTTGATAAGACCATTATCATTTCACATTAAATGTTTTTGCAAAGATCAAAGAGCATCTTTGGAGTGAAATGATGATGGTCAATGTTTCAACCATGGTCAACAAGTCAACCTTGGTCAACAAGTCAACAACCCTAATCATAACTCAATTTCATTTAATTTATATTATTAATTGATATTTCACATATTCATTAGGGTTTGGAAAAAGACAACTGTCAACTGTGCATGCACACCCGTTCCAAAACCCTAATGAAAATCCCCTTCCTCCGCCTCAATCAACTGTACATACACACCCGCATTCGTATTCCGAGGAACACGAATACAATGAGATAAAACTAACCCCAAAACATATACTAGGATCCGGCTCAAACCAGAGCCCGCTAGTAATGACTGTCCGGACACCAAACGTGCACAAGTGCGCGGATGTGAACGAACCCCGTCGCAAAACCATGCGACCTCTACTCTGTTTTGCTTAAAGGCGAATAAACCTCTGTGTGGGACTCTAAAGACTCGACACTACACTGGCAGTGGGTTTAACCACAGACCGCAAGCGGCACTAGCTGTACGTAACGGTCCCCAGGTAGATGCCGATAAGAAGACTGACGAGGTAAACCCATCTGGACTCCTACTGAGCCTGAATGTGACAGTCTCCGTACAGTCCGGTCTGTTCGTCTAAGAATATCGCATGGCGGGCCTAGGGGGCGGTAAACGTCAGTCCCCTAATAGCGCTACAAGTCGTGTCGGAGTGTAGCCCAGAACACCCTGAGATAACACTGGAAACCTACCAGTATATCTCGCTTGCCCTGGCCAGGGACTTTGTGTAATGGCTCTCCTAGACACAGCGTGATATCAACCCCCAATACCAAGAGAGACGAATCCTGTCTAACCGTCACTGCCTCCAAGTGCTTCGGAACTGCACCCAACTGCTACCTGTTTGCACGACTCCTTTGAGCTGTGGTAGGGTAGCAATCTAAGAACAGTGGGAACACACTCGAGGCGAAGTGACAGTGTCAAGTCAATGGACTAAGTTGTATTCATGTCACCTGGGAACTGATAACTGACGATAGGTATAATATCAACCAACAGTTCCCGACGAGTCCTGTCCAATGTACTCGTAACCTAACGAGCACCCGCATACTATCTCAAGTACGACGTACTTACGGCTATGGGACAGACCGTCTCCCAAGCTGGGATGAGAAGCGCATACGCTAGTCTACTCCGGAGTATCGATGCCCTGTCTCGATAGTCTTACGACTAGGGACCTGCATAAGGATGTGCTTGTGGATTACCCAGCCCCCACAAGTGTGACTGCCATCACAACGCCGGTAATCAAGCAAAGATCCTAAGGGCTCCACTAATGTGTAAATGCAATATGCTATAAGAAACACATGCACACATTAAAGCAGAGACAAACCAAGTAGCATACTACTATTTTGAGCAAGATTGTCTATACAACTGTGAATATCCCAAGCTTCCATCAAGTAATATACAAACTAGTATGATACAGTAATGGCCTCTAGGGCATATACACTAACAATCTCCCACTTGCACTAAGGCCATGTACTGGCGTATCGAAGACCTATCATCTCGATCAGCCGCTCGAACTGAGTCTGGGGTAAGGCCTTCATGAATGGATCAGCAATGTTATCTTCCGTAGCAACTCTCCGAACCTCGATCTCCTGGCGACCCACGATCTCCCTGATCTGGTGATACCGCCTAAAGATGTGCCTAGACTTCTGATGGGACCTGGGTTCCTTCGCTAAAGCTATAGCCCCGTTGTTGTCGCAATACAGAGGTACTGGATCAACAATGGACGGAATCACCTGATGTTCTGTCAGGAACTTCCTTATCCAGATGGCTTCTTTTGCGGCATCTGCAGCAGCGATATTCGAGTCAGCAACGGTTTCCTGTTTGGAACTCTTCCAACACACCGTCCCTCCATTGAGGGTAAAGACATAACCCGACATGGACTTGGAATCATCCTTGTCACTCTGGAAGCTGGAATCAGCAAAGGCCTCGATCTGGAGGTCTTTTCCGCCATACACCAAGAACATCTCCTTAGTCCTTCTCAGGTACTTGAGAATGTTCTTTACCGCTATCCAGTGTTTCTCCCCAGGGTTTGACTGATACCGGCTTACCACACTCAGTGCATAAGCTACATCTGGTCTGGTACACAACATCGCATACATTATAGTGCCTACCGCAGAAGCGTAGGGTATAATAGACATGCGATCCCTTTCCAAATCAGTCTTGGGAGACATCTCTTTGGAGAGGGTGATCCCGTGACAAGCCGGTAGATTACCGCGCTTGGAATCTTCCATAGTGAATCTTTTCAGTATGGCGTCGATGTACCTGGACTGTGAAAGTCCTAATATCCTCTTGGATCTGTCACGATAGATCCGGATCCCCAGAATGTAAGAGGCATCACCCAGGTCTTTCATGGAGAACCTGTGTGACAAGAACCCTTTGACAGATTGTAGCATAGGAATGTTATTTCCTATCAAAAGAATGCCATCCACGTACAAAACGAGGAATACGACAGTTCTTGCTACAAATCTACTATAGATGCATGGTTCATCTGGATTTTTGATAAAGCCAAATTCTTTGACCGTCTCATCAAAACAGATGTTCCAACTCCGCGATGCCTGCTTTAGTCCATAGATGGACTTAAGCAACTTGCACACCTTTCCGCTGCTCCCACTCTGAACGAAACCCTCTGGCTAGTCCATATAGACACACTCCTCTAAAATTCCATTTAGAAAAGCGGTCTTTACGTCCATCTGCCAAATCTTATAATCGTGGAAGGCAGCAATGGCAAGAAGGATCCGAATGGATTTCAGCATAGCCACTGGAAAAAAGGTTTCGTCATAGTCCAAACCAGGTCTTTAACGAAAACCCTTTGCAACAAGTCTAGCCTTATAGGTCTCAACCTGTCCATCTACACCAATCTTCCTTTTGAAGATCCACTTGCATCCAACGGGTTTTACCCCATCTGGAGCAACGTCCAACGTCCATACTTTGTTGATGTACATGGACTCCATTTCGGTCCGCATTGCATCCAGCCATTTTACCGAGTCAATGCTCTGAATGGCCTGCTGGAAGCTAGTCGGATCATCACTATCAATGATGCAATCCTCTCTATCCCTATCTATGAGAAAACCGTAGTATCTCTCAGGCGGATGAGACTGCCTACTACTCCTGCGGAGCGGCGCAGGAATGTCCTGTTCTTTTGAGCCCTCTGGTTCTACTAAGCTTTCAGTAATAGTCTGTGGTTCTGGAATTTCTTCCAGTTCTATTGCGATCCCACTTATTTCCTTTTCTAAGAACTGGTGTTCCAGAAAGTGGGCATTACGAGAAACAAAGACCTTTTGTTCCTCTGCGTAATAGAAAAGATACCCCCATGGAGTTTTTTGGGTATCCCACAAACTTGCACAATACTGAGCGTGCCTCGAGTTTGTCCACATGCTGCTTTTTGACAAAAACTGGACATCCCCAGATCTTTAGATATTGAAAATAGGGTTTCTTCCCACTCCATATCTCATATGGTGTGGTAGGCACAGTCTTAGTTGGAACTCGGTTCAAAAGGTATGCAGCTGATTCTAGTGCATATCCCCAGAATGATCGCGGTAACTCAGTGTTACTCATTATGGAACGTACCATATCCAATAGGGTCGGTTCCTTCTCTCCGATACACCATTATGTTGCGGAGTGTATGGAGGAGTAAGCCGAGAGAGAATTCCATTCTCTTTTAGGTAATCCAGGAACTCTGCACTCAAGTATTCTCCACCTCGATCAGATCTCAGTGTCCTGATACTTTTTCCTGTTTGTTTTTCTACTTCATTCTTATATTCCTGGAATTTTCCAAAGGCTTCGGATTTATGTTTCATTAAGAAGACATATCCGTACCTTGAAAAGTCATCCGTAAAAGTAATGAAGTAAGAATAACCGCTTCGCGCATGCGTAGACATTGGACCGCACACGTCGCTGTGTATGAGTCCCAAGAGCTCTATCGCTCTTACTCCGTGTCCAGTGAACGGAGTCTTTGTCATCTTTCCTTTGAGACGGGATTGACAAGTTGCATATGATTGATATTCGAACGGATCCAAATATCCTTCTGTATGTAACTTCGTCAACCTTCTCTCATTGATGTGACCCAGTCTACAATGCCATAAGAAAGCCTGATTTATTTCCGGAGACTTTCTTTTGTGTGTATTCTGGACATTGAAAATCTGTGGTTGGTTTAATACGTATATACCATTGCTTAATGTACCTGACCCAATCAGAACTTGATTAAGGTGAATGTTTACAACATTGCTTACAAATGCAAATTCATAACCTTCTTTAGATATTAAAGATACAGAAATGATATTACAAGTTGCATTGGGTACAAAATAACAATTACGTAAAACCAAAACATGTCCATCTGACATTCCTAAGTGATAGTCCCCCACGGCCTCAGCATCCATGCTAGCTCCGTTTGCAACTCTGAGGGTCATATCACCTGCCTTCAAAACCCTACACTTTCTCAGTGCCTGCAAAGAATTACAGATATGAGGTCCTGATCCGGTATCCATTACCCAGGAAGTAGAGTTTATTGATAGACAGTTTTCAATAACATACACACCTGAAGCTGAAGCCGCAACTTGCTTCAGATCCCGGTTTCTGGCATTCCAAGCCCTGCAATCTTTCTTCCAGTGTCCACTCTTGTAACAGTAAAAGCACTCTTCCTTCCCCACAAGCTTTCCTGCTACCTTTGTTGCCTTTGCCTTTCCCTTCGTATCCACTTTACTAACACCGCCCCTTGGTTTGGTGGGGGTTTTCTTCTTCTTTCCTTTGGCTTTCGCCTTGGACCTAGAAGAGGAAGATCCTCCTACAAACAAAGTGGATGTTTCCCTACCTTTCTGTAGGGTGCCCTCTGCACTCCTCAGCATGTTGAGGAGTTCTGAAAGCTCAACCTCTTTTTCTTGCAAGTTGAAGTTCAGGATAAACTGGGCGTAAGTGGAAGGAAGGGACTGGAGAATCAAGTCCGTGTAGAGCTCGTTCTCCAACATGGTCCCAAGGTCTGCGAGCTCTTCTATATAGCCAATCATCTTAAGCACGTGTTCCGCTACCAATGATCCGACGGCCAATCTCGCCGAAAACAGCTTTTTCGAGACTTCGTATCTGGCGGTACGGGATTGCTCTCCATACAGTTCTTTTGTATGGAGAAATATGGATTCGAGGTCCATATTCTCGTGCCTCCTCTGATGTTCATTGTCCATAGAGGCAAGCACGAGGCACTTGGCCATCGCGCAGTCGATTTCCCAGGTCTTACGGATTTCCCTATCCGCGACGCTGGTTTTGGGACCTGGGACAGGGGGAGCTTTGGTGGTAAGGAGATACCCCAACTTGTCATAAGTGATTGCCATTTTGACATTCCTGAGCCAATCTTTGTAGTTTGGCCCTGTTAGTATATTTTTATCTAGTAGTAACTTAAGTCCAGTCATGATGTTTGGTCGCTGCAATTAGGAGAGAGAGAAGAAACACTTTAGCATGATGCTCTTGCAAGTTTATAGTGGTTTTTAATTTGTCTAAACAGGATGGCTCCCACTGTCTCTCGAATCCCTCCTCAAACCATAAAGGAAGAATTAGTCGGGACCAATCTCACCGTACAATTCTTACTTAACCGTTCAGCCAGGCCAGTGTCGGTACTTCGAGGGAGGTTTTCCAACGCTTTCGCGAAGTTCCTTAATTAAATAACCTCTTTTCCCTGTGGGTGTAGCCCCGCTAACACCTTTCTAGACACCTACTTGGTTTATAGCATTGATCGTTAAGTGAGAAAGTTCCGGAGGAGTAGCATATACTCACAGTAGGATCGGGATCCAAATATCATCGTGTGATACAACTGAAGGAATCCTACCAGAATCATCACACTCCAAATGGTATGCAGCGCTAGCAAGTTTCAGTTTCTTTTGAAACTCCCGATGTGGATTTTTGCCCCATGCTCTTATAACCTTGGCGTGAGGTCAAAATGTCATAAGTCACATGTCAAGTTCTACCCATCATTATCCAGGTTAATTTGAACCCACCCGTACCTACCCTTGACGTAGGCCAAAATGGCAGTACGACTGTCTCAAACCAACGCATTCTATCTATGCAACAGATAAATATCCGGCAGCTACCAATCACTATGCCTTGGCGTGAGGTCAAAATACATAGCTTGAATACTACCGAATATTTAACTGAAATGATGGAGGGCTACGAATGGTTTTGGCGAAACCGTGAACGTAGTGAACTTGATATAATCGATGGAACTAGATAGCTTTTAAAAGGAGTGGTTCAAGCTCCGCATTTAAAAGTTGGTTTTTGAAAAGAACCGAGTGGTTTTGAAAGTGTTCCAACGACTTTTACTTGGTTTATTTTCTTGCATTAATTTTAATGCGTCCCATCAATTAATCCTACCATTGCAGAAAATAACGAAAATATGACGTACGCTTATGCCATCCGCATTCACCACGGGGTCCCGTCATCACCCGTTAGGTTACTTAACTAACGATAGAGCGGCGGCTGGACCAGCGCGGATGCAAAACATAAGCAACGCCTAAATAGATATCATATATAGATATATACATTCGTCACATGCAATGATAGCCATTCCAGATCACAGATGAACACATTGGATATACTAGGAATCCGCATTCCGTACGAGCCTGTAACGAAGAGCAGATTACACGGTCGCGATGAATAGCCAAACCCCACCCTAGACCCCTGCGGGTGCGGCAAACTACCCGCCAAGTACCCGAAGTGAAGCAACCTCCCTCAACAACGTGAGTAGGCCACTCGGCACTTCGAGATACCTGGTAGTTTGTGCACCCCACCTTGGGTCTATCCTAGGAGCAAAAACAGTAAAAGAAAATATACAATGATGGCTACAACCCCATTCCGGTTGTGCGACCATATAAATAATATTACATCAATTACAAATTTTACATGAATTGAAAGATAAAGAAAACTATCATCTCACAACCCCCCAGTTATTCATTCGCGACAATCCAACGAATTCATATACACAAACCATCAACATTACAGATCACAGATATGTATAATCCCCACTAATCGACGTATAGCGATTAGCAGACGTTTAATACATATATCACATCACAGATATAACCCATTAGCCAAAGTCTAGAGAAGTTCGATCAAAATACAGATTTGTAACCACCCGAAAAGCAAATTTGTTCTCTGGAAAATCTGGGCAGAAACAAACCATCCTAAAAATCCCAAAACATCAATATAAGAACACTGCAGGAGAAACGACCCACGGCCGAGTCAACTCGGCCGCGGATCCGCGGCAAGAGCATGCTCTTGCCGCGTTTCCGCGGTGAGTTAGTCGACTCACTGGATAATTTTTCTTGGGTGTTCTTTAAAAACCCTGAGCCGATTTTTAGTGTATGATTTATCATTTTTAAAGCAGGTTTAAAAATCGGCAGAAAGTTAGGTTTTTGAAAAGTGTTTTGCGATTTTTTTCCGATCGAAGTTCTAGATAATTTGCTAACTTGCTAGTTTGTGTTTAGCTAGGCTCTGATACCACTGTAAGTCCACGTTGCCCACCCCGGTGCTTACGGGGAGGCGGAAATGGTATAAAAAATCGATTTTTACAACTCAAGGCAACATGGACTAACTTAAGGAGGATCTTTGCTAAACATAAACTAACAACCAAGCTAAGAGATTTAGCTACTCGGTTAAAAGGTTATACCAAAGTCTTGAAGTCCTTCTCTTCTTGCTCCTTGGAGTGGGATGAACGGGTCGTCCTCGTCGCCTTCTCTTGCCGAAGAAAGATCCACCCGAGGGCCTCTACCTTTGGCTCCTATCTCAAACTAGAAGTAACTAAGATGCTTGGTGTGCTAAATCTAGAACCTTAGAAAGAGTAGAGAATGATTTTGGTGTTTTATCTCAAAAGCTTAATGGTTCTCAACTCATGAGAGGGAGAGCTTTGAGAGAGAGGAAGAGGATGAGAGAGAATGAGAATGAGAGAATGAGAGAGTTTTACAACCATAACCAATATATGTGAATTAATCTAATTAAAAATATTAATCAAAATGAAAAAGGTGATGGTTGGTTTGATAAGACCATTATCATTTCACATTAAATGTTTTTGCAAAGATCAAAGAGCATCTTTGGAGTGAAATGATGATGGTCAATGTTTCAACCATGGTCAACAAGTCAACCTTGGTCAACAAGTCAACAGCCCTAACCATAACTCAATTTCATTTAATTTATATTATTAATTGATATTTCACATATTCATTAGGGTTTGGAAAAAGACAACTGTCAACTGTGCATGCACACCAATTCCAAAACCCTAATGAAAATCCTCTTCCTCCGCCTCAATCAACTGTGCATACACATGCGCATTCGTGTTCCGAGGAACACGAATACAATGAGATAAAACTAACCCCAAAACAAATACTAGGATCCGGCTCAAACCAGAGCCCGCTAGTAATGACTGTCCGGACACCAAACGTGCATAAGTGCGCGGATGTGAACGAACCCCGTCGCAAAACCATGCGACCTCTACTCTGTTTTGCCTAAAGGCGAATAACCCTCTGTGTGGGACTCTAAAGACTCGACACTACGCTGGCAGTGGGTTTAACCACAGACTGCAAGTGGCACTAGCTGTACGTAACGGTCCCCAGGTAGATGCCGATAAGAAGACTGATGAAGTAACCCATCTGAACTCCTACTGAGCCTGAATGTGACAGTCTCCGTACAGTTCGGTCTGTTCGTCTAAGAATATCGCATAGCGGGCCTAGGGGGCGGTAAACGTCAGTCCCCTAATAGCGGTACAAGTCGTGTTGGAGTGTAGCCCAGAACACCCTGAGATAACACTGGAAACCTACCAGTATATCTCGCTTGCCCTGGCTAGGGACTTTGTGTAATGGCTCTCCTAGACACAGCACGATATCAACCCCCAATATCGGGAGAGACGAATCCTGTCTAACCGTCACTGCCTCCAAGTGCTTTGGGACTGCACCCAACTGCTACCTGTTTGCACGACTCCTTTGAGCCGTGGTAGGGTAGCAATCTAAGAACAGTGGGAACACACTCGAGGCGAAGTGACAGTGTTAAGTCAACGGACTAAGCTGTACTCATGTTACCTGGGAACTGATAACTGACGATAGGTATAATACCAACTAACAGTTCCCGACGAGTCCTGTCCAGTGTACTCGTAACCTAACGAGCACCTGCATACTATCTCAAGTACGACGTACTAACGGCTGTGGGACAGACCGTCTCCCAAGCTGGGATGAGAAGCGCATACGCTAGTCTACTCCGGAGTATCGATGCCCTGTCTCGATAGTCCTACGACTAGGGACCTGCATAAGGATGTGCTTGTGGATTACCCAGCCCCCACAAGTGTGACTGCCATCACAACGCCGGTAATCAAGTAAAGATCCTAAGGGCTCCACTAATGTGTAAATACAATATGCTATAAGAAACACATGCACACATTAAAGCAGAGACAAACCAAGTAGCATACTACTATTTTGAGCAAGATTGTCTATACAACTGTGAATATCCCAAGCTTCAATCAAGTAATATACAAACTAGTATGATACAGTAATGGCCTTTAGGGCATATACACTAACACTTTATGGATCTTTGCTAAACCCTAACTAACAACTATCTAGAAGTGCTAAACTATTATGATAGATGATTATACCTCAAGATACCAGTCCTTCTTGTTCTTGTTGTTCACCTCTTCGTCGGCTTCCTCGATGTAATAGAAGATCTACCCGAGAGTTCCTCCTTCAAGTTTTAACCTCTAACTTGAGGTAACTAAGTGGTTAGGATTGCTAATCCAAGTGACCTAGAAGATATAGAAGTGGATTAAGGATCTATTAATCTTTCTAACCCTAGGGTTCTCAACTCATGAGAGGATTAGGGTTAGTGTGAAGAAGAGAGAGAGCTTGAGGAGAGAGAATGTGTTTTTTTTATTATGAAATGAAATTATATCTCATTTGTGTATATTATGAAGCATAAAATATCTCGCACAAACATCTTGCACAAATATCTTCATGCTTCATTTAATACAAATGAATGAATCATCTCATGAGTCATGGTTTCATTTAATGCAAATAACACATCATCTCCTCCACCTCATTAAGCTTAATCCATAAATGAATTAAAACATAATGAGTCACCTTTCTTCTAGAAACTTCTCGAGTAATTACGAGAATGCCCCTCCCATCCGTATTTACGAAAAACACGGATATACTGAGACTGTATAAATCCAATAATCCAATACTAGAATCTGGCTTAAACCAAAGCCCGCTAGTATAATCTGTCCGAACATCTTACGTGCACAAGTACACGTATATATCCGAACCTTGTCGTAAAACCATACGACCTCTATATCGTTTTGCCTGAAGCAGGAAAACTCTCTGTGTAGGACTCTAAAGACTCGACACTACGCTAGCAGTAGGTTTAACCACAGGCCGCAAGCGGTACTAGCTGTACGTAACGGTCCCCAGGTAGATGTCGATAAGAAGGACGATGAGGAAACCCATTCGAACTCCTACTGAGTCTGATGTGACAATCTCCGTACAGTCCGGTCTGTTCGTCTAAGACTATCACATATCGGGCCTAGGGGGAGGCAAGCGTCAGTCCCCTAAAATCGGTATAAGTCATGTTGGAGTGAAGCCCATTACACATTGAGAAGCTACTGGAAATCCTACCAGTAAATCTCGCTTGCCCTGGCCAGGGACTTTGCGTAATGGCTCTCCAAACACAGTGCGATATCAACTCCCAATACCGGGAGAGACGGGTCCTATCTAACCGCCACTGCCTCTAAGTGCTCCGGGACTGCACCCAACTGCTACCTGTTTGCACGACTCTTTTGAGCCATAGTAGGGTAGCAATCTAAGAACACTGGGAACACACTCGAGACGAAGCAGCAGTGTCAAGTCTACAGACTATGCTGTACTCATGTCACCTGCGAATTGTTAACTGACGACGGGTATAATACCAACCAACAGTTCCCTGCGAGTCCTGTCCTGTGTACCCGTAACACAACGAGCACCTGCATACTATCTCCAGTACAACGTACTAATGGCTGTAGGACAGACCATTTCCCCTGCTGGGACGAGAAGCGTATACACTAGTCTACTATGGAGTATCGAAGCCCTGTCTCGATAATCCTAGGACTAGGGACCTGAAAAAGGATGTGCTTGCAGACTACCCAGCTTCCACTAGTGTGACTGCCATCACAACGCTGGCCAGACAAGCAAGATCCTAAGGGCTCTATCAATATGTATTCGCGATATGCTAAAAGAAACATATACACATATTAAGATAGATATAAACCAAGTAGCATACTACTATGTTGAGCAAGACTGTTAATACAACTGTGAATATCCCAAGATTTCATTAAGTAATATACAAACTAGTATGATACAATAATGGCCCCTAGGGCATATACACTAACAATCTCCCACTTGCACTAGCTCTATGTACTGGCATATCGAAGACCTATCATCTCGAATAGCCTCTCGAACTGTGTCTGAGGTAAGGCCTTAGTGAATGGATCTGCAGTGTTCTCCTCTGTAGCAACTCTCCGGACCTCGATCTCCCGGCGATCTATGATTTTCCTGATCAGGTGATACCGCCTCAAGATGTGTCTGGATTTCTGATGGGACCTGGGTTCCTTCGCTAAAGCTATAGCCCCGTTGTTGTCACAATACAGAGGTATTGGATCAACAATGGTAGGAACCACCTGAAGTTCTGTTAGGAACTTCTTCATCCAGACTGCTTCTTTTGCGGCATCGCAAGCAGCTATATACTCCGCTTCCATCGTCGAGTCAGCAACGATGTCCTGCTTGGAACTCTTCCAGCACACCACCCCTCCATTGAGGGTAAAGACATAACCTTACATGGACTTGGAATCATCCTTATCACTCTGGAAGCTGGAGCAGCAAAAGCCTCGATCTGGAGGTCTTTCCGCCGTAAACCAAGAACATATCTTTAGTCCTTCTCAGGTACTTGAGAATGTTCTTTACTGCTATCCAGTGCTTCTCCCCTGGGTCTGACTGATACCGGCTTACCACGCTCAGTGCGTAAGCTACATCTGGTCTGGTACACAACATCGCATACATTATAGAGCCTACCGCAAAAGCGTAGGGTATAACTGTCATGCGATCCCTTTCCAAATCAGTCTTGGGAGACATCTCTTTGGAGAAGGTGATTCCGTGACAAGCCGGTAAATTACCGCGCTTAGAATCTTCCGTACTGAATCTTTTCAGTATAGTGTTGATATACCTGTACTGCGAAAGTCCCAACATTCTCTTAGATCTATCACGATAGATCTGGATGCCCAGAATGTAAGAGGCATCACCCAGGTCTTTCATGGAGAACCTGTGTGACAAGAATCTTTTGACAGATTGTAGCATAGGAATGTCATTTCCTATCAAGAGAATGCCATCCACGTACAAGACGAGGAATACGACAGTTCGTGCTAAAATTTTACTATATATGCATGGATCATCTGGATTTTTGATAAAGTCATATTCTTTGACCATTTCATTAAAACAGATGTTCCAACTTCGCGATGCCTGCTTTAGTCCATAAATGGACTTAATCAACTTGCACACTTTCCTGCTGCTCCCACTCTGATTGAAACCTTCTGGCTGATCCATATAGACGCACTCTTCTAAATTACCATTTAGAAAAGCCGTCTTTACGTCCATCTGCCAGATCTTATAATTATGGAAGACGACAATGGCAAGAATGATCCGAATGGATTTGAGCATAGCCACTGGAGAAAAAGTTTCATCATAGTCCAAACCAGGTTTTTGACGAAAATCCTTTGCAACAAGTCTAGCCTTATAGGTTTCCACCTGTCCATCTACACCAATCTTCTTCCTGAAGATCCACTTGCATCCTATGGGTTTTACCCCATCTGGAGCAAAGTCCAAAGTCCATACTTTGTTGGTGTACATGGACTCCATCTCAGTCCGCATTGCATCCAGCCGTCTTACTGAGTCGCCGTTCTGGATAGCCTGCTGGAAGCTAGTAGGATTATCATTATCAATGACGCAATCTTCTCTATCCCCATCTATGAGAAAAGCGTAGTATCTCTCAGGCGGATGAGACGGCCTACTACTCCTGCGGAGGGGTATGGGAATGTCCTCTTCTTCTTGAACTTCTGTCTCTACCAAACTTTCAGTAGCAGTTTGTGGTTCTGGAATTTCTTCCAATTCTATTGCACTCCCAATTGTTTCCTTTTCTAAAATCTGCTGTTCTATAAAATGGGCATTACGAGAAACAAAAACCTTTTGTTCCTATGCGTAATAAAAAAAAATACCCCTTGGAGTTCTTCGGATATCCCACAAACTTACACTGCACTGAGCGTGCCTCGAGTTTTTCTGCATGCTGCTTTTTAACAAAAGCCGGACATCCCCATATCTTCAGATACTGAAGATAGGGTTTCTTCCCACTCCACATCTAATATGGTGTGGTAGGCACAGTCTTGGTAGGAACCCTGTTCAAAAGATATGCAGCTGATTCTAGTGCATAACCCCAGAAAGATCACGGTAACTCAGCATTACTCATCATGGAACGTACCATATCCAATAGGGTTCGGTTCCGTCTTTCCGATACACCGTTATGTTGTGGAGTGTATGGAGGAGTAAGCTGAGAGAGAATTCCATTCTCTTTTAGATAACCCAGGAACTCGGCACTTAAGTATTCACCACCTCGATCAGATCTCAGTGTCTTGATACTTTTTCCGGTTTGGTTTTCTACTTCATTCTTATATTCTCGGAATTTCTCAAAGGCCTCGGATTTATGCTTCATTAAGAAAATGAATCCATACCTAGAGTAATCATTTATAAAAGTAATCAAATATGAAAAACCGCCTCTTGCATGTGTAGACATTGGACCACATACATCGCCGTGTATGAGTCCAAAGAGCTCGCTCGCTCTTACTCCGTGTCCAGTGAATGGAGTCTTTGTCATCTTTCCTTTGAGACATGATTGACAAGTGGCATAAGATTGATATTCGAACGGATCCAAATATCCTTCTCTATGTAACTTAGTTAACCTTGTCTCATTCATGTGACCTAGTCTACAATGCCATAAGAAAGCCCGATTTATATCTGGAGACTTTCTTTTTAGTGTGTTCTGGACATTGAAAATCTGTAATTGGTTTAATACGTATATACCGTTATCTAGTGTACCGGACCCAATCAAACCATGATTAAGGTGGATGTTAACAATATCGCTTACAAACGTGAAATCATAACCTTCTTTTGATAACAAGGATACTGATATGATATTACACGTTAAACTAGGTACACAAAAACAGTTGCGCAAAACCAAAATACGTTCACTCGTCAATCCAAGGTGATAATCCCCTACGGACACAGCATTCACGCTAGCTCCGTTAGCAACTTGGAGGGTCATATCACCAATCTTCAGCACTCTACGGTTTCTCAGTGCCTGCAATGAATTGCATATATGAGATCCTGATCCGGTATCCAATACCCAGGAAGTAGAGTTGATTGACAGACAATTTTCAATTACAAACACACCTGAAGCCGAAGCCACAACTTGCCTCGGGTCCTGGTTCTTAGCAATCCAAGCTTTGCAATCCTTCTTCCAATGGCCTTTCCTGCGACAGTGGAAGAACTCGTCCTTTGCCATTACTGGCACCTCAATCTTTGCCTTTCCCTTGGTTTCTACCTAACCAACACCACCTCTTGGTTTGGTAGCGGCCTTCTTCTTCCTTCCTTTGGCCCTTACCTTGGACCTGGAAGAAGATGCACCACGAACAAACATAGTGGGTGTTTCCCTTGCTTTCTGCAAGGTGCCTTCTGCACTCCTTAACATGTTTAGGAGTTCTGGAAGTTCAACTTCTTTACCTTGAATGTTGAAATTCAAGATAAACTGGGCGTAGGTAGAAAGAAGGGACTGGAGAATCAAGTCTGTATACAACTCGTTCTCTAACGTTGTCCCGAGGTCTGTGAGCCCTTCAATATAGCCAATCATCTTAAGGACATGTTCCCATACAGATGATCCGACGGCCATCCTCGACTGAAACAAGTTCTTCGAGGTCTCGTATCTAGCTATACGAGATTGCTCTCTATACAGTTCCTTGGTGTGGAGAAATATGGATTCTAGATCCATATTCTCATGCCTCCTCTGATGTTCATTATTTATAGAGGCAAGCACGATGCATTTGGCCTTCGCGCAGTCTAACTCCCAGGTCTTACGGATTTCCTTATCCGCGACACTGAATTCAGGACCTGGGATGGCAAGGGCCCTAGTAGCAAGGACATACCCCAATTTGTCATAGGTAATTGCCATCTTAACATTCCGGAACCAATCTTTATAGTTTGGCCCTGTCAAAATATTTTTATCTAATAATAACTTAAGGCCTGTCATGATCTGGGTCGCTGCAATTAGAAGAGAGAGAGGAAACACTTTAGCATGATGCTCTTGCAAGTTTAGAGTGGTTTTTAGTTTATCTAAACAGGATGGCTCCCACTGTTTCACGAATCCTTCCTCAAACCAAAAAAGAAGAACTAGTCAGGATTATTCTCACTGTACAATACTTGCTTAACCGTTCAACCAGGCCGGTGTCGGTACTTCAAGGGAGGTTTTACAACACTTTCGCGAAGTTCCTTAATTAAATAAGCTCTTTTCCCTAGGGGTGTAGCCCCGCTGACACCTTTCTCGACACCTACTTGGTTTATAGCATTGATCGTTAAGTGAAAGAATCTCCCGATGAGTAGCATATACTCACAGTAGGATCGGGATTCAAATATCATCGTGTGATAAAGCTGAAGGAATCCTACCAAAATTATCACACTCCAAATGGTATGCAACTCTAGCAAATTTCAGTTTCTTTAGAAATTCCGATGTGGATTTTTGCCCCATGCTCTTATGACCTTGGCGTTGGTCAAAATGTCATAAGTCACATGTCAAGTTCTACCCATCATTATCTTGTTAATTTGAACCCACCCGTACATACCCCTGACGTTGGCCAAATGGCAATACGACTGTCCCAAACCAACTCATCTATCTATGCAACAGATGAATACCCAGCAGCTACCAAACACTATGCCTTGGCGTTAGTCAAAATACATAGCTTGAATACTACTGAATACCCAAATGAAATGACGGAGGGCTACGAATGGTTTTGGCGAAACCGTGAACGTAGTGAACTTGATATGATCGAAGGAACCTGATAGCTTTTAAAAGGAGTGGTTTAAGCTCCGCAATTAAAAAAATCTTCTGTTTTAAAATAACCGAGTGGTTTCTTTTAAACTGTTCCAACGATTCAACTTTGGTTTATTTTCTTTGCATTAAAATAATGTGTCCCATCAATTACCTATCATTGCAGAAAACAACGAAAATACAACGTCCTCTTATGCCATCCGCATTCGCCACTGGGCCCCGTCATTCACCCGTTAGGTTACATAACTAACGACAAAGCGGGGGCTGGGCTAGCGCGGATGCAAAACATAAGTAACGCCTACTAGATATCATATATAGATATTGTACATTCGTTAGACGCAATAATAGGCATTCCAGATCACAGATGAACATATTAGATATACAAGCAATCTGCATTTTTTTTGAGCCTGCAATGAAAGACGGATTACACAGTCGCGATGAATAGCCGAACCCCCACCCTAAACCCCTGCGGGTACGGCAAACTACCCGCCAAGTACCCGAAGTGAAGCGGTCTCCCTCAACGACGTGAGTAGACCACTAAGCACTTCAAAGTACCCGGTAGTTTGTACACCCCACCTTGGGTCTATCTATCCTAGGAGCAGAAAACGGTAAATGAAATAATACAACGGTGGCTACAACCTCAACCCGGATGTGCCCCGCAAAAGAATATTACAACAAATTACAATTTACATTTTGTCGCGCAGCGCATCTGCGCTGACACGTGTCGCGCAGCGCAGAGCGCAAGTTGCCTGAAGCGTTGCTTCCTTTATTTTTATTTTAAATAGAGCCTTGCTCTGATTGGGTGCGCTGCCTTGGGCGCAGCGCTGGCGTGTCAGCTTTTGACACGTGGCGCGTTGCGCGCAGCGCAAGGAATCTGAAGCGTTACTTCAATTTTGAATTTTTGAAATTCAAACAGAGCTTTGCTCTAATTGGGGAAACAAATGCCCCCCACCATTGCGCTCACGTGGTGCACACGTGAGTGCAGCGGTAGCAAGATCCCGACCGTCAGATCAACTGAGGAGTTGAAGGGGCGCACAAACACCTATAAATAGGACCCCTGGTCCTCAACAGATGATCACCATCTTCAAGATTTCTCATTTTCAGAGCCTTACTCTTGCTTTTAAGAACTTCAGAGCCTTGCTCTTGCTTCCAAAGTTAGAACTTGTTATGGACCTCATATCGACACGACTTATCAAACTACTGGGGTCTGACGTTTACCACCCCTAGGCGAGATATGTGACATATCAGACGAAGAGACCGGACTGTACGGGAGTGTTACCGATTGGATTCGCAGGAGAATGTACATGCTTGCTTGTTGATCTTCTGATCGCTCAATACCTTGGTGGCTGTTACGTTTAACTGACCGTTTGCTTGTGGGTGTTTGATATGATTCACCTACTGCCGGCGTATTGACGGTTCTTTAGAGTCCTACACAGAGGTTTCCTGGCTCTGGCAAAAATGGAGTAGGAGCACATATGTGATATGTGCGGGGACCAAGAACAATACGTATATGTGATACCGTATTAGATTCTCGCTATATGTGATATCGGCCGAATATATGTGATATAGCCGGGTCATCGGATCAAGTGTTGATTCGATGAACTGATACAGATTATATTAGTCGGTTATATATGAAATAGCCGGATTATCGGATCAAGTGTTGATTCGATAATTTAATGTATAATTATATATTTGATATATTATATTACATTAACTAATAAAAGCTCACTTAAAGATTCTTTTTTTCACTTGGATAATACATTAATATATATGTGATATATATTAATTGTATTATTTTATTTTGTTACAATAAATATTGTATATGTGATATATAATATTGTAACATGTTAGGGTTACAAATGAAACATGCTTTGTAGAGTTTTAAACAAGGTTAGGGTTTTGGATTAGGGTTAAGCTTGGATGAAGCTTTCATGAAGCTTCTTGAAGCTTTAACTTTGACTTATGATATTTTGTGTAGATATTTATTAACCCAACCCAAACCCTTTACCATAGTTAATTCTCTACAAGGGTTAAGTCTTCATTCTTAATCCATGGTTGCATTTCTAACCTCACACAATGATTTCATTATTCATCACAAAATAGATTTTTTCTTCTTCTTCCTCTTGAAAAGCTTTCTAGCTTTTGGGTTTATGATGATTTTGAGTGAGATATTGAAAACAAAAGAGAGCTAAATTCCTACTTCATCATCCTCATCTATTCTAGCCACTTAGATTAGGGTGTTTTGCTTTGCTAATACTTGATTAGTGAAGCATGAGCTTGGGTTTGAGTTTCTTCAAGGTAGATCATCTTAGTTGTTGAAGATCGGAAGCAAGTTTGCAATTTTTCTCTTCATGGAGCCTCTCTAGAGTCCGGGTACTTGATGATCGCAGCGAAGGGACCTCAACACGGAGCTTATGAAGTGAAGGAATGGACTACAAAGGTTGTAATCCCTATCTCTTAGATGTTAATGTGTTTTAACATGCTTGTTTTCCTAATTCTCTAGTAAAGATCTTGGTTAGGGTTTTGTTTAGCACCCCAAAAAATTTCAATATGGCATGTGTGATGCCTTCCTAAACCTTGATAAAGTGCTTTACTAGCCCTATAGTGGTATCAGGGCCAAGCTAGAGCATTAGGCGTTGTCTAGACGAAGTTTGAAGTCTGATCGAACTCCGAAACCCCAATAAATCCTAGTTTCTGGAAATTTTTTCAAAAGTTGAAATTTTTCATATTAAAAATACTCAAAAAGTCATGCAGGGAATTCTAAGAATTACTGTGAAGTACGAAACCATAACTCCATTAAGTCACCGCGGAACCGCGGCCAAACCATGTGTTTTGGCGGCGGTTTCGCGGCCATATTTGGGAGTTGGGGGGCTAATACTTCAGGGGTTCATTCTTGGGTAATTTTTCATGCTTCTGGGAATTTTTAATTCTACTCAAGTGTTAAGCTTTCTGGGATATATGGGAACTCATTGATTCGATCGGAAAGTTTAACTTCGTTTAAGTTTTTTCCGGGTAATTTAGAACGTGGTTAAAAAGTTCGGACGGATATCAATAACTCACTTTTTCCCCTGCCGGAAAATTTCCACGTGTTGGATTTTTTCCTTAGTTAAAGAACATTCACAGTCGTGCAAGTAACGCGGTGGACCCTCTAGAAGAACTAAAACCTTAACTCGATTATATGACCGTCTGAACTGCCTCAAAACCTTAGGGTTTTGTGGCTGTACGGCGTTGCCACATGTGAGGCGTTGGTTTGACCCTTCTACGGCTGGGACCATTGGTACTATGGCATGTGATGGATGCTTTTAAACTAATTTCAAGTGTTGAGAACCATTTGGGAAATCTTGGGTGTTTTGATTATTCGATCGAAAATTTTAACATTGTCTATTTATTTGGAATGTGATACAATATTTGGAATCCACAAGTAGTTATGAGATAACTAATTTGAATGTTATAAATCTAGCAGTTTTTTAGTCTCATATGATCGGTTGCCACGGGATTTTTGATGTGATCAAAAGTCCGTCGCAATCACGTAGTGTACGCGGATACTCGCCGAGCAAACTTAATAGATAGCCACGCCCCATAGCCCCGACCAAGTGACTGTAGGAGAACCCCGTCGCCAAAATCATCCGTTCGGGTGCTCCGCGGCAGCGGTGTTCCGCCTTAGTGCACTTAGTCGACGGCATCCGGGGGTGCAGCCGTCTACTAAAGTTTCCGACGAGCATTCGATCAGGATGTCGGGAATCTTGTTGAATTGCCCGACTTGATATTGAAAAGATTTTTCGATATTGAGACTAAAATGCGGGGTTTATAATTGTTAGGCAAGCGGTGTCTAAGGAATTCATTTGGTTAGGCATAAGATGTATAAGGAGGTTGCAGATTCCAACTGTTGTAGTTTTACATTTTCTTTTTCTGCGACCGTAAGTGTAATATGTGGTGTATCGCCGGTTTCGTTGTTAAACATCAACGACAATTGGGATACACATATTTACTTACGTTGATGACATGTGATGTTATGTGTTGCTGTGATATGTTATATTGGATCGTCGCGTTCTGAATATCTGGGGGTTTTATGTGAGATGAGAGTTTTCTTTTTTCATTCATGTAAAATTCATTGTTGTAATATTCTTTTATTGGGGCACTTCCGGGTTGAGATTGATGTCACCATTGTATATTATTTACTTTTCCGCATTAGGTAGACCCAAGGAGGGAAGCACAAGTAACCGGGGTTCTAGGGTCCAGTGGGAGGCCATCTCGAGGAGTCGAGACCGGGTCCTCTTAACCCTAGAATTGGCAGTGTTACTTGCCGCTCTCGTAGGGGTCTAGAGATGTAGGTTTGGCTATTCATCACGACCGTGGAATCCGTGTTTTATACAGGCTCGATATAAAATACGGACGTCCTAGTATATCCAATATTTCATATGTTATCTTCTGCCGCAATGTTTCTGTGATGAGATCATATTACTTCCTGAGACGAATGCTTATACTATATATATATGATATATATTATATATTGTTAATTTCGTTTCAGATCTGATGCTTGGGAAGCATAATAAAATGGGACTTCATTAATGAGATTAATGAAAATAAAAGAAACCTAAAGATGTCGTGGAATCGAATTTTCAAAAACAGGTAATCTCTAGTTCTTACTTTGCATAGTGGTGTTCCTTGTAGAATATCCAACACTTTATTCGATAAGGAAAGAGCCGAGATCCCTTCACCGGGAGTGACCTCTTTAGCGAAACTAACAGATGCTACAAACACGGTTTTGTCTTTTGATTGCTTCTATAATTTTTTGCTTTGCATAGTGGTATTTGTGAAATATCCTGCACCTTATTCGATAAGAAAAGAAAAGAGCCGAGATCCCTTCATCGGGAGCGACCTCTTTAGCAAAACTAGTAAAAGCCTAAAAAACACTCCATTTAAATCATTTGATTCTACAACGATATCAAGTTCATTACGCTCATGGTTTTCTTAAAAACCTGCGTAGCCCTCCGTCATTTCAGATAAGTACTACTTAGTATTCGTGCTGCGGTAGTTTGGCATGCGTTAAGGCGTAGTGTACGGTAGCTAACTAGTGCTTATCTGCTAGCATACGATGCGATTGGATTAGGGTATTCATACGGCATTGTTTGGCATGCGTCAAGGGTCGTACGGGTGGGTTTAATTCAATCAGGAAATGCATGGGTTGAACTTGACTAGCGGACTATGGGTTGTTTGGCATGCGTCAAGGTCATAGCACGCTAGGGGCAAAATATTATTGGGAATTTCAAGTGTTGAAATTTGCAATGAGATTGCATACCTTCTATGAGATAGTTGGATCCCAATACCCGCTGCGAGTAAGAGTTACTCCTGGGAGAGTTTTACACATTATAATTAGCCGATCAAGTAGGTGTCTAGAAAGGTGTCAACGGGATTACACCCCTGGGAAAACGAGGTTTATTTTAATTAGGTCCGTGCGAAAGCACGGGGAACCTCTCTCAAAGTACCGGCACTAGCCTGGCTGAAAGATTGGCGAACTTGTAGTGTGTAATTAATCCCGGCTAATCTTTCCTTTTAGGGTTTGAAGGAAGATTTGACTAAAACAGTGGAGACATCCTGATTAGATATATTAATAACCAATCTAATCTTGCAAGAGCATACGCTGAGTGTTTTCTTCTCTCTCTCTCCTGGTTGCGACTATGTCACGCCTTAATCAAAATAAATAATACGGATGTATTGACCGAACCCGCTTGTTATACTGCGCTAGGGAACGTTAGTCCCGCTCCAACTTATAATTGTTATAAGACCGAGCAGGAAATTAGGGATTACCAGAATTCCCGTGCCGCCCAAACGAAGAAAGTGCATGCTGATGCATCTTCTTCGGGTGTGTTCATTACCGAGAACCGTTTCTTAGTATCCTTTACGTCCTGGGTATGAGATACCGGATCAGGATCCCGCAAATATAATCTGTTACATGGGCTATAGATAGGTAGACAACTGAGAACGGGTGATAAGTTTCAAGAGTTGGAAATGATGCAAGTGTTGCAGCCAAGTCTGTTGGCAGTTACCCTGTATTACCAGAATACATTAATTCTGAATGAATGTTATTAGATACCGAACCTGATATACAACATCATATCAGTCTTTTTATTAGTAAAGAAGGATATAATTTTGTATTGTTGGATAATATTTTGAACATTTCCTATATCAAGAGTTGATTGGTTCAGGCACGTTATCTAAAAGCATAGACGTTCTAAATCAAACCACAGTTCTTAATGTACAGAACACACAAAAGAGGAAGAGTTCAGAAATGAACGAATCCTTCTTAAGGCATTGTAGACTAGGTCATATCAATGCGACCCGACTAGCTAAGTTACATAGAGATGCATATTTAAATTTGTTTGAATTTACATCTTGTGAAACTTGTCGGTCATGTCACAAAGATAAGATGACCAAAGCTCTGTTTATTGGAAACAGAGAAAGAGTTAGTGAACTCTTGGGATTGATACATGATGATATATGTAAGGTCCTCTGTCTACATATGCCAGGACCGGTTTTTTGTACTTCATTACATTCACTGATGATCTCTCAAGATTTAGACATATGTTCCTGTTGAAACACAAGTCTAAAGCTTTTGAGATATTCACAGAATATAAGTTAGAAGTAGAGAACCAAAAACGGGTAAAAGTATTATGTCCTTTGATGAGATCAAGGAGGAGAATACTTGAGCACGGAATTCCTGGACTATTCTAAAGGAGAATGAGATTCTCTCTCAGCATTACTCCTCCGTATACACCACAGCACGTCGGTGTATCGGGGCGGAGCAATCTCACCATATTAGATATGGTGCGCTCTATGATGAGTACTACTGAGTTTCCTATTTCCTTTTGGGAGTTATGCACTTGAGAAGCTGCATACCTATTGAATAGGGTTCCAATCAAATCAGTTGCCTACCACTTCATATGTGATATAGAATGGGAAGAGCCCATATCTTAAGTATGTTAAGATTTGGGGTTGTCCAGCCTATGCCTAAAAGCAAAATCCGGACAAGCTCGAGGCAAGGTCAGTTCTGTGGAAGTTTGTTGGATATCCCAAGCATTCGCAAGGGAATATCTTCTACCAAACTGGGGTGCAAAAGGTGTTTTGTTTCTCAGCATACTACCTTTTGGAAAGGGAATTTCTTGTGAAGAAATTAGTGGTCATAAGGTAGAACTGAAAGTAGTTCCAGCTAAAACAAACTGCAGCTGATGATTTGGTAGAACCGGAGAATTCAATAGTTTCTAACGAATCTCAGCCTCTCCGCCGATCTAGTAGGCTTCCTCATCCACCTGAGAGATACTTCGATTTCTCTATGACAGTGGGAACAAGGATTGCATCATGAGATGATGACCCAACTAGTTTCGAGCAGGCCATCAGGAGTGGGGACTTTGTGAGAATGGCTGGATGCTTAGCGATCTGAGATGGAATCCCTATACACCAACAAAGTATGGACTTTGGTTGCTTTATCTGAAGGGTTAAATCCCCATCAGGAGCAAGTATATCTTGAGAAGATTACTTGGTGTACATGGAAAGGTTGAGACTTTCAAAGCTATGCATAAGTCCATCCAGATCCTACTTGCCACTGCTACATACTATGACTACAATATCTGGCGGTTGGGTGTCATGACTGCTTTTCTAATGATGATTTGGAAGAGAGCATCTATAAGTACACAGCCAGAGGGCTTCGTAGACACTGGGAGCAGCGGAAACATAGGCGAGATGTTTTATGTGATAAATCAGGCATCGCGGAGTTGGAACGTCTGTTTTGATGTAGTAGTCAAAGAATTTGACTTCATTAAAATGGTAGATGAACCAAGAATATACAAAAAGGTAGTAGGGAGTATGGTGGTGATCCTCGTATAGTACGTGGATGACATACTCTTCATAGGGAAGAAGTTTCCTATGCCACGCTCGGTCAATCTCCTCTTATCACAAAGATTCTCCATATAGGATCAAGGTGATACCTCCTAAATCCTGGGTTATGGATCTATGAGATTGATCTAATTGGATGTTAGGATTCTCACTAGTTATAGTGAGATGGTATCAATCGATCCTGGGGAGAATCACTGGAAAGGTTCCAGGATGATAAGAACGACTGAATGTCAGTCGCAGGCATTGTATTTACCCTCAGTGGAGGGACGATATGTTGGAAGAGTTCCAAGCTAGATACCGTGACTTACTAGACGATTAAAGGCAAGATACATCGTTACCAAGGATGCTACCAAAGAGGCAGTCTGGATATATATATAAGTTCATGAGATGAACTCCGTTCCTACCATTGTGTGACAATGGAGTTGTGGTTTATGCCTAGGAACCCCCGTCCCATCAGAGATCCAGACATATTCTTAGGCAGTATCGCCTGATCATGGAGATGGTTGATCTCCAGGGAGATCGAGGTTAGGAGAGTAGACACAGAGGACAACAGCGCGGATCCACTCACAAAGGCCTATTTCCTAGTAGAGACTTTTATGAGATGGTTGAGTATTAGATACTTCAACCACAACTGATTGTTGGGTATGCGATACCACAACAGATGGCCCTAGTGCAAGTCGGAGATTGTTAGTGATATGTATGCCCTAGAGGCCATTACTGTACATATGATGTATATTGTAGTGGATGCTTGGACATATATAGGGAGGACTTTCTTGCTCGATATGATAGTATGCTATCTGGTTGCCATTTATCTTAACATGTACTCTGATTGTTTCTATGTTACATGTTGATAAAGCCCTTAGGATGAGTACTTGACTACCAGGACTATGATGCAGATCATACTAGTAGGGATAGAGTAGTCGTTAAGTACATCCTTCAAATGTTCCTAGTCGTGGGAGTACCGAGACAGGGCATCGATACTCCAGAGTAGACTAGTGTATACGCTTTTTGACCCATATGATGGGCGATGGATGATCCCATATCCATTGGTGTTTGACATCAGAGAAGGTATACGGGTGCTCAGTGGAGACTGGGTATACTGGACAGACTCACCGAGAACTCCCAGATGGTATTATACCTCATGTCAGATGGCAGTTCTCTGGTGACACTGGTACAGGTTAGTCTGTAGACCCGAGATCGTCATAGAGTCTTGTGTGATTCCTACTGTGCTTTGATTTCCATCATACCACGTCCAAGAGGGCATGCAAAACGGTGGCTTTTGGGTACAGTCCCGAATCACATGGAGACAATGAGCGATAGGAGGGGTTTCGTCTCTCCCGGTATAGGGAGTTGATGTTGTGCTGTATTCGATTGGCTATAACTGGAAATCCCTGGCCAGGGTTGCTGAGATTTACTGGTAAGTGTTATCAGTAGTTTCTCGAATTGTTATGGACCTCATATCGACATGACTTATTAAGCAAATAGGGTCTGACGCTTACCACCCCTAGGCGAGATATGCGACATATCAGACGAAGAGACCGGACTGTACGGGAGTGTTGATTGGATTCGCAGGAGAATGTACATGCTTGCTTGTTGATCTTCTGATCGCTCAATACCTTAGTGGTTGTTACGTTTAGCTGACCGCTTGCTTGTGGGTGTTTGATATGATCATCACCTACTGCCGGCGTATTGACGATTCTTTAGAGTCCTACACAGAGGTTTTCTGGCTCTGGTAAAACGGAGTAGGAGCACATATGTGATATGTGCGAGACCGAGAACAATACATATATGTGATACCGTATTAGATTCTCGCGATATGTGATATCGGCCGGATATATGTGATATAGCCGGGTCATCAGATCAAGTGTTGATTCGATGAACTGATACAGATTATATTAGTCGGTTATTTATGAAATAGCCGGATTATCGGATCAAGTGTTGATTCGATAATTTAATGTATAATTATATATTTGATATATTATATTACATTAACTAATAAAAGCTCACGTAAAGATTCTTTTTCTCACTTGGATAATACATTGATATATATGTGATATATGTTAATTGTATTATTTTATTTTGTTACAATAAATATTGTGTTGCGCCACGGCAGCGCCCCGGCCGTCTATCCGAGGCCAAAATGCGGAATCAAAATTTTCCTTACTTGGAAACTGGCGCTACCGTGGACAATTACCCGGATCGAAACCATTAACCTATACTAGCTAACTAGAGATGGGATTTGAGATATACCGAGTGATCCGAGTCCTCCGGTCTTCTCATCATCGTCCCGATCTCCCGCGGACAACTCCGGTCGTCGCATCCTTGCCGGAAGGGCACCACATCGTCTGTATCTTTTACGGGCTCCCACCTCAATACCGAGGCAACTCGGGCACGAAGCTGGCAAGTCGACGTGCCCAAGATTTGCTGTAGAAAGTATATAGGCTATGTCTCACTTGGGTTTTGTTGCCTTGATGGAGGGATCGAAGGAATGAACTTTGGAGTGATGTGAGAAATTTTGTAGCAAGAAGAATGAGATGAAAATGAATTCCTCATACAAATTTAACCCTCTCATTTTCTCTCCTCTTCCAAAATTTGGCCGGCCTCTTCTAATTGGAAATGGTGGAGAGAATGCAACATAATACAAAGGGAGGTGAGTGTAGGAAAAAGGTGGAGGTGACCATATCCAAAAACATCATCATAACAAAAGCACAAATCAATCACTTCACATTACTACCATGAATAATGCAAGTGATGAAGAAGGTCATATCATAATCCCACATATGCAAGAAACCCCCTCCCCAAAAGTAATTTGCAAAAACTGCAAATTACCCCCTCCATCGGAAAAGTCCGGCCGGGAAAGAACAAAGGAAAACCGGCCGGAACGGAATACAAACTGGCAACTCCAGAAAACTGGTCCCGTAATAAATTACAGGAAAACCCCGATACTGTGCATACACACCCGCATCTGTATTCCGTCCGGATACAAATGCAAAGAGACAAAATCTACACTGTACTAAACTAGGATCCGGCTTAAACCAAAGCCGGCTAGTAATGTTCGTCCGATCCTGATCCGTGCAATACCGCACGTATCAGATCGAACCCTGCCATATAACTATATGGCCACTAGTACAAAACTGTCCGATCCTGATCCGTGCAATACCGCACGTATCTGATCGGACCCTGCCATATCTCCATACGGCCTCTACAGCGTTTCACCCGAAAGCTTGAGTAACTGAAAGTGTGGTGGACTCTAAAGACTCGTCAATACTATGGCTGTGGATTTAACCACTAGCACGTCAGAGGTATTAGCCAATACGTGACGGGCCACCAGCTATTGACCAAAAGGGACGTCGATGAGCGAACTCATCCTGACACCCTACTGAGCCTGTCAGTGACAATATCCGTACAGTCCGGTCCGTTCGTCTATGAGCATCGCATGGCGGGCCTAGGGGGTTGGTAAAAGTCAGACCCCCAAAGGCGGTACAAGTCGTGTCGGAGTGAAGCCCAGAACACCCTGAGATACTACTGGAATACCTACCAGTAAATCTCCTGCCTCGGCCGAGGGCTTTATGTAATGGCTCTCCTAGACACAGCGCGACCTCACCCCCAATACCGGAAGAGACGAACCCCTGCAGATCCGCTCACTGCCTCCATGTGGCTCGGGACTGTACCCAACTAAAACCTGTTTGCACGACTCCTTTGAGCCGAGGTAGGGTAGTAATCAAAGCACAGTGGGAACTCACACGAGACAAATGACGATCTCAGGTCGATGAACTAACCTGTACACATGTTACCTGGGAACTGCTATCTGACGTCCGGTATAATCCCAACTAGCAGGTTCCCGGCGAGTCCTGTCCGGTGTACTCATAACCCAATGAGCACCTGTATACATCTTAGGTGAACCAACTGACACCAGTGGCCTGTGAGACCGGCCACCGCCCCTCGTCGGGGTCTCGACTGTATACACTAGTCTACTCTGGAGAATCGATGCCCTGTCTCGAAACTCCCACGACTAGGGACCTTTTAAGGATGTGCTAATAGACTCCAGCTCTCACTTATATGATCGCCCTCATACTGCTGGCAGTCAAGCAAGAATCCTAGGGGTTCTATCAACATGCAATAGCGACCTGTCAGGTCACCTAAAGCAGTACACGATGATAAAGGTAAACCAGATAGCATACTATCATCTCGAGTAAGACTGTTCTACCGGGATAGGTCCTCCCTCAATCATTGCAATCACGTGCCTGTGATCCAATAATTGACTCTGAGGGCACTATCTCCAACAATCTCCCACTTGCACTCAAGGCTAATTATTGCGATGTCGCATACTCACAGCCCGTGTGATACCGAACACCCAACTCCTTTACTAGTCAGTCTCACAAAGCCTGTTTGCGAAACTATTGCGTTCGAGGAATAGCCTCAGTGAGTGGATCCGCCTAGATGTTTCTTTCTATGTCTCTCTCTATATCTCAAGTTCGCGGAGAAAGCCATCTCCCGAAATGAGCAATACCTGTCTTAGAATGTCTGGATGTCTGATGGGACCCAGCTCATAAATGAACTCCAAGTCCAAACTTCTTAGACTGTATCGTCAACTGAACTTAATCAGTAACCTGCGCCATGCCTCCCTCAGTATTTGCCTGGATCACCTGTCCAGAATACTGTCCCTCGTCAGAGGGAGAACTATAACTCTGACAACCTCCTTGTCGTCCATGTCACCTTGGAAGCCTGGAGTGATAACCGTCTCCTAAAGGAGGCAGCCGTTATCATATCCCTAGAACATTCACTTATGTTCTAAAACTGCTTCCGACTGTTCCTCCAGGATTGGATCAATATCAACTTATTGCATCTAGTGCAAGAACAACATCTGGTGTGGTACTTGACATCTCATGATTGACTCAACTGCCTAAGCAAGTGATCTGCCAATCATGCACATCCCTCTCTACTTTAGTCTATAAGACACCTTTAGAGAGGGTGACTCCATCACCTGCAGGTGTACTACCGTGCCAGGAGTCGTCCATTCTAAATACTCTTAGAATGCTGTCAAAGTACCCTGATTGGGAAACCACCCAAATCTAGATTTAAAACCATAGATCTAGTAACCAGTATGTCTGATATTGTGTCCAAGTCCCTTGTGGAGAAAACACTGTGTGACGACCAAAGTATAACCGATCGTAGTATAGGAATATCACTTCCTACTCTGTGTATGTCATCAAATACCAGGACATCACACCCTACTACCTTCTTAACAGATCCATCCCTTATTCTGATGAAGTCAAACCTATGACTTCACATCAGAAATAGATGATCTATCTCCGCTATATCTGCTTTAGTCTATAAATAGACATAAGCCTGATGTCCACCAATGCTTCCGCTGCTCCCACTGACTACGAAAACCCTCTGGCAGAGTCATATAGACGTGCACTTCTAAAGCTAGTTTAGAACGAGGCTATACTCATCCTCCTGCCGGGTCTCGCAGCCTGGAACAACAACAATGGCAAGTGTGGGTAAACAAGAACTTCCCTGTCACCGTCCTTGAGGCTACCGGAGTACCTCTCGGGTGCCTGAAGTTACCCACCTTATCTGCGGAGTGGCCAATGGAATGTCAAATCAGATTGAATCTTTAGGTTCCTTATCAAATCTTCAGTAATCGTTTGCGGTTCTGGAATCGCTTCCAGTTCTACCATACTCCCACTACTGTTTTTGAAAAATCCATTTTTAATAAAACTGTGGCGAGTCTAGAACAATATTTCTATTGATCTGCCAGATGGTAGAAAATCAACCCTCGTCATAGCCTGGGTCAACCCACAAACAGCCATTACAGAAACGTGCCTTGAGTTGTCCAGTGTCTGGTTTTAATCATAAGCCGGACAACTCCCCGTACCTTAACATCGTTAAGATATGAACTGTTCTATATCCAATATAGAACCAGAGGCACTGATTTAATTGAACCAGATTCAAATCATGCAGCTATCTCCAGTGCATGTCAACTAAATGGAAGGAGGCCGATCAGCGTTACTCAACTTAGGAATGCTTCCAATTATGAGTAACCTGAAAGAGAAGCAATTTCTCTTTATCATTACTATCAACTGAATACCATACACAAGTATCTATATCTTCGATCACTTTGAAGAATCCCGATACTTGCTACACCTGGTACTCTACTCTATTCAAATACCTATAACTCCTCAAAACTTAGACCCTGTGTTTCTACGAAATACATGTCTAAGAACTAGAGAAGTTAAAAGTAAACAGAATATAGTATGAGGACCAACCCCTCTGTTCCAATGGACACTGGACAACATACAATACTCTGTATAAGTCCGCTGAGTCTAACAACTCTTTCACTGTGCGTCGTAGGTTGAAAACTGTACTTATGGTTAAGAAGAATTACACTGCTGTTTGATGCTCCTTACCTAACCATCCACTGATAGGTAAATGTCATCGACATAATATCAAAAGGTATATCTCACTCTATGAAAATAGACGTACAGATATATCAATTTGAAATTGGTGCACAACAGCGGATATTCAAAACCAAATATTTGCCGACCGGCAAACAGCCCAGGTGATCTCCTCAAATATCACCGATTACAACGAATCCCGATATAATGAGGATGATCACCCAATTCCCAATAACTTACTCCCACTCATCATCTGTAAAACCATACAGATGTGAGAATCAAACCTGGTAAATACATACCCTGGAGCAAGCGTCAAATCGGGAAATCAGTTTTTCTTTTTAACAGTACACAGTTGAAACTGAAACATTGAAAATGTTTCGATGGGGTATCCTGGTATTCCTAGTAATGCCTCTACCAATATCCAGATTCACAACTATAACCATATAATTCTTTGCCACCTCTCCAAATCTCTTTATATGTCTTTAGTCATTACCTTCTGCACACCCTTTTTAGGCCAATTGGTTTTCTTCCTTCCCTACCGTTCGGCACCAGCCTATGGTTTGGAAGAAGACTATCCAATAAGCATAATGGGTGTACTGTCCTAATCCTAGGAGCATTCGCAATGCGAGAGAAGGTGAAGATAAAAGACAACCGAATAAACCTTATTCCTATTTCTCCTGGACCAGAATCCATCCCCGAACTGGAACAAGTTCCTTTCGAGTTCGTATATAACCATACGATGGAGTATCCAAATAAACTGTGGATCTTCGCAGTGATACGGAGTGTCCTGGAGAAATACAAAGGTGATTTAGGATTGGCGAAGAAATACTTGGTTTGGTCGTGAATATCAGTCGCAATTTACTTTGCCCTCTTACTAATCCCTTTCTTTGTCTTAACTTAATACCTTCTGCACACCATCGTTATGCTAATTGGTTTTCTTCATTCCCCACCGTTCGGCACCAGCCTAAGGTTTGGAAGAAGACTATCCAATTTGCATAATAGGTGTACTATCTCCTAAACCAAGGAGTACTCATAATGAGAGAAGGTGAAAAGGAAAAACAACTGAATAATCCTATTCGTTTTCTCCAGAACCAGAAACCATCCTCGAAGTCCTTCGAGTTCGTATATAACCATACGATGGTTTTGTCCAATGGAAGTGGACGTTCGTAGTAATACGGGGTGTCCTGGAGAAAAGGGTAAAAGTAGGAGTGGCAATGAGGTTTGCAACTCTGACAATCCAAAAGCCTGTGTTAAGAAGGTTCGGTCAACTTGGTCACTGAGTCATAGTCTAGGGTCGGGTCAATGGTCGCTGCCAAAGAGAGAGAGAAAAGAAACACTCAGTGTGCACTCTAACCTAGATCAGAATGGTTATCACTTTATCTAATCTGGAAACCTCCCACTGTACCTCAAATTCTCCTCCAAACCTGAAAGAAGAATTAGTCGGGATCAGCCGAGGAGTAAACCAACTCATCAGTGGGAATCGGGATCCAACTATCATCGCATGATAACTTGACGGAATCCACTCAAGTCACCACACTCCAGAAGGTATGCGCATATCTGGCAAGTTTCAGTTCTTTTGAAACTCCCGATGTGATGTTTTTACCCCTAGGACACAAGTGACCTTGGCAATGCCAACAAATCAAAGAGTCCTAGTCAAGTTCTACCCGTCATTATCTTGATTGCGTTAAACCCACCCGTACGATTCCTTAACAATGCCAACAAGACCGCACGACTGTCCTAACCAATCCACTTATCCATGTGACAGAAAAGCATTACATAGCTACCGAACACTACGCCACGGCAATGCACGACAAACGCAGCACGAATACTAAGTAATACTAATCTGAAATGACGGAGGGCTACGACTGGTTTTTGGCGAAAAACCTTTAACGTAATGAACTTGATATCGTTGAAGGAACTGGATAACCTTTTTAGAAAATATAGTGACGAAAACCTTTACTAAAGAGGTCACTCCCGGTGAAGGGATCTCGGCTCTTTCCCCGTAGAATGAGGTGCAGGATATTCCAACTGAATACCACGATACAAAGCAAAAGTAATCGGCTATAGTGAAGTTAATGCCCTGACGCAAACTTCTGTCCAAGGGGTCACTCCCGGTGAAGGGATCTCGGCCCTTGCCTCGTCGACTGAGGAGCAGGATATTCCAAATGAATACCACGATGCAAAACAAAAGTGAACATCCTTGCAATAACATCTTTTTGAAAAGCGTTCCAACAACATCAGAATAGGTTTGTTTATCTTGCATTGATCCGAATCAACGCAGTCCCATCAATTGATCACACCACAAAGAACGAAAATATACTGACGTATGTATATGCCATCCGCATTCGCCACTGGGTCCCGTCATCACCCGTTAGGTTAGCTAACTAACGGCAGAGCGGGGACTGGACTAGCGCGGATGAAAAACATATACAACATCTACTAATATATATACCAATATATTATATTCGCTCAAGGCGTGATAAAATGCAGCATCACAGAAATGTATAGCATCACAGAACAATACAGATATCTGGAAGCCCCGGGTTTCACAGAGCCGCTGCTGAAACCCGACGTTCCCCTGGTCGTGTGGATAGCCTGTGCAATGAAAACCTAGACCCCTACGGGCGCGGCAAGTCATCCGCCAAAACCTGAAGCGAGGCAGCCCCCTTCAGCTCCGTGAATGGACCACCCAGCACTTCACGGAATCCGGTAACTTAGGCACCCCTCCTGGGTCAACCTGTACCCCGTACGAGTGCGGCGAATAGCCCGCCAATCCTAGGGTGAAGCCCCCTCCGTCCCAATGCCATGAGATGCGGGCTTGTTTCCCTCCAGAACCCGGCTATCCGTGCACCCCACAGCGGGGCAACCCTAGTACAGAAAGTAAAATATACATACACCGGGTACATCGACTGCAACCAGGTCGTGCCCCAAAAGAATAATACAAACAGGCAGTGACGGCAGTCCACATGTCGGACGCTCGCCCCGCAATATCAAATGTACATAATACAACAGAAACTGTACTAGCATTGCATCCAGGCTATCCCCCACGACCGATCCGCAACCTCACAGCATAAACACAGAACATCAACGTGAAAATCACGTTCGCAAATCCGTCTAATCGGGCTATAGCAGTTAGACAGGATTTACCGATCAAGTGATATTCACGGTCGCAGATATAATGTAAATACTGTGAAATAATGTGTTTAAAATATCCAATCGATCAAAAATTAACAAGTGCCCCCCCCAAGTGATACTGTAGCACTCACAGAAAATCTGGGCCCAATATTAATATTCCAAAACCCCTATTTTTAGCCCAAAAGCCCACTGCAGAAAAACGACGACATGATTCTTCATTACTGCGGCGGATCCGCGGCCTGAGAAAGGTTAATGGCCGTGGATCCGCGCTCTTACTGAGGGATCATGTTGTCGAATTTTCCCAGTGTTCTTAGAACTCCCTGAACATCATTCTGAGACAACCTGAAAAATTTTTAGAGACCAAAAAATTTCAACAGAAACTGATGTGAACAAAAATGCAAGTTTTGGAGTTTCGGTCGATCGGAAATGTAAAACACATTAGAACAAGCTAGACAAGGTTAATGGCGTGGCTCTGATACCATGTTGCGCCACGGCAGCGCCCCGGCCGTCTATCCGAGGCCAAAATGTGGAATCAAAATTTTCCTTACTTGGAAACTGGCGCTACCGCGGACAATTACCCGGATCGAAACCATTAACCTATACTAGCTAACTAGAGATGGGATTTGAGATATACCGAGTGATCCGAGTCCTCCGGTCTTCTCATCATCGTCCCATCTCCCGCGGACAACTCCGGTCGTCGCATCCTTGCCGGAAGGGCACCACATCGTCTGTATCTTTTACGGGCTCCCACCTCAATACCGAGGCAACTCGGGCACGAAGCTGGCAAGTCGACGTGCCCAAGATTTGCTGTAGAAAGTATATAGGCTATGTCTCACTTGGGTTTTGTTGCCTTGATGGAGGGATCGAAGGAATGAACTTTGGAGTGATGTGAGAAATTTTGTAGCAAGAAGAATGAGATGAAAATGAATTCCTCATACAAATTTAACCCTATCATTTTCTCTCCTCTTCCAAAATTTGGCCGGCCTCTTCTAATTGGAAATGGTGGAGAGAATGCAACATAATACAAAGGGAGGTGAGTGTAGGAAAAAGGTGGAGGTGACCATATCCAAAAACATCATCATAACAAAAGCACAAATCAATCACTTCACATTACTACCATGAATAATGCAAGTGATGAAGAAGGTCATATCATAATCCCACATATGCAAGAAACCCCCTCCCCAAAAGTAATTTGCAAAAACTGCAAATTACCCCCTCCATCGGAAAAGTCCGGCCGGGAAAGAACAAAGGAAAACCGGCCGGAACGGAATACAAACTGGCAACTCCAGAAAACTGGTCCCGTAATAAATTACAGGAAAACCCCGATACTGTGCATACACACCCGCATCTATATTCCGTCCGGATACAAATACAAAGAGACAAAATCTACACTGTACTAAACTAGGATCCGGCTTAAACCAAAGCCGGCTAGTAATGTTCGTCCGATCCTGATCCGTGCAATACCGCACGTATCAGATCGAACCCTGCCATATAACTATATGGCCACTAGTACAAAACTGTCCGATCCTGATCCGTGCAATACCGCACGTATCTGATCGGACCCTGCCATATCTCCATACGGCCTCTACAGCGTTTCGCCCGAAAGCTTGAGTAACTGAAAGTGTGGTGGACTCTAAAGACTCGTCAATACTATGGCTGTGGATTTAACCACTAGCACGTCAGAGGTATTAGCCAATACGTGACGGGCCACCAGCTATTGACCAAAAGGGACGTCGATGAGCGAACTCATCCTGACACCCTACTGAGCCTGTCAGTGACAATATCCGTACAGTCCGGTCCATTCGTCTATGAGCATCGCATGGCGGGCCTAGGGGGTTGGTAAAAGTCAGACCCCCAAAGGCGGTACAAGTCGTGTCGGAGTGAAGCCCAGAACACCCTGAGATACTACTGGAATACCTACCAGTAAATCTCCTGCCTCGGCCGAGGGCTTTGTGTAATGGCTCTCCTAGACACAGCGCGACCTCACCCCCAATACCGGGAGAGACGAACCCCTGCAGATCCGCTCACTGCCTCCATGTGGCTCGGGACTGTACCCAACTAAAACCTGTTTGCACGACTCCTTTGAGCCGTGGTAGGGTAGTAATCAAAGCACAGTGGGAACTCACACGAGACAAATGACGATCTCAGGTCGATGAACTAACTTGTACACATGTTACCTGGGAACTGCTATCTGACGTCCGGTATAATCCCAACTAGCAGGTTCCCGGCGAGTCCTGTCCGGTGTACTCATAACCCAATGAGCACCTGTATACATCTTAGGTGAACCAACTGACACCAGTGGCCTGTGAGACCGGCCACCGCCCCTCGTCGGGGTCTCGACTGTATACACTAGTCTACTCTGGAGAATCGATGCCCTGTCTCGAAACTCCCACGACTAGGGACCTTTTAAGGATGTGCTAATAGACTCCAGCTCTCACTTATATGATCGCCCTCATACTGCTGGCAGTCAAGCAAGAATCCTAGGGGTTCTATCAACGTGCAATAGCGACCTGTCAGGTCACCTAAAGCAGTACACGATGATAAAGGTAAACCAGATAGCATACTATCATCTCGAGTAAGACTGTTCTACCGGGATAGGTCCTCCCTCAATCATTACAATCACGTGCCTGTGATCCAATAATTGACTCTGAGGGCACTATCTCCAACATTTTGGCAGCACCTCCTTTGTAAAAACCAACCCCAAAAATGGGTACAACATAAATATAAAGTAAAGCATCCCCAAACAGGAGCAAAATCACGCCTAAAGGTGGAAAACAACCACCACAACAGATATACGACGCCATAGCGAAGAAATAAAAGTCGATAAAAAAGGAAACTGTATAAAAGACTGTTAGTTATGTATATGCCCTAGAGGCCATTGTTGTGCATATGATATATATTATAATGGATGCTTGGATATATATATAGACGACTTTCTTGCTCGTCATGATAGTATGCTATTTGGTTTCACTTTATCTTAACATGTTGACTTATATTAGTTTACTGTCTTACTCTCACATGTTGATAAAGCCCTTAGGATATGTGCTCGACTACTGGGACTATGATGAGATCATACTAGTGGGGCCACGGTAGTCGATGAGTATATCTTATAACTGTTTCTAGTCGAGGGTGTGTCGAGACAGGGCATCGATACACCAGAGTAGACTAGCGTATACGCATCTTGACCCATATGATGGGCGATGGATGATCCCATATCCATCGGTGTTTTGACATCAAGGATGGTGTACGGGTGCTCAGTGGAGACTGGGTACACTGGACGGACTCGCCGAGAACTCCCAGATAGTGATATACCACACGTCAGATGGCAGTTCTCCGGTGACACTGGTACAGGGTAGTCAGTAGACCCGAGATCGTCATAGAGTCTTCTGTGATTCCCACTGTGCTTTGATTTCCATCTTACCACGTCCAAGAGGGCGTGCAAAACGGTGGCTTTTGGGTGCAGTCCCGAATCACATGGAGGCAATGAGCGATAGGAGGGGATTCGTCTCTCCCGGTATAGGGAGTTGATGTTGTGCTGTGTTCGATTGGCTATAACTGGAAGTCCCTGGCCAGGGCTGATATAAAGATTTACTGGTAAGTGTTACCAGTAGTTTCTCGACCCGTTATGAGCCTCACATCGACACGACTTATTGGTTACTGGGGTCTGACGTATACCACCCCTAGACTTGATATGCGACATATCAGACGAAGAGACCGGACTGTACGGGAGTGTTACTGATTGGATTCACAGGAGAATGTACAGGCTAGCTTGTTGATCTTCTGATCGCTCAATACCTGGGTGGCTGTTACGTTTAGCTGACCGCTTGCAGCTTGTGGGTGTTTGATATGATCATCACCTGCTACCGGTGTATTGACGATTCTTTAGAGTCCTACACAGAGGTTTCTTGACTCAGGCAAAACGGAGTAGGGGCACATATATGATATGTGCACGACCGAGGATAATGCGATATGAGATACCGTATTATATTCTCGCGATATTTTGATATGAGCCGGATCATCGGATCAAGTGTTGATTCGATGAATCGGTACATGATATATTAATCGGTTATATTCGATATAGCCGGATTGTCGGATCAAGTGTTGATTCGATAATTTAATGTATAATAATATATATGATATATTGCATTACATTATCTAATATTGGCTCGCTTTATTATTTCATTTTCTCACCGGATAATACATTGATATATATGCGATATATGTTAATTGTATTATTTTCTTTTGTTACAAATATATAATATATATGTGATATATATTATTGTAACATGATATGATTACTAATGCAACTTGTTTAGTGGAGATTAAACATGGTTAGGGTTTGATTTGGGTTAGTTCATTCATGAACCTTCTAGAAGGTTTTCTTTTGTTTCTTGCAAAGATATTTTTGTGAGATATTTGTAAACCCAAACCACACCCTTAACCCTAGTTAATTCTCTACATGAGTTAGCCTTGTCATAGTTGACCATGGTTACATTATTAATCATATATCATTTCATTATTCATCACAAAAGGATTTATCCATTATTTCTTCTTCTTCTTCAACCTTGAGCTTTGAGAAAGCTTTCTAGGGTTTCATTTTGTGATGATTAAGAGTGAGAATTTGATAAGAAAAGAGAGCTCAAATACTACTCCATCATCTTTATCTAATCTAGACAATTAGATTAGGGTGTTCACCTCATTAGTGAGAGAGAGCTTGAGTTGTAGAAAGTTCGAGGTAGATCATCGGAGAAAAGGAAGACTACAAGCTAGCATGGATCGTTCGAGTTGTGGAGCCTCTCTTGAGTCCGGGAGATCATGGATCGCGGCGAAGGGACTTCTACTCGGAGCTTATGAAGCGAAGGAGCGGACTACAAAGGTTGTAATGCCTCACTCTTAGTTGTAAAGATGTTTACTTGCATGTTAAACCCTAATAATCTAGCAAAGATTCCGGCTTTGGGTTGTTTCGGCACGTCTAAATTTTAAATCGGGCATGGTTGATGCCTTATAGACCCTTGTATGACTGCCTAGGTACCTTACAGTGGTATCAGAGACTAGTTAGAGCATTAGGCGATGTGTATACGAAGTTAAAACTCCGATCGAACCCCGAAACACCGATTTTGACCCCCTCTCTGGACAATTTTGAAAAAAGTGATTTTTTCTGTATTAAAAATACTCAAAAAATTCAGCAGGGAATTATAAGTATTACTGTGGAAAACGAGCAGGTAATTCGTACGGACCGCCGTGGAACCGAAGCAATACCTTGCTTGCGCCGCGGATCCGCGGCCGTACTGGAGAATTGTGCTTTGGTTTTGGCACAGTAATATCCGTAGCTGTTTGTGCATATTTATGGGTATTTTTAATCTGACTCAAGTGTTGAGTGTTCTGGGGATTATTTTGAATTCGTTGATTCGATCGGAAAATTTAATTTCGTTATTTTCCCGGATAATTCAGAAACTATTAAAATATTCGAACGGATATCATTAACTAATTTTTTCCCGGCACGATAAACTTTCAAGTGTTGAATTTTTCTTGGGTTTAAATCTTTCGGAAAAACGTGCAAGTAACGCGGTGGACCCTCTAGAAGAACACAAACCTAAACTCGATTATGTGACCGTCTGAACCGTTTCTAAACCTTAGGGTTTAGGGCAGTACGGCGTGCCACATGTGAGGCGTTGGCTTGACCCTTCTACGGCTAGACCATTGATACTGTGACATATTCTGGGATTATTTGAACTTCGCTCAAGTGTTGAGCTATTTAGGAAATCTTGGGTATTTGATTATCCGATCGGAAAGTTTAATACTGTCTATTTATCTGGAATGTGATACAATATGTGTAATTCATATAGTTAGGCATGAAATGCGAAGTATATGATATTTCGGATTTATGATGTCTAAAGTGATTGTGGATTCCAAATGTTGTAGTTTTACAATTTCTTTTCTGTGACCGTAAGTGTAGTATGTAGTTGTATTGCCGGTTTTCGTTGCTATACATCAACGACGATCGGTGTATGCATACTTACTTACGTTGATGATATGAGATATTATGTGTTGCTGTGATAAGTTATATTGGATCGTCGTGTTCTAAATAGCCGGGGGTTTTATGTGAGATGAGGGTTTTTATTTTCATTCATGTAAAATTCATTTGTATGTAATATTCTTTTATTGGGGCACTTCCGGGATGAGGTTGATGTCACCGGTGTATATTATTTACTTTTCCGCATTAGGTAGACCCAAGGAGGGGATCACAAGCAACTGGGTTCTAGGGTTCAGTGGGAGGCCATCTCGAGGAGTCGAGACCGGGTCTTCTTACCTTAGAATTGGCAGTGTTGCTTGCCGCTCTCGTAGGGGTCTAGGGATGTTGGTTTGGCTATTCATCGCGACCGTGGAATCCGTGTTTTATACCGGCTCGTATTAAAAACACGGACATCCTAGTATATCCAATATTTCATATATGTTCTTCTGCTGCAATGTTCTGTGATGAGATCATATTACTGTCTGAGACGAATGCTTATACTATATATATATGCTGATATATAAATATTGCTGCTTTCGTTTCTACTGTGATGCTTAGGAAGCATAAGCTGATGGGATATATTAATGAGATTAATAAAAAGAAAAGAAACCTAAAAGATGTTGTAGAATCAAAACTTTATAAAAAGGTAGCTACAGTCTTGCTTTGCACAGCGGTATATATGATATACCCTGCAGCTTATTCGATGGGGAAAGAGCCGAGATCCCTTCACCGGGAGTGACTTCTTTAGCAAAACTGGCAGATGCTACATACTCGTGGTTTAGTTTTTGACAGCTTATATAGTTCTTGCTTTGCACAGCGGTATATGGGATATATCCTGCACCTTATTCGATGGGGAAAGAGCTGAGATCCCTTCACCGGGAGTGATCTCTTTAGCGAAACTAGAAAAGCCTCAAAAACACTCCTTTTTCAAAAACCACTTGATTCTACGACGATATCAAGTTTATTATGCTCATGGTTTTCTGAAAAACCTGCGTAGCCCTCCGTCATTTCAGATAGATATTACTTAGTATTCGTGCTATGTTTGTTGGCCTGCGTCAAGACGTAGTGTGCGGTAGCTAACTAATACTTATCTGCAACATGAGATGGGATTGGATTAGGGTAGTCGTACGACTTTGTTGGCCTGCGTCAAGGGTCGTACGGGTAGGTTTAATTCAATCAAGAAATGTACGGGTTGAACTTGACTAGCGGACTATGGTTTGTTGGCATGCGTCAAGGTCATAGAATGCTAGGGGTAAAAGTATTTCGGGAATTTCAAGTGTTGAAATTTGCAATGAGATTGCATACCTCCTATGAGACAGTTGGATCCCGATACCCACTATGAGTAAGAGTTACTCCTGGGAGAGTTTTACACAGGACAATTAGCCGATCAAGTAGGTGTCTAGAAAGGTGTTAACGGGGTTATGCCTATGGGAAAACGAGGTTTATTTTAATTAGGTCCGTGCGAAAGCACGGGGAACCTCCCTCAAATACCGACACTGATCTAGCTGAAAGATTGACGAAATTGTAGGGTGTAATTAATCCCGGCTAATCTTACCTTTTAGGGTTTGAAAGAAGATTTGATAAAAACAGTGGGAGACATCCTGATTAGATAAGATAATAACCAATCTAATTTTGCAAGAGCATACGCTAAAGTGTTTTCTTTTCTCTCTCTCCAGGTAGCGACCATGTCAGGCCATAATCAAGATAATAATATGGATGTATTGATTGAACCCGCTTATTATACCGAGCAAGGGAACGTTGGTCCCGTTCTTTCTTATAAGAGTTATAAGATTGAACAGTGAATAGGAGAATATCTGGATTCTCACGCCGCCCAAACAGAGAACATGCATGTTGATGCACCTTCTTCGGGTGTGTTAGTTATTGAGAACTGTTTCTCAGTTCACCCTACATCCTGGGTATTAGATACCGGATCAGGATCCCACATATGTAAATTATTACATGGGCTACGTAAAGGTAGAGAACTGGGAAAATGTGATCATTCCGTTCAAGTAGGGAATGGTGCAAGTATTGCAGCCAAAGCAGTTGGCGAATATCACCTAGTATTACCAAGTCGTAATACACTGATTCTGAATGAGTGCTATTATATACCGAACATGATGTGCAACATTATATCAGTTTCTTTATTAAGTAAATAAGGATATAATTTTGTAGTAAAGGATAATGTTATGAACATATTCCTAGATCAAAAGTTGATTGCATCAGGCTCGTTACATAATGGCATATTCATTCTCAATTAAAATACAGTTCTCAATATACAAAACACACACAAGAGGAAGAGTTTAGAAATGAACGAATCCATCTTGTGGTATTGTAGACTTGGTCATATCAATGCGACACGACTAGCTAAGTTACATAAGGATGGATATTTGAATCCGTTCAAATTATCATCTTATGATACTTGCCATTCATGTCTCAAAGATAAAATGACCAAAAATCCGTTTAGTGGACATGGAGAAAGAGTTACGGAACTCTTAGGACTGGTACATAGTGATGTATGCGGTCCCATGTCTACACACGCCAAGAACGGTTCTTCCTACTTCATTACATTCACTGACGATCTCTCAAGATACGGACATGTGTTCCTGATGAAACACAAGTCTGAAGCTTTTGAGAAATTCAGAGAATATAAGAACGAAGTAGAGAACCAAACGGGCAAAAGTATTAAGATCCTTCGATCTGATCGAGGAGGAGAATACTTGAGCAATGAGTTCCTAGAATATCTAAAAGAGAATGGGATTCTCTCTCAGCATACTCCTCCTTATACACAACAGCACAACGGTGTATCGGAGCGGAGGAATCGCACCTTATTAGATATGGTGCGCTCTATGATGAGCACAGCTGAGTTGCCTATTTCCTTCTAGGGATATGCACTGGAGACAGCTGCAGACCTATTGAATATGGTTCCCACCAAATCTGTGCCAACCGCTCCATATAAGATATGGAAAGGAAAGAGACCATATCTTAATTATGTTAGGATATAGGGTAGTCCGGCATATGTGAAAACACAAAATCCGGACAAGCTTGGGGCAAGGTCTATTCTGTGCAAGTTTATTGGATATCCCAAACATTCACGCGGGTATATCTTCTACCACACCGAAGAACAAAAGGTGTTTGTTTCTCGGCACGCCACCTTTTTAGAAAAGGAATTTCTTGCAAAAGAGATTAGTGGCTCTGAGGTAGAACTGGAAGAAGTTCCAGCAATACAAACTATGACAGATGATTTAGTGGAGCCAGAGGATTCAGTAGTACACGACGAACCCCAGCCTCTCCCCCAATCTAGCAGGGTTTCTTATCCACCTGAGAGATACTACGGTTTTCTCATTGATGGTGGAAGCGAGGATTACATCATGGAAGATGATGACCCGACTATATTCGAGCAGGCCATCACGAGTGATGACTCTGTGAAATGGCTGGATGCAATGCGATCTGAGATGGAATCCATGTACACCAACAAAGTATGGACTTTGGAAAATGCTCCTGAAGGGGTAAAACCCATTGGAAGCAAGTGGATCTTTAAAAAGAAATTTGGTGTAGATGGAAAAGTTGAGACTTTCAAAGCTAGACTTGTTGCAAAGGGTTTTCGTCAACGACCAGGTGTGGATTATGACGAAACCTTTTCTCCAGTGGCTATGCTTAAGTCCATCCGGATCTTACTTGCCATTGCTGCATACCATGACTACGAAATCTGGCAAATGGATGTTAAGACCGCCTTTCTAAACGGTTATTTAAAAGAGTGCGTGTACATGACTCAGCCAGAGGGCTTCGTAGATAGTGGGAGCATCAGAAAGGTGTGCAAGCTGCTTAAATCTATTTATGGGTTAAAGCAAGCATCGCGGAGTTGGAACATCTGTTTTGATGTTGTAGTCAAAGAGTTTGACTTCATCAAAAATATATATGAACCTTGTATCTATAAGAAGGTTGCAGAGAGTAAGGTTGTCTTCCTCGTATTGTACGTCGATGACATACTCTTGATAGGAAATGATATTCCTATGCTGCAATCAGTCAAGCTCTTCTTATCACAAAGATTCTCAATGAAAGATCTAGGTGATGCCTCCTGCATATTGGGAATCATGATCTATAGAGATAGATCTAAACGGATACTGGGATTGTCCCAATCCAGGTACATTGACACCATACTAAAGAGGTTTAGTATGGAAGAATCCAAGCGTGGGAACCAACCCACGATCTCTGGACTCACTCTCTCCAAAGAGATGTCTCCCAAGACTGATTTAGAGAGAGCTCGCATGCAAGGGATACCCTATACTTCGGTAGTAGGCTCTATCATGTATGCGATGCTATGTACCAGACCCGATGTAGCATACACACTAAGTGTAGTGAGTCGGTATCAAGCAGATCCTGGAGAGAGTCACTGGACAGCTGTGAAGAACATTCTCAAGTACTTACAAAGGACTAAAGAGATGTTTTTGGTGTATGGTAACGGAGAACTCCAGATGGAGCCCTTTACCGATTCCAGCTTCCAAAGTGATAAGGACGACTCTAAGTCGCACTCGGGATTTGTCTTTATCCTCAATGGAGGGGCAGTATGATGGAAGAGTTCCAAACAGGATACCGTTGCAGACTCGACGATGGAGGCTGAATACATCGCTGCCAACGATGCTGCCAAAGAGGCTGTCTGGATAAAGAAGTTCATTAGTGAACTTGGTGTGGTTCCATCCATTGAACATCCAATACCTCTGTATTGCGATAACAATGGAGCTGTGGCTTTGGCCAAGGAACCCAGGTCCCATCAAAAGTCCAGACATATTCTGAGGCGGTATCAACTGATCAGGGAGATAGTTGATCACCAGGAGATCAAGGTCAGGAGAGTTGATACGAAGGACAACACTGCGGATCCACTCACGAAGGCCATTCCCCAAATACAGTTTGAGAGATTATTCGGGATGCTAGGTATGAGATACTACAGCAGCTGGCCTTAGTGCAAGTGGGAGATTATTAGTTATGTATATGCCCTAGAGGCTATTATTGTACATATGATGTATATTATAATGGATGCTTGGATATATATAGAGAGGACTTTCTTGCTCGTCATGATAGTATGCTATTTGGTTTCACTTTATCTTAACATGTTGACTTATATTAGTTTACTGTCTTACTCTCACATGTTGATAAAGCCCTTAGGATATGTACTCGACTACTGGGACTATGATGGGATCATACTAGTGGGGCCACGGTAGTCGATGAGTACATCCTATAACTGTTCCTAGTCGAGAGTGTGTCGAGATAGGGCATCGATACACCAGAGTAGACTAGCGTATACGCATCTTGACCCATATGATGGGCGATGGATGATCCCATATCCATCGGTGTTTTGACATCAAGGATGGTGTACGGGTGCTCAGTGGAGACTGGGTATAGTGGACGGACTCGCCGAGAACTCCCAGATGGTGATATACCACACGTCAGATGGAAGTTCTCCGGTGACACTGGTACAGGGTAGTCTGTAGACCCGAAATCGTCATAGAGTCTTCTGTGATTCCCACTGTACTTTGATTTCCACCTTACCACGTCCAAGAGGGCGGGCAAAATGGTGGCTTTTGGGTGCAGTCCCGAATCACATGGAGGCAATGAGCGATAGGAGGGGATTCGTCTCTCCCGGTATAGGGAGTTGATGTTGTGCTGTGTTCGATTGGCTATAACTGGAAGTCCCTGGCCAGGGCTGATATAGAGATTTACTGGTAAGTGTTACCAGTAGTTTCTCGACCTGTTATGAGCCTCACATCGACATGACTTATCGGTTACTGGGGTCTGACGTATACCACCCTTAGACTTGATATGCAACATATCAGACGAAGAGATCGGACTGTACGGGAGTGTTACTGATTGGATTCACAGGAGAATGTACAGGCTAGCTTGTTGATCTTCTGATCGCTCAATACCTAGGTGGCTGTTACGTTTAGCTGACCGCTTGCAGCTTGTGGGTGTTTGATATGATCATCACCTGCTACCGGCGTATTGACGATTCTTTAGAGTTCTACACAAAGGTTTCTTGACTCAGGCAAAATGGAGTAGGGGCACATATGTGATATGTGCAGGACCGAGGATAATGCGATATGAGATACCGTATTATATTCTCGCGATATTTTGATATGAGCCGGATCATCGGATCAAGTGTTGATTCGATGAATCGGTACATGATATATTAGTCGGTTATATTCGATATAGCCGGATTGTTGGATCAAGTGTTGATTCGATAATTTAATGTATAATAATATATATAATATATTGCATTACATTATCTAATATTGGCTCGCTTTATTATTTCATTTTCTCACCGGATAATACATTGATATATATGCGATATATGTTAATTGTATTATTTTCTTTTGTTACAAATATATAATATACATGTGATATATATTATTGTAACATGATATGATTACTAATGCAACTTGTTTAGTGGAAATTAAACATAGTTAGGGTTTGATTTGGGTTAGTTCATTCATGAACCTTCTAGAAGGTTTTCTTTTGTTTCTTACAAAGATATTTTTGTGAGATATTTGTAAACCCAAACCACACCCTTAACCCTAGTTAATTCTCTACATGAGTTAGCCTTGTCATAGTTGACCATGGTTACATTATTAATCATATATTATTTCATTTTTCAACACAAAAGGATTTATCCATTATTTCTTCTTCTTCTTCAGCCTTGAGTTTTGAGAAAGCTTTCTAGGTTTTCATTTTGTGATGATTAAGAGTGAGAATTTGATAAGAAAAGAGAGCATAAATACTACTCCATCATTCTCATCTAATCTAGCCAATTAGATTAGGGTGTTCATCTCATTAGAGAGAGAGAGCTTGAGTTATATAAAGTTCGAGGTAGATCATCGGAAAAAAGGAAGACTACAAGCTAGCATGGGTTCGAGTTGTGGAGCCTCTCTTGAGTCCGGGAGATCATGGATCGTGGCGAAGGGACTTCTACTCGGAGCTTATGAAGCGAAGGAGCGGGCTACAATGGTTGTAATCTCTCACTCTTAGTTGTAAAGATATTTACTTGCATGTTAAACCCTAATAATCTAGCAAAGATCCCGGCTTTGGGTTGTTTCAGTACGTCTAAATTTTAAATCGGGCATGGTTGATGCCTTATAGACCCTTGTATGATTGCCTAGGAACCCTACAAAGACAACCAAGACACAAAATAATATATAATATCGTCCTCACACCAAATCTCTAAGTCAACATGAAAGTAGTAGATGGAGAGTACAATGATATAACAAATATACAATACAAAAACGAATAACCACAAAACCCACCTAAGCAAAACTGCACACTATGAACTGATGTGGTATCCGGAGCAAAAGATAATCAGATAGATGAATAACCTGCCTCGACTACTCTGGGGAACAACCTGCAAAATAACTGTGGCACAACGGAGGTGAGTTGCCAACTCGTGAATAGTAAATAACATATGCAGCTAATCGCAAGTATGAACGTACATCGCGAATCTAACATATGCAATTAATAGCAATAAAAGGTCATAAGAATGCAAAAATCATGAAAAGTACACTTTCGGTTACTACAAATACATGAAGCAATAATATGACAATCGGTATACAATAATCACGCAATAATGATATGAATGCGTATATATGCAACAGTCATGAAAGGTACACTAACAGGTACAACTAACATATGAAGAAATGCATATAAAATAAGTTTGTAAATGCAAAAGTCATGAAAGGTACGCTAACAGGTACTACTAATACATGAAGCAGTGCATAAATAATAAATGTGGAGTATGGAATGAAATATGTCATTTCCACGGAATCCTGACATCGTGGTAGGATCAAAATCCATCAAGACAATCCAAATCCCAATTCCTCAAATCAGACCCCAAATTGGCTCTCATATCATATAAGTCTCACAAATTCTTAATGTACAATATCGAATAAATCTCATATATCCTGAATGCACAAAATCAAGTGAATCTCATATATCCTTTATGTACAATATCAAGTAATCTCAATGTCCTAATTCCAATATCAAGTGAATCTCTTATATCCTAGGTATATTTGCATGAATAAATATGATGATGTATATGAATTTATATGTATACATATATATTAGCGTCCCATTCCACTAATATATATATATATATATATATATATATATATATATATAACAGCGTCCCATTCCACTATTATATATACTCAGGAGTAAAACATCATGAAAACAATGTGTCAAGTATCAACACAGAAAGGCTGATCTATCAGGTGCTTTCACCAAGACTGGCACCCTGATAGGTACGTATCATACGCTATACCGAAAAGCCCAAGTGCCTAGCTCTGACCTTCGTCTTTCCACGTATCCATACATACATGACTTCCTTCGGTATCCCCATGATAACCGCCGAGTCATTGGTAATGTCACCAGAGTGTATGGTTCCCCTGCCAGGCTCAATCGGCAAGGTCCATCAATCTTCTTGCCCCGGGGTACCTCCGGGCACCACCATGTACCCTCATACGGCCCACGATGCTCCTCGCATGGAGTATATATATCAGAACCGATAAATCTCATGGTGGATGCTGAAATATCATATCAAGGGAAACCGGGTTTTTCAAATAATACATAATTTCATGAACTACCACGGTCCCCAAATCCAGAAAACATCATGAAAAATCCATATCTCAATGCGAAAATCCATGAATATAATATATGCAACATAAAACTGAAATGTAAGCATATAAAGGAAAAGCCGCTAATTAACTGCAATAAGTTAATATAAAATATCATGCGGTTCCTATTTTCTCCAATTCTAAATAACATCAAGTAAGGTAAACATGTAGCTATAACTAATACATGTGTAAATATAAAGGTATAGCAAGATATAGGTATCTACCTATTAGTAATGATGTGATATACCCTCCAGGTATAAGTGAAGTATGTATGCAAAGTATACAAGTAACTATATCATTATGTGTGTATGTACCTATCATTAATGATACAATACTCTATAGGTATACAGGTAACTAACATGTAAGTATGTGAAGGCATATGTGTAAACATGTAGGTATACAGGTATGCTATATGTCACACGCAATAAGAAATATAAATCAATGTCACAATATTCCTAACCAAACTATATTATATCTATAAGTGGTTTGTGCGTGTCATGGCAATTATTGACGGTGTGTGTGTGGTATACAATCAGTGCTCGTGCAATATGAGCCGTCAATAATAGTGCAGTGTCCTAAGAATACTAGTCCAAGCACAACAATAACTAAGCAATAAGGTGAATGCGCAATTCTAAATATGAAATAGAATATACGACAGGTCAAGTCATTTCTAGCCCAGACGCATAACGCCATGCGGACGATTCCCTTGTAGATGTTAAATCTACTCACAAATGCTCCTGGCTAAGTGAAGCCCACCACCTTTTTTCCCTTTGTCGCAGCGTCCGAAGTCCCCGCTTGCGAACCTAAAATTTCACAAACACATCACATAAGCTAAATATCCTGCATCAACGAAAAGACAACGAAATGCAATGAAAACGCCCTGAAAATTACACTGCGCACTTAGCGCATCTATCGCGCACGACATCGGCCAAAAACCCTAACTAGGGTCGCTAAACTACGAAACACCAAGTCTAGACTCTGATCGTCCCGATCGCCCAACACAACACAATTAAATACGAGAAATATAATATATATAATCTCGCAGCGACCAATTGAAACCACGTTGGAAAAACCCCGAAACCTAGTAAACAACTTACCGCAATATTTCGCACTAGAATCAAGCTAACACATTTCAAGCGATTTCAAACATCTTATAATAGCTTAACTAAGCTATTCAAACCATTTCCTTATTTTTAACACTAGCTAATTAAGTTTTAGCAAAAAACCTAGTAAGCAAAATCCTTAATTAAACAAAGTAGTAATTAACAATAATTATCATTTTCTAGTAGGTTAAGCTTTTCCAAATCACAAATTAACACTTTAATTAACATTAAACACTTCATCAAGTTTTACCCTAATTTGAATTTCATAAAAATTATGAATAATGAATTTATCATGATTTAAAAGCTATATTAAACATATAATTAGCTAACTTAAATAGCTAGATTAAGATTTAAACAATTAATTAAGGATTAAGGTAAGAGTTTATACCTCTTCAAGAACAATTTCAAGCACAAGATTCCATCAACTTAGCCTCCAAAAATTCCAATTTTTCATGAAGAACAAGCAATTTTAGTAAAAGGAATTGATGGTTTAATTTTTATTTAGAAATTTTTGGATTTATTTTAGGATTTTTGATGAGTTTTTTATCTTTGGAAATGAAGAAATGAGCTTGGAAAAATTTGGGACAGAAATGGGGGAAGATAGGTCGGCCAAGGTGAGGGGGGTGTTTGTGTAAGAAAAATGGAGAAGATTCTAGCAAAAATACAATAAATGCTTCATTTAATGCAATTTTGCCACCTTTCATTTTCTTTTCTTTTCTTTTAAAAAAAATTTAAATCCTTTTGCACTAAAAATCTAGATATTTTGAGGAGAAGCTTTCAAAATAATTGTAGTGATGATTTCTAATGATTCTCATTTAGAAGAAATTTTCCGATTTACGTGCATAATTTACCGCTTAAAATAATATTTTATTTGGAAAAAATTCTATCTGAACCAAAACCTCCCATATACCCCCAAAGTTCGCGCACTAGCTTTATTTTAGCTAAAATAGGTGCCGGCAAGTTTATACGGACGTTTAATCGAAATCGGGTTAAAACGGAAAATACCGACTATTTTGCCCTAAAACAGAAAAATTCGCATAACGATTTCTAAAACGTTCCAATCTCCCCCCATAGAAATTGGTCCCCGAATTTAAAATTCTCACTAAGCGTACCTTCAAGGAAAAGAGTACAAAACTCCCAATTCTTGCTCGCAGCTTTCCAAGTGATCACCTCACTATACGGCTACGCCCAAGAAAACCCTCCACAGATGGCAAGACCCTTGACCGAAGTTTCTCCACCTGCCGAACCACTAACACAATTGGCTGCTGGTGAATGAAAAGATCAAGTCCAAGCTAAATGGTCTGGTGCTGAATCATGTAAGAAAGGTCATGAAGGTAATTGCAAAGTATCGACACAAGAAATATGGGGTGAACACTCAATAATCTGGGCGGAAGTACCAAATTAAAGGCAACGAAACTAACTCGCTTGAGAATCTCAAAAGGACCTACAATCCTGGGATAAGCTTCCCAAAACTCAACACGCCATTCATCAGAAAATCCGTAGGAATACATGATCTCCCACTGCGAACTCAAGTCTGCGACCACCACGGTCGGTATAAGACCTCTGTCCGCAATGGACTACTCTCATCCTGACCTGAACCAACTGGATCATCTCCGAAGTCTTAAGACTAGCTGGGGTCCAAAAATCCTACTTATGCAGAGTCAGAAAAACAGACTGGAGATCGACACGACCTAACAACTAAACCTAAAGGTTGCCAATTGGAGTGTCTCCTGATAACTGCTATCAAAGAAGAACCTTAACAATGGCAAGTGACGATCCCAACTGCCGACACAATTAGTACGCACGCACAAGCATATCCTCCAGAGTCGGTATAGCCCGCTCTTACAAAACCATCATCCTGCGGATGGAAAGACGGAGCTAAAGCTCAACCAGTACGCAAGGCTTCCTGAAGCTCCTGCCCAAGACGGCAAGCGAACATGGTGCCTTCATTGGATACGACCCATGAAGGAACTCCGTGCAATGCACAAACTTAACAAAGAACAACTGAGCAACCCGAGTATAACCGAACAACTAGCATCCGAATGGAGTCACACCCAGACTAAACCTGGGTAGACGCCATAACGAATATTCATGGAGACATGTTCCTATTCCCACTCCGGAACGGTTAATGGTTGCAACTCTCCAGCCGGTCTCAGATGCTCAAGCTTAGCACACAACAAGACAGACACCTTGAAGCGAAACCCGAAACTTCTCTTTACATCCTTGCCCACCCGCAATTATCTCACAAGTCACGTCAAATATTGGTGGAACTTGAATGAATACAGAGAGTTGACAGATGTGTCTGCTCTAGGATTTCATGTCTCTACCCAATAGTATCAGGTACACAAACGCGTCCCTAAACTTATCACACCCTTGTCACAAATCAAGGACTCCGAATCATTACCCAGCCAAGTATGCTCAAGTATCTCTAACGAACGAGCATCGACGGGCAGTGCCTCGCGAAAGCGATTAAGGAAAAATGGACGGGCGCGGACATGAGCAAGCTGTCCCCTCAGTAGAGGCGAACTTAAGCTGTACTCAACAATCGCACAATATGAGGGGGTGTTTGTGTAAGAAAAATGGAGAAGATTCTAGCAAAAATACAATAAATGCTTTATTTAATGCAATTTTGCCACCTTTCATTTTCTTTTCTTTTCTTTTAAAAAAATTTAAATCCTTTTACACTAAAAATCTAGATATTTTGAGAAGAAGCTTCCAAAATAATTATAGTGATGATTTCCAATGATTCTCATTTAGAAGAAATTTCCCGATTTACGTGCATAATTTACCGCATAAAATAATATTTTATTTGGGAAAAATTCTATCTGAACCAAAACCTCCCATATACTCCCAAAGTTTGCGCACTAGCTTTATTTTAGCTAAAATAGGTGCCTGCAAGTTTATACGGACGTTTGATCGAAATCGGGTTAAAACGGAAAATACCGACTATTTTGCCCTAAAACGGAAAAATTCGCATAACGATTTCTAAAACGTTACATTTTCCGACTTGATTTTAATACGCATTTGCGATTGTGTATTGGTTGTAGGTACCCCACGTGGTTTTCAAGACAACGAGGATGAGTGTGGCGTCATCGACTTCAGCAAGTGAGGATCATGTGCGTAGATTTATATCTACGGGGGAAGTCGGGTGGATGGCGTATAACACCCCTGCAGTTCTGTCACGTCCCAAAATACGGAACATGACCGGCACTTAGACTACGAACGTCTCAAGGCGTACGTATGCTAAGTAAGCCGAAACCCAGAAATCCAAACCAAGAGAAGTAGTAGAGAATAAGAAGAACCCTATCAAATCAACCTGTATGCACAAAATATACAACGCCTAAAGGCGAGGATCACAACAGAAACGGGAACTCCAACCAGCAAGAAACCCATAGAAATATAACGCGCGACTCTAAGGTCGAAAGAATAACATCACTGGTCTCTATCTCAAAAATAAATACATGTTTGGTTGATGGAACTTCTAGATACAACAGAATAATAATATACAAGATATATAATGGGGGTACGATACAAGTAAACCCACCTACTAGCAAATCACCCGAAGGAAACTATGCCCGCAAGCCGTAAAGAAACCTGTACGGCAAACCTGCAAGAAACTGGGGCACAACGGGGGTGAGTTGCCAACTCGTGAATAGAAAAACATCTACGCACAGAAATCACATAAATAACGCAACCTAGGTCAATGATCATAATATATCCTCAAATATATGAATAACACGTAGCCTATAACAAGGCTAGGGTAAATATCTAACCCGAGTGTAATCTCATGTGCCCGTGTCAGTGGCTCAGGTAGCAATATATCATATGGATGATGTATGAATGCATAAAACTGAATGCATGTACTGAATAAAACTGGTTTCATAAATCAGTGAGATTTCTGTATTTTAAAAGAAATGAGGTACCATATATGAAATCAGCATAAAACAATGCCCAGCATCGACACAAAACAAGTGTCCAAATACCTCAATATCTCTGTGTCACAATCTATGTACCTCAAGTCTCAATATCTAGGGCGCCGTCAGTCCAGACCGGCCCCTACCATCCATCTCAAGACCACGACGGTATCCTCCGGATATCCGACGCGTCGGGTAATATCACCGGTAGGTAGTGCTCCCCTGCCAGGCTCACATCGTCATCATCACGCGCTTCTTGCCCCGGGGTACCTTACCGGGTCCACCATGTACCCGAAACGGTTCATCCGTCTCCTCGAATCGGGTCTCGAAATCCATCAGCAAACTCATGGTGGACGACTCATACATCATGGGAAAACCGCACTTTTTATTTTAAAAGAGGAAAAAGGTTTATTTATGTTTTTGCGGTTTTCCTCCAAATCCAGAAAATCTCATGGAAATCCGAATCCAAAACCTCAATAACATGCAAAATGGTGAATATATGCTTGAAAATCCATGAATGCGGCATAACAATGAATAACAGTATGCATGAAGTAGCAAGTAATAACTACAATGTCTAAACTAACATATAAGGCAAGTACACTAATATCATGTCTAACTATTAGCTAACAGGCTATGTCAAGCAATAATATTTTTTAAGGTGTACGTGACATGGCAATTACCGATGAAGATGTGTGTGAGCCGGCAATTAAGTGTACGTGGTACATACGCATCATCGGTAATGGTGCTGGTGTCCTAACAGCATGATATCAATAATGGAGTATGAAACATAAAATAAGCATGCGATGCGAAGCGGACCACAAAAATGAGCGGGAGCTGAAAACTAGACGCAACTATAACTAATCTGCATTAATCTAATATCAGTCCTACAAATGGTGCCTTTTGAAATAACACGAATCATGGGGTTTTGAAAATAGGGGCTACGGTGTTTTTATGAAAAGATAAGTCTTTTGAAATATCCGTAGGATCCCTTGACTTGTCTTTTAAAATACGCACGATTCGTAAGCTTTGAAATAGGTAGGAACCGAATCTAATCTAACAACTAACTAAACTAAAGGGCTAAGCTACAAGCTAGACTACAGGTAAGGAAACCGCCTAACATCTGAGTCGATATATATACATACCTGTATATATATTAGTCGGTGATCCCGCGTCAATAATATCATATCCGATACCATATCTATAATCAGACATCCCAAGTCAAGAGTGCGGATCAATCATCAAGATATAGCTCGTACGTAAATCCGTCGTACGGCATCCCCAAATCTGGGTACGGGTCAAAATCATATTCCTCACACTATTCCTCTGGTATCCTCTTTATCCAAGATCATAGTCTAGGGTACAGACCTATGTCTAGTACAATACTAATATCCTCAATATACTCATGATCTGACTACTGATCGACAATCTCGTACAAACCGATATCGTCAGCACATATCATCATCAAGGGGGTATACATCGCCCGATACGGCCTAATATCAATATCCTAGCATATCATGCCTCATATCACGATCACATGTCGACCATTTTATTTATAACACTATTCACCCGTATAGCCGCCCCAAGATCCGCTATAACACCAGGACGTACCTCAAGTACGAATCCTACCATATCACCGATATCACAACCTCAACACAAATCTCGTCGACTCATCTCAATCCCAAGTATCATCCTCAAATCCGTATGTGAACACATAGTCCCATACCCATGTGAACACATAACTATAAAGAATCGCATGAGCACATATCAATAGGAATGTATGCAAGTATATGTATGTATGTGTAGTGCAACACTACCCTAGGGTTCGCAACACTAAAATAATCCAACACACCAATATCCATCCTAAATATCGTTATTAATCCCAAATAACATATAATAATTGTTGGTGTGTATACGCATCCGTATACACCACCACGGACTGTGGGGGTGCTATACGCCATCCACCCGACTTCTCCCCGTAGATATAAATCTACTCACCTGGTCCTCGCTCGCCGGTGCCGACGTCGCCACGCGCGTGCTTGTCGTCTCGAAGTCTACATGGGGTACCGATTGATCCGTATCCTTCGGTCTTCAATCTCTGTGCCAAACTCCCCATTGTTGTGCCAACGAAGTTCGCTCCTCGATCATGCTCGTCAAGATGGCTCCACATCGATGAATCTGTATACCGGCTCCCGCCTCAAATATCGAGGCAACTCGGGCATGAAGTTTGCCAGCCGACATGTCCAAGAATGAAATAGAGAATGTGTAGAATATATTGTCTCAAGACACCCAAGTAATCAGGTGGAGGTAATTCGAAGTTGCCAAGGATGTGTGATGAAATGAGCATAGGATTTTTGGCTTTGGAAAAATGTTTGCAGGGGATTTCATGGGCTAGGCCAGTGAGCAAATTTTCTTCTCTGTGGAATGCAAAACAAAAGAGGTTTTTGTGCTCTGTGGATTCTAAAAAGAATGATGTGTTTTTTTTTGAATGAATGTTGAATGATTAATTAAAGCAACAAATGCCTTCCCCTCACCAAACTTGCCAGCACACTCAACAACCCATGCTTCCCACTCTAATAAATTAATCAGCTACATAAGGAAAAACAATTTCCTTTCAAAATGAAAGCAAAACCTCCTACACAGGAAACACCCTGCTCCTATGCTTGCGAAATTGCAAGGAACCCCCTCAAACACCAAGCAGCCCACTCAGATTCCCATGCCCATTAAATGTTGCCACTGTTCATGCTCAAATTTCAGTGCAAGGTATGGCCAAGAAAAATGACAGGAACAAGGTCAATGTATAGTAAAAAAATATGGAGGGTGGGGTTAAAGACGGAAAAAGAAAACTGGCAACTCCCAAAAAATCCCGTAACGAATTACGATATTACACCTCAACTGTAAATACATACCCGCATTTGTATTCCGACCGAATACAAATGCAATTAGACAAAAATATTTCTACAATACAATACTAGGATCCGGCTTAAAATAATATTAAAATAATTAATTTCGGAAAAAATTTCAGAAAATTTAAAATTTCACCAGTGGTTCAATAAACACCAAATACTAGCAATTACATAGCTAGAATATGTATATTTAATTTTTATAATGAGATATTTGTATTTTGACTTTTTACAGAAAACCCCCTTATTTTACCGATTTTTTTGAAATTTCACCGAAACGATTTTCAAAACGTTACAATCTTCCCCCCTTAAAGAAATTCGGTCCCCGAATTTAAATTCAAACTCCCCCAAATACTAAAACATCTAAGAAAAACCATCAAGTCGTCGGGGCTCCGAAATTGTAACTACATAAAACAATTCGTAGCACAGCGCATGCGCTTGAAAAATGAGTATATAACTCAAATCAAAACTCCGTCAAGCATCCCGCAATCATCGGAGTCATGGGGAAGACATCAATGCCAAATCCAAATCAAAACCAATATGATATAACTCGAAACTATACATGTAAATATCGAATCTATATATGTAAGTATCTGAAGGAAATGCATGCCAAATCTCTTTAAGTCGCTGTGCAACGCGTATAACACTGCACAGTGGAGGACGTCTATCATAAGAAAATAACTATATACATATATACCTTTGTTTAAAATGTACGTTCCGCCGTTTTGGAAACAATTTAGAAGGGTCTTCTTGTTTTAAACATTTCGTGTCATATCAGACACGTAGGTAAATACTGAGGCTATAGCTCGCTTTTTGGAAATCCCTTCAATAACTATCAATGCATGCAAAATATATTCAGGTACTATCCTCTGACTAGTCCTGCTCAGTACGAAAACACATAGCAATATCATAAAAACGTACTGCTCTATAAGAAAAATCAATCCCAAAATACGCGTATGAATACTACGTGCGTCTGGTGCGCACGGAAATCAAAATCCATGAATGTGCCATACATGCGCACAGAAACAACATCTAAGTGCATCGGGTATGCACGAAACATCTGTCGTAGGCAACATGTGTGCCTGACAGCAAAATCAGGTGCATCTATCGTGCACGAAATCATGAATCCAATATCAAGCGCCGAACGTGCGCAAAATCAATCAGGTGCACAACGTGCACAAAACAAATATCGGGTATCACAATCGAAATCGAAGTCCAGTGCATCTAAGTGCACAAAAGGCGTATCACTGCACTGCAAGCATATATAAACTATACCGAGTGCAGGAACGAAATCGTGTGCATGCATACGCACAAAACCAACTCAACTGTTTAAAATCGTAAAATCACAAACATGTGAAACTGAAGCACGAAAACGATATCAAGTGCAACACTGTGCAAAGATCGTAAATCCTCAATCATCAAAATCAAATCATACGAATAAATCACCCAAAACATCGTAATCAAAAATGGCGGAATAGTACTGCTCAAGCGCATCCTCTAAGAATCTCGGCCAGCTGTCGCGGTCACTAGTGGGACGTCTCGTCGATGATCATGAACTCTGTCCTGCTGATGTGCATAACCATGACCACTCCTGGGTCAAGGTCTTCACTGTGAATTACCAATCTTTCGGTCCAACGGCTCATCGGCCCTGTCAGGTGTGCTAACGGGGATGATTCCGTTCTGGCACTTCTCTGGTCATCTCTTGGTCAATCATCGCGACTACTCGTAAGACAGCATATCACTGGCGTCGGCCTCTGGCTCTCTGAATGTACATGACACATCTGATCCTGGGTGCAAGTATCATTGCAGCAGTGTCCTGGAAGGAATCCTGCTCACGGTCTCTTCCATGTCTCGTCTCTGCCAACTGTCCGGAAGTCATTGTCCTTTCCTATATCTGCATCTTGCTCTGGAACGACTACATACTCATCGCGACTCCTTCTGGAAGGTAAGTCCAAGTACCATGCCTCGGCATGCGCTTCGCATCTCTGATGTCGGCGGAGTGGAACGTCATCTCATCTAGATCTGGTACGAACCTCTTACTTCACTTTCCTCTAATGTCGTCTTCTTTGGACTCGTCTCGTCGCGGCTGCATGGACTGAGCTCCAACAGCTATCCTTGTATCGGGAGTCTCCCAAGAAATGCATCTCACCACCTAGCATCCGAATTAAGTCGAGCCATCCGATCGAGTCGTCAAAACCTCATAATCCCCCAAGAGCTCAACATCTTGGGCACAGTTTTATAGTATCGAACACATACCACAGCATCGGTGGTCCAGCCGTAGAAGGGCAAACCCAAGCCTCACTAATGGCGCCGTAGAACTGCCGCAAACCCGAAGGTTCTAAGGCTTTCACACGGTCATTAAGTCGAGTTAGGGTTTCATTCTTCTAGAGGGGCCATAGAATCGCCTGCATGTCTTTCCGACTACTTTAAACTTGGAATAATAGGTTTCTGACATTCGATCGTCTCTGTCGACTCTCAACGTCTCCGCGTGAAGTCGTCTCTAGCTGGAATCAATCTATCTGATGACCTCGCATCGGGGGAGGCGAACGATCCACCTGTCCTAGTCATTCGTCCTCGATGACTAGCGACCTTCTATCATCTCTTCGCACTACTCGTACTGCAATAGCTCCAACATCTGGGGCAATATCTCGTCATTCGCAGCAATAGCTGGCTCACTCGTCCGTACGCTGAACAGTGCCTCAATCATCATGAGTAAGCAATACACCAATGGTCATCAAAATCTGGCTGGCCTCTGTCAGTAGCTTAATTCTGTAGTGCTGATCGGCACGTCCAAGTAATCTCATACATCGATCCATCAAACGCTCGGGGCGTGAAAACACAATAAAAAGACACATCTCCGCAATCGTGTGTCGCCGGAATTTCGCCCTGGTCAGTCCTCGTTCGTGACGAGCTCGTGCTGACCGCAACTCTAGCTGTAGCTCTCCCTGCCCGTAATCGCGGCAGCAAAACATAACTGGTACCGATGAGGCTAGATCAAGAATGAATATAATACCGAACAAGGAAATGTACATCCTAAGGCTTCTTAAGTGGAGTAGCGTATCGTAAATATGCCGCGGAACATACCCACGGTACGTCACTCTACTTTAGTCACCTATTCCATCAACCAAGGGTCATCCTACGCTCCGAAGGTTAAAACCTAACGCTCTGATACGAACTTTGTCACGTCCCAAAATACGGAACATGACCGGCACTTAGACTACGAACGTCTCAAGGTGTACGTATGCTAAGTAAGCCGAAACCCAGAAATCCAAACCAAGAGAAGTAGTAGAGAATAGGAAAAACCCTATCAAATCAACCTGTATGCACAAAATATACAACGCCTAAAGGCGAGGATCACAACAGAAAAGGGAACTCCAACCAGCAAGAAACCCATAGAAATATAACGCGCGACTCTAAGGTCGAAAGAATAACATCACTGGTCTCTATCTCAAAAATAAATACATGTTTGGTTGATGGAACTTCTAGATACAACAGAATAATAATATACAAGATATATAATGGGGGTACGATACAAGTAAACCCACCTACTAGCAAATCACCCGAAGGAAACTATGCCCGCAAGCCGTAAAGAAACCTGTACGGCAAACCTGCAAGAAACTGGGGCACAACGGGGGTGAGTTGCCAACTCGTGAATAGAAAAACATCTACGCACAGAAATCGCATAAATAACGCAACCTAGGTCAATGATCATAATATATCCTCAAATATATGAATAACACGTAGCCTATAACAAGGCTAGGGTAAATATCTAATCCGAGTGTAATCTCATATGCCCGTGTCAGTGCCTCAGGTAGCAATATATCATATGGATGATGTATGAATGCATAAAACAGAATGCATGTACTGAATAAAACTGGTTTCATAAATCAGTGAGATTTCTGTATTTTAAAAGAAATGAGGTACCATATATGAAATCAGCATAAAAAAGTGCCCACCATCGACACAAAACAAGTGTCCAAATAACTCAATATCTCTGTGTCACAATCTATGTACCTCAAGTCTCAATATCTAGGGCGCCGTCAGTCCAGACCGGCCCCTACCATCCATCTCAAGACCACGACGGTATCCTCCGGATATCCGACGCGTCGGGTAATATCACCGGTAGGTAGTGCTCCCCTGCCAGGCTCACATCGTCATCATCACGCGCTTCTTGCCCCGGGGTACCTTACCGGGTCCACCATGTACCCGAAACGGTTCATCCGTCTCCTCGAATCGGGTCTCGAAATCCACCAGCAAACTCATGGTGGACGACTCATACATCATGGGAAAACCGCACTTTTTATTGTAAAAGAGGAAAAAGGTTTATTTATGTTTTTGCGGTTTTCCTCCAAATCCAGAAAATCTCATGGAAATCCGAATCCAAAACATCAATAACACGTAAAATGGTGAATATATGCATGAAAATCCATGAATGCGGCATAACAATGAATAACAGTATGCATGAAGTAGCAGATAATAACTACAATGTCTAAACTAACATATAAGGCAAGTACACTAATATCATGTCTAACTATTAGCTAACAGGCTATGTCAAGCAATAATATTTTCTAAGGTGTACGTGACATGGCAATTACCGATGAAGATGTGTGTGAGCCGGCAATTAAGTGTACGTGGTACATACGCATCATCGGTAATGGTGCTGGTGTCCTAACAGCATGATATCAATAATGGAGTATGAAACATAAAATAAGCATGCGATGCGAAGCGGACCACAAAAATGAGCGGGAGCTGAAAACTAGACGCAACTATAACTAATCTGCATTAATATAATATCAGTCCTACAAATGGTGCCTTTTGAAATAACACGAATCATGGGGTTTTGAAAATAGGGGCTACGGTGTTTTTATAAAAAGATAAGTCTTTTGAAATATCCGTAGGATCCCTTGACTTGTCTTTTAAAATACGCACGATTCGTAAGCTTTGAAATAGGTAGGAACCGAATCTAATCTAACAACTAACTAAACTAAAGGGCTAAGCTACAAGCTAGACTACAGGTAAGGAAACCGCCTAACATCTGAGTCGATATATATACATACCTGTATATATATTAGTCGGTGATCCCGCCTCAATAATATCATATCCGATACCATATCTATAATCAGACATCCCAAGTCAAGAGTGCGGATCAATCATCAAGATATAGCTCGTACGTAAATCCGTCGTACAGCATCCCCAAATCTGGGTACGGGTCAAAATCATATTCCTCACACTATTCCTCTGATATCCTCTTTATCCAAGATCATAGTCTAGGGTACAGACCTATGTCTAATACAATACTAATATCCTCAATATACTCATGATCTGACTACTGATCGACAATCTCGTACAAACCGATATCGTCAGCACATATCATCATCAAGGGGGTATACATCGCCCGATACGGCCTAATATCAATATCCTAGCATATCATGCCTCATATCACGATCACATGTCGACCATTTTATTTATAACACTATTCACCCGTATAGCCGCCCCAAGATCCGCTATAACACCAGGACGTACCTCAAGTACGAATCCTACCATATTACCGATATCACAACCTCAACACAAATCTCATCGACTCATCTCAATCCCAAGTATCATCCTCAAATCCGTATGTGAACACATAGTCCCATACCCATGTGAACACATAACTATAAAGAATCGCATGAGCACATATCAATAGGAATGTATGCAAATATGTATGTGTGTATGTGTAGTGCAACACTACCCTAGGGTTCGCAACACTAAAATAATCCAACACACCAATATCCATCCTAAATAACATATAATAATTGTTGGTGTGTATACGCATCCGTATACACCACCACGGACTGCGGAGGTGCTATACGCCATCCACCCGACTTCTCCCCGTAGATATAAATCTACTCACCTGGTCCTCGCTCGCCGGTGTCGACGTCGCCACGCGCGTGCTTGTCGTCTCGAAGTCTACATGGGGTACCGATTGATCCGTGTCCTTCGGTCTTCAATCTCTGTGCCAAACTCCCCATTGTTGTGCCAACGAAGTTCGCTCCCCGATCATGCTCGTCAAGATGGCTCCACGTCGATGAATCTGTATACCGGCTCCCGCCTCAAATATCGAGGCAACTCGGGCATGAAGTTTGCCAGCCGACATGTCCAAGAATGAAGTAGAGAATGTGTAGAATATATTGTCTCAAGACACCCAAGTAATCAGGTGGAGGTAATTCGAAGTTGCCAAGGATGTGTGATGAAATGAGCATAGGATTTTTGGCTTTGGAAAAATGCTTGCAGGGGATTTCATGGGCTCGTCCAGTGAGCAAATTTTCTTCTCTGTGGAATGCAAAACAAAAGAGGTTTTTGTGCTCTGTGGATTCTAAAAAGAACGATGTGTTTTTTTTGAATGAATGTTGAATGATTAATTAAAGCAACAAATGCCTTCCCCTCACCAAACTTGCCAGCACACTCAACAACCCATGCTTCCCACTCTAATAAATTAATCAGCCACATAAGGAAAAACAATTTCCTTTCAAAATGAAAGCAAAACCTCCTACACAGGAAACACCCTGCTCCTATGCTTGCGAAATTGCAAGGAACCCCCTCAAACACCAAGCAGCCCACTCAGATTCCCATGCCCATTAAATGTTGCCACTGTTCATGCTCAAATTTCAGTGCAAGGTATGGCCAAGAAAAATGACAGGAACAAGGTCAATGTATAGTAAAAAAATATGGAGGGTGGGGTTAAAGACGGAAAAAGAAAACTGGCAACTCCCAAAAAATCCCGTAACGCATTACGATATTACACCTCAACTGTAAATACATACCCGCATTTGTATTCCGACCGAATACAAATGCAATTAGACAAAAATATTCCTACAATACAATACTAGGATCCGGCTTAAAATAATATTAAAATAATTAATTTCGGAAAAATTTTCAAAAATTTGAAATTTCACCAGTGGTTCAATAAACACCAAATACTAGCAATTACATAGCTAGAATATGTATATTTAATTTTTATAATGAGATATTTGTATTTTGACTTTTTACAGAAAACCCCCTTATTTTACCGATTTTTTTGAAATTTCACCGAAACGATTTTCAAAACGTTACAAGTTCGTAGTGTAGTTGACGAAATGTTATATATTTACATATGTGTTGTGAATTTGGATGATAGTGTCGTGGTTGATTTCTTAGTCGCGAACCATAAAATAGGTTTGCACACGCGCACACACACCCTTGCATGCAGCATTATTATTACTTGTGCATATATGGGGATACGTATATATATATACACACACACACATAGGTATGGGACTATATTATATATATATATATATATACACATGGATAATGAGGATAGTGGATGATAGTTGGAGATGAGTCGATGAGATTGGGCATGATGCCACGAGATCGGTGATGTGATTTGGATCATATTATGAGATACGACATGTGATGATAGCGGATCGGTAGGCGATATGTTTTCATACACACGCATTTATATATATGTTGATGGTATCAGATCGTACTAGACTGTAGATGAGTACCCCTAATTCATGATGTGATGATAAGGATACCAGATAAATGATGAGATAGATGTGATAGTTGACCCGTACCTAGATTTGGGATGCCGTACGACGGATGTACCGTACAAGCTAATTATGATGATTTGATCCGCACTCTTAACTCGAGGATGTCAAATAATATATATTTTATGATATGTGATGCTAATGAGGCGGGATCACCGACGATTATATATATATATATATATATATATATATATATATATCGACTCAGACTTAGGTGGTTTTCCATACCCCTTTCAATTGGTTGTTAGTTAGACCTGTAGTTTACCTAGTAGATGTTAGACTGGACCCGAGTCATACCTATTTCCAAAACTAACGAATCGTGAGAATTTTAAAAACATACCAAGGGATACTACGCATATTTCAAAAGACGAACCTTTGCTTAAAAATACTGTAGCCCCTATTTTTCTAAACACCACGATCCGTGTTATTTCAAAAGCCAAAACTGTGTGACTCATATATTTAAAGCATTTTTCTTATTGCTGCGTTATCTATACATTTTTCCGCATATTCTTACTATTCGCATCGCATCGCATGCTATTGGTGATCTCTGCAGTTATTATGAAACCCATGCTATCAGGACACCAGCACCATTATCGATGATGCGTATGCTTCACGTATACTTACTTGCCGGCTCACACACTTCATCATCGATAATTGCCATGTCACTACACAGTAGAATTGCTGCATTTTGATATGATACCTTGCATGAATTGTCTGCTATAGTTGCATGCACCTGTATATGATATTGCATTTGACTTGGAGGAATTTGGGAACCGCAGAATATATTTTAAAACTGGATTCATTTTAAAGAGCGGTCCTCCCTTAATAAGTTCATATCACTGTTCCATGTTGCATGTTATACGGATATGCTTACATTTCTATCATATGTCGCATACATTATGCTTTATGTTTATACGCATTGAGATATGTTGTTTTCATGAGATTTTTGGATTTGAGAACCGTGGACATTTTAAAAGAGATTATGTGTTGTTTTAAAAACCCGGTTTCTCTTGATATGATATTTCAGTGCGTCCACCATGCGTTTTCTCAGTTCTGAGACGTGTGCTTGAAACTCGATTCGAGGAGTTGGATGATCCGTTTGCGGGTTCATGGTGGACCCGGTATGGTTCCCCGGAGCGAGAATATTTTTCGTGGAGTAGACGATGAGCCTAGTAGGGTGGCGAGTACCTACCGGTGATTGGTTGGACCTGGCGGTTATCCGGAGGATACCGACCGGAGTCGAGAGATGGATATGGGCCGACCCGTTCTGCCGGAGCCCGCGGGCCGATCCCGCAGACGGAGCCCGAGATATATGAGGATTTACGTGTCGATGCTGGACACAGATTTCATGATGTTTCGAGTGTCGATGCTGGACACTCAGGTGCCATGATTTTGATGTGTCGTGAGGGATACACGTTGATTTATATCCTCATACTTTCATGCATATGCTTTTATGATATTTACATGCATGATGTTGTTGTGTCATTGGTTGACACGTGGACGAGATCCACATGCATATAGGCATTGATTCATTGTTAGATGATATCCACATACTTATAGACTTCATGATATAGTTGACACTGATTTCTGTTGATTACATTGATCACATCTCATGTTTATGATAGGTTGCTACCTGAGGCACTGACACGAGCACTTGGTATTACACTCATGTATAGATGTTTACCCTTCCACCTCATCATGCTTCATACTTTATCATATTGAGAATATATATTACTAATCGTATTGACCTAGGATTGAGTCATGCATACGATTTCTGCTCGGTGATGTTTTCTACTCACGAGTTGGCAACTCACCTCCGTTGTGCCACAGTTTCTTGCAGGTTTTGCCATACAGGTTTCGTTACGGCTTTGCTGGCACACTTCTTTCATTCCGGGTGATTGCTTTGATAGGTGGGTTCACTTGCATCGTGACCACCATTGTACTTTTTACTTATTCAATTGTATCTAGTAACTCCATCAACCAGACTTGTATATTATTTCAGACTTAGAAAACCAGTTGTTTATTCTTTCGACCTTAGAGTCACGCGGTGTATTATTATGGTTTTCTTGATGATTTTGAGTTTCCTGTGAGTTTTGATCCTCACCCTTCGGCGTTGTATAATATATTGCTTGCGTGGTTGTGACCGTCAATTGACGAAGATCTAGCTCCCGCTTGGGGATGCCTTTATTTCATATTATGCATGTTGTACCCCTTTTGGGGCCAGTATTTACAAAGGAAACTCTGCCGAAATTTTCTGAAAAGACTTGAGATTTTAAAATGCAATACTTCGGCTTATGTTATTAAAACCACTTGCTTTAAAAATGGTTTAGATTTCTGGGATTTTGGCTTACTTGAATTAGATGGGGTTCTATAGACTTCATATGATTCAAGTGTCAGTCACGTGCCATTTCGGGTCGTAAAAAAACAGTAACTCCATTTCTGCAAATGTCTTAACGGAGTCGTTCGGAAGCTCGGAGTACCATTCAAAAGCTGTCTCCGATAAGCTGCCAACAAACTGGCGAAGCAGCAGTTTGTCGTCACCCCCAGTATTACCGCACAAGGCTCTGAATTGAGCAACGTGGTAGTGTGGATTCCACGTCCCCTTATATACATGGAATTTAGGGATCGTATATCCTGGCGGGTACTTTATTTGGTCGTACCAACCCAGATAAGGTCGTCCAGTCTTAACAATTTGGCCAGCGGTTTCGTTCGCTTAGTGAGCTCGTATTTGTTGAGCTATATAATCATCGAGCGCCGCTTTTGAAATTGTTTCCTCCTTTGCAGCTGAAGAGGCCGGAAGAGGGTTTGATGTCTCCCTTCTATCGTCTTCAATTATTATTGGAGGCTCTTCGACTGGAGGGTCCGGCTGGATCATCATGCCGACCATGTCTTGGAATAAAAGCGCCATTTGTTTTATGTTGGTCGCTTGTTCCGTGTCCTCTTTGTCTTTCCTCTCGAGGATTTTGCGGAGGAACTCGGCATCGGTATCTTGTTCCTGACGCTGCTCCGACGATGTTTCTGGGCTTTCTTTTGGCCCAGTGAGTGCGGCTATCTGTGTTAACATTTCCTGGAGCTTCTGTTGTTGCTCCTGGGCCTTTGTTATGGATCTGGTGAGTGGTCGATGACCCGTAGAGATATGGCTATCCTCTTTCCCGGATGCCATATAGACAGTGTGCACCACCATGCCCCCAGATTTGGGGCATTTAGATTCAGTGCCCTTGAGATTTGTCGCAGACACAGAAATTTTCTCCGGCCTTCTCCTTTTGTGAGCGGTCGAAGTTGAGGGAGCCGTTGCAGCGGGCATCCAAGTAGACGACACCTTCTGTGGTACAATAGGGTAGTCCTCTTCCTGTTGAGTCTTCATCTTCTTCTGTTGGCGGGAATAGTACTTGTCGATCACAGAATCCTGGACTCTCCGCCAGACCTTGTGGATTTTGGAAGACAGCCGCTGAGGGGGATGTTCTGGCTTTACCTTTGTAACGTTCTCATTAGGTGAAGGAGATCTTTTTAGCACGGTCATTAGAGAGTTCTTGCACACCCTCCTGAGTGGTTCAAAACTATTCCCAGTTGGAACAGCAGTATCGACTTCTACCGTTGGAGCCGGTGGGGTAAGTCTAGATGGGGAATTGCCCCGAGCTTTCCTCACTCGGCGCCAGTGGCAACGTCGAGCGTGTCGAGTAGACGGTCCTAACTCAGCTATGGGGGTGGCTTCTTCATACCCCCTGCTCTGATAAGGGGCTGTTGTCGTCGTTAGCCTGTCAAAAACTGACGTCCGCTGAGAGGGGATGGCCAACCTGTCGAAGGCAGACTTTCGAACAGGGGTAGCAGCTTTGGTGACTTCGCCCAGAATGGGAGTTAGAGCGACCAGTCTTGCAAAGACTGATCTTTTAGCAGGAGAAGCCTCTTTGACAACTTCTTTCACTGGAGCAGGGATGGCTATCCGTTTCGGGATAACCCCTTCAGGTATCACGGGCTTCTTCACGGGCCCATTGGAGTTTTGGCTTAGCCTATCAAAGACTGAGGTGTTGAACTTGGACAACCCGTTGAGAGGGGCCGTGGTAGTCGTAAGCCGATCAAAGACCGACTTTTTCGGAGCTTCTTGCAACGGCATTGGGGCATTGAAACTCATGGGTGGGAGCATGGTCCCAAAGAACAGTCCAGTGGTGGCCTAAGTCACCTGTTCCATTGGCATGGAGAAAATGGAGGCCACTTGGGGCCCACAAGTCACTTTTTCGGCGAGGACGGAGTATGAGTTGTTGTTGCAGCCAGTGCAGTAGGAAGCCATTTTCTCTGCACGGGAGTAAGATACCAAATCATAGTACCTCGAATCCAGGGGAAACCATATCAAACAGCGATTCGTTCGCGAACACGACACACGAAGTGTGGAGTGGAAAGAGGAAAAGGTCCCACCGGACGTGCAAGAATCTGTTTGCCGCCGGAAACCGGGAAGACAAACGTCTTGCCTGAATTTTGGGCAGACGCTGTTTGGATTTATTCGTCCACCTCTCCGAAGATGCCAAGTTGATTTATGGCACCATGTATCGAAGGTTTAGACGGATGCGGCCGATGTAGCAGACGTCATCAGATTCCCTCTCGTTTGAGGGGTTTTTAATTGTGGGAACGCTCTTCCCTGCAGGCGTAAGCCCCTGCAGTTAATTACGCTACCGCATCGCGGTAACCACTTTCTCCTTCTCCAGATGGTCACTTCGTGTCGTGTGTGTTTGTTTTGTTTTCAGTTTCCCGTGGATTGTATACGGAGACTAATTTATGTTGTCGCCCGTAGGGCATGGATTAGTCCAAATCCGTATTTTCTTAGATTTGGGTTTAAGGATCGTTATTCTCATTTGAGACTAAGATCAACTTAAACGTTTGTTAAGGATATGTTAGTCTAATTTTAGATTAAGATCAACTTAACCATTTGTTAAGGATACGTTAGTCTAATTTTAGACTAAGATCTACTTAACAGGATCATTTAAATCCAACAAAAGAGCATTTGGGCTCTATTGTTTTAGTTTAGGGACTTTGCGGTCCATAAGTTTAAGGACATCATAGTCCGTGACAGTTTAAAGACGTCATAGTCTATAAAGTTTAAAGACATCATAGTCTATGAGTTTAAGGACCTCACAGTCCATAGTAGTTTAGAGACATCATAGTCTGTAAAGTTTAAGGACATCATAGTCCATGAGTTTAAGGACCCACAGTCCGTGGAATGTCTGGCTGTCGGGACCCGTCACCTCTCTGAAGACGTTGAAGGATTACAATGACATATATCAGAGGTATGAAGAGATGTACCCTTGAACCAATGTTGGTTGAAAGGCTCTGGGAATTACTTTGAATGCCATATGAGATGATCAATTTTGGAAGACAAGAGTATAGTTGGGGTTCAGTTTGAAGGGGGGTCTTGCCTCTGGGAGACTTAGCTAATTTGGGCTAAGATTGGTTTGAATATAGTGTTAAACACTAGAGTATACTCAGCACTCACGTGTTCCCACGCGAGGCGCTTAAAGTAGTGTTAAACGCTAAGAATGAAGCGCTAAAGTAATGTTAAACACTAAGAACGAAGCGCTCACATGGGGTCACGTGAGGCGCCTGAAGATTGGGCCTTACTTCTTCTATTTTACTCCCAGAATATGCATATAAGCATTAAAAACTTGATCTTTATGATCATCACGTATGGACACGTGAGGGTACCCATGCGTTGGATATTAATCCTTCGGTTTTACCCTATTTTCTCTTTAAAAAGGTGTTTGTTAAGGGTCACGTGGAGACACGTGAGGCATCCTTTAGGCGGCCATTGCCTTTGGGTAGAATCCTTTTTTTTATGGGTGTTTGATAATTGCTAGGGGTCATGTGGGAACACGTGAGACGCCCAAAAAGTAAAACTGCCTTGGCTTTACTCCCTTTTTATTTTGGGAAGCTTATTCAAGGGTCACGTGGGAGCACGTGACCTAAACTTATTCGTTCTTTTTCGATCATTGAGGGGGCTGACGTGGGCACACGTGATCATGTTGGGTACTGATCTCTTTTATGTGGATGGAGAGTTAAATCCCTTGTTTAAGAATTAAATTCTTTTATAGGGTTAAACCCCAGTTTTATTTAGAGGAATTAAATTCCTCTGTGTTTAAAAGAATTAAATTCTTTAAACCCAATTCTCCCTCTAAGTTTTGGATCTGCATGGCAGAATCTCCCCGATGAGAATTAAATTCTCAACTTATGGGGATATCTGCTTCTGCAGATCTTCAACCAGAGGAAGAACTGAGTTCTTATTTAGAAGAGTTAAACTCTTGGTTTGAGAATTAAATTCTTTTTTGTTTTGTAGGAGCTTATAGAATGATCTCCTTCCTTCTCTTACCTAGAGTTTTTTTCTTCTCTGAAGAGATCTTCTTCTCTCTTTATTTTGTTGTATTATCCTTTTTTCTCTTTTCTTCTTGCCTCTTATTTATAGGAGAAAGAAAAGAATCAGTTTGTTCAACCAATCTCTCATTGAGAGATTTTGATTGATTTTATAACCAACATGATCTTTTAGATCATTCGGTGAATTTTATTCACCGTTGGATTTTTAATCCATAAGATATTTTATTTGTTGTTCCCGGCAAATTTTAGGAAAATATTTCCTTATACAGAATCTTTCTATAAATTGGTGATTTTTTAATCACCATTGGATTTTTAATCCAACGGCGCTCCACTTTACAGAGTGCAATCTTTTTTGTTTGGAAAGATCTAGGGAAATATTTTTCCAATTAGGGCTTTTGATTCCTTTTAATTAGAATTTTATTCTATTGGTTCAGAGGATTCGAGAACCCATCACGTATTGGCACGTGACCCCACCGATTAAGCATTTAATTAGAATTTTATTATATTAGTTCAGAGGGTTCGAGAACCCATCACATGTTGGCACGTGACCCCACTGATTAAGTATCTAATTAGAATTTTATTCTATTAGTTCAGAGGGTTCGGGAACCCATCACGTGTTGGCACGTGACCCCATTGATTAAGCATCTCCAATTGTTTATTTCAGCGCCTATAGACTTTGCCCATAAAAGGTCATGTGTCCTCACGTGAGGCCCGATCACGTGTGGGCACGTGATGCTCCACTTGGGGGTTTTCCTGCATTTCCATCGCTCAGGATTCAATCCAGCCACAGGTTGCTGCATTATTCGTATTTTATTCAGTTCCCATGAGGGAACACTACACTCACGTCTCTTCATTATCCTTCCCTCACTCTCTCATTCTCTCTCTCAATTATTACTCATCCTCTCAAACTCTTAACTGAACTCTCACTATCTCTTCACTAAATATTGCTAAAACTTGATTAAACCTCACCAAATCACATCCCAAGTCTTGTTTTTGCCTCAAAGATCACTTGGAGCTTGGAAAGCAAGGATTTTGTGAGCAAGTGTGGATAGGTATAATTTCTAAACTGTTAAATATGTGTTAAAATGTTGTGTAGCTTGTTGGTTGCTGTTTAGAACACTTAAAATATCGTTTCGTGCAAATATCGTATTTTTGGTGTCATATTAGAGTCTCTGTGATCTGCTATGACATGGGATTTTTACTGTAAAATCAAATAATGTAAGAGTGTTGTACTAGTGACCCTAAGATTTTACCTGGAGTACGAACCCCATCCTATCGGTTTTGGCCGGCGACATTAGGGGAAAATCCGGCGACCTCGGCGTTAGGGGGGTGTTGGGGCTTGGGTTTTATAAGGTAGCTGTCTGCTGTGGTTTAGGGGTGTTTGGTACTGTTTGATTTTTGAGTTCTGACAGTATGCAAAATCTAGGATCACTTTGCTATAATCTTTCGTTTTGAATACGCGCGTTACGTTATCCGACACGGTTTATGATCTTGTGTAGCTGTTGCACCGAGGTTGGTTTTGGGGTATCGCCACACACGTTAGCCATTAGACGAACACTTATGAGTTGGATTGGAGTTGGTGCGTTGGTCAAACGTAGAGTGTACGTGATATTGATCGATTTCTGAGATTTGAACTTGTTATGTTTTGTGTTAATAGGATCGCAGGCGGGGACTTCGGACGCTGCGAAGAAAGGGAAGCAGGTGATTGGATTTACCTAGCCCGCGAATGTCGGTAAGTAGATTTAACATCTACGGGAAAATCGCCCGTATGGCGTTAAGCGTCAGGGCTAGATATGATATGATATTAGCCGTATGTTTATATGCACATATAGAGATGGTGCATGAACTTCATTGCATATAGTTACTTGTTGTGCCTGAACTTGTACCCATTGTACACTGCATTATTATTGACAGTCCATGTTGTACGAGCACCTATTGTATGCTACACACACAATGTCGGTAATTGCCATGATACGCACAACACAAATATTCATATGATATACTTTGCTATTGGTTAGCGATATTGAGACATTGATTCTTGTGCGATGGCGCATATAAAATATAGCATATCTGTACACCTACATGCTTACACATATACCTTGCTATAGCTATATGTTCAACTTTATATGATATATATCAGTGGTATGGGATGCTGTTATATATGTATATATATGATATTGGATTGGGATAATTGGGAACCGCATGATATATTTAATGACTTGATACATTTAAATAGCGGATTTTCCCTTGATATGCTAATATTGTTGTTCTATGTTGCATATGTCATATTATATGGATTTACGCATTGAGATATGTTTTTCAAGCGATTTGGTGATTTCAAGTGTCGATGTTGGGCACTTATGCTCCGAGAGATATATGGATATTTAGAAATCGGTACGTGGAACACGAGTGTCGAGGTTGGACACTTAGGTTTCGAGAAACGTATGGATATTAGAAAACCGATACGTGGAACACGAGTGTCGAGGTTGGACACTTAGGTTTTGAGGAATGTATGGATATGAGTATTTATGTGTCGATGCTGGACACTAATTTTCATGATGTTTTCGGGTGTCGATGTTTGACACTCAAGTTCCATGAGACTTGCAGGTTATGAGGGCCGATCTGAGGGCCGATTTGAGGGATTTGGGATTTCGATTGTCTTGATGGACACTGGTCCTGCCACGATGAGGATTCCGTGAGAATGACGTGTTTTATCCCATACTCCGGATTTACTTGATATGCATTTGATTCATGTAGATATAATACCCTGGTGGTGTACCTTGATCATGATAGTTGCATATTCATATTGCCATACTTATGCTATCAGATTACATGTGATAGATTATCGCTGTTAGTGTATACTTACGATTACAGTATGATGTTATTTACTATTCACGAATTGGCAACTCACTCCCGTTGTGCCGCAGTGTTTTGCAGGTCTGATCCTCAGAGTAGTCGCGGCAGGGCGCCTTATTATCTATACTTTTGCGGATACCGCCACGGTTGGCTGTGAAGCCGTTTGCTATAGGTGGGTTACGGTTATCCAATGATGTACATTGTATATTTCTTGTATTTAGTACTCTCCATCTACCACCTTCATGTATTGACTTATAGACGAGTTGTAAGGATCGATGTTGTATATTCTTATGACTCTGTTTGTTATGCTCGTGTGAGCCGGCCTTTTATATATATGGATTATCTCATTTCTTCGCTACGGCGTCGTATATCTGTTGTGGTGGTTGTTTCCGCCGTTGAGCGAGATTTGCTCCCGTTTGGGGATACTTTACTTTTATCTTATGTTTATACCCGTTTCGGGGATAGCGTTTACAAAGGAGGTGCTGCCGAAATTTTTATGAAAACAAACTTAAGTTTAAAGTTTTGCATCGAGATTTTAAAAAGTGTTCTATCTTTTCCTTCTTGTAATGGTTTAGATTGCTGGGTTTTCGGCTTACTTAAATTGCGTTACGCCTGTTGACGTTGCGTAGTATAAGTGCCGGTCATGTGCCTAATTTTGGGTCGTGATAGAACGACACCCCGCAAGGGCCCAGGGGAAACTCGAAAGCCCTCCTCGCAAGGCCGCCGGGTAGCTTCCTGCTTGGCGCATCCGCAGCGAGTAGCTTCCTGCTCAATAACGCCGTGGATCCAAATTCCTCGCTAAGAGGCCGCCGAGCAATTTCATGCTGGCCAATCCCTAGCGGGTAGTTTCCTACCCAATAATGCTAAGGATCTGAAGCCCTCTTAACGAGGCCACCGAGCAGCTTCCCTGCTCGGTCTGTCCCTAGCGGGTAGTTTCCTACCCAATAACGTTAAGGACCTAAAGCCCTCTTAACGAGGCCACCGAGCAGCTTCCCTGCCCGGTCCATCCCTAGCGGATAGTTTCCTACCCGATAACGCTAAGGATCTAAAGCCTTCATTGTGAGGCCACCGAGTAGCTTCCTGCCCGGTCTATCCCTAGCGGGTAGTTTCCTACCCAATAACACTAAGGATCTAAAGCCCTCATTGCGAGGCCACCGAGCAGCTTCCTGCTTGGTCCATCCCTAGCGGGTAGCTTTCTACCCAACAATGCTAAGGATCTGAAGCCCTCATTGCGAGGCCACCGCGCAGCTTCCTGCCCGGTCCATCCCTAGCGGGTATCTTCCTACCCAACAACGTTAAGGATCTAAAGCCCTCTTAATGAGGCCACCGAGCCGCTTCCATGTTCGGTCCATCCCTAGCGGGTAGTTTCCTACCCATCTACGCTAAGGATCTGAAGCCTTCTTAACGACGTCACCGCGCAGCTTCCCTGCCCAGTCCATCCCTAGCGGGTAGTTTCCTACCCATCTACGCTAAAGATTTGAAGCCCTCTTAACAAAGTCACCGAGCAGCTTCCTGCCCGGTCCATCCCTAGCGGGTAGCTTCGTACCCATCTACGCTAAGGATCTGAAGCCCTATTAACGAGGCCATCGAGCAGCTTCCCTGCCCAGTTCATCCTTAGCGAGTAGTTTCCTACCCAATAACGCTAAGGACCTAAAACCCTCTTAATGAGGCCACCGAGCAGCTTCCTGCCCGGTCCATCCCTAGCGGGTAGCTTCCTACCCAACAACGCTAAGGATATGAAGCTCTCATTGCGAGGCCACCGAGCAGCTTCCTGCCCGGCCCATCCCTAGCGGGTAGCTTCCTACCCAATAACGCTAAGGACCAAAAGCCCTCTTAACGAGGCCACCGAGCAGCTTCCTGCCAGGTCCATCCCTAGGGGTAGCTTTCTACCCAACAACGCTAAGGATCTGAAGCCCTCATTGCGAGGCCATCGAGCAGCTTCCTGCCCGGTCCATCCCTAGCGGGTATCTTCCTACCCATCAACACTAAGGATCTAAAGCCCTCACCAAAAGGCCACCGAACATACTCTTGTTCGGCTCGTCCGTGTTGGGTAGGTTCCTACCCTAAGAAAAGATAGATCCAACGCCTTCGTCAAGGAAGGATCAGTCAACACCGAACTATTCTAACTTAGTTATTTTTCGATTCATGCTAAATGAACGATCGCCACCTCGACTCCGAGGAACGGAAGGGTACCAACCTTCTGTTACTCGACTTACACTCGATGCGCGATCGTCACATAAAAAGGCCGGACACCAACCCACAACTTAACACTCGCGGGATGAGGCTATTGACGAGCTAAATATACTTGCAGAATGAAGATACAAACAAAAGTATGCGAGCTAAACATTTGGACAATGAAGAAGAAGGTGCACTTTATTTATGATCCGAAAATAAATACAAAGTATTCTGGGCTCCTCAGCCTTACAAAAACACCCGGATGCTTACAAAACTTTGAAAAAAAAGAGAGAGAAAAATCCCATAGGCAGGAAAGCTCAAGCCGTAGGCTTGGGGAGGATCTCGCCCTGCTCGACGCCAGCATCGGGGACCAAAATGACGACCTCTGGGTTGGCGCTTCCACCGACAGCCTCACCCCCGGCGGCCTCCACGACAGCCACACCCCCGACGGCCACCCCGGCAACTTCCACCTGTGACGCATCCTCGGAGAGAGGGTACTGGACTCGGAGCTCGCTGTCGACGAACTCCGGCATCAATGTCTTGACGGCGTCGAGAGCTTGGTGCCAAACGATGGCCGAGGCATCGGCGAGGTCGGCATAGAACTGGTTTGACGCTTTATACCTTTCCACGGACTTCACCGCCCGGACCTTAGCAAGCTTCACGGCCTTGAGAGCCACCCGGGCGTCCTTCCTGCTGACGTCCCTCGACTTCTTCATTGCGTTATAGAGGTTACCAACCTCCTCCAACTTGGTCTGGATAGCCCGTTTGGATTCACTCATAAGTCGGTGAGATTCCTTATACTTGGAGTTCATCAGCTCCTCGGCGACCACCCGGGCTTCGAGGGCGGCTATCTTCTCCTTCGCTTGTTGCACCCAAAGGCACAGATCCTCCTCACACGAGGACGATTCGCCCGCCTTCTTGGCTGGGGCTATCTCCTTGGATTCCATATTTACAATGAGGGCGCAGTGATGGAGGACATGAGAAAAAGTAGAAAAAAGAGTTAGAAACGTTCAAACTGAAAAAATATGCTTAAGAAGATTCTTATGGGAAAACGGATACCGATCTGAACTGCTTCCTGAGCGATAGCGGCCACCTGCGTCTTGAGGGTTCCCCGGGGAATCTTGCCCCCAGCTGCTTGCTCCATGTGGAAGAGCAAGCTGTCGGCGACAGAGAGCCCCGAGGGCACCTCAAAGCAGAAGTCCCCCTCCTGCATTGGGATCCCGGTAGAGGGAGGCACCCGAGAAACCGTCCTTTTGCCTTTTTAGGGGGCGTTGGTGGGCTCGACCTCCTCCTCCCCCCTCGCCCGGGGCGCCGAATCCCGTGCATGCTTCTGCCCCCTCCCTACGATGCTCTTCGGGCAGCTGAAGACTTGCTCGGCGGGGCAGGCCTCAGGGCCGAGCTCGAACCCGGTCAAGACGAGCTTCCACCCCCAGTCTTCTTTTGGGCCTTCACGGCCATGGCAGCCAAGAACTTGGATCGATCCATTTGCTCTGCAAAAAGGGGGGAATACACAAAGAGAGTTAGTGACGCTGAAAAGGGCAAAGAAAACTCATCAAAGTCTAAACAGACCGTCTATGACCCTAACTTACCCAGAAAGCGTGCAGGGCTGAGCCCAGCCCAGCTCAGGGACTGCTCAGAAAGCAGGACGTCAGCCCGCTGGATCAGCTCCAAGAACGAAAACACCCTTTCCTCGGGTGAAGATGACCGTTTCGCCCTCGGGAAGTCAACCCTATGCCACTGTGTAGGCACGGGCCAATTCTCACCCTCGGGTGGCCCGACGAAAATGAACTTCTCCTTTCATTCATGGATGAAAGAAGGGACGGCTACCACACCCGACCCGGCCACCCTGCCCCTACGTTTTTTGAAGGAAAAGTACACCCAGCTCGGCTCATCCTTGCTGGTGCCAGGGTGATTCTTATAACAAAGGAAGGAAACGATTAGGGTTAAACTGAAGGGGATATTTTCAAGTTTCAACCGGACCAGAAACCCGAGGAGGATTCTCTACGAGTTCGGCGCTAGCTGGCCCGGGGAAAGATGGAAGCAACGGAGCACCCCACATACCTCGGCTGAGAAGGGCAGATGCATTCCAGCCCAGAATGCTTCCAAATACAGGGCAATCTCCTTGCCCTGCACCTGGTTCGCCCGCTCACCTTCTCTAGCTAAGCGAAGCGAATAATTGGAGGGAATATAGAATCGAGCCCAAATCTCGGTAAGCTCGTCCACATTCCTCAAAACAAAGGGCGCATCGCGGGCGTTCCCGATGCGCGCCTTAGGCGCCCTTGTTGTCACCCGACGGCGAACGACACGAAAAGCCCTGGCACTAAGAGGAGAGCCCGACACAGATGACGCGGCAGAAGAACCCTCTCGGCTATCTGAAGCCGAGAAGGAGAAAGACCCGTTGGACTTGGATTCAACAACCGGGGCCTTATCGTCCGGCTCAACCCTAACTATCTCTACAGACTTCTCAGATAAAGTCATCTAACCTGATTCAAGGGAATGGGCTCGCCGAGGAAAAATCACGGGTGATCCGATCTAAAAGGAAGGAGCTCCGAGCAATCTTCGACAACGAAAGAAAATTATGGCGGAAGTGTTGGCCCTAGAGGGGTTCTCTCCTATTTATACACCCCGAAGAAAGCATCCGACGGCCCAGATCGACTCCCACCAAATCGAAACGTCGCGCCTGCCAGCCGTCAGAGCTCTACGTGTCGATCGGCCATTGAGGACGTCCCTTCGGTTGCAGGTGACAAGCGATAGCCTGTCGTGTGCGCCAACCGACACCCGACACGTGGCCCATATCCCAACAGGCGACCGACTGAAACGGTGCCCCCTCTTTAAAGCGTGATCATTTCATTTGATCCGCTGACGCCACGAGGATACGCACGAAGATTCAGGCACACGACGAAGTGACACGTGGGCCCAAAAGATCGAAATGACGCGACCGCCAAATGCCGTGCCGTTCCCTGGAGATCCGCGTTACGATTCCTTGGCGCCAATTGAGCAGAAGAAAGACCGAGCAGACCACTCTCGACCTGACCCTTTTATAGGTCGGAACGAGAGTAGGGGGATAATGATGATGCTCACAAGTGGTGTCTCCTCGGATTACGATACGTGGCGGATGACGTGTCCCGAAGGCTACGGAGGTGGGATAAACGAGTTGCATTGTGATGATTCTTCAGGACTTAATCTCGGGAAACATGTCCGACCTTCCAGGAGACCTCCCTGAATGCATTCCGCCTTCACCTAGGAATTTACCAACAGCTCGCCTCTGAGCTATCTCAGTCTCCTTGCTCGTCTCCGAGCATCCGACGTGCCGAGCTTCCTCGGCCTCCAGGCTCGTCTACGAGCCTCCGACATGCCGAGCTTCCTCGGCCTCCAGGCTAGTCTCTGAGCCTCCGACGTGCCGAGTTTTCTCGGCCTCCCCCGGTCTACCAGGAGCGCAGATCCCATGCGCCCCGTAACGGCTCCGCGTATATCGTCAGGAAGAGATATTCGCCTACCCACGATCCGGGTCCCACGCTAGCGCATCTCTCCATTAATGGGCGCATCCCGCAATTCAAGACGAGGATAACGCGGGGGCGTAACTGACGGCGGTGATCTCGCGCCCGCCCGCTCCACGCGACCCCTATATAAACCCCTCTCTCAGATGACTCGGGTAACTCGAATTATCTCAATATGTTGCCACTCTGCTCCTATTTCTCGGCTCTAACTCGATCGTCGAAGGGTCCTATGGTGGTTACTCACCCTGGAACTTCTTTGTAGGGAGCTCGGCGTCCAACACCAACCCATTGAGATCCATACTCAACAACTCCAAAACAAAATCACAGCCGTCCAAGACAGCCATCGCAGGATCGATGGAGGACAGCATCTGAAGGAGATCCGAAGCTCCATCAGCTAGCGACCGTCGTCGACTTCGAAATTCTCCAAGTCAAACTCGAACCAGGATCTCCACATTTGATTTTCATCTTTGAACTCACCTTCGACTTCAAGGTTCAACCATGTCAACACCGCCTTCGAGCTTCGAGCCTTTAACAATGGTTTTTTTGTTGCTTTTTTGGACTTAAAATTAGAGAGATTTAGCATAGATAATTAATTTTATTTAATTAAATTTTTTTTGGATCTTTAAAAAAATTGGCGGAATTTACTTCATTGCCAACTTGCATTTAATTGTTAACATTTTTTAGAATACTTATTTAGGCTGCTTCTATAAGTGAAAAAGACTAAAGTGGTTATCAAATTAGAATCAATGTCTAACAAATAAATTTAAGAAAATAACAAAATTAACTCAAAATACACATAAATTAATGTCGATGTGGTTGGGAGACGACTATGCGCCCAGGTCCTTTGGCCGCACCGTTTTTTTTGTCATTTTTTAATCATCGACGACAACTATAAATGATGCAACATAGGCACTGATGAGATCGGAAATAAATTCAGTGTGATAAATAAATATTATAAAACTAATATCACATTTGAACTTTTGGAAATAAAAAAATCTAATCATGATGATATTAGGTAATCTTTTGATCATAATTATACTAACAATCTTGTTAGGATCTAGTATTATATTTGTAGAAAAGTTGAGCTCAAATAAAACTAGATCTAGTATTTTAAATGTGCCGATATTAAATGACTCAATTTCAAATCAAAATCCAATTAATAAACCCACTAATTAAAGGATTTGGATCTCAGATTTTATACCTCCTAGTAGATTGCAACATTCTTTGTCCCAAAATCAATCAACTAAATACTCCAAAATCCATCAAAACAAATGGAATAATTAATGATGATCAACCTATTTGGATGCGGATCTTCGATGTTTTCTTTTCTTGTTTCTTTACTGCTTCTGCAATCTTTATATTGGATCTGAATATTAGATGATCTTTTGCTTCGATGATGAATGTGTTGATCTTGATAACAATTGAGGCAACGGTGATGGATGATAATGTAACGGAATGATCTACCGCGGCTAATGTAAGGGCTTCGACCGCAGCCGAAGAAAAAAGGAATGACCACAGCTGATTAATAAAAACTCCACAGAGATGAAAACCTTTTTTTATCAATAAAAATTTCAATTATTCATCCCCCCCTCCCAAAAGGTTCAAGGGTTTTCTTATATAGCAAAAGCTAGCTTCAATTACAAAAAAAACACATAAAATCTAAAATTGCAAAATTAAACTAAAAAATTAATAATGATCAAATATAATCCTAAACAAATAAAATATTTGATTATTGGTCCCTCATCATTCTCCCGGCTTCAAAAATTTCACCACATGGTGAATGATAAAAATGATCAAACTCTGATGGTGGCATGGTGCGTAAAAGTCAAGTGAACGAAGACACTACTCGGTCAAGAAATATGGACTGCAATGAAGCTCCGATCAAACTCCGAAGGGCGTAAGCTGAACTCTCAAGAATAATAGCGGGAATATTGGTTCATGAAATGAGTCAAGTCCTCAATACTGAACACTATCAGAATATCTACACTAGATATTTGACCCAAATTTTCTAAAATTAAAATAATGATCCATACTTTGAGTGTTAATTTCATTACCTCTATAGATTCACCTTTATCAATATCCTTCCCCTGCTTTAAATTTTTAGTTCACATGTAAATATTTAGCAGCGGTTTTATAAAATTTATTTATTTCACAACTATCTACTGTCGGATCTCAAAATGAAACATGCAGATGTTATGAATAAAAATGCAGACCCACTCTAAATGCACATCCTAAGGACACAACTCTAATACAAATTTATACTAGATGCTTTAGTTATCACAATTGTTAGCACTAGCCACTCAAATATTATATCCTTATGCATGCATACACGCTAGAATGATAAAAATCATGTAGTAGTCTAGACTCATACATTAAGTCAACAAATGTGTGGCATGTGTCGCGCCTAAATGCGAGCAACCTAATTAGGTGGTTGCTCTTATATGGGAGACATAATGTCGAAATGAAAGAACGAAGTTTAAATTTAGGATAATTCGGTTGCATCACTATGTCTATATGTCGACTAAACACATCATAATCAGTTGGATTCACTTGAAAATAAGGAATGACATCTAGAGGTGATCTAACACTGACACTAATCTAAGATGGAATATCGACAACAGGTCTAAGATCAACATGAATCATAGGGCTATCCTCAACAACAGATTGCGCAGATTCGGTGTATGTGTCACATAACGGAGAAGCGTCAACAATATTGCTAGACTCGATGGAAACTAAAGAAATCTCGACAGGATGATCTAGAGGCTGAATGAAACTTGCTACATGCACACTATCAACAACTGGCTCTATAGACTCCTGGAAAATATCATTAGTAATGCTGACAAGATTGGGTTTCTCAAAAATCTTGCAAATGGCCCTAGACTTCTCTACGCTAGACAGTTCAAAATTGTTGTCCCTAAAAGACACTAATCCTAGGTGGAGAAAATGACTTTAGGAGTAGGCTTGCTTCGGACAGAAGAATACCTTTTAATCAAGATATCTATCATTTCTTGTCAAGAATCAACAAGTTCTTCTCTACGACTTTCAAATTGATGTTCTAACATGTTCTAATAAGTTCTAGCTTCTCCTTTTAATTTCCATTTAACCAACCTAATTTTACAATACTTAGGATAGTCATGATAATCAGAATAGTTATCCATATCGATAACCAATCCACTATGTGTTGTGGATTCTCTTTACCGTAGTAATCATTTGGCTCAACTATTCATCCAACTCTATCTCTAACATGTATATCTTGCCTAGAGAGATAATCATATTCAAAATAATTATAATCATAGTTATGAGAATAACGGTTATAAGGTTCTATATGATCATAATAATAATTCTCATCGTCATTACTATAAACCCTATTATCGTCATCTATCATGTTTTGAGCACTTGCCCTAAAATTCTTGCTGCGATAATACATTCCTAAAATTTAAGCTCTGATCCCAAACTGATGCAGGACGGGAACGTCAGGAATGGATGGGGATGGAAATAACCAAGTGATGGAAATTCAAATTCTAACGACAACTATAAATGATGCAACATACGCACTCACCAGATCCGAAATAAATTAAGTGTGATAAATAAATATTATGAAACTACATGTAATGTATCGCATTCGAACTTTCGGAAATAAAACAATCGAATCATGATGACATTAGTGTAACGCTTTGAAATTCGTTAGGTTAATTTTCGCGTTAATTAGTGATAGTGCGTGTTTTCACAAAACTTAGTTAATAACTATTTTCACCTAGACTGGAATAAACCTACTTTTAATTGTAATAGTATGTAATTATATATATAATAGTATTTTATTAATTATTAATTAGTTTAGTGTTCACTTAATTAGAAAATTTTCTTAACTATTTTTCCTAAGCCAAAATTAGTTAGCATGCACAACCCTAATCAGCTAGGTTAAATGATAACTTGTTTTCATTTCTATTACCTCTTGCATGGTTATTATCCTCATAAAATCAAGTCAAACCTTTAATTTAAAATGAAATATAAAGAAATGGGAGGCATGGTTGGTATTAGGTAAAGAATGGGCTTGACTTTTGACCATACTCTCTCTCTTTTCTCTCTCTCCCTCTCATTTTTCTGCACACAGCAGAGACAGCAGCAGCAACAGCAGCATATTCATCTTCTTCTTCTTCTTCTTCTTCTTTTCCTTGCATTCAAACACCAATCCCTACACAAAAATTTCATCTTTTCTTCAAAAAACCTTTGCAAAACACCTCCTTTGTTGGTCTTGATGGCAAATCCTTGCCTTTGAAGGCAAATCCTTGCCTTTGAAGGCAAGTGCAGCAAGTTAGACTCCCCTAAGATCAATTGGAGGTATTAAACTCACCCAAATCATTTTATTGCTTAACTTGTAGTTTTATTAGCTAAAAATTGTGTTTTTGTGCATTTTAGTGCTAATGAGATGGTTTAAGTGAAGATTAGAGTAAGTTAGGATTTTTAGGGTTTGATTAACTTAATTAGGTGCTATTAATGTTGTTTTAACCAAGTCATTTCTTCAGGTTACACTAAAATACCATTTTGTATCAAATTAGTGTTAAATTAGCGTTTTAGTTAAGATTTGTGCTCTTTTGTGATCTGCTTTCAACCCGGTTGCTTCAGGCAAAAACTGAGTTTACTGGAGCATCTTCACTAGACCTAGAACACACACAAGAAGCACGGGACCCCCATTCTTCTTTTAGGCCGCAAATAAATAGGTTCTGGCCACAAATTGTGGCCAGATGTGGGAGTTGGGTATGGGGTTTTGTGGTTTGGTGTCTGCTGCTTATTGAAGGTCTTTGGTGTATGCAACTTTTTCTAGTTCAGCTTGTATAAAAATCTGGAACAAAATACCATATTTCCTATACTTTTAAGCTTACGCAACACGTGTGTTATGTGAGTAGGTTTAGTGTTTGCTGCGTATCACAGCGTGTCGGGTAGTTTCAGACGCGTATACACACGTTTTAGCGTATCGGATGCACACGCGTTTAGCTTGCGACGCGAGTTTCTCGTTTGGTTTTGATATCGCGTTTTTGCAGGATTTTAACTTATGTGTATTCTTTATGTAAATTCTAGATTCGCAGGCGGGTATTTCGGACGCCGTAAAGAAGGGGAAGCAGGTAGTCGGCTACACTTAGCACGAGATCACGATGAGTAGATTTAACATCTACGGGGAAATCGCCCGTATGGCGTTAAACGTTAGGGCCTGATAGGATATTGTAGTCACGTGTAACATTTATATTAATATATTGCTTGTGCATATGTACTATTGTAGCGTACCCATCTTTTGTTGCATATAGAAACAGTATTGATGTAACACCGCACGGTCACTAACGGTTCAAGCTGCACGAGCACTATTTGTATGTTACACCCACACCGTTAGTGATTGCCATGACACTCGCACTATAGGATCGCTACGAACCATACATCGTTTGGATTACCTCATCATTGATGATTGGACATGATTATATCCCATATTGGCACATATACATATTGTACACTTATTCTTGCGTATATACCCACTTGTATATTCATATTGGCGCACATGCACACTATACATTCATACTTGCGTATGTATATCTTGTGCATTCATACATACTTATTTCACATACATAGATGGTGCTGGGATGGATTTATAGGGAAATGGGGACCGCATGAACTATTTTCAAAATTGGATCCATTTAAAAGAGTGGTTTCCTTTGTTTTACTTGTAGTACGATTTTATGCGGCATACGACACATTACATGGATTCATGCATTGAGTTTTGGATTTCATGTGATTTCTGGATTTGAGAACCGTGGTATTATTTTAAAGAAAATATGCACTGTTTTGAAAACCCGGTTTCTCTTGATATGATATTTCAGTGTGTCCACCATGTGTTTTCTCGGTTCTGAAACGTATGACATGTGAAACTCGATTCGAGGAGCTGGATGAGGCCGATTGCGGGTACATGGTGGACCCGGTATGGTACCTCGAGGCGAGAACGGATTTGCTGTGTAGTAGACGGTGAGCCTGTCAGAGGGACTCCTACCTACCGGTGATTGGTTGGACCTGGTGGTTATCCGGAGGATACTGACCAGAGTCGATAGATGGATACGGGACGACCCGTACTGCCGGGGCGAGGGCCGATTCCGCAGACGGAGCCCGTAGGCCGGTCCGGACTGACGGAGCCCGATATATGAGGATTTGCGTGTCGATGCTGGACACGAGCATTTCATGATGTTCTCGGATGCCGATGTTGGGCACCCCGCTGTAGGGTTCCTAGGCACTCTCAAGAGGTCTCACAAGGCATCAACCATGCCAATTTCAAAAATTACGGTGCCGAGAAACCCTAGTGTACGGATCGTTTGCTAGAAATCTAGGCGAAAAAGAAATCTAGTTAACACTTAACTAAAAGTTTAACGGAAATACAACCTTTGTAGATCCGGTGCTCCACCTCCATAGCTCAGCAACGAAGTCCCCTCGGCTGTCCAAATCAAATCCGGGCTCTAGCGTCGGCTTCATCGGAGAATGGACGAGCTAGGTCGTCGACGACGTGCCGAAGATGATCTACGTCGAAGCATCACTAGATCAAGCTCCACCTTCACCTAGTCTTGAAAACTTGTGAAGGAAACACACTCTACTACTTGGCAAGAGGTAGAGGATGATGAAATAGGAAGTGGGTAGACTTTAGTTTTGGATTTCTCACTCTAATTCATCAATCACCATTGATGAAGTCAAGGTTTCTTCTTGAGTTCAAGGAAGAAGAAGAAGAATATTATGATAAGATTAATTAGAAAAGAAAAGAAAAACAATGCTTATCATAATTGTAACTATGGTAAAGTGTAGAGAATTAACTTAGGTTAAATGAATGGTTAGGGTCAAGGTATCATGAAGCTTCCACTAAACAACAAAAAAAGCCACCATTCTTTTTCTCCTTTTTTCATCTATTTTCCAAAATGAATAAATAGATAAAGGAAAAGAGAAAAGGAAATAAAACCCTAATCATAAGTTTAACCATTGTTTAATTCTTTACACTTAACCAAGTAAACATGTATCATCAAACATGATACAAACAAGTGCACAAAAATATATCGCATATACAATGCGCACATCCGAGTGAGAAAATCCATTTAAAGTGAACCGATACTAGTTAATGCAAAGTAATATATCAAATATATAATTATGCATTAAATCATTAAATCAACACTTGATTTAACGATCCGGTCATATCGCATATAACCGACTAGTATCATTAGTAACAACTTATCGAATCAACACTTGATCCGATAACCCGGCTATATCGCATATAACCGATCAATGTCACATCGCGAGAATCAAATACAGTATCACATACTGGTATCATTCTCGGTCCCGCACATATCTCATACACGCTCCTATTTCGTTTTGCTTGAGCCAGGAAACCTCTGTGTAGGACTCTAAAGACTCGTCAATACGCCGGCAGCAGATGATGATCATATCAAACACCCACAAGCCGCAAGCGGTCTGCTAAACATAACGGCCACCCGGGTATTGAGCGATCTGAAGATCGACGAGCAAGCCCGCTCACACTCCAGTGAATCCAACCAGTAACACTACCGTACAGTCCGGTCTGATCGTCTGATATGTCGCATATCTCGCCTAGGGGTGGTAAACGTCAGACCCCAATAGCTCAATAAGTCGTGCCGATATGAGGTCTATAACAATTCGAGAAACTACAGGTAACACTTACCAGTAAATCTCAGCAACCCTGGCCAGGGATTTCCTGTTATAGCCAATCGAACACAACGCAACATCAACTCCCTATACCGGGAGAGACGAATCCCCTCCTATCGCTCATTGCCTCCATGTGACTCGGGACTGTACCCAAAAACCACCGTTTTGCACGCCCTCTTGGACGTGGTAAGATGGAAATCAAAGCACAGTGGGAACCACACAAGACTCTATGACGATCTCGGGTCAACAGACTACTCTGTACCAGTGTCACCAGAGAACTGCCATCTGACGTGAGGTATAATACCATCTGGGAGTTCTCGGCGAGTCCGTCCAGTGTACCCAGTCTCCACTGAGCACCCGTATATCATCTCCGATGTCAAACACCAATGGATATGGGATCATCCATCGCCCATCTGTATGGGTCGAGAAGGTATACGCTAGTCTACTCTGGTATATCGATGCCCCGTCTCGATACACCCACGACTAGGGACTTTGAAGGATGTACTTATGGACTACCATGTCCCCACTAGTATGATCCGCATCATAGTCCAGGTAGTCAAGCACACATTCTAAGGGCTTTACCAACATGTAACAGAGAGACAATCAGTATACACGTTAAGGTAAAGAGCAACCAGATAGCATACTATCATGTCGAGCAAGAAAGTCCTCCCTATATATGTCCCAGTATCCACTACAATATACATCCTATGTACAGTAATGGCCTCTAGGGCATACATATAACTAACAATCTCCCACTTGCACTAGGGCCATCTATAGCAGTGGTTGCAGTATCTCATACTCAACCATCCCATAAAAGTCTCTCTCTGGGAAAAGGCCTTTCGTGAGTGGATCCGCTGTGTTGTCCTCTGAGTCTACTCTCCTAACCTCGATCTCCCTGGAGATCAACCATCTCCATGATCAAGTGATACTGCCTTAGAATATGTCTGGATCACTGATGGGACCGGCGTTCCTTGGCATAAGCCACAACTCCATTGTCACACAATGGTAGGAACTTAGTTCATCTTATGAACCAATATATACCCAAACAGCCTCTTTGGTAGTATCTGAAGTAGCGATGTATCCTGCCTTTATCGTCTAGTATGTCACGGTATCTTACTTGGAACTCTTCCAACATACCGTCCCTTTACTGAGGGTTAAGACAATGCCTGTGACTGACATTCAGTCTTCTTTATCACCCTGGAACACTTCCAGTGATTCTCCCCAGGGTCGATTGATACCTTTTCACTACAACTAGTGAGATTCCTAACATCCAATTAGATCTATCTCATAGATCCAAAATCCAGGATTTAGTAGGTATCACTTTGATCCTATATGGAGAATTGTGGTGATAAGCGGAGATTGATCGAGTGTAGCATAGGAAACTCCTTCCCTATCAAGAGTATGTCATCCACGTACTCTACGAGGATCGTCACCATACTCCCTACTACCTTTTTGTATATACAAGGTTCATCTACCATTTTGATGATGTCAACTTCTTTGACTAATCCATCAAAACAGATGTTCCAACTCCGCGATGCCTGCTTTATCCTATAAAGCATCTTGCACACGTTTCCGCTGCTCCCACTGTATACGAAGCCCTCTGGCTGTGTACTTATAGACGCTCTCTTCTAAATCATCATTTAGAAAAGCAGTCAAGACACCCAACCACCAGATATCGTAGTCATGGTATGTAGCCGTGGTAAGTAGGATCTGGATGGACTTAAGCATAGCTACTGGAAAAGGTTTCATCATTATCCACGCCTGGTCGATGACGAAAACCTTTAACAAGTCTAGCTTTGAAAGTCTCAATTTTTCCATGTACACCAAGTAATCTTCTCAAGATATACTTGCTCCTGATGGGGATTTAACCCTTCAGATATAGCAACCAAAGTCCATACTTTGTTGGTGTACATGGATTCCATCTCAGATCACTAAGCATCCAGCCATTCTTACAGAGTCTTACTCTCGATGGCCAGCTCGAAACTAGTTGGGTCATCATCTCATGATGCAATCCTCGCTCCCACTGTCATAGAGAAACAGAAGTATCTCTCATGTGGGTGAGGAACCCTACTAGATCGGCGGAGAGGCTGAGGTTCGTTGGAATCTACTGAATCCTTTGGTTCTACCAAATCATCTGCTGTAGTTTGTATAGCTGGAACCTTTCCAGTTCTACATTACAGACTTTTCCTCGAGCTTGTCCGGATTTTGCTTTCAGACATAGGCCGGTCAACCCCAAATCTTAACTAACTTAAGACATGGGCCCTTCCCATTCCATATCACACATGAAATGGTAGGCAACTAACTTGATTCGAACCCTATTCAATAGGTATGCAGCTTCTCAAGTGCATAACTCCCAAAAGGAAACAGGTAACTCAGTAGTACTCATCATAGAGCACACCATATCATATAGGGTGTATCTGCTCCGCCCCGATATACCATCGTGCTATGGTGTATTCGGAGGAGTAATGCCGAGAGAGAATCTCATTCTCCTTTAGAATAGTCCAGGATTTCCGTGCTCAAGTATTCTCCTCCCTGATCACATCAAAGGACATAATACTTTTACCCGTATTTTGGTTCTCTACTTCTAACTTATATTCTGTGAATATCTCAAAAGGTTCGGACTTGTGTTTCAGCAGGAACATAGGTCTGAATCTTGAGAGATTATCAGAGAATGTAACGAAATACAAAGAACCAGTCTTGGCATGTGTAGACAGGGGACCTTACATACATCAACATGTATCAATCCCAAGAGTTCACTAACTCTTTCTCTGTTTCCAGTAAACGGAGCTATGGTCATCTTATCTTTGTGACATGACTGGCGAGTTTCACAAGATGTAAATTCAAACTGATTTAAATATGCATCTACATGTAACTTCAGCTAGTCGGGTCGCATTGATATGACCTAGTCTACAATGCCTCAAGAAGGATTCGTTCATTTCTGAACTCTTCCTTTTGTGTGTGTTCTGTATACTAAAGAACTGTAGTTTGATTTAGAACATCAATGCTTTTAGATAACGTGCCTGAACCGATCAACTTTTGATATAGGAAATGTTCAAAACATTATCCAACAATACAAAATTATATCGTTTCTTTACTAATAAAGAGACAGATATGATTTTGTATATCAGGTTCGGTATCTAATAACATTCGTTCAGAATCAATGTATTCTGGTAATACAGGGTGACAGTGACCAACAGACTTGGCTGCAACACTTGCCCCGTTTTCTGCCTCATGAAACTTATCACCCGTTCTCAGTTCTCTACCTTTCTGCAGCCCTATGTAACAGATTACATATCTGGGATCCTGATCTGGTATCACATACCCAGGACGTAAAGGATACTGAGAAACAGTTCTCTGTAATGAACACACCCGAAGATGATGCATCAGCATGCACTCTCTTCGTTTGGGCGGCACGGGAATTCTGGTAATCCCCAATTTCCTGCTCTGTCTTATAACAATTATAAGTTGGAGCGGGACCAACGTTCCCCAGCTCAGTATAACAAGCGGGTTCGGTCAATAATCCGTATTATTATCTTAATTAAGGCGTGATATGGTCGCTACCAGGAGAGAGAGAGAAGAAAACACTCAGCGTGCGCTCTTGCAAGAATAGATTGGTTACTATTTTATCTAATCAGGATGGCTCCCACTGCTTTTTATCAAATCTTCCTTCAAACCCTAAAAGGAAAGACTAGCCGGGATTAATTACACACTACAAGTTCGCCAATCTTTCAGCCAGGCCAGTGTCGGTACTTTGAGGGAGGTTCCCCGTGCTTTCGCACGAACCTAATTAATGTAAACCTCGTTTTCCCAGAGGCGTAACCTCGTTAACACCTTTCTAGACACCTACTTGATCGGCTAATTGTAATGTATAAAACTCTCCCAAGAGTAACTCTTACTCGCAGCGGGTATTGGGATCCAACTATCTCATAGAAGGTATGCAATCTCATTGCAAATTTCAACACTTGAAATTCCCGATAATATTTTGCCCTTAGCAGCTTATGACCTTGGCTAAGGTCAACAAATCATAAGTGCTAGCCAAGTTCAACCCGTCATTTCCCGATTGAATTAAACCCACCCGCACGACCCTTGGCTAAGGTCAACAAAGTCGCACGACTACCCTAACTCAATCGCATCATATGCTTATACAGATAAGCACTAATCAGCTACCGCACACTACGCCTTGGCTAAGGTCAACAAACGTAGCACGAATACTAACCAGTACTTATCTGAAATGACGGAGGGCTACGACGGGTTTTTCAGAAAACCCTTTGCGTAATGAACTTGATATCGTTGTAGAATCAAATGATTTTGAAATGGAGTGCTTTTGAGGCTTTTCTAGTTTTGCTAAAGGAGTCACTCCCGGTGAAGGGATCGTCGGTCCTTTCCTCGTCGAATGAGGTGCGGGATATATCATATATATCACTGTGCAAAGCAAAAACACTTAAAAGCAATCAAAAAACAAACCGAGTGTGTAGCATCTGCCAGTTATTGCTAAAGGAGTCACTCCCGGTGAAGGGATCTCGGTCCTTTCCTCATCGAATAAGGTGCAGGATATATCACATATACCGCTGTGCAAAGCAAGAACTGTAGCTACCTGTTTTATTTTGAAATTCGATTCTACAACATCTTAGGTTTCTTTTATTTCATTAATCTCAATAATGAAGTCCCATCATTTAAATACCTAAACATCACAGATAAATACGACGTACACTTATGCCATCCGCATTCGCCTCGATGTCCCCTCGTGCACCGTTAGGTTAGGTAACTAACGGCAGAGCAGGGCAGGGCTAGCGCGGGTGTAAAACATAAGTAACGCCTATATAATATATCATATATACTATATACTGTATCTATCACAGAACATCACATGATCACATCACAGATATCGCAGCAGAAGAATCATATGAAATATTGGATATACTAGGACGTCCGTGTTTTCAAAACGAGCCAGTATAAAACACGGATTCCACGGTCGTGATGAATAGCCAAAACCACACCCCTAGACCCCTACGAGAGCGGCAAGCAACCCTACCAATTCTAGAGTTAGGAGACCCGGACTCGACTCCTCGAGTTGGTCTCCTACTGGACTCTAGAACCCGGTTACTTGTGCCCTCCTTCTTGGGTCTATCCTAGTGCGGAAAAGTAAATAATATACAAAAGGTGACAACTTCCGCAACCTGGAAGCGCCCCAATAAAAGAATATTACATACAAGTTTTTACATGAATGAAAATGAAAAACACTCATCTCACATAAAAACCCCCGGCTATTCGAACACGACGATCCAATATAACATATCCAGCAACACATAACATCACATGTCATCAACGTAAGTAAATATGCGCATCCCAATTGTCGTTGACATATAGCAACGAAACCGGCGATATCACATATTACACTTACGGTCACAGAAAAGAAAGTGTAAAACTACAACAGTTGGAATCCGCAACCACCTCAGACATCGCATGCCTGACCAAATGAATTACTTAGACATCGCATGCCTAACAATTATAAACCCCGCATTTTAGTCTCATTATCGAAAACTCTTTTCAATACCAAGTCGGGTAATTCAACAGGATTCCCGACATCCTGATCGAATGCTCGTCGCAAACTTTAGTAGACGGCCGCACCCCCGATACCGTCGACGAAGTGCACCAAGGCGGAACACCGCTGCCGCGAGCACCCGGACGGATGCTTTCGGCAACGGGGTTCTCCTACAGTCACTTGGTCGGGGCTATGGAGTGAGGCTGTCTATTAAGTTTACCCGGCGAGTATCCGCGTACGCTACGTGATTGCGACGGACTTTTGATCACATCAAAATTCCGTGGCAACCGATCAAGTGAGACTAAACTGCTATGTTTATAACATTCATTTAGTTATCTCATAACAACTTGTGAATTTCAATTATTGTATCCCATTCCAGATAAATAGAAAATGTCAAACTTTTCGATCGAACAATCGAACACCCAAGTTTTCCCGATACAGATCAACGCATGAAATAAGTCTAACAACATTCAGTTCGTGCCTCGGTACCAACGGTCCAGCCGTAGAAGGGTCAAGCCAACGCCTCACATGTGGCACGCCGTACTGCCCCAAACCCGAAGGTTCAAAGGGCAGTTCAAGACGGTCATATAATCGAGTTAAGGTTTGTTGTCTTCTAGAGGGTCCATCGCGTTACTTGCACTACTTCGAACGTCGTTAAACTACGGAAAAATCCAACACTTGGAAATTTCCCGACAGGGGAAAAATTGGGTATTTATATCCGGTCGAACTTTTTAACATATTCTAGAATTTATCCGGAAAGCCACATAGACAAAATTTGATACCCCGATCGAAACATCGAATCCCTAAAGCAACCCCAGAAAATTCAACTCTTGAATAAATTTTAAAAATACCCAGAAAATCCAGCATAAAATAATAGGAGTTACTGTGCAAACAGTGTACGATGACGTCATCATTCCGCCGCGGAACCGCGGCAGAAGTCAGGCTTCTGCCGCGGTTCCGCCTCGGTTTGTACTGTTCATTGAAAAAATTTTGCATCATAATTCTTATTTTTCCCTGCTGAATTTTTTAGCAATTTTTAATTTGAAAAAATCCACGTTTTCAGAAAACGTCCAGAGAGCATTTTCCGGTTGGGGTTTCGGGTCGTTCGGACTTCAAAATCCGTCTAGACTTCGCCTAAGGCTCTAGCTAGGCTCTGATACCACTGTAGGGTTCCTAGGCACTCTCAAGAGGTCTCACAAGGCATCAACCATGCCAATTTCAAAAATTACGGTGCCGAGAAACCCTAGTGTACGGATCGTTTGCTAGAAATCTAGGCGAAAAAGAAATCTAGTTAACACTTAACTAAAAGTTTAACGGAAATACAACCTTTGTAGATCCGGTGCTCCACCTCCATAGCTCCGCAACGAAGTCCCCTCGGCTGTCCAAATCAAATCCGGGCTCTAGCGCCTGCTTCATCGGAGAATGGACGGGCTAGGTCGTCGACGACGTGCCGAAGATGATCTACGTCGAAGCATCACTAGATCAAGCTCCACCTTCACCTAGTCTTGAAAACTTGTGAAGGAAACACACTCTACTACTTGGCAAGAGGTAGAGGATGATGAAATAGGAAGTGGGTAGACTTTAGTTTTGGATTTCTCACTCTAATTCATCAATCACCATTGATGAAGTCAAGGTTTCTTCTTGAGTTCAAGGAAGAAGAAGAAGAATATTATGATAAGATTAATTAGAAAAGAAAAGAAAAACAATGCTTATCATAATTGTAACTATGGTAAAGTGTAGAGAATTAACTTAGGTTAAATGAATGGTTAGGGTCAAGGTATCATGAAGCTTCCACTAAACAACAAAAAAAGCCACCATTCTTTTTCTCCTTTTTTCATCTATTTTCCAAAATGAATAAATAGATAAAGGAAAAGAGAAAAGGAAATAAAACCCTAATCATAAGTTTAACCATTGTTTAATTCTTTACACTTAACCAAGTAAACATGTATCATCAAACATGATACAAACAAGTGCACAAAAATATATCGCATATACAATGCGCACATCCGAGTGAGAAAATCCATTTAAAGTGAACCGATACTAGTTAATGCAAAGTAATATATCAAATATATAATTATGCATTAAATCATTAAATCAACACTTGATTTAACGATCCGGTCATATCGCATATAACCGACTAGTATCATTAGTAACAACTTATCGAATCAACACTTGATCCGATAACCCGGCTATATCGCATATAACCGATCAATGTCACATCGCGAGAATCAAATACAGTATCACATACTGGTATCATTCTCGGTCCCGCACATATCTCATACGCGCTCCTATTTCGTTTTGCTTGAGCCAGGAAACCTCTGTGTAGGACTCTAAAGACTCGTCAATACGCCGGCAGCAGATGATGATCATATCAAACACCCACAAGCCGCAAGTGGTCTGCTAAACGTAACGGCCACCCGGGTATTGAGCGATCTGAAGATCGACGAGCAAGCCCGCTCACACTCCAGTGAATCCAACCAGTAACACTACCGTACAGTCCGGTCTGATCGTCTGATATGTCGCATATCTCGCCTAGGGGTGGTAAACGTCAGACCCCAATAGCTCAATAAGTCGTGTCGATATGAGGTCTATAACAATTCGAGAAACTACAGGTAACACTTACCAGTAAATCTCAGCAACCCTGGCCAGGGATTTCCTGTTATAGCCAATCGAACACAGCGCAACATCAACTCCCTATACCGGGAGAGACGAATCCCCTCCTATCGCTCATTGCCTCCATGTGACTCGGGACTGTACCCAAAAACCACCATTTTGCACGCCCTCTTGGACGTGGTAAGATGGAAATCAAAGCACAGTGGGAACCACACAAGACTCTATGACGATCTCGGGTCAACAGACTACTCTGTACCAGTGTCACCAGAGAACTGCCATCTGACGTGAGGTATAATACCATCTGGGAGTTCTCGGCGAGTCCGTCCAGTGTACCCAGTCTCCACTGAGCACCCGTATATCATCTCCGATGTCAAACACCAATGGATATGGGATCATCCATCGCCCATCTGTATGGGTCGAGAAGGTATACGCTAGTCTACTCTGGTATATCGATGCCCCGTCTCGATACACCCACGACTAGGGACTTTGAAGGATGTACTTATGGACTACCATGTCCCCACTAGTATGATCTGCATCATAGTCCAGGTAGTCAAGCACACATCCTAAGGGCTTTACCAACATGTAACAGAGAGACAATCAGTATACACGTTAAGGTAAAGAGCAACCAGATAGCATACTATCATGTCGAGCAAGAAAGTCCTCCCTATATATGTCCCAGCATCCACTACAATATACATCCTATGTACAGTAATGGCCTCTAGGGCATACATATAACTAACAACTTCTATGAGATTTACAGGATTGAGGGCCGGGTAGAGTGACGGCGCCTGAGTTATCGGGATTTTAGGGTATTTTTAGTAGACACCGGGGTTTCCAACGTTGATGATCCGTGTAAATGATATTTTATCCCATACTTAGCATTCATTGTTATGCATTGTATCATGTAGTCGTAGTACTGGATAGAGTACTTTGGCATGATTATTGCATACCCAGCTCATCATATAGATGTTATCTGATTGCACATGTTAGAGTATCGCAGTACGTGCATACTCGCGATTACCTTTATATGTTATTTACTATTCATGAGTTGGCAACTCACTCCCGTTGTGCCACAGTATTTGCAGGTCGACCCTCAGAGTAGTTGCGGCAGGGCTATCTCTTGTATCTTTTTGACTACGGATACCACTGAAGTTGGCGTGTGAGCCGTTTTGCTGATAGGTGGGTTCGCGGTATCCGTTTATTTTCCATTTGTACACTCTATTGTATCTAATACTCTCCATCTACTATTTCATGTATTGACTTAGAGACCAGTTGTGAGGACGATATTGTATATTATTTTGTACTCTGGTGTCGAGCTCGTGTGAGCCGATTTTATTTATGCAGTTTTATCTTTTATGCTGTTCTTTTTGTTTATTCTGTCCATTTCATCGCTACGGCGTCGTATACTATTCTTGTGGTGGTGGTTGTTTTCGCCGTTGGGCGTGATTGCTCCCTTTTGGGGATGTTTTATTCTTGTTATCAGTCATTTTACTTATATCATGTTTTGTACCCGTTTTTCGGGGATAGTTTTTACAAAGGAGGTGCTGCCGAAATTTTTAAGAAAATAACTTAAACTTTAAAGATTTTTACTCAAGGTTTTCTAAATGTTTTAAACTAATGTTTTTCTTCACTTACTACTTTTAAGGGTTTGATTTCTGGGTTTCGGCTTACTTGATCGCATTGCGCCTGTAGACGTTACGTGGTTAAGTGCCGGTCACGGGCCGAACTTTGGGTCGTGACAAAGTTGGTATCAGAGCGTAGGTTTACCTTTCGGAGTGTAGGATGACCTTGGTATGATGGAGTAGGTAGCTGAAGCAGAGTGGCGTAGCCTGTGTATGTTCCGCGGCATACTCACGATACGGTATTCCGCCTAAGTGACCTTAGGACCTATTGGTTGAAATTCATTCGTGATTATATACATTCTTGTGATTCGATTTCCGTATTCTTATCGAATCTTGTTTTATTTCCAGCCATTATGCCGCCGAAGACTACGAGGGCGCAGAGAGTGGCCGCGAAAGCCAATATTAGAGTTGACTCGTCTGAGACGAGAACTGATCCGGGTAGTACTCCCGTTGTACCAGAGCAGACTGTTCCTCCTCCGACAGACCAGATCGCTATGCTAGGGGCCGGTATGCAGGAGATGCGCCAGATGATGGGGTCGTTAGTTGAGGCACTTTGAGCGCTGCGACCAGAGGTAGTTCCACTCGTTACATGGACCACGATGGTACCTACAGTTCAGGCAGTTACACCTACAGCTACAGAGGTTATCACAGTATCGCTATCGGAATTTATGAGGCTGAAGCCTCCGGTCTTCACAGGCACCGATGCAGCCGAAGACCCACAGTCATTTATCGATAGGATGGCCCGGATATGTCGTTCACTTAGATGCTCAGATGCGAGATGGGTAGAGTTTGCGAGCTTTCACCTGGAAGGTCTTACGCAGAAGTGGTGAGAGTTGGTAGAAAAAGGTAGAGCAGCAGGTCTTCCTCCTATGACCTGGACTGAGTTCGTGACGGTGTTCCTTATCCGTTTCCTTCCACAGAGTGTTAGATATTCTAGAGCCTGCAGGTTCGAGTCATTACGCCAGACGCCGGATATGACGGTGGCGGATTATGATGTGCAGTTCACCGAGCTATCTGTTTATGCCCCGTATTTAGTGGCTACTGAGGAGATGCGAGTCAAGAGATTTGTTCGAGGCTTGCTTACCCCGTTGTTTCTTATGATCAGCGCACAGCATTGCGAGACCTATGCAGCAGCTGTAGATGCAGCTTTATTAGTCGAGGAGCGCCTTGCTGAGACTTCGGTAGTTCCGGAGCCGAAGAGAGTTCATACGGATACATCAGTACAGAGACAGCCGTTTAGACGCCGTGACAGGCGTCTTGTAGGTGGCAGGGACTTGGGGCGAGACCGGTTGTTCAGCTCTTATCCCCAGGAAGGTCAGCGGTCATTGTCGGGATGTTTCTGCTGCGGGAGTTCTTATCATCGTATTCGAGATTGTCCGGATCCATGTGAGGGTGAGACCGCCATACAACACGTCACTTTACCACCTTCACCACCCCAGAGGGCATTGCCTCTTGTACCTGCTGTTGCTCCTCGTCAGTCTCATGAACAGAGAGGTCGTGGTCGCGGAGGGTTTGCTCAGAGAGGACGAGGTGGCCGAGGCAGAGGACAGCCAGTTGCTAGTAGAGGACCGCCAGTCGTAGGTAGAGAACAGGCACGGGTATTCTCTTTGACGCATCAGGATGCGCAGGCGTCTAATGCAGTGGTCTCAGATACTCTTTTAGTATGTTCTATTGACACACACGTGTTGTTTGATCCGGGATCCACGCACTCGTACGTTTCCACACACTTCGTGCCGAGTTTGGGTAGAGAGTCTGGTTTGCTTGATCAGCCGCTTGCTGTGACCACTTCTGTGGGCGAGTCGTTTATTGCTAGACACGTGTTCCGGTCGTGTATTATCCGTATTGGTGAGAGAGAGTTGCTTGTCGACTTGATCCTTCTTGAGATGTTGGACTTCGATGTTCTCCTGGGCATGGACTGGTTAGCCATGTGCTATGCGTCTGTGGACTGCCGCGAGAAGACAGTTAGGTTTTGTTTTCCTGGCAAGTCGGCTTTTATTGTGCAGGGGGGCCGTGGTGCCACCTCTCACAGTTTGATTTCGTCTCTTCGCGCTGGACAGCTTTTGACAAAGGGGTGTCAGGGATTTCTAGCCTATGTTTACGATACTAGAGCTACAGAGCTTCCGTTGGACCAGGTCCCGATTGTTAGTGAGTTCCCTGATGTTTTCCCTGATGAGCTTCCTGGGCTACCGCCTGAGCACGATATTGTTTTCTGCATTGACTTGATTCCCGGCACGGGACCTATTTCCATACCGCCTTATCGGATGGCCCCGGCGGAGGTTAAAGAGTTGAAAGGTCAGTTGCAAGATTTGCTGGATAAAGGGCTTATTCGACCTAGTGTGTCTCCTTAGGGTGCTCCTGTCCTGTTTGTCAAGAAGAAGGACGGCAGTTTGCGCTTGTGTATTGATTACCGCCAGCTGAATAGGGTTACCGTACGGAACAGATATCCCTTGCCACTCATCGATGACTTGTTCGACCAGCTTCACGGTGCGGGATACTTTTCGAGGATTGACTTGCGATCAGGTTACCATCAGTTGCGGGTTTGGCAGAAGGATATTCCGTGGATGGCTTTTCGCACGCGTTACGTGCACTATGAGTTTTTGGTGATGTCGTTCGGACTCACCAATGCCCCAGCAGCGTTTATGGACTTGATGAACCGCATTTTCAGGCTGTATCTTGATTTTTTCATCATCGTATTCATTGACGGCATTTTGGTGTATTCCCGGAGCCGAGAGGAGCACGAGCTGCACCTGCGGATCACATTGCAGACTTTGAAGGAGCACTAGCTGTTTTCGAAATTCTCCAAGTGCGCGTTCTGTCTTGACAGCGTAGATTTGTTGGGTCACGTGATTACGCGAGATAGTATATGTGTGAACCCGAAGAAGATCGAGGCCGTTCAGCATTGGCCCAGACCAGCATCAGTTACAGAGATCCGTGGCTTTCTAGGACTGGCCGGCTACTACCGACGGTTTGTACAGGACTTCTTCCGTATTGCTGCACCGTTGACCGGGTTGACCTAGAAGGGAGTTCCTTTTGATTGGATGGAGGCGTGCGAGCATAGCTTTTAGCAGTTGCAGACTCGTTTGACTACGGCGCCGGTGTTATTATTGCCTTCGGGATCGGGTGGATTTTTGGTATATTATGACGCTTCTCGAGTGGAGCTAGGGTGCGTATTGATGCAGCACGACAGGGTGATCGCGTATGCTTCTCGGCAGCTGAAGAAACATGAACAGAACTACCCCACTCACGATTTGGAGATGGCTGCAGTGGTCTTTGCACTCAAGATCTGGCGACATTAGCTATACGGCGAGTCGTGCCAGATATTCACGGATCACAAGAGCTTGAAGTGCATATTTCAGCAGTGAAACCTGAATCTTAGACAGCGCCATTGGATGGAGTTAGTGAAGGACTATGATTGTGAGATCCTTTATCACCCGGGTAAGGCGAATGTAGTGGCGGATGCGTTGAGTCGGAGGCCCTGGGATAGTCTATCTTGTTTGAGCGCAGTGCAGAAGCAGTCGTCGACAGATTGGCGGATTTTATGCGACAGCCGAGTGCAGTTCGAGTTCACTCCGATCGTGGGACAGCTTGCGCATGTTCGTGCACGTCCACAGTTGCTTGACCGTATCTGCGAGGCGCAGCCCAGTGACGACCGTCTTTCAGAGATCAGGGAGCAGATTAGACAGGGCAAAGACTCCGAGTTCGTGATCGATGATCAGGGGATACTGCGATTTCGGACTCGACTATGTGTACCAGATTCTGAGGGACTAAGGCATGAGATTCTTGAGGAGGCGCATCGATCAGTGTACAATGTTCATCCAGGTTCCACCAAGATGTACCATGATCTGAGAGATATTTACTGGTAGGAAGGGATGAAGAGGGACGTCACAGACTTTGTGTCGAGATGCCTGACTTGTCAGCAAGTCAAAACCGAGCACCAGAGGCCCGCAGGAGAGCTACAGCCGTTGCCCATTCCGGAGTGGAAATGGGAGCAGATTTCTATGGAATTCATTGTGGGTCTACCCAGGACTAGTCGAGGGTATGACTCCATTTGGGTGATCATGGATCGACTGACGAAAGCGGCTCACTTCCTGCCAGTGAAGACCACTTTCGAATTTGCTCAGTATGCCCAGATATACAACAACGAGATCGTACGACTGCATGGAGTCCCGACATGTATCGTGTCCGACCGAGGCACCGAGTTCACCAGCCGACTATGGCAGAGGCTTCAGGAGGCTTTGGACACCCGCTTGAGTTTCAGCACAGCATTTCATCCGCAGACCGACGGCCAGTCAGAGCGGACTGTTCAGACTCTTGAGGACATGCTCCAAGCGTGCGTCTTAGATTTCGGAGGTAGCTAGGATCACCATTTGCCCTTAGTAGAGTTCTCCTACAACAACATCTTCCAGGAGACCATTCAGATTGCACCATTCGAGGCTCTATATGGGAGGAGATGCAGATCGCCCGCTTGTTAGACAGAGCTCAGCGAGAGCAGTATTTTGGGGCCGCAGATTGTTGAGGAGACGACCGCGAAGATCCAGTTGATTCGCGATAGGATGAGAGCAGCCCAGAGCAGGCAGAGATCTTATGCGGACCATCGTCGGCGCATACTTGAGTTTTCTGTTGGCAATCATGTTTTCTTGAGGGTCTCCCCAATGAAAGGTGTGATGAGATTTGGGAAGAAGGGGAAGCTTAGTCCCAGATATGTGGGCCCCTTCGAGATCCTCGAGCGTGTTGGTACAGTTGCGTATCGGTTAGCTCTTCCGCCCAGTTTTCCAGACGTTCATCCCGTATTCCACGTTTCGATACTCCGCGAGTATCTTCATGATCCTTCGCATGCGATTCAGCACCCGACGATCCAGCTGGAGCGCGACCTTTCTTTTGCAGAGAAGCCGGTGGTCATCCTGGATAGGCAGGTGAAGAAATTGAGATCGAAAGTTATACCGTCCCTCAAGGTCCTTTGGCATGGCCCGAGCAGCGAGGAGGTCACTTGGGAGACCGAGGGCGAGATGAGGAAGAAATATCCGCATCTCTTTGAAGGTACGCGTAGCTAGATTTTTAAATTCGGGGACCGAATTTCTTTAAGTGGGGAAGATTGTAACGCTTTGAAATTCGTTAGGTTAATTTTCGCGTTAATTAGCAATAGTGCGTGTTTTCACAAAACTTAGTTAATAGCTATTTCCACCTAGACTGGAATAAACCTACTTTTAATTGTGATAGTATGTAATTATATATATATAATAGTGTTTTATTAATTATTAATTAGTTTAGTGTTCACTTAATTAGCAAATTTTCTTAACTATTTTTCCTAAGCCAAAATTAGTTAGCATGCACAACCCTAATGTAAGTCCACGTTACCCGTCCCCGGTTCTTTGAGGTTGCGGAAATGGTGAAAAACGATTTTTTCTTTGGGGGTAACATGGACTCAAAATACGGATCTTTGTTAAACAACTATCTAACAACCTAACTAGGAGTGTTACCTACTCGGTTAGGAGGTTATACCTTAACTTGAACTCCTTCTCTTCGACTCCTTGCGGTAGTCGGATCGGCCTCACCTCGTCGTCTCCTTGCGCCGAAGATGGATCCACCCGAAAGCTTCTACCTTTGGCTTCAACCTCAAACTAGAGGAAACTAGAACACTTGACTTGCTAGACTTTGTGTACTAGGATGAGTAGAGAAGTGTTTTGGGTTTTTATCTCCAAGGCAAATGATTCTCAACACATGAGAGGTTTTTGCCTTGAACTAGAGAGAGAGCAAGAGGAAGAGGGAGAGCTTGAGGATGAGAGAGCTTTCATGAGAGAGAAAGCAAATGAAAGAAAGAGCAAGACTTTTCTCACCCTTGCTCTCATAATCCAAAATCATCATAACACATAATAATAATTGAGTATTATGTGATGGTTGTTATCATATCAAATGGCAATATCATTTCATGCATTAAATGCAATGTGTGAACAAATAAGCAAGCAAAGGTCAATGCCATGAAATGATAGCCATTGTCATGATGGTGGTCAACAAGTCCAATCTAGTCAACCGGTCAACAAAGTCAACAAGTCAACAAAGTCAACCTTTCAACCCAACCATGTCACAATAATACTTAATTAATATTATTGTTAATCATATTTCTAATTCTCATTAGGGTTTAGCAAAAGTCAACAGTCAACAACCCTAATGAGAATCCTCTGCCTCTGTCTCTGTCAACCGTGCATACACACCCGCATCCGCATTCCGGGGAACACGAATACAACCGAGATAAAACCAATCCCAAAACGTATACTAGGATCTGGCTTAAACTAAAGCCCGCTAGTAATAACTGCCCGGACACCAAATGTGCACAAGGGCGCGGATGTGACCGAACCCTGTCGCAAAACCATGCGACCTCTACTCTTTTGCCTAAAGGCGAATAGCTCTCTGTGTGGGACTCTAAAGACTCGACACTACGCTGGCAGTGGGTTTAACCACAGACCGCAAGCGGCACTAGCTGTGCGTAACGGTCCCCAGGTAGATGCCGATAAGAAGACGGATGAGGTGAAACCCATCTGAACCCCTACTGAGGCTGAATATGACAATCTCCGTATAGTCCGGTCTGTTCGTCTGAGAATATCGCATGGCGGGCCTAGGGGACGGTAAACGTCAGTCCCCTAATAGCGGTACAAGTCGTATCAGAGTGTAGCCCAGAACACCCTGAGATAACACTGGAAACCTACCAGTATATCTCGCTTGCCCTGGCCAGGGACGACTATGTGTAATGGCTCTCCATGACACAGCGCGATATCAACTCCCAATACCGGGAGAGACGAATCCTGTCTAACCGTCACTGTCTCCAAGTGCTTCGGGACTGCACCCAACTACTACCTGTTTGCACGACTCCTTTGAGCCATGGTAGGGTAGTAATCAAAGTACAGTGGGAACACACTCGAGGCGAAGTGACAGTGTCAAGTTAGCGGACTAAGTTGTACTCATGTCACCTGGGAACTGATAACTGATGATAGGTATAGTACCAACCAATCAGTTCCCGACGGGTCCTGTCCAGTGTACTCGTAACCTAACGAGCACCCGCATACTATCTCAAGTACGACGTACTGACGGCTATGGGACAGACCGTCTCCCCTGCTGGGATGAGAAGCGTATACGCTAGTCTACTCCGGAGTATCGATGTCCTGTCTCGATAGTCCTACGACTAGGGACCAGTATAAGGATGTGCTTGTGGATTACCCAGCCCCCACGAGTGTGACTGCCATCACAACGCTGGTAATCAAGCAAAGATCCTAAGGGCTCCACTAATGTGTATAGGTGATATACTAAAAGAAACACATGTACACATTAAAGTAGAAACAAACCAAGTAGCATGCTACCATTTTGAGCAAGATTGTCTATACAACTGTGAATATCCCAAGCTTCCATTAAGTAATATACAAACTAGTATGATACAGTAATGGCCTCTAGGGCATATACACTAAAAATCTCCCACTTGCACTAAGGCCATGTACTGGCGTATCGAAGACCTATCATCTCGATCAGCCGCTCGAACTGAGTCTGGGGTAAGGCCTTCGTGAGTAGATCAGCAGTGTTATCTTCCGTAGCAACTCTCTGAACCTCGATCTCCTGGCGACCCACGATTTCCCTGATCAGGTGATACCGCCTCAAGATGTGTCTGGACTTCTGATGGGACCTGGGTTCCTTTGCTAAAGCTATAGCCCCGTTGTTGTCGCAATACAGAGGTATTGGATCAACAATGGACGGAACCACCTGAAGTTCTGTCAAGAACTTCCTTATCCAGACGGCTTCTTTTGCGGCATCTGCAGCAGCGATATATTCCGCTTCCATCGTCGAGTCAGCAACGGTTTTCTGTTTGGAACTCTTCCAACACACCGCCCCTCCATTGAGGGTAAAGACATAACCCGACATGGACTTGGAATCATCCTTGTCACTCTGGAAGCTGGAGTCAGCAAAGGCCTCGATCTGGAGGTCTTTTCCGCCATACACCAAGAACAACTCCTTAGTCCTTCTCAGGTACTTGAGAATGTTCTTTACTGCTATCCAGTGCTTCTCCCCAGGGTTTCACTGATACTGGCTTACCACACTCAGTGCATAAGCTACATCTGGTCTGGTACACAACATCGCATACATTATAGAGCCTACCGCAGAAGCGTAGGGTATAATAAACATGCGATCCCTTTCCAAATCAGTCTTGGGAGACATCTCTTTGGAGAGGGTGATCCCGTGACAAGCCGGTAGGTTACCGCGCTTGGAATCTTCCATACTGAATCTTTTCAGTATGGTGTCGATATACCTGGACTGCGAGAGTCCTAATATCCTCTTGGATCTGTCACGATAGATCCGGATCCCCAGAATGTAAGAGGCATCACCCAGGTCTTTCATGGAGAACCTGTGTGACAAGAACCCTTTGACAGATTGTAGCATAGGAATGTCATTTCCTATTAAGAGAATGTCATCCACGTATAAAACGAGGAATACGACAGTTCTTGCTACAAATCTACTATAGATGCATGGTTCATCTGTATTTTTGATAAAGACAAATTCTTTGACCGTCTCATCAAAAAAGATGTTCCAACTCCGCGATGCCTGCTTTAGTCCATAGATGGACTTAAGCAACTTGCACACCTTTCCGCTTCTCCCACTCTGAATGAAACCCTCTGGCTGGTCCATATAGACACACTCCTCTAAATTTCCATTTAGAAAAGCGGTCTTTACGTCCATCTGCCAAATCTCATAATCGTGGAAGGCAGCAATGGCAAGAAGGATCCGAATGGATTTCAGCATAGCCACTGGAGAAAAGGTTTCGTCATAGTCCAAACCAGGTCTTTGACGAAAACCCTTTGCAACAAGTCTAGCCTTATAGGTCTCAACCTGTCCATCTACACCAATCTTCCTTTTGAAGATACATTTGAATCCTACGGGTTTTACCCCATCTGGAGCAACGTCCAACGTCCATACTTTGTTGGTGTACATGGACTCCATTTCGATCCGCATTGCATCCGGCCATTTTACCGAGTCAACGCTCTGAATGGCCTGCTGGAAGCTAGTCGGCTCATCATAATCAATGATGCAATCTTCTCTATCCCCATCTATGAGAAAACCGTAGTATCTCTCGGGCGGATAAGACTGCCTACTACTCCTGCGGAGCGGCGCAGGAATGTCTTGTTCTTTCGAACCCTCTGGTTCTACTAAGCTTTCAGTAATAGTCTGTGGTTCTGGAATTTCTTCCAGTTCTATTGCGCTCCCACTTATTTCCTTTTCTAAGAACTGGTGTTCCAGAAAGTGGGCATTACGAGAAACAAAGACCTTTTGTTCCTCTGCGTAATAAAAAAGATACCCCCTGGAGTTCTTTGGGTATCCCACAAACTTGCACAGTACTGAGCGTGCCTCGAGTTTGTCCGCATGCTGCTTTTTGACAAAAGCTGGACATCCCCAAATCTTCAGATATTGAAAATAGGGTTTCTTCCCACTCCATATCTCATATGGTGTGGTAAGCACAGTCTTAGTTGGAACTCGGTTCAAAAGGTATGCAGCTGATTCTAGCGCATATCCCCAGAATGATCACGGTAACTCAGCGTTACTCATCATGGAACGTACCATATCCAATAGGGTTCGGTTCCGTCTCTCTGATATACCGTTATGTTGTGGAGTGTACGGAGGAGTGAGCTGAGAGAGAATTCCATTCTCTTTTAAGTAATCCAGGAACTCGGCCCTTAAGTATTCACCACCTCGATCAGATCTTAGTGTCTTGATACTTTTGCCGGTTTGTTTTTCTACTTCATTCTTATATTCTTGGAATTTTCCAAAAGCTTCGGATTTATGTTTCATTAAGAAGACATGTCCGAACCTTGAAAAATCATCCGTAAAAGTAATGAAGTAAGAATAACCACTTCGCGCATGCGTAGACATTGGACCGCACACGTCACTGTGTATGAGCCCTAAGAGCTCACTCGCTTTTACTCTGTATCCAGTGAACGGAGTCTTTGTCATCTTTCCTTTGAGACAGGATTGACAAGTTGCATATGAATGATATTCGAACGGATCCAAATATCCTTCTGTATGTAACTTCGTCAACCTTCTTTCATTGATGTGACCCAGTCTACAATGCCATAAGAAAGCATGATTGATTTCTGGAGACTTTCTTTTGTGTGTATTCTGGACATTGAAAATCTGTGGTTGGTTTAGTACGTATATACCATTGCTTAATGTACCTGACCCAATCAAAACTTAATTAAGGTGAATGTTTACAACATTACTTACAAATGCAAATTCATAACCTTCTTTAGATAATAAAGATACAAATATGATATTACAGGTTGCATTGGGTACAAAATAGCAGTTACGCAAAACCAAAACATGTCCATCCGACATTCCCATGTGATAGTCCCCCACGGACTCAGCATCCATGCCAGCTCCGTTTGCAACTCTGAGGGTCATATCACCTGCCTTCAAAACCCTACGCTTTCTCAGTGCCTGCATGGAATTACAGATATGAGATCCTGATCCGGTATCCAATACCCAGGAAGTAGAGTTTATTGATAGACAGTTTTCAATAACATACACACCTGAAGCTGAAGCCGAAGCCGCAACTTGCTTTAGATCCTGGTTTCTGGCCTTCCAAGCCCTGCAATCTTTCTTCCAGTGTCCACTCTTATGACAATAAAAGCATTCCTCATTCCCCACAAGCTTTCCCGCTATCTTTGTTGCTTTTGCCTTTCCCTTTGCTTCCACTTTACTAATACCGCCCTTTGGTTTGGCGGGGGCTTTCTTCTTCTTTCCCTTGGCTTTCGCCTTGGATTTAGAAGAGGAAGATCCTCCTACAAACAAAGTGGATGTTTCCCTACCTTTCTGTAGGGTGCCCTCTGCACTCCTCAGCATGTTGAGGAGCTCCGGAAGTTCAACTTCTTTTCCTTGCAAGTTGAAGTTCAGGATAAACTGGGCGTAAGTGGAAGGAAGGGACTGGAGAATCAAGTCCGTATAGAGCTCGTTCTCCAACGTTGTCCCAAGATCCGCGGGCTCTTCAATGAAGCCAATCATCTTAAGCACGTGTTCCGCTACCGATGATCCGATGGCTAATCTTGCCGAAAACAGCTTTTTCGACACTTCGTATCTGGCGATACGAGATTGCTCTCCATACAGTTCTTTTGTATGGAGAAATATTGATTCGAGGTCCATATTCTCGTGCCTCCTCTGATGTTCATTGTCCATAGAGGCAAGCACGAGGCACTTGGCCTTCGCGCAATCGATCTCCCAAGTCTTACGGATTTCCTTATCCGCGACGCTGGAGGTGGGACCTGGGACAGGGGGAGATTTCGCGGTAAGAAGATACCCCAGCTTTGTTATAAGTGATTGCCATTTTGACATTCTTGAGCCAATCTTTGTAGTTTGGCCCTGTCAGTATGTTATTATCTAGAAGTAACTTAAGTCCGGTCATGACGATTGGTCGCTGCAATTAGGAGAGAGAGAAAAAACATTCAGCATGATGCTCTTGCAAGTTTAGAGTGGTTTTTAGTTTGTCTAAACAGGATGGCTCCTACTGTCTCTCGAATCCCTCCTCAAACCATAAAGGAAGAATTAGTCGGGATCAATCTCACCGTACAATACTTGCTTAACCGTTCAGCCAGGCCAGTGTCGGTACTTCGAGGGAGGTTTTCCAACGCTTTTGCGAAGTTCCTTAATTAAATAACCTCTTTTCCATGGGGGCGTAGCCCCGCTAACACCTTTCTAGACACCTACTTGGTTTATAGCATTGATCGTTAAGTGAGAAATTTCCCGAGGAGTAGCATATACTCACAGTAGGATCGGGATCCAAATATCATCGCGTGACAAAACTGAATGAATCCTACCAGAATCATCACACTCTAAATGGTATGTAGCACTAGCAAGTTTCAGGTTCTTTTGAAACTCCCGATGTGGATTTTTGCCCCATGCTCTTATGACATTGGCGTGAGGTCAAAATGTCATAAGTCTCATGTCAAGTTCTACCCATCATTATCCAGGTTAATTTGAACCCACCCGTACCTACCCTTGACGTAGGCCAAAATGGCAGTACGACTGTCTCAAACTAACGCATTCTATCTATGCAACAGATAAATATCCGGCAGCTACCAATCACTATGCCTTGGCGTGAGGTCAAAATACATAGCTTGAATACTACCGAATATTTAACTGAAATGATGGAGGGCTACGAATGGTTTTGGCGAAACCGTGAACGTAGTGAACTTGATATAATCGATGGAAAGAGATAGCTTTTAAAAGGAGTGGCTTAAGCTCCGCGTTTAAAAGTTGGTTTTTGAAAAGAAACCGAGTGGTTTTGAAAGTGTTCCAACGAATTTTACTTGGTTTATTTTCTTGTATTAATTTTAATGCGTCCCATCATTTAATCCTATCATTGCAGAAAACAACCAAAATATGACGTACGCTTATGCCATCCGCATTCGCCACGGGGCCCCGTCATTACCCGTTAGGTTACTTAACTAACGACAGAGCGGGCGCTGGACTTGCGCGGATGCAAAACATAAGCAACGCCTAAATAGATATCATATATAGATATATACATTCGTCACATGCAATGATAGCCATTCCAGATCACAGATGAACACATTGGATATACTAGGAATCCGCATTCCGTACGAGCCTGTAACGAAGAGCGGATTACACGGTCGCGATGAATAGCCAAGACCCCACCCTAGATCCCTACGGGTGCGGCAAACTACCCGCCAAGTACCCAAAGCGAAGCAATCTCCCTCAACACCGTGAGTAGGCTACTCGACACTTCGAGGTACCCGGTAGTTTGTGCACCCCACCTTGGGTCTATCCTAGGAGCAAAAACAGTAAAAGAAATTATACAATGACGGCTACAACCCCATCCCGGTTGTGCGGCCATATAAATAATATTACATCAATTACAAATTACATGAATTGAAAGAAAAAGAAAACTCTCATCTCACAACCCCCCGGCTATTCATCCGCGACAATCCAATGAATTCATATACACAAACCATCAACATTACAGATCACAGATATGTATAACCCCCACTAATCGACGTATAGAGATTTGCAGACGTTCAATACATATATCACATCACAGATATATACCCGTCAGCTTAAGTCTTTAGAAGTTCGATCAAAATACGGATTTTTAAACCCCAAAAACAAATTTTGCTTTCTGGAAAATCTGGGAAGAAAAATCATATTGTAAAAATCCCAAAACACCCCCAGAAAAATACTGCAGGAAAATTGTGCTACGGCCGAGTCAACTCGGCCGCGGATCCGTGGCGGGACTGTAAGTCTACGTTACCCGTCCTCGGTTCTTTGGGGTTGCGAAAATGGTGAAAAACGATTTTTTCTTTGGGGGTAACATGGACTCAAAATACGGATCTTTGTTAAACAACTATCTAACAACCTAACTAAGAGTGTTACCTACTCGTTTAGGGGGTTATACCTTAACTTGAACTCCTTCTCTTCAACTCCTTGCGGTAGTCGGATCGGCCTCACCTCATCGTCTCCTTGCGCCGAAGATGGATCCACCCGAAAGCTTCTACCTTTGGCTTCAACCTCAAACTAGAGGAAACTAGAACACTTGGCTTGCTAGACTTTGTGTACTAGGATGAGTAGAGAAGTGTTTTGGGTTTTTATCTCCAAGGCAAATGATTCTCAACACATGGGAGGTTTTTGCCTTGAACTAGAGAGAGAGCAAGAGGAAGAGGGAGAGCTTGAGGATGAGAGAGCTTTCATGAGAGAGAAAGCAAATGAAAGAATGAGCAAGACTTTTCTCACCCTTGCTCTCATAATCCAAAATCATCATAACACATAATAATAATTGAGTATTATGTGATGGTTGTTATCATATCAAATGGCAATATCATTTCATGCATTAAATGCAATGTGTGAACAAATAAGCAAGCAAAGGTCAATGCCATGAAATGATAGCCATTGTCATGATGGTGGTCAACAAGTCCAACCTAGTCAACCGGTCAACAAAGTCAACAAGTCAAAAAAGTCAACCTTTCAATCCAACCATGTCACAATAATACTTAATTAATATTATTGTTAATCATATTTCTAATTCTCATTAGGGTTTAGCAAAATTCAACAGTCAACAACCCTAATGAGAATCCTCTGCCTCTGTCTCTGTCAACCGTGCATACACACCCGCATCCGCGTTCCGGGGAACACGAATACAACCGAGATAAAACCCATCCCAAAACGTATACTAGGATCTGGCTTAAACTAAAGCCCACTAGTAATAACTGCCCGGACACCAAACATGCACAAGTGCGCGGATGTGACCGAACCCTGTCGCAAAACCATACGACCTCTACTCTTTTGCCTAAAGGCGAATAGCTCTCTGTGTGGGACTCTAAAGACTCGACACTACGCTGGCAGTGGGTTTAACCACAGACCGCAAGCGGCACTAGCTGTGCGTAACGGCCCCCAGGTAGATGCCGATAAGAAAACGGACGGAGTGAAACCCATCTGAACTCCTACTGAGCCTGAATGTGACAATCAACGTACAGTCCGGTCTGTTCATCTGAGAATATCGCATGGCGGGCCTAGGGGGCGGTAAACGTCAGTCCCCTAATAGCGGTACAAGTCGTGTCGGAGTGTAGCCCAGAACACCCTGAGATAACACTGGAAACCTACCAGTATATCTCACTTGCCCTGGCCAGGGACGACTATGTGTAATGGCTCTCCATGACACAGCGCGATATCAACTCCCAATACCGGGAGAGACGAATCCTGTCTAATCGTCACTGCCTCCAAGTGCTTCGGGACTGCACCCAACTACTACCTGTTTGCACGACTCCTTTGAGCCGTGGTAGGGTAGTAATCAAAGTACAGTGGGAACACACTCGAGGCGAAGTGACAGTGTCAAGTCAACGGACTAAGTTGTACTCATGTCACCTGGGAACTGATAACTGACGATAGGTATAGTACCAACCAATCAGTATCCGACGAGTCCTGTCCAGTGTACTCGTAACCTAACGAGCACCCGCATACTATCTCAAGTACGACGTACTGACGGCTATGGGACAGACCGTCTCCCCTGCTGGGATGAGAAGCGCATACGCTAGTCTACTCCGGAGTATCGATGCCCTGTCTCGATAGTCCTACGACTAGGGACCTGTATAAGGATGTGCTTGTGGATTACCCAGCCCCTACGAGTGTGACTGCCATCACAACGCTGGTAATCAAGCAAAGATCCTAAGGGCTCCACTAATGTGTATAGGTGATATACTAAAAGAAACACATGTACACATTAAAGTAGAAACAAACCAAGTAGCATACTACTATTTTGAGCAAGATTGTCTATACAACTGTGAATATCCCAAGCTTCCATTAAGTAATATACAAACTAGTATGATACAGTAATGGCCTCTAGGGCATATACACTAACACCGAATCACCTAGGTTAAGTGATAACTTGTTTTCATTTCTATTCCCTCTTGGATGGTTTTTATCCTCACAAAATCAAGTCAAACGTTTAATTTAAAATGAAATATAAAGAAATGGGAGGCATGGTTGGTATCAGGTGAAGAATGGGCTTGACTTTTGACATACTCTCTCTCTTTTCTCTCTCTCCCTCTCATTTTTCTGCACACAGCAGAGTCTGCAGCAGCAACAGCAACAGCAGCATATTCATCATCATCATCATCTTCTTCTTTTTCTTCTCCTTGCATTCAAACACCAATCCCTACACAAAAATTTCATCTTTTCTTCATAAAACCTTTGCAAAACACCTCCTTTGTTGGTCTTGATGGCAAATCCTTGCCTTTGAAGGCAAGTGCAGCAAGTTAGACTCCTCTAAGATCAATTAGAGGTATTAAACTCACCCAAATCACTTTATTGCTTAACTTGTAGTTTTATTAGCTAAAAATCGTGTTTTTGCGTTTTAGTGCTAATGAGATGGTTTAAGTGAAGATTAGGGTAACTTAGGGTTTTTAGAGTTTGATTAACTTAATTAGGTGCTATTAATGTTGTTTTAACCAAGTCATTTCTTCAGGTTACACTAAAATACCATTTTGTATCAAATTAGTGTTAAATTAGCATTTTAGTTAAGATTTGTGCTCTTTTGTAATCTGCTTTCAACCCGGTTGCTTCAGGAAAAAACTGAGTTTACTGGAGCATCTTCACTAGACCTAGAACACACACACGAAGGATGGGACCCCCATTCTTCTTCTAGGCAATAAATAAATAGGTTCTGCCGCAAATTGCGGCCAGATGTAGGAGCTAGGTGTGGGGTTTTGTGGTTTGGTGTCTGCTGCTTATTGAAGGTCTTTGGTGTATGCAACTTTTTCTAGTTCAGCTTGTATAAAAATCTGGAACAAAATACCTTATTTCCTATACTTTCAAACTTGCGCGACACGTGTGTTATGTGAGTGGATTTAGTGTTTGCTGCATATCACAGCGTGTCGGGGTAGTTTCAGACGCATATACACACGTTTTGGCATATCGGATGCACACGCGTTTAGCTTGCGACGCGAGTTTCTCGTTTGGTTTTGATATCGCGTTTTTGCAGGATTTTAGCTTATGTGTATTCTTTGTGTAAATTCTAGGTTCGCAGGCGGGTACTTCGAATGCCGCAAAGAAGGGGAAGCAGGTTGTCGGCTACACTTAGCATGAGATCACGGTGAGTAGATTTAACATCTACGGGGAAATCTGTCACGACCCACCCTCAATACAGAGAGTATTGTCCGCTCTGGCCGAAGCCGCACGGTTTTGTCCCTTTTGAGCGAACCGGACCCGACCAGGGGCCACTTCCCAGGAGGTCACCCATCCCAAGACTTCCCTGGCCCGAGCACGTTTAACTACGGAGTTCTCAAGCTCTTGTAGTTCTGGTTCACTTAAAAGGCGGCTCTATATTGAAGAGTGGTATCATTCCATTTATAGTACAGATCTGTCCTCTTTCGGAATGTATTTCGAAGATTCCCCATTGTTTTATAGTGGGTCCCCATGCTTATCTGGTATAAATGGGTATACCGCATAATACATGGGGTATTATATTCTCCCCCACTTAGAACAATGGTTCGTCCTCGAACCACAGACCTACTATTGAGGAACCAGCTCTAATACCATTCTTCAATACAGAGGCGCCTTTTAAGTGAACCGGAACTACAAGAGTGTAGGGTGTTTTTCGTCACCCCATTGAGATGGGAATACGCGCGCGCTTGTCAGGCGTATACTACAGATTTTCCTTGCCTAGGGTAGGTTGGGGTTTATTGATTGTGGGGATCCGAATCTCCGGCAGCCGCGGACTAAGCTGCCGTTAATTACCCCTCGCCTTTGGGGCGAGGGAACCTCCGATTGACGGGTTAAACTAGTCATGTGAACTCAATGTGCAGTGTTGTGTTTTGAAAGGGGGGTTTGGATATATCGGGAGCCACGCAGAGTTTTTACGGGAGTCCCGCTACCCGGATAGCGGGCTGGGGGTCAAGGGGGCTAGCAGCAAAGAAGGGGAAGCAGGTTACAGTGTCGTGGGGTACATGTGTGTGTAAATATGTATACATACATATATATATATATGTATGTACATAAAAAGAGGGGGGAAAGGCATCCAAGGGATGCGTGGGGCCAGCGCCTTGAACGCTGTGCGCTTAGGTGCTGTGCGCTCAGGCGCAAGCGCGCCACGTGTCGGCACGTGGGCGTTTTACGCTTGAGCGCAGTGCGCCTGAGCGCAAGCGCGCCACGTGTCGGCACGTGGGCGCTTTGCGCTCGAGCGCAGTGCGCCTGAGCGCAGCGCGCCACGTGTCGGCACGTGGGCGCTTTGCGCTCGAGCGCAGTGTGCCTGAGCGCAGCGCGCCACGTGTCGGCACGTGGGCGCTTTGCGCTCGAGCGCAGTGCGCCTGAGCGCAGCTCGCCACGTGTCGGCACGTGGGCGTTTTGCGCTCGAGCGCTGGGCGCTGGCGAGATAAAGGGGCTTTTAGTCCCAGAACCAGAAGCTATACTTCAGAAAGGAAATATTTATTATATATATATATATATCTATGTAAATATATGGAGTTAAACTCCTAAAATGTTTTGGTTGATGAAAGGGGTTCTTCCTCTTCCTCCTCTGTTGGCTTGATCTTGATGATCAAGAGATGTGAGATCTAAAAATCTCTCCTTTCTGAGATCTAATGGTAGATCCAAGTTCCCCTTTGTGGGTTTTCTGGTGGAAGACTTCTTAGTTTTTGAAAAGAAAGAATAAAACTCTTGATTCAATTCAAAAGAAATGAAAAGGTTTAGAACCTTGGAGAAGGAGCAGGAGGCACAAAAGATCTCAGATCTAAAATTTTTGTGGAGAGAATGAAAAGTGTGTCTCTTATTCATCATCATTTTGCCTTATATAGGCTTACATATTTACATATAGCCCCTTGGGCTTTGCAAAAATGGCGTTTTGCCCATCCCATGGCTCATGTGTCATTTTATTTTTGCACATAAGCCATGGGCTTACAAAATATTGGCTTTATGCCCATTTTTCTTACATTCATGCATAAAAAAAAATTACATAAAAATTATTTATAACATGATTTCGTTGTTGGCGTAGGGAGGCTGGCCGCGGGCTCGACTTGGGCATAGGCCCGCTTGACCTGGGCTTGGGCCCACCTAGCTTGGGGGTTGACCTTGACTTTGACTCGGTCAACCGGGGTGTAAATTTTTACCCCAACAAATTGCCCCCCATCAATAAATGCACACCGCACGTGTGGGTCGTGTGCATGAAATTGATGGATCTTCTTTCCCGCGGAGGCGACTTGCTTTGGTTCCCACTTTTTGGGATGCACTGCCCTTTTAACGACGTGGACGGTCGACGCTTAACGCGTCTCCGAGACGGAGTGTCCGTAGTAGACGTTTCCCTGGCCCGGAGCGATCTGGTTCCTGTTTTGTAGGAAGCCTGCACAGCCCTTTTTGCGACATGGACGGTCGACGCTTGACGCGTCTCCGAGACGGAGTGTCTGCTTGACGTTCCCCCGGCACGGAGTGTCGCTGTTGAACGTTTCCCTGATGCGGAGTGTCTGCTGGACGTTTCCCCGGCACGGAGTGTCGTTATTGGACGTTTCCCTGATGCGGAGTGTCTGTGTTGGACGTTTCCCCGATGCAGAGTGTCACTGGTTGCTTTTCCCCGGCGTGGAGTGTCGGGTTGACTTTTCCCCGGCACGGAGTGTCGCTGATTGACTTTTCCCCGGCGCGGAGTGTCGGGTTGACTTTTCCCCGGCACGGAGTGTCGCTGATCGACTTTTCCCCGGCGCGGAGTGTCGGGTTGACTTTTCCCCGGCACGGAGTGTCGCTGATCGACTTTTCCCCGGCGCGGAGTGTCGGGTTGACTTTTCCCCGGCACGGAGTGTCGCTGATCGACTTTTCCCCGGCGCGGAGTGTCGCTGGTTGACTTTTCCCCGGCACGGAGTGTCGCTGATCGACTTTTCCCCGGCGCGGAGTGTCGGGTTGACTTTTTCCCGGCACGGAGTGTCGCTGATCGACTTTTCCCCGGCATGGAGTGTCGGGTTGACTTTTCCCCGGCACGGAGTGTCGCTGATCGACTTTTCCCCGGCGCGGAGTGTTGGGTTGACTTTTCCCCGGCACGGAGTGTCGCTGATCGACTTTTCCCCGGCGCGGAGTGTCGCTGGTTGACTTTTCCCCGGCACGGAGTGTCGCTGATCGACTTTTCCCCGGCGCGGAGTGTCGGGTTGACTTTTCCCCGGCACGGAGTGTCGCTGATCGACTTTTCCTCGGTGCGGAGTGTCGCTGGTTGACTTTTCCCCGGCACGGAGTGTCTGTGGTAGGACGTTTCCCCGATACGGAGTGCCTGTTGTAGGGCGTTTCCCCGAGACGGAGTGCCTGTGGTAAAGCGTATCCCCGATAGGGAGTGCCTGTGGTCGGACGTTTCCCCGATACGGAGTGCCTGTTGCAGGGCGTATCCCCGAGACGGAGTGCCTGTGGTAGGGCATATCCCCGATACGGAGTGCCTATTGTAGGGCGTATCCCCGATACGGAGTGCCTGTGGTAGGACGTTTCCTCGATACGGAGTGTCTGTGGTAGGACGTTTCCCCGATACGGAGTGCCTGTTGTAGGGCGTATCCCCGATACGGAGTGCCTGTGGTAGGACGTTTCCCCGATACAGAGTGCCTGTTGTAGGGCGTTTCCCCTAGACGGAGTGCCTGTGGTAGGGCGTATCCCCGATACGGAGTGCCTGTGGTTGGACGTTTCCCCGATACGGAGTGCCTGTTGTAAGACGTTTCCCCGAGACGGAGTGTCTTTATGGGAATTGGTTTTTTTTTGTTTGGCATCTGCATTGCTGCACTGGAATAATGCCAGGAGCAACTCATCATTCGCCCCTGGAGGATTTGGGAATTGGTTTTACGCCCGTGGATTGTATACGGTTTTGCAGGATGTATGATCCAGACCGTAGGGCCAGGAGAATTTTGAGGAATTGGATTTTGGTTGGTGTCTGCATCGCTGCACTGGAATGTAGTACCAGGAGCGACTCATCATTCGCCGTTGGGGTATGGGAGTTGGAATTTGGTTGGCGTCTGCATCGCTACACTGGAATGTAGTACCAGAAGCGACTCATCATTCGCCACTTGGGAATTTGGATTTGGGATTTGGTTGGCGTCTGCATCGCTGCACTGGAATATGGTACCAGGAGCGACTCATCATTCGCCACTTAGGGGTTGGGGAGCGATGCTTAGAAGACAGGTTTAGATCCCTATCACCTAAGACTTTTCAATTTTATGGGCCGTGAGGGTCCCACAAAGCATTTTCTCCCTGCGGGTCGTAAGGATCCCGTAAGTGTATTTTCTCCTTAGGAGTCGTGGGGACTCCCAAGTGTGTTGCTCCTTTGTGAGTCGTAAGGATCTCACGCGCGAATTTTCTCCTCACAAAGTCGAGAGGACCTTGTGAGTGCATTTCATCTTTTTTTTCATGAGTTTGCGCCCTTTCGGGTTTTCACAAACTCGCCGGCAGTCCTGCTGTTTTTACTCACGGAGCCCTTTCGGGTTTTCATCCGTGCCCATTTTGCTTGTGGACATACCTCTTTTTATTTTTATTTTATTATTTTTGGAGAGATTGGGATTGTTTTACGCTCGTGGATTGTATACGGTTTTGCAGGATGTATGATCCAGACCGTAGGGCCATAAACGTTTTGGGACTTTGTTGGCGTCTGCATCGCTGCACTGGAATATGGTACCAGGAGCGACTCATCATTCGCCGTTGGGGTATGGGATATGGAATTTGGTTGGCGTCTGCATCGCTGCACTGGAATATGGTACCGGGAGCGACTCATCATTCGCCACTTGGGGATTTGGATTTGGAATTTGGTTGGCGTCTGCATCACTGCACTGGAATATGGTACCAGGAGCGACTCATCATTCGCCACATGGGGACTGGGGAGCGATGGCTTAGAAGACAGGTTTAGATCCCTATCGCCTAAGGCTTTTCAATTTTATGGGCCGTGAGGGTCCCATAAAGGTATTTTCTCCCTGCGAGTCGTAAGGATCCCGCAGGTGTATGTTCTCCTTAGGAGTCGTGAGGACTCCTAAGTGTGCTTTTCCTTTGTGAGTCGTAAGGATCCCATAAAGGTTTGTTCTCCTCATGTATTGTGAGGACACATCAGTGGATTTCCCTCGTTCCCAGTTTAATGACTTAGAGGTCGACTGTTTCCAGTTTAACGACTTAGAGGTCATCTGTTTCCAGTTTAAAGACTTAGGGGTCTGTGGTGCCCAGTTTAATGACCTAGCGGTGATCTGTTTCCAGTTTAACGACTTAGCGGTCATCTGTTTCCAGTTTAAAGACTTGGTGGTCATCTGTTTCCAGTTTAACGACTTAGAGGTCTGCCGTTTCCAGTTTAACGATTTAGAGGTCTGCCGTTTCCAATTTAACGACTTAGAGGTCTGCTGTTTCCAGTTTAACGACTTGGTGGTCGTCTGTCTCCAGTTTAAAGACGTAGAGGTCATCTGTCTCCAGTTTAACGACGTGGAGGTCATCTGTTTCCAGTTTAACGACGTGGAGGTCATCTGTTTCCAGTTTAACGACGTAGTGGTCATCTGTTTCTAGTTTAAAGACTTAGAGGTCTATTGGATTGATTTGGAATTTTGGGATAGGGGCCGGCATCAGCGTTGTTAACACTGAAGCACATGTGCCAGGACACATGAGTGGGTCTTCCCAATGGAGTATAATTCCAAAGGCGGAGGCCAGCCGCGTAACTGGTGGTTGCGGTGGGGCATGGGTATGCTGAGGATTATTTGAGCCCGTGGATTGTATACGGCAGTCAATTTGGGGACTGGCCATAGGGCCGGAGGAATTTCGAGAAATTGGTTTTGGTCGGCGTCTGCATCGCTGCACTGGAATATGGTACCAGGAGTCACTCATCATTCGCCGTTTTTTTTGTTTTGTTTTTTGTTTTTGTTTTTTTGTTTTACCGCGATTGCTCTATCATTTCAGCTTTTCTTATCGCGAAGGTCGCGATTGCCCCATCATTTCGGCTATTTATTCGCGGTTGCCCCATCATTTCGGCTTTATTTTCATCTTTATTTTACTCGTTGATTTTTATTGCGAGATGCCCTATCATTTCGGCTTTTCTTTATTTTTCTTTTATTTACACATTTTTTTTCTATTTACATATATATATATATTTTTACATTCCCAGTTTAACGACTTAGAGGTCGATTGTTCCCAGAGAAAGGCGGGTGTTTGAGAGAATCAGGTCCCTGAAGGACTTTGGTCCCCGTTTGAATGAAATTGGCGGTCGCAGCTTGATTGTTTGTTAACACGCCAGGGGACAATGATATTTCTCCCGCCTTGTATTGTTTATCGACCCAATCCTTGAAGATGCAACAGTCTTTAATAGTGTGCCCCAGCACTTGGTGGTATGGGCAAAAGTTGGGATGATCAGTCTTGTTCGCTTCACTTAGCCTTTTCGGTTCTGGTAGTCGCAGGCCATTCTTCAGAGTATCTTTAAAAATTTTGTGGACCTTGTCCCTTCGGAATGAGTAGATCTTATTTCTTTTTTCCTCCAAAGTTGGCTCTCGAGACTGGTCAGTTTTTGCTCCGCCCGTTCTCTGCTTATTTGGAGAATCGGTGATGTTAGAACTTCCGCCTTTTCGGTTGTCGTCCCTCCAAGGTTTTGGTCTGTTTGTGAACTGAAGATCCTGAGCGGACTCGGGCTTTGAGCGTTCCAACGTTTGGACCTTTTTGGTCAGCTCTTGGAATGTTTTGAGACCCGCGGTACATAGAAACGGGGCCATCCAGTTGTTGAGATTTCCGACAAGGAGACTGACAGATTGGTCCTGCTCTATCGGCGGTTTGCATTTGACGGAGAGATTACGCCATCGGGTTATAAAATCCGTGCTGCTTTCGTCGCTCTTGGGCTTGGTCCTTACGAGCTCGGCAATGGTAATCTTATCGCTGACGCTCATGAACCTTTGTCGAAACAAAGATTCCATCTGGACGAAAGTAGTAACGGAGCCATCTGGTATGCTCGCATACCAGTCGAAAGCAACATCGGTCAAGCTATTAACGAACTGGCGGAGGAGAAGCGCATCATTGCCCCCAGTATTCCCGCATGAGGCTTTGAAGTGGGCGATATGCTGATTCGCATTTCCCGTCCCATCGAATCTTCTGAATTTGGGGATGACATAGCCGCTAGGAAATTCTACCAGATCATACTGAGCAGGATATGGTCTCCCACTACTGTCAATATCTTTTTGCGCTTCGGCTTCGGCCACCAATGTTTTGACTTTGCTGGCAACCAAATCCATGATTTGATCTTGAGTTAGCGGGCTACTGTCATCGGTAGCCAAGACATTTCCTGAGATAGGATGCGACTGATTTTCATGCGGTCCGCTCACTTTTGGATTTGAGGGAACGGGTGTCGGCTGTTTTGGGACACCGTTTCCCGGTTCATGAGAGCCCTGCGCCTGATTGGGCGGCTGAGAGGCAAGTTGGGCCGTGAGCTGTAGGACGACATTTGTCAAGTCGTCAATTTTTTAGTAGAGCTTGGCCATCTCCTTGTCTTTGTTTCTGAGCTGCTTTCGGAGCTCTTGAAGAAGCTCTTGCTCCGCAGTCCTAGGGCGGAAAGTCGGCTCTTCTTCGCTTTCCGAGCCTGACTCCTCATGGACCGAAGGGTCTTTCTGCCTATCATCCTCATCGAGAGGGTCTTCATCACCCAGCAGAGGCGGCTGTTCTTGGGAAGCGGCCACCACATTCAAGCCAAATTGGATTTGAGATGTAGTGGCCCCGTTCTTGCTCTTGCTGCGCGTGCCCACCATGTAGACAGTATGGACCTCATATCCAGTCGTCTCTTTCTCATTGGCGGGGAGCTTAGAGAAAGCACCCGATCGAGCAGTTGTTGAGGGTACCGTTGGAGCTTGCTCGAAACGCCTTGCAGCTTTGTTGGTGTCAATGGCCATGCCCCCAGCTGGGGCCATGGAGAGTCGTTCGGAAACGGACTTGCGCTTGGGTTGAGGTGCCCTCGCGACCACCACATTTGGCCTTTTGCCTTTCGAGACCGGTTTGTCTGCCACCGGGGCTTGAGGAGCTGGGATGGCGCCAACTGGCATGAACATGATAGATCCGAATGGTAGCAGCGGCTCCTCCCATTGTCGCCCGAGACTGGACGGAAGGACCGTCCTAGAGTCTATCCTCATCGTGTAGGAGACGGGAGCTGAGTTCATCATCGAAGACATCGTCGGAAGGTGATTGCTTGAAAATCTGCATGAAAAAGCATTATGTTAGTATAAATACAGGTATGTATATTGATTGAGTTCGCATGAACGCTTAACCCGAAATATGGGAGGAGAGACTGGTCCCACCGGGTGTGCCAGAATCTGTAGGGTGTTTTTCGTCATCCCATTGAGATGGGAATACGCGCGCGCTTGTCAGGCGTATACTACAGATTCTTCCTGCCTAGGGTAGGTCGGAGTTTATTGATTGTGGGGATCTGAATCTCCGGCAGCCGCGGACTAAGCTGCCGTTAATTACCCCTCGCCTTTGGGGCGAGGGAACCTCCGATTGACGGGTTAAACTGGTCATGCGAACTCAATGTGCAGTGTTGTGTTTTGAAAGGGGGTTTGGATATATCGGGAGCCACGCAGAGTTTTTACGGGGGTCCCGCTACCCGGATAGCGGGCTGGGGGTCAAGGGGGCTAGCAGCGCCCCGTTAGAATTTTTTTTCTAACAGGGACAGTGTTGTGGGGTACATGTGTGTGTAAATATGTATACATATGTATATATATATGCATATACATAAAAAGAGGGGGAAAGGCATCCAAGGGATGCGTTGGGCCAGCGCCTTGAGCGCTGTGCGCTTAGGTGCTGTGCGCTCAGGCGCAAGCGCGCCACGTGTCGGCACGTGGGCGTTTTACGCTTGAGCGCAAGCGCGCCACGTGTCGGCACGTGGGCGCTTTGCGCTCGAGCGCAGTGCGCTCGAGTGCAGTGCGCCTGAGCGCAAGCGCGCCACGTGTCGGTACGTGGGCGCTTTGCGCTCGAGCGCAGTGCGCCTGAGCGCAAGCGCGCCACGTGTCGGCACGTGGGCGCTTTGCGCTCGAGCGCAGTGCGCCTGAGCGCAAGCGCGCTACGTGTCGGCACGTGGGCGTTTTGCGCTCGAGCGCTGGGCACTGGCGAGATAAAGGGGCTTTTAGTCCCAGAACCAGAAGCTATGCTTCAGAAAGGAAATATTTATTATATATATATATATGTAAATATATGGAGTTAAACTCCTAAAATGTTTTGGTTGATGAAAGGGGTTCTTCCTCTTCCTCCTCTGTTGGCTGGATCTTGATGATCAAGAGATGTGAGATCTAAAAATCTCTCCTTTCTGAGATCTAATGGTAGATCCAAGTTCCCCTTTGTGGGTTTTCTGGTGGAAGACTTCTTAGTTTTTGAAAAAAAAGAGTAAAACTCTTGATTCAATTCAAAAGAAATGAGAAGGTTTAGAACCTTGGAGAAGGAGGAGGAGGCACAAAAGATCTCAGATCTAAAATTTTTGTGGAGAGAATGAAAAGTGTGTCTCTTATTCATCATCATTTTGCCTTATATAGGCTTACATATTTGCATATAGCCCCTTGGGCTTTGCAAAAATGGCGTTTTTCCCATCTCATGGCTCATGTGTCATTTCATTTTTGCACATAAGCCATGGGCTTACAAAATATTGGCTTTATGCCCATTTTGCTTACATTCATGCATAAAAAAAAATTACATAAAAATTATTTATGACATGATTTCGTTGTTGGCGGAGGGAGGCTGGCCGCGGGCTCGACTTGGGCATGGGCCCGCTTGACCTGGGCTTGGGCCCACCTAGCTTGGGGGTTGACCTTGACTTTGACTCGGTCAACCGGGGTGTAAATTTTTACCCCAACAAAGAGCTTGAGAACTCCATAGTTAAGCATGCTCGGGCCAGGGAAGTCTTGGGATGGGTGATCTCCTGGGAAGTGGCCCCTGGTCGGATCCGGTTCGCTCTAAAGGGACAAAACCATGCGGCTTCTGCCAGAGCGGACAATACTCTCTGTATTGGGGGTGGGTCGTGACAAAGTTGGTATCAGAGCGCTAGGTTTTATCTTTTGGAGTGTAGGATGATCTTGGTATGATGGAGTAGGTAGCTTAAGCAGAGTAACGTAGTGTGTGTATGTCTGCAGCATACCCACGATGCGGTACTTCGCCTTAAGTGACCTAAGTACAATTTGCTTGAAATTCCTTCCTTGATGATTCATATCCTTGTGATTCGATTTCCGTGTTCTTATCGAATCTTATCTCTATTTATAGCCTTGCCGCCGATGACTATGGGGACTCAGAGTGATGCAGCGAGGGCCGAGGTCAGAGTTGGTTCGGGTGAGACGAGCACTGACCAGGATGGCACTCTAGTTGCACAGGTGCAGACGGATCAGCCTTCGACAGATCAGCTCGCTAGGCTTGTGGTCGAGATGCAGGACTTGCGCCGGACGATGAGTTCATTTGTTGAGACCGTTCGAGCGATACGACAAGAGGTTGTCACCCATGTTACTCAGTTGTTCCTTGGGATCAGCATGCAGCAGTCAGTCACCTACATAGCACCAGTGGATGCAGCTCCAGTGGGCGAGGCGCATATTCCAGAGACTCTGAGAGTTCCAGGACAGTGGAGGACTCGTACCAGTGTACCAGCCCAGAGACAGAGGTTTGGTCATCGAGACAGATTTCGTGGCCGTCGCGGGAGTAGCAGAGGCTTAGGATGAGGACAGTCGTTCAGCTCTCATCCCCAGGATGGTCAGCGGTCAGCGCGTGGATGTTTTCGATGCGGAAGCCTTCAGCACTTCGTCAGGGATTGTTCCTTAGCACGGCGTCAGGATCGTATTCAGAAAGGCTGTGGACGTGGAAGGTTCGCTCAGAGGGCTCAGTCTACCAGAGGAGTTCAGCCAGTTGCGGGTAGAGGGCAGACACAGGAGTTTGCTTCTACTCATCGGGACGCGCATGCGTCCAATGCAGAGTTTTCAGGTATCCTTAATTCGCATGTTCTTTTGATGTGTATGTTGTTTTTCACACTTGTGCCGTGGTTAGGACGGGAGTTGTGTTAGGTAGATTAGCCGTTTGTTGTGTTAACTTCTGTCAGCGATTCTTTTGTTGCGCGACACGTATATCAGTTGTGTGCCAACCGGATAGGAGATAGAGATTTGTCCGTCGTTTTAATCCTTCTAGAAATGTTGGATTTGACGTTCTCCTGGGCACGGACCGGTTAACTACGTGCTTGGCGTCTGTGGACTACCGTGAGGAAACAGTCAGGTTTTGGTTTCCCCGGCGAGTCAGTTCTTGTTGTGCAGGTGGATAGTTGTGCCGCCTCTCACAGCTTGAATTCAGCCTTTTTCGCTAGTCGGCTTTTGAGGAGATGCCGTGGATTCTTGGCGTTCATTCGTGATACCGAAGCCACAGTGGGTTTGTTGGACCGGTGTTCCTATCATGCAAGGGTTTTCCGACGTCGTTCCAGATGAGCCGGCGAAGCTTAGGGAGCTAAAGAATCAGCTGCAGAGCTGTAATTGGGAAGTTCTGTGCGTCTGAGTGTTTTGCATTAGGAAGCTCCTATTTCTGTTGTCAAGGAGAAAGACGGCAGTTTAGGGTTGTGTATCGACGGATCGTTAATTGAACCGGCTTACGGTGCGGATAAGCATCCTTCACCTCGCGTTGACGATTTCTTCGATCAGCTCGAGAGTGCGAGACATTTTCTAAGTTTGTTCGGGATCAGGTCATCATTGTTGCGGGATCGAAGTGATGACATTCCGAAGACTTCCTTGTGCGTGCTACGGGCTTTGTGTGTATTAGTGAGTCATTGGATTCACTGATGCCCTGGCAGCATTCGTAGATATGATGAACCAGATTTCTTTAGGCCGTTCCTCGACCAGTTATTGTTGTGTTATTTACGACATTCTGGTCTATTTAATATATCTTGAGGAACAGGAGTAGCACTTGAGGATTTGTTTTGCAGGCGTTGGGAGAGCCCCGGCGGTTTGTTAGATTCTCGGAGTGTTCCTTCAGGCTTGTTTGTGTTGACTCCTAGGTCTTGTAGTCACGGGAGACGGTTTCGTATGGTTCCGAGGAAGATCGTAGCCGTACAGCTTAAGCCCAGACTTGTGAGCAGGATGGAGGTCCGCAGATTTTTGGGCTTAGCAGGATTTTACCGCCGTTTCGTGCAGGATTGCTAGAGTAGTGCAGCACCGTCGACCGAATTGACCGGTAAGGAAGTTTCTTTTCTTCGAACTGAGGCATGTGTGCGGAGTTTTCGGCAGTTGAAGATTCGGTTAACAACTGCATCAGTTCTTTCTATGCTTTTGGTTCGGGCAACCTTGTGGTTTAACTGTAATGTTTCTTGAGTGGGGCTCAAGTGTGTATTGAGGTGACACTATAGAGTTATCGCTTTTGCTTCCCTACATTTGGAGGAAGTACGAGAAGGATACTCCACTCATGATCTGGAGATGGCCGCGGTGGTTTGCGTTGGAGATTTGGAGACGCTATTTGTTCGAGAGTCGTGTCAGATTTTCACGGACCACCAGAGCTTAATGTACATCTTCCTGTAGCGGATTTGATTGTTGTGATAGTCTTCTGCAGATTTACAGTTCTTATGCGATCGCTGAGTATAGCTTAAGTTCGTCTCTACTGAGGGGACAGCTTGCTCATGTCCGCGCCCGACCACTTTTCTTTAATCGCTTTCATGAGACACTGCCCGCCGATGCTCGTTCGTCAGAGATACTTGAGCATACTCGGCTGGGTAATGATTCGGAGTCCTTGATTTGTGGCAATGGTGTGCTAAGTTAGGGAGGAGTTGTGTACCTGATATTATCGGGTAGAGACGTGAAATCCTAGAGCAAGCACATCAGTCAACTCTCTATATTCATTCAGGTTCCACCAACATTGACGTGACTTGTGAGATAGTTACGGGTGGGCAGGGATGTAAAGAGAAGTTTCAGGGTTCGTTTCAAGGTGTCTGTCTTGTTGTGTGATTGGGTTGAGCATCTGAGACCGGCTGGAGAGTTGCAACCTTTAACCGTTCCGAAGTAGGAATAGGAGCAGGTCTCCACGAATTTTGTTGTGGTGTCTACCCAGGTTTAGTCAGGGTGTGACTCCATTTGGATTCTTGTCGTCCGGTTATACTCAGTTTGCTCAGTTGTTCTTTGTTAAGTTGTGCATTTGTGTTAATTGTTGTCGGCAATTGGGGATCGTCACTCGCCGTTGTTAGGATTCTTCTTCGATAGCTGTTATCAGGAGACACTCCAATTGGCAACCTTTAGGTTTAGAGGTTAGATCGTGTCGATCACCAGTCTGTTGTTTTCTGACTCTGCGTAAGTAGGATTTTGGACCCCAGCTAGTCTAGACACTTCGGAGATGATCTGGTTGTTTCAGGTCAGGATGAGAGCAGCCCTGTGCAAACAAAGGTCTTATGCCGACTGTGTTGGTCGTAGGCTCGAGTTCGCAGGGACAGATCATGTATTCCTACGGATTTTTCCGATAAATGACGTGTTGAGTTTTGGGGAGTTTATCCCAGGATTTTAGGTCCTTTTGAGATCCTATAAGCGAGTTAATTTTGTATCCTTTAATTTGGCACTTCCGCCCAGATTATTGAGTTTTCACCCCGTATTCCTTGTGATGATACTTTACAATTACCTTTATGACCTTTCTCACATGATTTGGCACCAGACCATTTGGCTTGGACGCGATCGTTTCGCTTACCGGCAACCATTTGTGTTAATGGCTCGGCAGGTGCAGAAACGTCGGTCAAGGGTCTTGCCATCGGTGAAGGGTTTTTCTTGGACGTAGCCGTATAGTGAGATAATCACTTGGGAGGCTGCGAGGGAGATTTGAGAGTTATAATCTTCTCTCTGAAGGTACGCGTAGCAGTATATTTTTCTAAATTCAGGGACGAATTTCTTTTAAGGGGGGAAGATTGTAACACCTTAGAATGGGTTTTGGGGATAATTATATTTTAATGTATAGTTTTTAATAAAAAGTTTACCAAATTGATTTCCAATTATTTTATCCTAATAGGGAAAAGGGAGCCCTCTTTCCAATTTAATGAATATTTTTTTAGATTTTTCCTAGCCTTGCACACACTTGTGCATGTTAACTAGGGTTGTAATTTAGAGTTTAGCCATGATTAGCATCATGGTGAGCTAACCATTTCTTTAAGCTGGTTTTAAAATTTATATTAATTGTTTTGGGTTTTCTTTGCATGGTTGTTCTTTTAAAAGAAAAATGAAAAAGAAAAAGGTTTTAAATGATTCTTTGGTTTGAATTGTTGACCAAAGAGAGAGAGAGAGTGAGGGCATGGTGCTACATGGAGTGAGACATGCCTCATTTAACGAGGGAAGAGAAAGAGAAGGGAGGTTTTTTTTTTTTATGTTCTCTCATTTCTCTCATTCTCTCATTCTCTCAATCACACACACAGACAAAGGCAGCAGCAGCAAGCAGCTCCAGAAGTAAGCAGCAGCACCAGAAGCAAGCAGCATCAGCATCAGCAGATAGCAACAACAGCAGCTTCTGCAACAGCAGCAGCAGAGGCCCAGCTACTGCAGCAGCTCTTCTTCCTCCATCCACTCTTTCTCCTGCTTCTTAGGGTTCCATAGGGTTTGCAGGCGGGGACTACGGACACTGCTACAGGGAGAAACAGGTAGTAGGATTCACCTAGTTTGGAGCGTAGGTGAGTAGATTTAACATCTACAGGGGAATCGCCTGCATGGCGTTATGCGTTTGCGCTAGAATTCAAATACTTGTCGCATATTCTACGTCTTTGTTAGAAATGCACCTTTACTCTATTTACTTAGATATAGTTGTACTGTGACTAGTAGCCGTAGGACACTGCACATATTATTGACGGTTCATGCTGCACGAGCACGGATTGTATGCTACACACACACCGTCAATAATTGCCATGTCACACACAAACCATTATAGACATTATATTACTTATCACATTTGACATTTAGCTACATAGATACCTTGCTCATATTTTACTTATACCCAGGGGGTATACTGCATCTTCTACCTATACCCAGGGGGGTATACTACATCCTTTACTTATAGCTAGACACATATACTTCGCTATACCTTGTTGATCTCGCATACATTTGGTTTTAGCTACAGATATACCTTACTCACATATTCCACTTATATCCAGGGGGTATACTTCATCAGTTATTATAGGTAGATACCTATATATTGCTACACCTGTATGTTACACATATATTCAGTTGCAGTTACATATTTACCTTTACTGATGTTACTTAGCAGTTTTCCTTTTATATGCTCGCATTTCAGTTTATGTCGCATATATTCTATTCATGGATTTGCGCATTGATATTTGGATTTTACATGATGTTTTCTGGATTTGGGAACCGCGGGAGTTCATGAAATTATGCATACATTGAAAAACCCGGTTTCCTTGATATGATATTTGCGCATCCACCATGAGTTTTATCGGTGCTGATATATATATATACCCCTACGAGGAGGCCTCGAGGCCGTAGAGGGTACATGGTGGGGCCTGGAGGTACCCGGGGCAAGAAAGGGATGTCGATGTACCACGCCGATGAGCCCGGCAGGAGAGCCATAACATCCGGTGACAGTACCAATGACTCGGCGGGGATCATGAAGATACCGTTGGGAGTCATGTACGTATGGATACGTGGGAAGGCGAGGGTCAGAGCTAGGCACTCGTGCTTTCCGGGATAGCGTACGATACGTACCTATCAGGATGCTAGTCTTGGTGACGGCATCTGATAGATCAGGATTTCTGTGTCGATGCTTGGCACATTGTTTTCATGATATTTCTTTTAACACCTTTGTATATATAACAGGGGATTTAGCCGTTGTTATATATACCCTTACACCAATATTAGTGGAGTGGGACGCTAATATATGTGTGTTGACCCCATCATATTTATTTCTGCAAATATATATTTAGGATGCTAGAATCTTACTTGAGATTTGACTTGGGGTTTTAGGTGATTCATTGAGATTGGATACCGGATACATATGAGATTGCCGATTTGTACATTCGGGATATAGGTGATTATTCGATATTGTACATTGAGGAGATGTGAGACTTATATGATGTGAGAGCCCAATTTGGGGGCTGATTTGAGGAATTGGGATTTGAGTGTCTTGATGGATTGTGATCCTACCACGATGTCAGGATTCCGTGGGAATGACATATTTCACTCCATTCCTCACATTTACCTGTTTATGCACTGTTTCATGTGCTAGTAGTACCTATTAGTGTACCCTTCATGATTGTTGCATATCTACATTTTCATATCCCTATCGCATGATTATTGCATACTATTGTCATATCACTATTGTTTCATATATTGGTTGTACCTGTTAGTGTACTTTCCATTATTTTGCATTCATATGACCTGTTATTACTGTCAATTGCATATCTTAGATTCATGCTGTACGTACATACCTGCGATTACCTGCATATGTTATCTACTATTCACGAGTTGGCAACTCACCCCCGTTGTGCCACAGTTGTTTTGCAAGGTGTTTCCCCAGAGTAGTCGAGGCAGGCTATTCATCTATCATCTTTTGCTAGAGATACCGCATCGGCTCACGGTGTGCTATTTTGCTTAGGTGGGTTTTGGTGGTTATCTGTATTTTGTATTGTACACTCGTTGTATCTTATACTCTCCATCTACTATTATGTTGTTGACTTAGAGACTTGGTGATGACGATATTGTATATTATTTGTGGATTTGTTGTCTTTTATATACAGTTTCCTTCCTATTATCTTTTATTTCTTCGCTACGGCGTCGTATATTTGTGATGTGATTGTTTTCCGTCTTTGGGCCAGTTTTTACAAAAAGGGGTGTTGCCAAATTTTTAAAAAAAGAAGTTGGACTTTTAAAGAATTTGGGTTGTGATTTCAAATGTTTCAAAAACTTTTATTATCCTTTCCGTATTTTCATGGTTTAGATTTCTGGGTTTTGGCTTTTTTTTACGTCTTTAGGCGTTGCGTAGTATTAGGGCCGTCACGTGCCAATTTCGGGTCGTGACAAAATCGCCCGTATGGCGTTAAGCGTCAGGGCTTGATAGGATATTGTAGTCACGTGTAACATTTATATTTATATATTGCTTGTGCATATGTACTATTGTAGCGTACCCATCTTTTGTTGCATATAGAAACAGTATTGATGTAACACCGCACGGTCACTAACGGTTCAAGCTGCACGAGCACTATTTGTATGTTACACCCACACCGTTAGTGATTGCCATGACATGTTCACACCATAATATTGCATTATTATATTCCTCATTCTTATTCTTTTTATAAATAAACATGTGCTTTTGACGCATGTCTGCTACATGTTACAGGTTACAGGTTCTTAGACATAAAACAGTGAAAACGATGTAAAGACGATGAAAAAGTGGACTTTGACCAACAAATAGAAGACTCTTGATCAAGCCTACATCAAAGATAAAATTCACAAAGTACAAGGCAATGCAAGGTCCAAGATTACAAAGCGAATGGTTAAAAGTCCACCGCAATTATTCACTGGAGATCTGGAAGAAACATAGAAGCTATTTTAATAAAGAACCAAATAATAAGGAAGCCCAAAGATCTAAGGCCCATTACTTTCTTTAAAAAAACAGAGACATAAAATTTTACCAAAGCTTGAAGTTTACTTTGACTAGGTCTTCCTAAGGATATTTTGGTAAATGTAGACATGCAAATCAATTGTAACCTAGGGTTTCCTATTCTCTATAAATAGGAACTCTACTCATTGTAATTTCTTATGCCTCCTTTTAATAATAAATTTTAGAATTCTTTTGGAGAGCATCGGTGTTTCTTTTCAATTCATGAATTCAGATCTGACAACCCTGTGTTGATGATTGGAGAGATACATCTGTAAGTAGATTTAATTCCTTGCTCTAGTTTAGATTTCAATTCTTGCCCTAGGTAATTTTTATTCTCTGCCCTAGATAGATGTTTTTAAATTCCCTAATGAGTGAGTAGTCTCCTCGCTTGTTAGGGTTAGATCTGGGGAAGGTTTGAGAGACGAAAATCTCTCATCCCCTTTCTTGCCCTTCATATATTTTCATAGAACTCCATGCATACCTTCTTATTCCGCTCCCTACGGCACTCTACCCACGAGGTAGCGGTGATACCGTAGTCTAAAGGCCCGGACTTTAAGGTTTTCCATGGAGGTTAGGGTAAAGATTTCTAAAGGAAGGACAAGGATCTAGAGGAAGAATAATCTTCCCAATCATCCTAATCCCTTTTATTAATACTTACCATAACACCTAATTAGATCTTCATACGGGTATAGAAAGCGGTGAGATTTATAGACTTTCCAAACTTAACCTAGACCTAACCCTAGCAAGACTTAGATATAGATTAATTCAGTTTTTAGATTTAATAATCAATCCGAACACCCTTCGGAATTAACTCGTTAGCGCGATTAGGAAATTCACAACATCCCTGTGGACCGACCCGTACTCACCGGCTAGCTGCAAAGCGACGCCGTTCTTGATTGCGGTTACAAATATTTTTGATCTATCTTTTAGAAAGCGCAAGCACGCTAAATCTCATTTAAATCAAATGGCGCCGTTGCCGGGGATGGCGTAGAACTTTTCTTTTCGCAATTTCGGGTTAATCCAAATTCAAAAAAATCATAAAAATCTGAAAAACTCCTAAAAATATAAAAAATATATCATCTGTTATTTTTTGAAAGGGTATTCTTGTGAGAATTTTTTGCAGGACCTACAAAGAAATTCGGATCTGGAAATCTACAGAGATCAGAACAGCAAATATCAAATCCGAACAAATAAAGGAATATCACATTAGACAACAGAAGAAATTTGGAGGACTGAGTCAACAAGAAAAATCGTGGTGATCTGGTTAAATAAAAAAAAAAAAAAAAAAAAAAATCCCGAGCCGACCAACCCGCGGCGGAACCGCGGTCGAAGGAGGGTTACGGCGGCGGATCCGCGGCCGTTTGGTCGGTTCAATTCGCCAGATTTGCTCTGCGGTTCAGTAAAAAAAAAAAAAAACTATCCTGTGCAGATTTCCGCCATTGCAAATCTCTATGAGTTTTCTCCCCTCCTCTTCAAATCTTGATATATCTTCTGTAAATTTGCCTGCAGGATTTCTTTGCGCTTTAAAAATATTCCTTTCCAAATAACAAATCTTATGCAGGATTCGTTGCGCTATGCTTTAAATAATAATTGATTGCAAGTGATCTTTTCTGATTTGCATATCCTTAATTTTTTTGCTAAAAATATCTTTCCAAATAAAGAGCAAGAGAAAAAAGGAAAGTTTTAATTAGAAAACTTGCAAACTTTGAAATTCACACAAAAAAGATTTGATTGCAAGTGATTTACTGTTTTGCATATCTTTAATCGGATTTTAAGGGGCTTTTGACCAACTCAGATTGGGTGGGGATTTCATCACCTTTTCCAGGACCCCAGAAAACACCTAAAGCATGTGCATTGACCACAATTAATTAAAAAATATTAGACTCAGACCTAAGGACATCGAGCTCAATAGGAAAAGGACTAGTATAGGCATCGACCGTTTATCCTAACTGACATTGCGGTGTCTAGGCTAGTGGTTATTAATTAGGCCCACTGTAGTGGTGGTTCCTTCCCACTTACCTGGCCGTACTTGCCAGTGAAGAGGCGGTTTGAGGTCCTATTTCTAGCCCTTTGGAACAGTTAGGAGCTGTCTAGCTGACCTAGGTGACCCTAGATCTAGGCCTGATTGTGCATTTCTGGTTGATTGCATTTGTGTCTAAGCCCTTTATCGAAAATTTTTGCAAAACAAATAAAAATAAGAGGAAAATTTTTATAAAAAGACTTGCAACTTTTGTCGCGAAGAAATCCTTGCACCCCATTTACACCCACTTACACCCACCTTCTTTCTCTTCTCATCATGGGTACCCCACATAATAAATCACTTGTCGAACTTTGGTATCCCGAACCTAATTTTGCGTCATATGTCAATGTGTTCGGTCAATTTAAAGACGATCCTTCCATGCCTAAAAAATCTTTGAAAGATCACATAGAGGAGTCTAGGAGAAACAGTTTGACTTTTCAACCCACTTTGTGTCAACCAAGTCAACCTTCACCACCTTCCTATGTTGACACCACTTCTTTAAGTCCTTCTGTCACTCCTAGGCCGATGTCCATTGCTGAGCATATTGCTCAATCTCGCAGTCGATCTTTCACCCCTCTCCACTCATCCAGTTCTAGAGATCAACACGACTATTCACCTTTTTATCCATATGTTGACCCTATCCCTGCCCAATCACCCACTTCCTACCAGTCCTACCCGACCTTCCCACCTTCACCAGACACTGCTTCTACACAGCCTTTTGGGAGTTTCACATATCCAAACAATTTCGAATCTTTTGCCGAAACCCCCTTACCATACAAGTCTAGTTTGGAAGAGGCGTTGGAGGCGTATATCGCAGCAACAAACAAAATGGTTAGGAATGTGGAAGCGTCCGTAGCCGCCCTTATGCAACCTAGTGAACCGGTAGCTAGTGTCCCGCTAGCTCCAAATTTTTCAATGTATGAGGCGGCAGTTGGACAGAGTGAGAATGAGAGAGGATTTCCAAATCAAACCTACCCATACCCTATTGAATCCAACAACTCCAATTTTCAAACATGTGTCCAAAATGATGAGTTGTGTGATTTTGTAGTGCTTGATTTGCCAGATTGTGAAGAACCCCTTTCGAGTGAAACCGCACCTAATCCTTTTGATCTTTACACCTCCACTCTAGAACCTAAATCGATAAATATCCATGCTTTTGATGAGGTGTCTAAGAAAATTGATTTTCACTTGATTGAGGATATAGACGCCGGGAATATTTCGGATGATGAACCTGTCGATTTAATTGAGATTTTATGTTCAAATCATCATCCCGAGTTATTAAAGCTTTCTCCTGAATCTAATATGCGTCTTGAATTTGATGATAATGGCATGGATGAGTTAAATATTAAGGATAGTATTGAGGAGAGTCTTGAGGATAATATTGAGGTTGAATCATTTTTATTTGATGTGTCTGATTTTCCAATTCATCCTCCTGAACCTTTGACTGCTATATCACCCTCCCTCCTTCCCATCGTTCCGACCCCGCTTGAAGACTGTGAGCTTGAAACCTTTTCCTTTGAATCTGACACAATTCTCACAGACGATAACACCTATGAGTGTTTCACCTTTTTGGACGATGTTGATGACTCACCGCCCGAGTTTGAGTCCTTTACATTTTCAGATGAGCCATCAGACTCGGTTGATTATAGTAGTTTCGAACCATTAATGGAATCTTTCCAGTTCGACACGGTTTACTACGGTGAGAATGAGACTATCCCTAATTCACTCCCATTCGTCCTTCCTATTGTTCCGACCGTGCAAGTGGCCGTTACGCTTTCATCTCCTATACCAAGTTCGGCGTACCTATGTTCTCTTGCGAATCTTGAGGGATTTGATCCCATTTCTCGACGAGTTGATAGGATAGCGCAATCACTTTTAACACATCGGTCATCACAAATTGTGCTATTTTTTTCACTCGATTTACACCCTCAAGATCGCGCGACCCTTCTTTCTTCTTTCCGCCATTCTTCTCCCCCACCGAGACCATATTCTACCATTCTTCTTTCCACACGGTCTCGCGTGTTTCTCATCTCTTTTCTTTCTACTCCATTCTGTCACCAACTAGACCATTACCACGATAAGATTTTTGAATGGTTGGTGCTAACTTTTGGTTTGTGTAAGGCCAAGCTTAAGTTTGGGCGGAATCTTGTTGTATATATGTATATATATTTTTTGTTTTTCTATAAAAAATATATAAAAAAAAATTCAAAACATTAATAAAATAAAAAAAATTGTAAATAAATAAACAGGGGAGTATCGGTATTTTGACCCTCTTGGTTTAGCATGACAGTGAGGACACTGTCAAGTTCAAGTTTGGGGGTATTTATGCTCGGTACGTTTTCTTCCTTCGCATTCATTTGTATATATTTTTGCATTTGCATACTTATTTGAAAACCCATAAAAATTGAAAAATTTCAAAAATTATAAAAACTATTGTATTCAATTTTGGCTAATTGACTTAAGTTTGACAGATAGGTTAACTGGCTAGGAACAACTAGATCTTAGACTTAGTGAATTAAAAACCCTAAAGATAACATTCCTTAAAGTTTAGCGGTAGAAAGTATATGCCTTGTAGTTTATTTAGAAATAGGCAAATTTTAAGTTCACTTCTTGGGCTAAGTCAAAATGAGGGAAGAGTATTGATGTTCTTATTAGAGTATAAGTTTGAAAAATAGTTCCTAATTTAAGTCTAGATTCTGAAAACGTATACCCTACAATTTGCACAATCACGCACCTTGAAACTTGGAATAGTAGAAGAGACCTTGAAATGCTCTTGTCTAAAGTCCTTAGCACAATGAAAATAAAAGAAAAAAAAAGTGAATAAAGAAAAAAATGGACACTGGTTTTTGTGATTACTTAAGGCTGCAAAAATGGAAAAATACTTAGCGAGGGTGCTTCATTACCTAGTGCCTTAGACCAACTGGTTTGGGAGTCACTGCTAAAAGCCTTGGGTGTTGCAAAACTAGGAAGTACGCTTTAAAGTGCTAACGCATCTTGTAATCGGTCGTTGGTACCTCAAGAAGTATTAACGGTCGCATGAAGGATGTGTAAGCGAAATTTAATTAAAAATTCACCAATTAAGAAGTGCTTTGGACAACGGACAAGGGTATGATTGCTTGATTTGAATTTCCAAGTGTAGGGGTGATCTATACACACACGTAGGGGTATGTGATTGGAATTTAGATAAGATAGAGGAATGAAAGATAGAACTTGTATCTTTAATAGAGTTGATAGAAATTCCTAAATAGAGATGGAACTCTAGAAGGAAAACTTAGGAAATGCCGAAAGCTAAGTAAGTCTATAGAACATATATAATCTTAAGTTAGATGATGAGGAAGTGTGAAGAATATGGGTGGATAATTTACGGGTCGAAGATAATAGAATTCCTTGTTAGAAACCCTAATTGGAGAATAAAAGTCAAAAAGCCAAATTGATAGGATTTTGTGGGTAGTATCCGCTGAAAACCCTCAGGAGACAACACTCCTCCTACTAGGGACACCTAGAGGTTTAATGGCTTGTTGCACGTGCTCAGTGCAATCGCGTTTCCCTGCGAAAGTGCGGTTAGGTTTTTGTAGTGAATAAAAAATAAGTTTGCTCGAGGACGAGCAAAAGATAAGTTTGGGGGTATTTGTTCACACCATAATATTGCATTATTATATTCCTCATTCTTATTCTTTTTATAAATAAACAGGTGCTTTTGACGCATGTCTGCTACATGTTACAGGTTACAGGTTCTTAGACATAAAACAGTGAAAACGATGTAAAGACGATGAAAAAGTGGACTTTGACCAACAAATAGAAGACTCTTGATCAAGCCTACATCAAAGATAAAATTCACAAAGTACAAGGCAATGCAAGGTCCAAGATTACAAAGCGAATGGTTAAAAGTCCACCGCAATTATTCACTGGAGATCTGGAAGAAACATAGAAGCTATTTTAATAAAGAACCAAATAATAAGGAAGCCCAAAGATCCAAGGCCCATTACTTTCTTTAAAAAAACAGAGACATAAAATTTTACCAAAGCTTGAAGTTTACTTTGACTAGGTCTTCCTAAGGATATTTTGGTAAATGTAGACATGCAAATCAATTGTAACCTAGGGTTTCCTATTCTCTATAAATAGGAACTCTACTCATTGTAATTTCTTATGCCTCCTTTTAATAATAAATTTTAGAATTCTTTTGGAGAGCATCGGTGATTCTTTTCAATTCATGAATTCAGATCTGACAACCCTGTGTTGATGATTGGAGAGATACATCTGTAAGTAGATTTAATTCCTTGCTCTAGTTTAGATTTCAATTCTTTCCCTAGGTAATTTTTATTCTCTGCCCTAGATAGATGTTTTTAAATTCCCTAATGAGTGAGTAGTCTCCTCGCTTGTTAGGGTTAGATCTGGGGAAGGTTTGAGAGACGAAAATCTCTCATCCCCTTTCTTGCCCTTCATATATTTTCATAGAACTCCATGCATACCTTCTTATTCCGCTCCCTACGGCACTCTACCCACGAGGTAGCGGTGATACCGTAGTCTAAAGGCCCGGACTTTAAGGTTTTCCATGGAGGTTAGGGTAAAGATTTCTAAAGGAAGGACAAGGATCTAGAGGAAGAATAATCTTCCCAATCATCCTAATCCCTTTTATTAATACTTACCATAACACCTAATTAGATCTTCATACGGGTATAGAAAGCGGTGAGATTTATAGACTTTCCAAACTTAACCTAGACCTAACCCTAGCAAGACTTAGATATAGATTAATTCAGTTTTTAGATTTAATAATCAATCCGAACACCCTTCGGAATTAACTCGTTAGCGCGATTAGGAAATTCACAACATCCCTGTGGACCGACCCGTACTCACCGGCTAGCTGCAAAGCGACGCCGTTCTTGATTGCGGTTACAAATATTTTTGATCTATCTTTTAGAAAGCGCAAGCACGCTAAATCTCATTTAAATCATGACACTCGCACTATAGGATCGCTACGAACCATATATCGTTTGGATTACCTCATCATTGATGATCAGACATGATTCTATCCCATATTGGCACATATACATATTGTACACTCATTCTTGCGTATATACCCACTTGTATATCCATATTGGCGCACATGCATACTATACACTCATACTTGCGTATGTATATCTTGTGCATTCATACATACTTATTTCACATACATAGATGATGCTGGCTTGGATTTCTGGGGAAATGGGGACCGCATGAACTATTTTCAAACCTGGATCCATTTAAAAGAACGGTTTCCTTTGTTTTACTTGTAGTACGATTTTATGCGGCATACGACACATTGCATGGATTCACGCATTAAGTTTTGGATTTCATGTGATTTCTGGATTTGAGAACTGTGGTATTATTTTAAAGAAAGTATGCACTGTTTTGAAAACCCGGTTTCTCTTGATATGATATTTCAGTGCGTCCACCATGCATTTTCTCGGTTTTGAGACGTATGACATGTGAAACCCGATTCGAGGAGCTGGATGAGGCCGATTGCGGGTACATGGTGGACCCGGTATGGTACCCTAGGACGAGAACGGATTTGCTGTGCAGTAGACGGTGAGCATGGCAGAGGGACTCATACCTACCGGTGATTGGTTGGACCTGGCGGTTACCCGGAGGATACTGAGCAGAGTCGAGAGATAGATACGGGACGACCCATACTGCTGGGGCCGAGGGCCGATTCCACAGACGGAGCCCGATATATGAGGATTTGCGTGTCGATACTGGACACGAGTATTTCATGATGTTTTCGGGTGCCGATGTTGGGCACCCCGCTTCTATGAGATTTACAGGATTGAGGGCCGGATAGAGTGACGGCGCCTGAGTTATCGGGATTTTGGGGTGTTTTTGATAGACACCGGGGTTTTCCACATTGATGATCCGTGTAGATGATATTTTATCCCATGCTTAGTATTCATTGTTATACATTGCATCATGTAGTCGTAGTACCGGATAGAGTACTTTGGCATAATTATTGCATACCCAGCTCATCATATAGATGTTATCTGATTGCACATGTTAGAGTACCGCAGTACGTGTATACTCACGGTTATCTTTATATATTATTTACTATTCACGAGTTCGCAACTCACCTCCGTTCTTCCATAGTGTTTGCAGGTTGACCCTCAGAGTAGTTGCGGCAGGGCTATCTCTTGTATCTTTTTGACTACGGATACCACTGCAGTTGCCGCGTGAGCCGTTTTGCTGATAGGTGGGTTTGCGGTATCCGTTTATTTTCCATTTGTATACTCTATTGTATCTAGTACTCTCTATCTACTATTTCATGTATTGACTTAGAGACCAGTTGTGAGGACGATATTGTATATTATTTTGTATTCCGGTGTCGAGCTCGTGTGAGCCGACTTTATTTATGCAGTTTTATCTTTTATACTGTTCTTTTTCTTTATTCTGTCCATTTCTTCGCTACGGCGTCGTATACTATTCTTGTGGTGGTTGTTTCCGCCTTTAGGCTTGATTGCTCCTGTTTGGGGATGTTTTATTTTTGTTATCAGTCATTTTACTTATATCATGTTTTGTACCCGTTTTTCGGGGCTAGTTTTTCCAAAAGAGATGCTGCCGAAATTTTTAAGAAAATAACTTAAATTTTAAAGATTTTTACTCAAGGTTTTTTAAATGTTTTAAACTAATGTTTTTCTTCACTCACTACTTTTAAGGGTTTGATTTCTGGGTTTCGGCATATTTGATCGCGTTGCGCCTGTAGACGTTACGTGGTTAAGTGCCGGTTACGGGCCGAACTTTGGGTCGTGACAATTATGTAATCTTTTGAGCATAATTATACTAACAATGTTATTAGGGTCTATCTAGTATTATATTTGTAGAAAAGTTGAGCTCAAATAAAAACTAAATCTAGTATTTTATATGTGCCAATATTAAATGACTCAATTTCAAATCAAACACCAATAAATAAACCCACTAATTAAACCAAAAAGAAATTTAGCCTTAAACCTGCTAGTGGATCTCGGATTTTAGAGCTCGGTTGAATTGCAACAGTCCTAGTCCCAAAATCAATCAAGTAAATACTCCAAAATCCATCAAAGCAAACGGAATAATTAATGATGATCGACCTATTTGGATGCGGATCTTCGATGCTTTTCTTTTCTTGTTTCTTTAATGCTTCTGATATCTTTATATTGGATCTGTACATTAGATGATCTTTTGCTTCGGTGATGAAAGTGATGATCTTGATAGCAGTTGAGGCGTTGGTGATGGATGATAATGTAATGGAACGATCGACCACATCCGATGTAAGGGTTTCGACCGCAGCCAAAGGATTTTCGACCGCAGCCGAAGAAAAGAGGATCGATCCTGACCGATTAATTAATAAAAACTCAGAGATCAAAACTTTTTTATCAATAGAAATTTCAATTATTCATCCTCCCCAAAAAAGGCTCTAGGGTTTTCTTATATGGCTAAGCACTATCTTCAATTACAAAATAAAACCACATGAAATCTAAAATTGCAAAATTAAACTAAAAAATTATTAATGATCAAATATATACTAAACAAATAAAATATTTGCTTATTTGTCCCTCATCAATACCCACAATGGATGAGGGCAATGGATGAGGACACTGCAGCCGGGGGTTGCAGGGTCATTGCAAGCCTCGGTTACTCAGAGATCACAAGCTAGGATTTTTATGTTTCCACAAGTTTATGTCCATATTGATTATGTGTTTGATCTCATCTAAAATAATCTAAATGATTGATCCACTAATTTATCGTATCCTTAGTAGCACGTGCGACAGAACTAAGTGGTGAGCGCAGTTATGGTGTGAGCATTGCATCAAACCTTTGAATTGGCTCTTGATCTCTAAGTCAAATCCGAATCCTTATAGAAAACACTCTGACGTAGGACGGGAACCGAAGGGCTAAAATGCATGTGTGTTAGCGCAAAATGATAATGCAATCAAGCGATAAGAAATGCAAACACACAAATTGAGATCCGGTATTCTCGATAACCGCAAATAATAAATTATATAAAATGGCAAGCAAAATATTTGAAATTAAACTTGGAACCTAAAGCAATAAATTTATGATGAAATCAGATTATCTATTGAATGTAAATCAATTAAACAACTTTAATAAAGATTCCGATATTATATTCATAGAAATTTAAGACTTGAAATATCTCATTATTAGAATTCCTCAAATTTCAATATTTAGTGATGATGATCAATATTGGCGCAGCTGCAGATCAGGACACGTGGCAGATGACGTGTCCCAGAACTCAGAAGAAAGGGCCCACAGAGGCTGACCAGGCCACCTTACACCCGACCTGCAAGCACAAGCTGGCCCTCCTCGAGGCCCCCTGCAAATTAGCCTTCTCGGGCATTCATCTCGCCCCGAGCCGCCACAGGACCAAGACTCCTCGGTCTCCCAGCTAGTCCCCGAGCTCCCTGCCGAGGCCGTCTTCTCGGCCCTCCGACCAACTCCACCACTCACAGGCGTAGCCGCCGTTCCGCGAATCTCGCCATGCGCAGATTCTACGCCAGCAACATCCCACGTTCCACGCCATCACGATCCCCATTAATGGGCGATCCGCTCTCTACGCGGGCGTGACGTCGGGAGCGTAAGTGCCGGTGAGATTCTCGCGCCTGCTGCTGCGTGCCACCACTGTTATATAAACCCCCATCATAGAGGGGTCAAGTAAGCCCTTTTTTACACTTTTATGCCGTTACTCTGCTCGGATCTCATCACTAACTTGAGCGTCGGAGGGTCTTCGGTGGTACCAAACCATCCCGGGACTTCTTTGCAGGTACTCGGCAACAGCTTCCTCACCTCACCTCTTCCTCCAAAAACCCATTGAGACCCACACGCAACGAAGGATAAACAGCTAAGTTCACCGTGAGATCAACGGAAGACAACATCTGACGGAGGCCCGAAAAGGAGCTCCATCAGTTGGCGCCGTCTGTGGGAAACAAAACTCCACAAAAAAAAAGTTGTCCTTCCGATCTCCATCCCCATGGCAAGCGATCACCCTGAAGAACCAGATACCAGCCGCCGCCTCCCCCTCACCGGAGGCGCGGGTGAACCTCCTATGGCGACCGTCATCAACGCCTTCGCCGGCCGAATAGACCGACACCCCCTCCCTTGACGGGGTCGCACAGAGGGGGCTCGCCACGGCGGCTCGAGGGCCACCTCGCCCAAGGATCTAGGCCCTCACTAAGAGGCAGCCCAGCAGCTACCCTGGCGGGTAGCTTCCCTACCGCAACGCCAGGGATCAGAAAGTCCTCCCGGAGGCAGTCGAGCCCAAGGATTCCTCGCTCGGCTATCCCTGGCGGGTAGCTTCCCTACCGCAACGCCAGAGATCAGAAAGTCCTCCCAGAGGCAGTCGAGCCCGAATATCCCTCGCTCGGCTATCCCTAGCGGGTAGCTTCCCTACCGCAACGCCAGGGATCAGAAAGCCCTCCCAGAGGCAGTCGAGCCCGAGGATCCCTCGCTCGGCTATCCTTCAGGATAAAAGCCCTCGCCAAGAGGTACCGGGCAGTAACCCTGCCCGGCCAAGGGTCCTTGGTAGGCTTCTTACAGCCCTATAGCTCTTCCCGCGCCAAGAACCAAAGTCCTCCCAGAGGCAGTCGGGTCCTTGCTCGGCTATCCCCGGCTGGTAGCTTCCTACCACAACCGACAGGGATCAAAGTCCTCGCCAAGAGACACTGGGCAGTAACCCTGCTCGGTCCCCGTCCTGAAGGATCAAAAGTCCTCCCAGAGGCAGTCGAGCCCGAGGATCCCTCGCTCGGCTATCCTTGGCGGGTAGCATCCCTACCGCAATGCCAGGGATCAGAAAGTCCTCCCAGAGGCAGTCGAGCCCGAGAATCCCTCGCTCGGCTATCCCCGGCGGATAGCTTCCCTACCGCAACGCCGGGGATCAGAAAGCCTTCGCCAAGAGGCACCGAGAAGCTACCCTGCTCGGCCATCCTTCGCAAGCCTCTCAGGGACCCTCCAGCATCAAGGATCAAAGCCCTCGCCAAGAGGCACCGAGCAGCTACCCTGCTTGGCCATCCTTCACAGGCCCCTCCAGCGTCAAGGATCAAAGCCCTCGCCAAGAGGCACCGAGCAGCTATCCTGCTCGGCCATCCTTCGCAGGCCCCTCAGGGCCCCTCCAGCGTCAAGGATCAATGCCCTCGCCAAGAGGCACAGAGCAGCTACCTTGCTCGGCCATCCTTCGCAAGCCTCTCAGGGACCCTCCAGCGTCAAGGATCAAAGCCCTCACCAAGAGGCACCGAGCAGCTACCCTGCTCGGCCATCCTTCGCAGGCCTTTCAGAGGCCCTCCAGCGTTAAGGATCAAAGCCCTCGCCAAGAGGCACCGAGCAGCTACCCTGCTCGGCCATCCTTCGCAGGCCTCTCACGGCCCCTCCAGCGTCAAGGACCAAAGCCCTCATCGTGAGTCCGCCGAGTTCCTTCCTGCTTGGCGCATCCCCAGCGGGCATTCTCCTGCCCATCAGACGCTGAGGATCTCAAGCCCTTACCAAGAGGCCGCCGAGTTCCTTCTGCTCGGCGCATCCCCAGCGGGCATCCTCCTGCCCATCAGACGCTGATGGTCTGAAGCCCTCATCGCGAGGCCGCTGAGTTCCTTCCTGCTCGGCGCATCCCCAGCGGGCATCTTCCTGCCCATCAGATGCTGAGGATCTCAAGCCCTCATCGTGAGGCCGCCGAGTTCCTTTCTGCTCGGTGCATCCCAGCGGGCATCCTCCTGCCCATCAGACACTGATGGTTTGAAGCCCTCATCGTGAGGCCACCGAGTTCCTTCCTGCTCGGCGCATCCCCAGCGGGCGTCCTCCTGCCCATCAAACGCTGAGGGTCTGAAGCCCTCTTCGCGAGGCCACCGAGCCCCTTCCTACTCGGCGCATCCCGGCGGGTAGCTTCCAACCACAACCGACAGGGATCAAAGTCCTCGCCAAGAGGCACTGGGCAGTAACCCTACTCAGTCCCCGTCCTGAAGGATCTGAAAGCCCTCCCAGAGGCAGCCAAGCCCGAGGTTCTCTCGCTCGGCTATCCCCGACGGGCAGCTTCCCTACCACACACCGGGGATCAAAAAGTCCTCCCCGAGGCAGTCAGGTCCTTGCCCAGCCATCAACGGCTGGTAGCTTCCTACCACTGCCCTTAAGGATCAAAAGCCCTCATACAGAGGCACCCGAGCAGCTACCCTGCTCGGTCAAACTCCAGCTCCTACCCTCTACGCTAAGGATCACAAGCCCTCACAAGGGGTATCGGAGTGGCTACCCCGCTCAACCCCCCAAGGCTGGTAGTCGCCTACCCACAACTTTAAAGAACCAAGCCCTCGAAAGAGACGACCGAGCAGCTACCCTACTCGGCCATCCCTGGCGGTTAACCCCCCTACCGCCGAAACAGAGGCATGAAGCCTTAGCAGGAGATGACAGCGCAGCTACCCTGCCCGGTCAACCCTAGATGACGACCAATACTCTAAATCAGAAATGGATGTTAGGTCTGTCCAAGCCTAAACGATCTCCCTTCGACCCCGGGGCCCAGGGAGATACTTCCTCGGAGATGCTCGTCGGCAAGCGATAGCAGTCAGCTCGACGGACGATCGTTAGACAGAGGGCCAACCTGACATGAAAGCACAACGGCGCAAGTAAAAACATCCCGAACGAGCATTCTTCACAAACAGATGGCAGAAAGAAAAACTTCATCACAGCTGAAGAAAAATTTTATTACTATTGCCAAAGATAAGTTTTTTTACAAAGGTATTTTTTAGGGCTCCTCAACCTTACAAAAGTCAAAAGAAAAACAAAATGAGGGTAGGGGAGCGGGGGCTCTACACCTCAGGCCCGGGTGCGACCTCGAGGTCCTCGACCTCCACCACCGGGGGCGCTGGGCCCTTGGCCCCCTCCCCGCCGGGAGCTTCTTCCCCTTGCTCATCGGCGCCCACGAGGGGGAACTCGGCCCGCAGATCCGCGTCGTCGAACTCCGGCATCTGAGACTTGACGACATCAAGGGCGTCGTGCCAAATGCGGTCGTGGCCACGGACAAGTCGTCATAAAGTCCCTCGACCCCTTGTAGCTCGCCACGGCCTTCGATCCAGCCGACTTATAGGCCTCGGCCGCCGCCCCCAGCTCCTTTCGGAGGGTCTTCACCGTCTTCTTCAGGTTGCCGGCGAGCACCTGGGAGTCCTCGAGCTTGCCCTCGGCGATCGCGGCAACCTCGCGATGCCGGACGACCTCCCTTTTCCCGGCATCCACCTCGCCCTCCAGGGCGGCGATCCTCGCCGACGTTGCCTCCTGCTCTCGCCTGGAGCTCTCTTGCAACGCGGCGAGCTGGCCCGTGGCCTCCACCGTCGGTGCTACCACCTCGGTCTCCATGCGAAGGGCGAGGGCCACGTGCTGGAGAGTCTGGGAAGGAATAAAAAAGGGAGGATCAGAAATATGAAGGAAAATACTAAATCTCACAGCGCACTGGGGGCTAACCTGCACGACTTCCTGGGCAATCGACGCCAGCTGAGCCTTGAGGGTTCCCCCAGGGGCCCGACCCCCGGCCGAGGTCTCTATGTCGTGGAGGAGGCTGTCCGCGACCGACAGTCCGGACGGCACCGCGAACTGGAGCCCCCTTCCTCCACCACGGTCGGCGAAGATCGGCCCCGGGAAGGTCTCCGGGAACTCTTCTTGAGCGGCTCCGAGGGGGAGCCGATCTCCTCTTCCGAGGCCGTGTCCTCCACAATCAGGGCCTGCTTTCGACCCGACGCTCTGCTGGGGCCCGAGACGGGATCCACCACCGAGCGTCCTTGGGGCACCGCCACCGGAGCGGTGGGAGCAGGGGCAGGCTGTGCCCGGGAAGAGCTGACGCCTCCAGCCCTAGCAGGTTGCCTCGGTTGGCGCATAGCATTTCGGAGAACGCCGAAGTCCATGGATCCTGTATGAAACAAACACCCAACTTATCAGCAACGAGAGTAAAACATAAACCCAAAAAGCAAGCCTAACTTACCGACGAACTCGACGGGGCTATGCCCGGCCCAGCTCAAAACCCTCTCAGACAGCAGTACGTCGTATCGAGGGATGGGCTCCCACGACACCACTCTCACCGCGGCGGGGTCATCGGACAGGTTCCCCGGCAGACTCTTCTCCCTCGACCACTTGGTGGGCACCGGCCAGTCCTCGCCCTCGGGAGGGGAAACGAAGAAAAATTTCTTCTTCCAGTCGTGAATAGAGGAGGGCAAGGCCACGACCCCAGTCCCGGCAGCGACCCCGGGCCGCTTCCTAAAAGTAAAATAAACCAACCTCGGGTCGCCAGCTCGACCGCCGGGGTGACTCTTGAAAGCAAGGGAGGAATCGAGAAGAGAAAGGCTGAAAGGAACCGCCTGCAGCTTCAGGCGGATCAGGAACCCGAGGAGGATCCTCCACGCGTTCGGCACTAACTGGCCGGGAGCCAAGCCAAAGAAATTCAGAGCGGCAATGACCTCAGGTGAGAAGGGCAAGCGCATTCCCCCCCAAAAAGTTTCCAAATACAGGGCAATCTCCCTGCCCCGTACCTGGTCCGCCTTCTCTCCCTCCTCGGCCAGACAAAGCGTGTAGTGCGGGGGAATGTGGAAGCGAGCTCGAGCGTTGGCGAGCTCGCCCTCATGCCTCACCCAGCACGGGGTGTTGGAGGCTACATCTACCGCTTCCTCCCTGGAGGCGGCCCCTGTAAGTCGATGTACAACACCCCACGACTTGCGGGGAGGCAGAATAATGAAAAACGATCTTGTTTTAGGCGTAAACATCGACTAACCGAGAATCTTTGCATAAACAATAACTAACAAGAAACCATAGAAGAGTTAACTGCTATGATAAGTGATTATACCTAAAGATCCGAGTCCTTCATCTTGTCGTACTCCACGTCCTTTCCGGCCTTCTCTATGTAGTAGAAGATCCACCCGAGAGCTTTACTACAAGCTTCACCTCAAACTAGAGGTAACTAGGTTTCTTGAAGTGCTAATCCAAGTAATCTAGGTGATATAGAGTTGGGTTATGGATTAAGTAGTCTAATCTAATCTTTGTACTCAACACATGAGAGGGGAGGATTAGGGTTTGAAGAGAGAGAGAGCTTGAGGGGAGAGAAGGTGAGCATGAGAATTAGATGAGATAATGATGTATCATAATATATATCAATCATTATCATTTATCCAATAAAAGAAAATAAAGGATTTACAACCATGCTTGATAAATATCTAAGGGTGATTCATCTCCATGAGTCATTAAGTATTTATGATGCATTAATGACATGGATGAATCACTCATATGACTCACTAATCTCATTTAATGCATATGCCACCTTAACCCCCAAGTCATCATCTTCTAGAAGCTTCTCGTGTAATTACAAGAACGCCCCTCCTATCCGTGAAAACACAGAAAAACTTTAGACTGTATAAATCCAATAACCGGATACTAGAAACTGGCTTAAACCAAAGCCGACTAGTAAAAACTGTCCGGATGTCGTACGTGCGTAAACACACGTATGCGTCCGAACCCTTGTCGTAAAACCATACGACCTCTATATCGTTTCGCCTGGAATAGGGAAACTCTCTGTGTGGGACTCTAATGACTCGACTACTACGCTGGCAGTGGGTTTAACCATAGACCGCAAGCGGCACTAGCTGTACGTAACGGTCCCCAGGTAGATGTCGATAAAAAGGCCGATGAGGAAACCCATCCGAACTCCTACTGAGCCTGATGTGACAATCTCCATACAGTCCGGTCTGTTCGTCTAAGACTATCGCATATCGGGCCTAGGGGGCGGCAAGCGTCAGTCCCCTAATAGCAGTATAAGTCGTGTCGGAGCGAAGCCCATTACACCCTGAGAAACTACTGGAACCTACCAGTAAATCTCGCTTGCCCTGGCCAGGGACTTTGCGTAATGGCTCTCTGACACAGCGCGATATCAACTCCCAATACCGGGAGAGATGAATCATGTCTAACCGCCACTGCCTCCAAGTGCTCGGGACTGCACCCAACTGCTACCTGTTTGCACGACTCCTTTGAGCCGTGGTAGGGTAGCAATCTAAGAACAGTGGGACACACTCGAGGCGAAGTAGCAGTGTCAAGTCTGCGGACTATGCTGTACTCATGTCACCTGGGAACTGTTAACTGACGACTGGTATAAAACCCAACCAACAGTTCCCTGCGAGTCCTGTCCGGTGTACCCGTAACCCAACGAGCACCTGTATACTATCTCCAGTACGACGTACTGACGGCTATGGGACAGACCATCTCCCCAACTGGGATGAGAAGCGTACACACTAGTCTACTACGAAGTATCGATGCCCTATCTCGATAATCCTACGACTAGGGACCTGAATAAAGATGTGCTTGTAGACTACCCAGCCCCCACTAGTGTGACTGCCATCACAACGCTGGTAGTCAAGCAAGATCCTAAGAGCTCTATCAATACGTATACTCACATATTAAGATATAAAAACCAAGTAGCATACTACCATGTTTAGCAAGACTGTTATATACATGTGAATATCCCAAGCTTCCATTAAGTAATATACAAACTAGTATGATACAATAATGGCCCCTAGGGCATATACACTAACAATCTCCCACTTGCACTAGGGCCATGTACTGGCGTATCGAAGACTGTGTTAGTGTATATGCCCTAGAGGCCATTACTGTATCATACTAGTTTGTATATTACTTAATGGAAGCTTGGGATATTCACCTTGTATATACAATCTTGCTCAAAATAGTAGTATGCTACTTGGTTTGTTTCTACTTCAATGTGTACATGTGTTTATTTTTGTATATCGCCTATACACATTAGTGGAGCCCTTAGGATCTTTGCTTGATTACCAGCGATGTGATGGCCGTCACACTAGTGGGGCTGGGTGATCTATAAGCACATCCTTATGCAGGTCCCTGGTCGCAGGACTATCGAGACAGGGCATCGATACTCCGGAGTAGACCAGCGCATGCGCTTCTCATCCCAGTATGGGAGACAGTCTGTCCCACAGCCGTCAGTACGTCGTACTTGAGATAGTATGCGGGTGCTCGTTAGGTTACGGGTACACTGGACAGGACTCGTCGGGAACTGACTAGTTGGTATTATGCCTATCGTCAGTTATCAGTTCCCAGGTGACATGAGTACAGCTTAGTCCGCTGACTTGACACTGTCACTTCGCCTCGAGTGTGTTCCCACTGTACTTTGATCACTACCCTACCATGGCTCAAAGGAGTCGTGCAAACAGGTAGTGGTTGGGTGCAGTCCCGAAGCACTTGGAGGCAGTGACGGTTAGACAGGATTCGTCTCTCCCGGTATTGGGGGTTGACATCGCGCTGTGTCTAGGAGAGCCATTACACGAGTAGGCCCTGGCCAGGGCAAACGAGATGTACTGGTAGGTTTCCAGTGTTATCTCAGGGTGTTTTGGGCTTCGCTCCGGCACGACTTGTACCGCTATTGGGGGACTGACGTTTACCGCCCCCTAGGCCCGCCATGCGATGTATCAGACTAACAGACCGGACTGTACGGAGAATGTCACACTCAGGCTCAGTAGGAGTTCAGATGGGTTTCGCCTCGTCGGTCTTCTTGTCGGCACTACCTGGGGACCGTTACGCACAGCTAGTGCCGCTTGCGGTCTATGGTTAAACCCACTGCCAGCGTAGTGTCGAGTCTTTAGAGTCCCACACAGAAAGCTTTTCGCCTTTAGGCAAAAGAGTAGAGGTCGCATGGTATTGCGACAGGTCGCATGGTTTTTGCGACAGGGTTCGGTCACATCCGTGCACTTGTGCACGTACAGTGTCCGGACAGTTTACACTAGCGGGCTTTGGTTTAAGCCAGATCCTAGTGTACCTTTTGGGATTGGATTTATCAAGTGTGCATTCGTGTTCCTCGGAACGCGGATGCGGGTGCGTATGCACAGTTGACAGGGAGACAGAGGCAGCGGATTCTCATTAGGGTTGTTGACAGTTGACCGTTGACTATTTGACTTTTTGTTCAACCCTAATGAGAATATGATATGTGATTAACTATTATATTAATTAAGTATTATGGTGACATGGTTGTGGAGGATTGACTTTGTTGACTTGTTGACTTTTTGTTGACTTGTTGACTTTTGTTGACTTGTTGACTTTGTTGACCGGTTGACTAGGCTTGACTAGTTGACCATCATGATAACCATAGCCATCATTTCATGGCAAAGACTTTTGTTTGCTTGCTCATTTGTGTAAAATGAGTGCATGAAATGATATGGTTATGGTTGCTTCAACCATCACATAAGACTTTTTTTAGTATGATGAGTTATCATGACTTTGGATTATGAGAGGGTGAGAGACAAAAGAGTTGCTCATTCTTTCTTGCTCATTCTCTCTCTTGTTCTTGAGCTCTCTTGTTTTGCTCTCACCCTCTTGCTCTTTTTCCCTCTCTTTAATCTATGGTTCTCTTGTCTCATGAGTTGAGAATCAAGAACCATAGATAAAATCCCATACAAACTCTTCTCTACTCACTCTAGTTCACAAGGTTTGGCAAACCGAGTGAACTAGTTTCTTCAAAGAAAGAAGAAGGAGCCAAAGGTTGGAGCTTTCAGGTGGATCTATCTTCGGCGTACGGAGACGACTGGAAGAAGCCGATCCGGACCACCATCGGAGCTTGAAGACGAAGGAGTTCAAGACAAGTAAGGTATAACCCCCTAACCGAGTAGCTAGAAACTCGTAGTTAGGTTGCTAGATAGATGTTTAACCAAGATCCGGGTTTTAGGTCCATATTACCACCTCCGTAAAAATCGTTTTTTACCAAATTCCGCATTCCCGAAAGTACCGGGAGAGGTAGCATGGACTTACAGTGGTATCAGAGCCTAGTTAAACTCTATCTAACATGTTAGCAAGTAACTAGAAGATCGATCAAAGAAAAAGTCCCGAAAACAAACCCCGAAATTCGAAGTTTCTGTCGATTTTTATACTGTTCAAAAGTTGATTATTTTCACACCTAAAATCGGCTCAGGCTTTTCTGTGAACACCCACCAAAATTGGTCCAACGATCGAGTCAAAGCGCCGCGGAAACGCGGCGGGAGCACGCTCCCGCCGCGCATCCGCGGCCGAGTTGACTCGGCCGTGGTCCATTTTTGGTGCAGTGTTCTTCTGGGGGTATTTTGGGATTTTTGGAATATATATTTTCAACCCAGATTTTCCAGAACGAAAAATTTATTTTTGGGGTCCCGAAAATCCGTATTTTTGATCGAACTTCTAAAAGACTTTAGCTAACGGGTTTTTCTGTATTGTGATATTTGTATTGAACGTCTACTAATCGCTATATGTCGATTAGTGGGGGTTATACAAATCTGTGATCTGTAATATTGCTGGAATGTGGATATGAATATGTTGGATTGTCGCGGGTGAATAGCCGGGGGTTGTGAGACGAGAGTTTTCTTTTCTTTCAATTCATGTAAATTTGTAAATTGATGTAATAATTATTTGTATGGCCGCACAACCGGGTCGGGGTTGTAGCCGTCATTGTATAATTTCTTTTTACTGTTTTTGCTCCTAGGATAGACCCATGGAGGGGGTGCACAAACTACCGGGTATGCCGAAGTGTCGAGTGGCCTACTCATGGAGATGAGGGAGGTTGCTACGCTTCGGGTACTTGGCGGGTAGTTTGCCGCACCCGTAGGGGTCTTGGGTGGGGTATTGGCTATTCACCGCGACCGTGTAATCTGTCTTTCGTTACAGGCTCGTACGAATTACAGTTTCCTAGTATATCCAATGTATTCATCTGTGATCTGAAATGTTTATCATTGCAGTATATCTATATATGATATTATTTAGGCGTTGCTTATGTTTTACAGACGCGCTAGCCCAGCCCCCGCTCTGTCGTTAGTTAAGTAACCTAACGGGTAATGACGGGGCCCCGTGGCGAATGCGAATGGCATAAGCGTACGTCATATTTTGGTTGTTTTCTGCAATGGTAGGATTAAATGATGGGACGCATTAAAAGAACTAATGCAAGAATATCACGCATTAAAAGAACTAATGCAAGATAATAAACCAAGTTAAAGTCGTTGGAACACTTTCGAAAAACCACTCGGTTCTTTTCAAAACCAACTTTTAAATGCGGAGCTTGAGCCACTCCTTTTAAAAGCTATCTCGTTCCATCGACCAAATCAAGTTCACTACGTTCACGGTTTTGCCAAAACCATTCGTAGCCCTCCGTCGTTTCACATGAATAGTCAATAGTATTCAAGCTGTGTTTGTTGGCCAAAGTCAAGGCATAGTGATTGGTAGCTATTGGGTATTCATGTGCAGCATAGATAGATGCGTTGGTTTGGAACAGTCGCACTGCCTTGTTGGCCAAAGTCAAGGGTAGGTGCGGGTGGATTCAAATTAACCTGGAGAACGACGGGTAGAACTTGACATGTGACTTATGATTTGTTGGCCAAAGTCAAGGTCATAAGAGCATGGGGCAAAAATCCACATCGGGAGTTTCATAAGTACTGAAACTTGCTAGATTTGCATACCATTTGGAGTGTGATGATTCTGGTAGGATTCCTTCAGTTTCGTCACGCGATGATATTTGGATCCCGATCCAACTGTGAGTATATGCTACTCCTCGGGAAATTTCTCACTAATCGATCAATGCTATAAACCTAGTAGGTGCCTAGAAAGGTGTTAGCGGGGCTACGCCCCCAGGGAAAAGAGGTTCTTTAATTAAGGAACTTCGCGAAAGCGTTGGAAAACCTCCCTCGAAGTACCGACACCGGCCTGGCTGAACGGTTAAGCAAGTATTGTGCGGTGGGATTGATCCCGACTAATTCTTCCTTTATGGTTTGAGGAGGGATTCGAGAAACAGTGGGAGCCATCCTGTTTAGACAAACTAAAAACCACTCTAAACTTGCAAGAGCATCATGCTGAGTGTTTCTTCTTCTCTCTCCTAATTGCAGCGACCAAATCGACATGAGTGGACTTAAGTTACTCCTAGATAAAAACAAACTGACAGGGCCAAACTACAAAGATTGGCTCAGGAATGTCAAGATAGCAATCACTTACGACAAGCTGGGGTATCTTCTTACCACCAAAGCTCCCCCTGCCCCTGGTCCCACTTCCAGCGTCGCGGATAAGGAAATCCGCAAGACTTGGGAGATTGATAGCGCGAAGGCCAAGTGCCTCGTACTTGCCTCGATGGACAACGAACATCAGAGGAGGCACGAGAATATGGACCTTGAATCCATATTTCTCCATACAAAAGAACTGTATGGAAAGAAATCTCGTATTGTAAGATACGAAGCGTCGAAAAAGTTATTCTCGACAAAGATGGCCGTCGGATCATCAGTAGCCGAGCACGTGCTAAAGATGATCAGCTACATTGAGGAGCTCGCGGACCTAGGGACCACATTGGAGAGTGAACTCTATACGGACATAGTTCTCCAGTCCCTTCCTTCCACTTACGCCCAGTTCATACTGAACTTCAACTTACAAGAAAAAGAGGTTGAACTTTCAGAGCTCCTCAACATGCTGAGGAGCGCAGAGGGCACCCTACAAAAAGGTAGGGAAACATCCACTTTGTTTGTAGGAGGATCATCTTCTTCTAGGTCCAAGGCGAAAGCCAAGGGAAAGAAGAAGAAAGCCCCCGCCAAACCAAGGGGCGGTGTTAGTAAAGTGGATACGAAGGGAAAAGCTAAAGCAACAAAGAAAGCGGGGAAGCTTGTGGATAAGGAAGAATGCTTCTATTGTCATAAGAAAGGACACTGGAAGAATGATTGCAGGGCCTGGAAGGCCAGAACACAGGAATTGAAGCAGGTTGCAGCTTCAGCTTCAGGTGTGTATGTTATTGAAAACTGTCTTTCAATAAACTCTACTTCCTGGGTATTGGATACCGGATCAGGATCTCATATCTGTAATTCTTTGCAGGCGTTGAGAAACCGTAGGGTTTTGAAGGCAGGTGACATGACCCTCAGAGTTGCGAACGGAGCTAGCATGGATGCTAAAGCCGTGGGGGACTATCACCTGGGAATGTCAGATGGATATGTTTTGGTTTTGCGTAATTGCTTTTTTGTACCCAACGCAACTTGTAATATCATTTCTGTATCTTTAGTTTCTAAAGAAGGTTATGAATTTGCGTTTGTAAGTAATGTTGTAAACATTCACCTTAATCAAGTTCTGATTGGGTCAGGTACATTGAGTAATGGTATATACGTATTGAACCAACCACAGATTTTCAATGTCCAGAATACACACAAAAGAAAGTCTCCAGAAATAAATCAGACTTTCTTGTGGCATTGTAGACTGGGTCACATCAATGAGAGAAGGTTGACGAAGTTACATACTGAAGGGTATTTGAATGCGTTCGAATATCAATCGTATGCCACTTGTCAATCCTGTCTCAAAGGAAAGATGACAAAGACTCCGTTTACTGGACATGGAGTAAGAGCGAGCGAGCTCTTGGGACTCGTACACAGTGACGTGTGCGGTCCAATGTCTACACATGCGCGAAGCGGCCATTCTTACTTCATTACTTTTACGGATGATTTCTCAAAGTAGGTTATGTCTTCTTAATGAAACATAAGTCCGAAGCCTTTGGAAAATTCCAGGAGTATAAGAATGAAGTAGAGAAACAGACCGGCAAAAGTATTAAGATTCTAAGATCGGATCGAGGTGGATAATACTTAAGTGCCGAGTTCCTGGACTATTTAAAAGAGAACGGAATTCTCTCTCAGCTTACTCCTCCATACACCCCGCAACATAACGGTGTTTCGGAGAGACGGAACCGCACCCTATTGGATATGGTGCGGTCCATGATGGGTAACGCTGAGTTGCCGCGATCATTCTGGGGATATGCGCTAGAATCAGCCGCATAC